>CM044327.1:29627500-30827500 GCA_024291935.2 Okapia johnstoni | reverse complement strand
CCCAGTACAGCAGTGGAGACACAAATGGAGGTTGGCTGGCAGACAGGGGTACAAACCCACACTGTGCGTAGTATTGACATTTGCTTGGTCAACGTTTTCCATGGTCTCCAGTGGTCTGCTGCTGAATTCATGGGGATTTCTCAATGAGGGATGTGTCTACCAACGATGTTGTGTCTGGGCTGCCAGCTACACATTTAGAGCTAAAAGCGGGGATGCTGTCCCTGGCTGAGCTACAGATTAGTTTTACAGCTTTGCTTTGGACTTTCTAAACTGTAATTGCCATAGGTTTATAATCAAGGGTTACGGTCACTGCACTGCCTGCTTCTCTGCCCCTTTCTCAGAGGGCTTCAGATAAAAGCTTCCTGTTTGTGAAGCTGCATGATAAACTGTAAAGTGTGTGAAACTGTTCTTTCATGGAATTTTAGAAATTTCCTTGTCTATGAGTTCCAATATTTGGTCTCTGCTGTGCAGTACATGACTTCCATCGTCCAGTTAGGGACAGGCCTGCTGTCTACATCTGGGAGACTCGAAGAGCAATTAGGAAATCCGTGGGTGCAAGTTAAGTATTGATTTATGTGTTTTGTCTTAAGCCAGGAGTCAGAATATAGCCACCGGTCCGATGCAGCCACTGTTTGTTTTGTAAGGTCTGCAAGCTAAGAATGGGTTTTACATTTTTAAATGTTGGGGGAAAAAATGAAGATTAGTACGTTGTGACATGAAAAACTACATGGAGTTCAAATATTGATGCTCAAAAGTAAAGTCTTATTGGAACCCAGCCATTCTCAGTCCTCTCCAAACTGTCTAGAGCTCTCCTCACATCGTGCAGAGGAACTGAGCCGTGGCAATGGGGCCCTGTGTCCCACAGGATCTACAATGCTTACCCCCTGGCCCCGCACAGGAGGTGTTTGCTAACCCCTGGGTGAAGTGGATGCTTTTGGCAAAGGAAGAGGTGGGTTGTTACTTCTCTGGATGTGGATGTAGTCTCCCTGCTCACAGGAATGATCCCTTTGGAACATTCCAGACTCTAAAGCTGCCTTTTCTTCTTTTTTTTATTGGTGTATAATTCCCAGCTGGCTCAGTGGTAAAGAATCTGCCAGCCAATGCAGGGGACTCAGGCTTGATCCCTGGGTTGGGAAGATGCCCTGGACAAGGAAATGGCAACCCACTCCAGTATTCTTGCCTGGAACATACCATGGACAGAGGAGCCTGGTGGACCACAGTACATGAGGTTGCAAAAGAGTTTGGATACAAACTGAGTGACTAAGCAACAACAAACATAATTGCTTGACGATGTTGTGTCAGTTTCTGCTGTACAATGAAGTGAATCAGCTATATGTATGCATATATCCCCTCCCTCTTGGACCTCTCACACACCTGCTTCCCTTCCCCTCATCCCATCCCTCTAGGTCATCACAGAGCCCTGAGCTGAGTTCCCTGTGTCTTCTGTTTATTTCAGGAGTTGCAGTTTTTTCAGGGCCCAGCAGGTAGAAGGTCACACAGAATAGAAAACATCATTCCCGCCACTGAGCGGGAACTCCATTGCTATTTTGCTTTGTTTCTTTCCATACAGATAGACTGGAATGTATGAACAGGTTGTTTTGCAGGAACCTGTGTGAAGCCTGCAACACTGCAGAAACAATGAGAATGGTTTCTTTCTTCTGCCTTCTATCCACCAAACTTGATTTATGGTAAGCAGAACTCCTGAGTTTTCTGAGACAGCCCTGATTTAGAATATTTTTTCTTTGTCACTACAAATCAATGATATGTCCTGAAAAGACTAATATTTTCGCAGGAAACTATACCCAAAAGCAGAGTAAAAACTTTTATTATACAAACACACAAATGATAATTTAAATGAAAAAACAGATGTCAGCGTGAAGCGTGACACTTGAGCTGTATACGACTTCCTAGGCCTGGACTAGATCTATAGCTTGGGACTCTGGTTCTGAAACTCACTGATACTAAAATATGTATCATAGTTATGACTTTGGTCTAGAATCTGATCCAGAGGAGAGGAAAGAATTCCCCAAATGACAGCTATGAAACTAATTTTTTAAAAGATGGATGCAGTGTCACGGATGTGTGATTACCGCAAGCTCCGTGGCCCTCCTGCTGTACTCTAATTCTCTTATTGTGTTCATTGGATAAATTCTCTCCTTAGCCGGCAAGCTATGAAGCCCTTTTTATGTGTCAGGCCTTTTACTAATAAATACTTGGTAGATATTTCATTTGGACTTTACAAGTACAAGTAGGAATCTTTATTGCCTCCATTTTAAAAGAATGTGAAGGCTGAAACTTAGGTCAAGTATATTATCCAAAATTGTACATCATGTAAGTGATGTGAATACTATACAGATTGAATCTCGGTTCTGAGCTCTGAATTACTATGTATTCTTCATTTATTCATCCATGTATGTATGGATGTGAGAGTTGGACATAAAGAAGGCTGAGCACCGAAGAATTGATGCTTTTGAACTGTGGTGTTGGAGAAGACTCTTGAAAGTCCCTTAAATTGCAAAGAGATCCAACCAGTCCATCCTAAAGGAAATCAATCCTGAATATTCATTGGAAGGATTAATGCTGAAGTTGAAGCTCCAATACTCTGGCCACCTGATGCAAACAGCTGACTCATTAGAAATGACCCTGATGCTGGGAAAGATTGAAGGCGGGAGGTGAAGGAGATGACAGAGAACAAGACGGTTTGATGGCATCACTGACTCAATGGACATGAGTCTGAGGAAGCTCCGGGAGATGGTGAAGGACAGGGAAGCCTGGTGTGCTGTAGTCCATGGGGCTGCAAAGATTAGGACACCACTGAGCAACTGAACAACAACAACTTCGTTTATTTAATCTTTCCTATTAATTGGCTGTCTACAAGAGTCAGGTGCTGGGTTAATTGTGGATAACTTAATAGTGAATGGAACAGATAGTTTCTGTTTGCAGTGTTTGCAGGATAGCGTGGGGAATGGACAAATACATAAATGAAGGAACATAGTGGAAAAATATAGAATTTGGGAAATCAATAAGGTCTTTGGAATCAAGGAAGTCTTCCAAACAATTGAGGCTTGAGCTGTGTCTGAAAGATGAGTAAGGGTCAGTCAGAGAATTCTAGGTAGACGAAACAGCATATGTAAAGCCTCTACCTCAGACAAGTCACAGCAATTTAAGGAATAAGGAATAACAAGAAAATCAGGATGACTGGTGCTCAGAGGTAGAAGCTGTGTGGTGAGATGTAGAGAATGGATTTGGGGAAAGAAGGGCCTCCTCTTCTTTGAAATGTCATCTATCAAACTTTCAGTTGTCTCCTGTGTTAATGAAAATCATCAATAAGGAATCTATAATAGGAACACATGCATGCTAAGTCACTTCACTTGTGTCCAATGCTTTGCGACCCTATGGACCATATCCACCAGCTCCTCTATCCAAGGGGATTCTCCTGGCAAGAATACTGGAGTGGGTTGCTGTGCCCTTCTCGAGGGGATCTTCCTGACCCAGGGATCTAACCCACATCTCTTACATCTCCTGCATTGGGCGGCGGGTACTTTACCACTAACACCACCTGGGAAGCCCCATAATAGGAGCAGAAGGAGTTTTATTTGAGCCAAACTGAGGGCTATAGCCCAGAAGATGGCTTCTCAGATGATTCTGAGAAACTGCTCTGGAGATTCATGGTTTTCAGCACAGTTTTATGTCTTGTCAGAACAAAGAACATCAAGCAAGTCAGGGATACTTTCCTTTAGCTTTTCAAAAATCCAGATTGTCATGTACACAGTGAGTATGGCCTTGGTGCCTGGGAAAGGGGGTCTTATCATGGAAGGAAGACCAGCATTGGTGTCTCAGGAGGGGAAGTGTTTCATCTTTCTTTATAACGTGGACATTCTTTACTTCTGGTCACTGCACCCTTTTCTTCAATAGTTAAAGCAGATGTACACTGTAGGTTTGATAGCCACAGACAGGCTGTTTTGGTTAGCTACAATTCAAGTTAACACATGTCAAGTCAGAATAACTTCCCAAGACTTTGATATGTGAGCATTTCTTTTATCAACTGAAAGAGGGTGGCTTTAGATGAGGGTAACGCAAGGGAGAAAAATGAGAAATACATAGATCTGAGGAACAATTAAGTAGGTAAAAATGGATGAAGTGGATAATGGATGTGAGAGGTAAGATTGTTTTTGAATAACTTCCATCTTTAGATCTTACAGAACTGAATGGTTACTGCACCCCTGCCTGAGTTGCCTAGAGGTGAATTCGCCCCCTGCCAAAGGGTAGGGGCAGCAAGAGAGAGGGCCTGGGGGACTTTGTCCTCAGAGCTTCTTCTCAGTCAAGCCTTTCTGTCTCTCTGATGGTTAGGGTGAGGTGACTCAGGAACCAGCCCAGGAGGGGGCGCCCACAGAGTCAGGACTAGAGGTGCCCTCCTGGTGTGTTGATAATACAAAACCAGAAAAACCTGCGGAGTGAGTTCAAGACAGGCACCAAGTGAGGGGTTGGGGAGAGCGTAATATCAGACCCCTGGTACCTTGAATGAAGGATACCAGCAGGAAGTTATTGGAGGGTTTGCAGAGGGGATGGAGAAGTTGGCAGTGGTTAGATAATGTGCTTCCAGCTTGAGGACTGAGGTTATTAGAAGGCGGAAACAGCTCAGATGTGGTCTTGGGACCCAGGTCCAGTGATTCCCAGGGGATCTACACTGTTCTTGCTTCATTTAAAATGCAGAGATGGGGGACTTCTTTGGTGGTACCATGGTTAAGACTCCATGCTTCCAATGCAGGGGATGTGGGTTTGATTCCTGGTCGGGGAACTAAGATCCTTCATGTTGTGTGGTGTGGCCAAAAAAATAAAATAAGTAAGATAAAATGCAGAGATGTTTTTAAAATGCCCAGAAAGCACAGTTTTAGGTTTCTCAAGTGCATGGTCTTTACGTATTCACCTCAGCACCTCACACAGAGGGAGGTCCATAAATGATTGTTCGTACCTTCACAATAAGCTGTTGTCCCATTGCTGTTTTCTTTAAAACAATTATGAGTTTAAAAATAGCTTTAACAAAAAGTTGTCATTCGTATAGAAAGTCTTCTAGAACATTTCCTTGAAATCATCCTTTGGTTATACACCTATCAAAGTGGCCTTATTAAGGAATATTTTGTGCAGTTGGCTGTGTTCAAGAAAACCTTAGGGTTGTGGGCAGTTTCCACAAGAATCTTGACCAGTTTCTTGATCCCACGGGGGTCATGTTCAAATAGGAAAAACCCAAAGAAAAGGAGAGGCAGGTCCTTGGAGGGCGTGCTCTCGTAGCACCAGCTGGTTCCTTCAGCACTTGCTTCTGATCACAGCCTACGCATCCTGACTCCATTGTCCCCCAACAGACCCTCTTGCCCTCTCACTGGCTGCCCCTGCTGTTGGGCATTGCTTGCCTTCTCCTGTCTGCTTTGGAAACTTGATCCTATTTTACCAGAAATCAAGGCTGCATGAGCAGGAGTCGGTGTGCAGCTAACAGAGGCAGATGACCTTCCCAGAGGCCAACCTTCTCTCATCCTTAAGAGTAAAGGGACATAAGAGTCAAGATGTCCTTCTCAGGAGGACAGTCTGGCATTGCCTCCAGAGTAAAGAGGTTGTCCATGACTACTGGGTGATCGTAAGACATGGAAGAGTATGGGTCCAATTCCTGTGTGTGTCTCTCACTTTGCACACCATATGGGTCCTTGAAAATGAATCAAAATATAGTTTCGTTTAGAGTAGCTTGAATAAAAGAATCCTGGTGACCACAGATTACCAAAGAGCTGTTGGATCTGTGATAATTGCTCTCCTGCTGACCTCGCCTCTGAAATATGAGTTTCTGTGTTGACTTTTTAAGTGAGGGTTCACAGGAGCCTGCCTGCACAGTGGTGACTGGAGCATGACAGCTGGGGGTCTCTGGGGTCTACTTCTCTCTCCTCCCTCTCTGCTGTGACTCCTCTATTCAGGTGTCTATATCTCCAGCGTATCTTCCCTGTCTGAATTTATTTCCCCCTGATAGATAGATTTCCTTGGTCGACATGCTAGAATCGAGCAAAATGTCAGTTTGTTTCTCTCTTAAATCCCAATTCAATCCTGAAAATTCTATCACTCATGTTTAATCAGATTTCTTTCCTTTGGTGTCGGAGTCCATCTATCTTCATCTCTTCCTCGGCTTCAGGGATCAGAGTGAGGGCGTCTTGCCTCCCTTCCCTGCTGTGTCCCACGTGGCTTCATGAATCTGGACCCTCATTGCAGCCCTGCCATAAATCACACCTGCCGTCACCCCATTATATGACCCTGCGTGTCCCCATTCTGATTCTCCTTTGTCACCTCTGGGCATTCCTCATGCTCCAAATATTATTCTTGCAGAACAAAGAAGTCTGTTTCCTTCACTACCTTCTGGCTCGCGGCGGTTTGGGCTCTGTTTCGGTTGATGTGTTCTTTTAGAAACAAATGTAAATTTTTCTTCTTACCTCAGAATTGGACAAGGGGTTGTGACATTGGAAGACAAGATACATTTATAACTTCATGTGACCTGGATCTGGTGCGGGTCGTGCTGAGACAGTGATGAATGTCTCCCGATAAACACCAGCAAGCCTTGCAAAAACACATCCTGAAAATAGAGATGATGCACTGAGTCCGACTAATTCGCAGTAAAATGGCTCTTTAGACTTGGATCCAGCAAACCCCTCCTGTGTGCCTGCTCTGTATCGCAGACCGCCCCAGGGGCTCGGCCTGTGTGGGCTTTGGTCACTCTCTTATGAGCAGCTACTGTGCCCGTTTTACAAATGAGATGAAGAAGGTTCAGGGGCAGGTCGTCTAATTCGAGAGACTTTCTCATCCTCAACACCTCCCTGTGGTGACCTTTGATGCCTTGGATTGCTTTATTTTTAAGCACACATTTTTATTCCTGGATCAGCCATTTCATACACTGACAACATCAGTAGTGCTCGTTCCCGGTGGAACATTCCGTACGGGAGTGGCTCAAGGAAATCCTCCACTCCAAGCCTGCTGTGGGCTGCGGCCATGTTTGCTGGGTCATCCCAGTCACATTGTTGTTGTGTGTTTTTTTTCCCCAGGTCCCTACCAAGGGTTGATGGCCTTATGGACTTATAGAAAATCTGAGGTGCCACCAGGTTCGGTGTCATATAAATGGAACGTCATAGGCCTTGGGAACGTCTCTGGCATTGAATATGGCCTCCAGTTCCTGCTAGTTAGGTGACCGTGGCCAAGTGTCTTAATTTTTCCTCATCCTGTTGCCAAAATCTTGGCTCCCTGTCCACCAGTGCCGAATAGAAATACAGAGACGGAGTTTGGAGGAAATAGGAAGAGTGACTTTGTTCCTTTTGCAGGGGAAGGGGAAGAACACCGCAGGCTAGCACCTCAAAAACTGCACCCTCTTCTCTGGGGAACTGAGAGAGGTTTTATATCCCAATGGAGGTCTTCCATTTTATTTTTCTTTTGCAAAATTTCAAACCAGCCCCAGCTGGCATCAGGCAACTCAGCAACTGGGTCTGGTGTCCCTGAAGATACTGGTCTGTGACCTTCCTTTTGAAATGCAGAAGTCTACAAGAGAGTGTTAGGGCAGAAGAATGCCAGGTGCAGAGTGCAATTCATATGGGGTCTGAGAGTTATTAGCTTTGTGAAGGACACGTCCAGCTTATAAGGCTTGTAAGTCTTTGTCAGTAGCAACAGCTAAAGAATAAGCATGACTGTTTAAGTCTTGCCTCTTTGGCTGGTGTGTGCCTAAGGCTGTTCACTCATTTCTGTTTTTGCTGCAACAATCTGAAAAATGGTGGCAACAACCCTTATGTTCCAGGACCACTGAGAAGAATGTATGTGATAATGTTTATATAAAGTAGGGAGCCCAGGGTCTGGTGGGAGAGAGATGCTCCATACCTGTTACCTTTTTCTCCTTTCTAACAGCCCTAATAATGGTG
This sequence comes from Okapia johnstoni, assembly GCA_024291935.2. NCBI lineage: Eukaryota > Metazoa > Chordata > Mammalia > Artiodactyla > Giraffidae > Okapia > Okapia johnstoni. Next base: position 30,819,569 of record CM044327.1, on the reverse strand, counting down.
AGTGTCTTTCCGATGCTACACCTGATAGAGGGAGAAACACACACCAGACTGGTTAGAATGAGCCAGTGGCTAAATTCAACGGTCTGTATCCAGAACCAAAGGATGCTGAGACATACATTTTCTGTAGAAGCCCTACGTGATGGCCAAGGAGCTAGACAGGCTGAGAGGCAATATTACAGTGTTCAATAACATTCTTGTTCTAAGGAACCTAAACTAATACGAAGAGTGAAAAATATGGTGTTGGTATTTACACATCGGATCTTTGCTTGGAGGAACACGTTCATCTTGTCATGACTTGGCTGCTATCCAGCCCCAGTCGCTGAGTCTAAGCAGGAGAGACTTAGATGTTTGGAACAGCTGGGATGACAGCATGCACTCCCCTTGGCCACGTGCATGGTGGGGTTGGTTGTACTGTATTCCTCCCTCCTGCTCACGGGTGGCGTTATTCAGTCATGGCACAGCAACTTTAATAGATATTAAAAATGTGGCTGTTTAACCGTGTCATTCTTGAAGCTCCATCAAAACTCTCTCTGGAGCTTATGGGAGTGAATGGTGCAGGACCATTGCCTACTTGCAATGGGGACCGTTTCTCCTGATCTGTGACACTGTATAGCCAAATAGTCCTGTAATCATGTATAATTTGTCTATTAGCTTTGTCTCTTTGCCAAGTAGAGTTAAAGGGAAAATTGTGTAGGAAAGGAGATAATTTTTATTGTGAATTCCTGATGGAAAAAGGCATTTTTCTTCAAAGTTATTAATTGGGTTTTGCAGCTGACCTTTCAAGGAATGTCTATAGCCTCAGATACTGAAGAAGTCAGCAAATATTATCCTCTGTATAATTTAAAGTCATCAGAATTTGGGCTGTATGCACTGAATAAGTATTGTAAGACACTTGGTTATTATAATAACCAAGACAATGCTGGTTTTTAAAATTTTTGGTATTTTATTGTAACAGAAAAAAGTATTGTTTCCTTGCTGTACTGAATGATGGTTGACCTTTGCTTATTAAATTTCCTCATCACATTTCAGCTGTACATAATCCCAGAAGGTCACTGGTTGGCATTAACAACCCCAGAAATGAATGGTCATGATGTCACATCCCAGAATTGACAAATTAGTTTGTTTGATCTCTCATTACCCATTATTTTCATTGCTGTAATGGAGAATGGAAAAATTCAAGATGGGATTAAGGCTTGAAATTTCCTCAGCACTAAGAAATAAGGGTTGTGAGTGTGCCTCTCCTGTCCTTCTCTCTCTCCATATAGACTTGGCATTTTTAGGCTTTTTGAGTGTGTGTGCATTGTGACATACTCTCTTGGGCAGTAGTTCTTGGCTTTAATAGTTAATGATGCAAAAAGGAGAAAGAAAGGGGAGAGAAAGAAGAAAAAAAAAACAGAACATTATCAAGACAAAAATAAAGTTAAATCAAAATCAGCTAGTATCTGAGTTTGGAAGAGATCTCAAGGCTTCTTCATGAAAGTCTTACCACTTAAAAATAAAAGTGAAAACCTATAGTCCTGTCTGCATTTCACTTGGACTTCAGGAAAGGTTGAGAGATCTTGAATGAATCACTAAACATTTTTGGTATGTTTCCTTATCTGGATTAAATGATCACGTGTTGCTTTCTGATCTTCATCAAATTAATTGATTTAAATATACTCTGAAAGTGAAAGTTGCTCAGTCCTGTCTGACTCTTTGCCACCCCATGGCTATGCAGTCCATAGAATTCTCCAGGCCAGAACACTGAAGTGGGTAGCCTTTCCCTTCTCCAGGGGATCTTCCCAACTCAGGGATCGAACCCAGGTCTCCTACATTGAGGGCAGATTCTTTACCAGCTGAGACAGTATCTTCTGGGGACCGACATTATATTTCATAAATAAACTGAATGGTGAATTGTTTATCACTACAAATATTTTTTTCATTTTCTAATGTAATAATTATTCATCTACATAATCCATTATTAAGTTCCAATTCCAGATATAGAGTCAATGGTGAGGAAAGTCAGACCCATACAGGGCCCCCTGCCCTCCGCTGAAAATAGCAACCCTGATAAGTGCTGTGGTGAGTGGGCATGGTTCCTGGAAAGCTCCTTAGGGGACCTGTCTGGGAGCTGAAGGAAGGTGTCTCTGAGCAGTGATTCATTCCTAAGTGACATCTGAAGGGTGCCTAGGTATTCACTGGGTAAGGTGGTAAAGGAAGATCATTCCAGGAGCAGGAATCACGATGATGAAAGTTTGGGAGGACTGGAGAGAAGGTGAGCATGGCCAGGGCAGAACATGGAGGGCAGGGTGTGGGGTTGGAAGAGGCTAGAACGGTCACTGAGTAGGAGCCGGACCCCTGAGGCTTTTAGGGGAAGTCTAACAATGTCACTGACCAGCCCAGCCCATCCCAACTGGGACATGTGTGCAAGTGAAAGCATGCTGTTAATAATGAAACTGGAAAAACAGGTGTAACCAGCTTTGTTTGATGAAGCTTGTATGTTTCATTCCTTGTATGTTTCCATCAAATACCAGGGACACCCTGTTTGGTCAGTGTACCAAATAAGGTTAAAGAAATGTGGAAAGAGGAATCCAGTGCCCCCCCACCCCCATTTCTGGGGAAGCAGTTGTTGTTCCTAGCCAGTACATTTTGGTTTGGTTTGTTACATTCCAGTAGATGCAGAAGGGCTTCTCAGGTGGCACTGGTGGTAGGGAACCTGTCTCGCACAGCAGGGGTTACGAGAGACGCGTGTTTGATCCCTGGGTTGGAGGATGCCCTGGAGGAGGCCAAGGCAGCCCACTCCAGTATTCCTACCTGGAGAATCCCGTGGACAGAGGAGCCTGGCGGGCTACCGTCCATGGGGTCACAAAGAGCCGGACACGACTGAAGCGACTTAGCACAGTGCAGACACAGAAGTTGTTACTGAGAGATAACTCTAGAAGACTAGGTTTGGCTAGATCTGTGTGGACGTGGTGATTTTGAGGAGCCATTAAGACATTCAGGAGGTGACGTCAACCAGGAGTCGGGATCTGTGTCTGAGCTCAGAGGGGAGACCTGAGTGGAGAAACAGATGTGAGTGTGTGTGGCCTGTGGGGTAGACAAGCTCCAGGGAGAGAGTGTGGAGGGAAGAGAGGAGGACAGAGGAGGCGCCTGGAAAGCTCCTGTGAGGACGACCGCGGAGCCTCCGAGGACTTGTGGAGGAGGCCGGCAGAGGAGGAGGAGGATCGGAGCGCGCCGTGTCAGGCCGGCCTCGCCGGTTACTACCAACGTCATGGTAGAGGATGAAATCAGCTATAGAACGTTTTCTTTTCTTTTCTTTTCTTTGCATTTTACTACTTCAGTATTCCATAAAAACAAATGGTCCATTTGTATTTCCTCAAGGGGGAAGGTTGAACGAGAGGCACTGGGTAATACCAAACGGCCCTGTCTTTCTTGCCTTTTGGTACACGGGGTGGAGGGACAGGGGTTTTGATGATCTGCGAGTGCAGGACAAACCCATTCTCTGGCTCGAAAGGCAGGAGGAAATGCATGGCAGCTCTAGCTCTGGGCCCTGTGTTTAGCAAGGGCCACGCTGCCTGCAATCCTCTTCTATTTTTTTTTTAAATTAACTAATTTATTTTAATTGGAGGCTGATTACTTTACACTATCGTAGTGGTTTTTGCCATACATCGACATGAATCAGCCGTGGGTGTACGTGTATCCCCCATCCTGAACCCCTCTCCCACCTCCCTCCCCATCCCATCCCTCCGGCATCCCAGTGCACTGGCCCCAGCGCCCTGTCTCATGCCTCTAATCCTCTTCTTGCACTTTTGGTCCTTCTTGAGGCCACAGTACTTGACTCTCAGATACTCTCCTCCAAGGCTTATAAGCTCTTTTATACTAAGGTGCAAATGACTGATAAGCCAAAGTCTTTTGCTCAGAACACCAAATTTTAGACATGAAGAAATATCTCTCTATTCTGGGAAATGTGGTTATGTGAGTGCGGGGAAAAATGCTTTTGAAAGCCGCTTGCTTTCATTACTGCCCGCAGTTTGCTTTTATGTATTGAGTCTTAGAGCCCCTTCGTCGCAGGCTGTGGACTTCGGGGTGTTTCCAGTCTAGAATGAGCACACCTCCCAGATATGTCTTTTCTCCCCACAGAAACATGCTTCCCTCCTATTTGTCCTCTTGTGATTTAATGATACCAAATGTCTTCATTTGCCCAGGCTGCGAACTTTTGAAATCATTCAGCCATGCTCCCCTGCCACACTCTGATGCTGCGATTCTGCCCTGTCTGACCCGCTCACCCCCTCTGGGTTCCTTCCTGCCCTTTCAGAAAGACATCAGCCTGTCATCAACTCCCACTTGGCCCATTGCCTCTGCCTCCTCACCCTTGTTCTACATCTGTCTTCACTTTACTCCAGCCTGGAAATAGTGTCACAAGAATTGCCTTTCTTGTGTCTAGGTCTGATCTTGTCCCATCTTCTTTATCTACCTTTGATGCATTTTCTTGTAGGATAAAACCTAAACTTTCTTGACAGAGCGCCCGCAGCTGCTCCTAAAAGCTGTATAACTAGGGCTTGCCTTGCTCGTTACTTTTTGTTTAAAGTTAGGAAAGGATTTACCGGATACCGAGGAAAAGACCCTGATGCTGGAAAGGATTGGGGGCAGGAGGAGAAGGGGACGACAGAGGATGAGATGGCTGGATGGCATCACCGACTCGATGGACATGTTGGGTAGACTCCAGGAGTTGGTGATGAACAGGGAGGCATGGCGTGCTGCGATTCATGGGGTCGCAAAGAGTCAGACACGACTGAGCGACTGAGCGACTGAACTGAACTGAAGGGCAGGTCTGGCCAAAGGATTTCACTCACCCTTCATTCCCGGTTCCCAGTTCCCCTTCATGAAGATTCAATTCTTTTTTTTTAAAGAAATTAATTTATTTTATTTTTGAGTCTCTGTTGCTATGCATGGACTTTCTCTTGTTGCAGTGCGTGGTGGCTACCCTCTCCTTGTGGTGCATGGGTGTCTGAATATGATGGCTTCTCTTCTTGTGGAGCATGGATTCTAGGGTACAGGAGCATCACTACTTGTGATGTGTGGGCTTAACAATTGTGAAGCTTGGGCTTAGTTGTCCTGCAGCATGCGGGATTGTCCCAAACCAGAGATCGAACCTGTGTCCCCTGCACTGGCAGGCAGATTCTTAACCACTGGGCCACCAAGGAAGTCCAGGATGCAGTTCTTGAGCTGTGCCAGAGGTCTCCTATCCTGAATTAATGTACCCAGTGGCTCATGTAGAGAGGACACTTATTATGATTAGAGCCGAGCAGAGCTGGGTCACTGTGTTAAGGAGCGGCTCTTGAGGTGCCAGATCCAGGGTCTACCCCAAGTGTTTTTTCAATTACAGGAGAAATGGGGGCGGGGGCCACCGGATCCATCTTTTCATATTCTTTCACCTCATTTGGGACACTGAGGAGCAGGGCGTGCCTCACGTTTCATGGAAACATAAAAGGAAGGAAAGCCTGATGACTCAAACAGCCGGGGGTCTGCAGGAGGTCCCGCCCTTGGACTCGCCTCACGCTCACGCCCCCTCCCAGCTCCTGGTCTCCGGCTGGCTTGCCTTCTCTCTCCACTGGCTGTGGACCCAAAGTCCTTGGCATGTTTGAATAAGCTGTGAACCGACCCCTCCTGCTTCCTGAGAGAAACATCCAAGCCTGTGGTGCCAGGGCGCCAGGGAGCTGGACCCCACATAGGGGATTGTCTCCAAGGGGGCCCTTAACAAACCCTCGTTGTCCCATCCCTTCAGCCTTCTGGACTCAGCTCCTGGTATTGACCCAGGGGAACCCTAAGATCATGTCAGGTCAGATTCTTCCCATGCCTGGAAGCGGTCACTACACATCTTTTTCCAGAGCTGGTTGCCCTCCTGGAAATGAGTGCCTGCTATCCCCTTCTTTGCCTGGAAAACCCCATTTCTCACTCATGGTCCAGCTTGGACATCACCTGCCCCTCAGAGACTGCTGTCACCTGGGGCCCTCTGAATTCTGTTTTGTGGACTATATATATTAATTACATGTGTATATATATATATGTATATACACATATGTGTATACTTATATGTATACATATGTATACACCAACATTTGGTGCAGGTGGTAAAGAACTTGCCTGCTAACGCAGGAGACATAAGAGACACAGGTTCGATCCCTGGGTCAGGAAGATCCTCTGGAGGAGGGCATGGCAACCCACTCCAGTATTCTTGCCTGGAGAATCCCATGGACAGGGGAGCCTGGTGGGCTACGGTCTATAGGGTCACAAAGAGTCGGACACGACTGAAGCAACTTAGCACAATATATATATATTATATAGACACACACATAGTGTGTGTGTGTGTGTGTGCATTTCCTGTATACTAAGGGTTTCTTTCTCCGTGGTAAGGTCCAGAAGGGGAGAGAATATGTTCTTTCTTAATGTCTTAGGCACTTAGCACATGGGTGGTGAGAGAATAAATGAACAAGAAAATAACACTTGGGCTTGAGCCAGACCTCTGTCAATGCAAAATGTCATTACTTTTCAGGTGGATTACTTGACACTTAGGAAATGCTCAGTGGGACCTTCAACCAGGGCAACCTGGGATCAGCTGTCGAGGCATCTGCCCGACGTCCTGGGGACATTAGGAACTACTCAGGAAGGAAGCTTCCTGTTCAGCTGTCATCACACGTTACTGCTTTCAGGTGTTAACTGAAATGGCCCAATTAAGCAGTGTTTTAAAGCCCGGAATTCTTGTTGAGGAGAGAAAAAGCTCAATTATTTAAAGGTTCCTTTTTAAAGAAGGCGGCCTTTGGAGAACATGGAAACCAGGTTACACTTTGTCAAACAGGAATAGCTGTGCTGCTTCTCTTTCCGATTATAAAATCAGATACAGTGATTCTTGTTGTCTACATTGTAAAGACCCTGTTGCTGGGGAAAATGGAAGGCAGGAAGAGAAGGGGACGACAGAGAATGAGTTGATTGTGTGGCACCACTGACTCAGTGGACATGAGTTTGAGCAAGCTCCAGGAGATGGTGAAGGACAGGGAAGCCTGGCGTGCTGCAGTCCATGGGGTCACAAAGAGTCGGACATGACTGAGCAACTGAACAACAACAACATTGTTCATTTACTTATTTTAGTTGAAAACTAAAATCTCACCCTGAGAGACGTTGTAGGTAACTGTATGATATAGATCTTTTTTGCTTTCTTTACTTTGATGCATCTGGAGATACATGTATATAGAGAAAATATTTTGATAGTTGCATTTCTATATACATTTACGTGCTGTGTGCTTAGTCACTCAGTTGTTTCCGACTTTGTGACCCATGGACTGCAGCACGCCAGGCTCCTCTGTCCCTGGGGATTCTCCAGTCAGGAATACTGGAGTGGGTTGCCATGACCTCCTTCAAGGGGATCTTCCCAACCCAGGGATCGAACCCAGTTCTCCTGCATTGCAGGCAGATTCTTTACCAACTGAGGTACCAGAGAAGCCCCAAAATACTGGAGTATTCATAATTTCACAAATGGGTATTCATAATTTCACAAATATTATGTATGTATGTACACATTTATACATCTGTATATATACATACATAATATTTGTATGTAAGCTGTCTATAATATTTACATGTCCCCTTTATGTGTAAACTATGTACACATGTATATGTATGGACTTCCCTGGTGGCTCATAGGTAAAGAATCTGCCTGCAGTGCAGGAGAATCAGGAGACACGGGTTTGATCCCTGGGTTGGGAAGATCCCCTGGAGGAGGGCATGGCAACCCATTCCAGAATTCTTGCCTGGAGAATCCCACGGACAGAGGAGCATGGCGGCCTGCAGTCCATGGGGTCTCAAAGAGTGGAACACAATTTAGTGACTGAACATGCACACACACACACTCTATCGCCCACACCCATTTGTGAAATTATCTTCAAGTTTGAAGCCAGTAGTATTCATGTGAGGTTTTGCTAAAGCAGATAAAACCCCAGACCAACTGAAATAGATTTTGCCAGAATGTATGTAGTTTAGAAAGAGGAAATGAAAATTTGGGGGAGCACCTTTGAGCTTGAGGTCCCTGTAAGTCAGCCGGCAATTTCTGCCCCTGCTTCTCACCCCTTTAAATTTTCTTCCTTCTGTTCATTTCATGTGCACAGAAGTTACAGCATGATATTTTTTTAACCAGGGATCCATGAACTTGCAAGGGAATCTGTGGGTAGAATTCTAGAGATTTGTGAACTTAGATGGGAAAGAAAATTACATCTTTATGTGCACTGACATCTTGAAATTTGATATGTCTTTCAGTTATAAATGTGAGTAACCATAGTAGTAGTGGTGATTCTTGACACCCATAAAAACCACCAATATTTTGAAATCACGTCATTGCTGTTGAAGGTGCCCTGCAGTGTCAAGGACACTCACTACTCTGAAATGAAACTAGCCTTGCCATTTTATAAAAATGCATAGATGTTACTCTGTCTTTTTATTATAAAAACATGCAATTATTTGTTGGTTGTATCTTTCACTGCAGTTGGGTTCTTTTGTAATCCTGTGCATTTTGCTCTGTGCACTTAAAAAGGTTATTTTGAGAGGAAGCCTGTAGGCATCAAGAGACATATAGGTTAAGAATCCCTGAACCAGAGAGAGTGTCAAGGTTATTAGAAGATTCTGAATTGCCCTTGGTGAGAGGTTAGGGTCTTTCTTTTGCCCTGACCTCTCCTTTCTCTGCATCCTTCTTCATTCTGGGACCCCTGACCTATGTCCCCTGGAAACTTTCCAAGTGTTGCATCAAATATATTATCATCTACTCATATTTCCATTAAATATATTTTTATAAAAATTTTTGGAAGAATTATACTAATTGTGTTTTTTAAATCACTTTATGAGATTATGAGGTTATGATAAAGCAACTTCATTTACAGCTAACTGAGTTCTTGACAACAGTTGTGCTTACTCAGGGGTTCTTGGGAAGTGGGCAGATCTTAACATACAAATTGTTTTCTAAATGTGATGAAATTTTTATGAGCACTAAATTTAACTGTTAATGAAGTTGACATAATGATGCGTTTTGTGTACGTTTAATTAAACATTTAGCATTAGCAGTTTTGCTGTTTGCTTTCCATATTTTAGAACCAAGTTAAAAGTCTGTTTTGTAGGTTCTGGAAAGCCTCTGGGCCCTGAGGCTGATTGCCAGTACTGCCTAGTGGGATATAGTACTACCCGGGGGCCGACCGACAGCTCTATAGCAGTCTTCTCTCAGACCACGTTCCCCCACCCCGCTACGTGGTGGGCACTTCCCTGCCACCATCTACTTCCAGCCTCATTCCGTCCACACACGTTGCCCTCCAGCTCTCCTTTAGCTGAGGCCTGTGCTCTGGTCCTGTGTGGTTTTGAATCGCTGGGTCTACTGTCCAGCCATTGCCGGGAACAACTCTCACATCCTCGGAGACAAGCCATCCTTCATCCTGACCTCCATGCTTTGCAGTCAGGTTTCAAGTTTGATTCAAGGTGTGTCTCCAGCTCCCCAAACAACATTTCTCAAGAAGTGTTTGTTTCTTGGGAACAAATGATCTTAGTGTCATATTCCTTTGTTATTACCCAGCACTTAACCTTTTTTTTTGACATATTAAAATGTACCGTAGAAACTTCTAATCATGACTTCTCGTTCCTCTTGCTCTCCAAGTTGTAAATTTAGTAATGCCTTGTCCATGCTCATCCACGTCTCCAACCCTTTAACTCTTCCTTTTCAACCCATCCAGTGCACTTCTCAGTGCTCCCTGGTGGCTCAGATGGTAAAGAATCTCCCTGCAATGCAGGAGACCCAGGTTTGATCCCTGGGTCGGAGAAGAGCCCCTGGAGAAGGAAATGGCAACCCACTCCAGTATTCTTGCCTGGAGAATTCCACGGACAGAGGAGCCTGGCGGGCTACAGTCCATGGGGTCACAAAAGAGTTGGATACGACTTAGTGACTAACACTTTTCACTTTCGTGACTTTTCCTTCTTCTCATATTTCTCTGAAAAGAATCTCATTCATGAAAATAATTCCATACTCTTTTAATGGGTTGCTTCCATTGAGTTCTTAACTTCTCACATGCTTCGAGGTCCCATCCATGGCTGCCATCGCTTCTCTCTTTAAACATTCTCTCTGCGTTCTTCCGTTCACTGCCGTGGCTCCCATCACCACCTGTCCCCCCACATTCCCTCCCACATCTAGACCTGTATCTAAGTGCTTTACAGGTTGCTCCCTCTGTAAGTCTACTGGTGCTTCGTCCTGTCAGAACTAAACGCATTCCCCATCTTTCCAGTGTTGGCAAATAAGACACCAAGCCAGACACCTTGGAGTCATTCTTGTTTTCATCTCCCACTTTCCATCCATAAGGAAGTCCCTCTGAGGCTTCTCTGACCTCTGTTTCTCCCATCACTGCCCCTCTGGTTTCCACATCCCGTTTGCTTCAGTCAGCTTCTGTCTCTCAGTGGCAGGAGGATCCTTCTAGACTGCAGAACCCAGTCCTTCGTCATCTTTCCCTTGTTAATGTTGCGGCCTCGGGTCTCACCTATCCTTGGGAGTCACATCTTCTTCCTCCTCTAAACAGGTTATGCGCTGATAAACTCCTCCCAGCCCTGTTGGAGACTTTCGGTGTTTCCTGTTTTCCTGGACCTGGACTGGGGGTTTGCAGGCGTCAGACCTCTTTATTCTGTGTCCCCAGAGCTTGTACTGTAGTCTTCTCACAGTCGGTGCTCAGGAAGTATGTCCTGAATAAAGGAGAGTCACAGAATCCTGCTCTGAGATTGTCAGATAAAATTTACTGCTGAAAGATGTAAAAATAGCAGCAGTGCCAGAAAAGCAGAGGCTTCTGGGTAACATCCGGATTTGAAGGGAAATGCCCCCCATTTCCTGCCTGCAGTTGCTTTGGAGATAAATGGTCACCTGGGTTCCTCCCTCCACACCCTGTATGTTTTCATGATGGATTCTCTGCCGTGGCCAGCAAAGGCTTTCCTTTTTCCTTCCCCGTGTTCCTGAGGACCTTGTGGGAAGGCGGAAGTTTTATCATGTTTCTGATGCTTCAATCGTTGCCTCTCTGATGTTTTTCTCCTTGGACTGCAAGGAGATCAAACCAATCCATCCTAAAGGAAATTAACCCTGAATATTCACTGGAAGGACTGATGCTGAAGCTCCAATACTTTGGCTACCTGATGCGAAGAGCCGACTCATTGGAAATGACCCTAATACTTTGAAAGATTGAGCGCCGGAGGAGAAGGGGACGACAGAGGATGAGAAGGTTGGATGGCATCACTGACTCAATGGACTTGCGTTTGAGTAAACTCCAGGAGATAGTGAAGGACAGGCAAACCTGGTGTGCTGCAGTTCATGAGGTTGCAAAGAATCGGACATGACTGAGTGACTGAACCACAACAACATAATTCATCCAGGATTCTTAACTTTGAAGAAGACCTCGTTCCCAGTATCATCTCAGTTTCCAAAGTGCTCTGTGACCCAGGACAAGTCGCTCAGACTCTCTGTGCCTGTTTTCCTCTCTGTAAAAGGAAGATGTTTTCCCAGCTCCCTTCCAGACACACTGTTTTGGGACACTGAATACTGTGGTGGTGCCTGTAGTTACATGTCCTTTGTCTGCAGAGAGAGACACTTTGTGACTAGAGAGAAGATGAACTCTCTGCTTTAGGAGGACGATCGCACACACTGGGCGCTAAGCTTTGCACCTTCTGATGGGTGGCTGTGTGGAGGCCCACTCTGTGTGAGCGGAGTTGGAAAGTGGCTGCAGTACAAAAAGTGTGTCCTCAAGCTTCGCAGTGGGTTAAATTCTTGAAACCAGCTCTCAAACATTTTAGTCAAGTTTCTGACTCATATCCTGTATTTTAGTGATGCTTTCTAAAAATACCTGACACTTTCTGCTAATGGACTATTCTCAATGAGTATCTTTTTCAGAGAATTGGCTATTACTTTGTGAGCCCTGAAAATGAGTATTTAACTATTTTGATAAAAAGCCTCATAAAATGTATAGACCATTATCTTGTCCAATATAAACAGAAGATAACAGAATAAAATTTAAATTTCCTGGATGGCTAAGGTCTTCTCTTTTATTCCTTTATTCAACCAATGTTTATGAAACTCCAAATATGCATGAAGCATGGTGCTGAATGTTGGGTGTTCAGCATCTTCACTGGCAGATTTATCACCATCAAGGATTTCTTACGATGGCTCCACTTATATTACTTGGCTGTTGTGCTGTTATAGATAAAACCAGGAGTTCTGAGCATTGATAAGGGAGAGTTTCTGCCCAGAACATCAGATTTGGTAAGCAATTTAGATGGTCACACGTTCAGTCAGTTGAAAGCTGAGTCAGCTTTGCCTCAGATGGGCCTTTTTGTCATCTAGCAATGGGCATCCTCCCAAGAAAGAGTTGAAAAGAGTTTATGTTCCTCAAAAATCAAACTCAACAAGCTCTGTAATTTTTCGGTGATAGATACTGATGTTACTGTATTATTTGCAATAAAAATTGACATAGAGCCCTATGAAATGTTTAGGGTACTTTTAAAAAATCCCTGCACATTTCTTTAATTATAACGCTTCCCTGGTGGCTCACATGGTAAAAAGAGTGCCTGTGCATGAGACTGGGGTTCGATCACTGGATCAGGAAGATCCTCTAGAGAAGGAAAGGGCAACCCATTCCAGTACTCTTGCCTGGAAAATCCCATGGAAGGAGGAGCCTGGCAGGCTACAGTCTATGGGGTTGCAAAGAGTTGGACACAGCTGAGCAACTTCACTTACATTTGTTGCAACATTCAAATAAGAGGGGATTATTCCAAAAAAAAATGTAATTTCTATTGTCTCTAAAGGTATCTTAATGTTAGTCACTCAGTCATGCCCAGCTCTTTGCAACCTCATGAACTGTAGCCCTCCAGGCTCCTATGTCCATGGAATTCTCCAGGCAAGAAGACTGGAGTGGGTTGCCATTTCCTTCTCCATGAAAGAAAAAGAAAGAGAGAAACAGAGAAAGAGAGAAAGAGAGACAGAGAGAAAGAAAGAAAGAAAGTGAAGTTGCTTAGTCGTGTCCAACTCTTTGCAACTCCATGGACTGTAGCCTACCACACTCCTCTGTCCATGGAATTTTCCAGGCAAGAGTACTGGAGTGGGTTGCCATTTCCTTCTCCAGGGGATCTTCCTGACTCAGGGATTGAACCCGGGTCTTCTGCATTGCAGGCAGACGCTTTACCATCTGAGCCACCAGGGAAGCCCTCTTCTCCAGGGGATCTTCCCAACCCAGGGACTGAACCCTCGGCTTCTACAATGCAGATGGAGTTTTTTACCATCTGAGTCACCAGGGAAGCCCAAAGGTAACTTAAGTACTGAACAATTCAGATATCTTTTGGGGATTTTCAGTGTTACCCTCTGCAATAGGTATCTATAACCTGGTGGAATAGTTGAATTCTGGACAGAGTGATGCATAATGCAAGGTTGATCTTACTTCCCCTTTGACTTTCTTTATAAACTTAGATGTATTTCTCTATTGAAGGTGGGGAGAGTCGACTGATGAGTGTTTTCTTAGGAGAGAGGGCTGATTTTTTCTAACTTAGAACCTTTCTAACTCAGCATTTTTTCTCTGCACACTTTCTTAGTAGCACCATTTTTTTTTCTTTGTGTGGAAATCACCAAGTCTACACTCAGATATTCCAGATTTTGTTTTATTTTGCAGAGTTTCATGAAGCTGGTTGGGGTTCTCAGGCAGATGCTTGTAATGAATTACCAGACAGGATCTTCAAACTGGGGCCAATACCTCCTCCTAGGGGTCATTTGAACATGGGTGAGAGTGTTTGGGGGTTGTTACAATGGGGTCTCTTGGCATCAAGCAGGGGAGAGTCAGGGGTCCTAATTGTCTTACAATGTGCAGGGTGATATTTCACAGGTAAGAACAATTCCTTCTAAAATGCCAGAAGTGTGTCTGTGGAGAAAGAAAAATTTTACTGTGTGTTTATTGATTGATTCAGCAAATGTTTACTGAACACCCACTGGATGCCAGACACTGCTGTCAGCATTGAGGATGCAGTGAACAGACAGAGGTCTCTGTCCTTGTGAAGGGGAATATTCTAGTGGTGTAATGGACTGGTGGGTTTTTTGGTTTCAAGAGTTTGTTCAGGTATGCTTTGTTTTGTCTGAGAATAGAGTTGGAAAACAATTGCATGTGTGGCCTGTGTACAGAGGAGTTGAGTGGATACCTTTCATTGTGAACCTGCCTTATAAATTCTGTTTCTGGAATGACTTAAAATGATTAATTCTGCACATCTGAGAGCCAATAGGGGTATAAAACAGAAACATGCAACATGTATTAATTCTTTGAATTAGAATTTGGTTCTGTGTTCTTAACAATGATAAACAGCAGTAGTGTGTTGCAGATTTTGGCTCTTAATTTATGACTAAAAGCACACTTGGAGCTCAGAGTGTCTTAAAACCTCCAGTCCTTCTATTAAAGATTAAATTATTAACAACTTACATCCCCCAATTTTTATTGCAATGTTTGTCTCAGTAAGAGTACTGACTAATTCAAGAATGAGGGATATACTAGAACTTTGCAGTTCCTTTACCCCAACACAAAATAAAAAGTTAAAAAAAATAAAGTCAACTTGGTATTGGAAAAAAGTGTATTGTTTTTTACTTCTCTAAAGGTGTGTAAAGTGATAGTCTACTTAATGTCAAATATACTATTGTAATTAAAGGTGTAACTCATTTTAACCTTTTGAGATAGGTCTAGAAAGCTGTGTGCAAACAGATAATATGTTTTGAGTCCACTTTTATTGGTTTGCATTTTCTTTTGGAAAACATTTGGGTTGTGCCCTGACCTTTCCACTGATCCCTTAGCCTGCCTTTCCAATGCCTGCATTTTACTTTGAATTTTCCATCCAATGTAAACCCGTCCTCAGCTGAAATCATCTGTGTGTGTGTGTGTGTGTGTGTGTGTGTGTGTGTGTGTGTGTGTGTGTGTGTGTCTGCACTGGGTCTTCATTGAGGCATGTGTGCTTCCTCTAGCTGCGTCTCATGGGCTCTAATCTGTGGGTTCAGTAGTTGCCAAGCAGCGTGTGAGATCTTCCCGGACTAGGGATCAAACCCGTGTCCCCTGCATTGGAAGGAGGAGTTAACTTAAGCACTGGACCAGCAGGGAATTCCCCGAAATCATATTCTTCAGCAAATAATTTCCCCTTCCCAACTACTGTTACTTGACAGGGAGCATCAGTGTTCTCTCAGGCTCCCAAAGTCAATCGTTCAGTTCCACTCAGCTCCTCTCCTTCCTGTCTACAAACCTAAAGCCAGGTTGCTATTCTTGAAGTTACTGCAAAGTATAGCTTCTCTGGGTGCATACAAGCTTTTGGTACCATGGAATGCTAGGACAATCTGCCACCTTACCTTCCCTGCCCCGAAACACACTCTGGACACAGGGATCCTGATGTTAAATTTCAGAGGCATCCTCTCAATGTAGGTAATGAATAGATACCCCTACTTGGAGGGATTGGTCATCTCACTCCCATATAGCACTGGTGAGAGAATGCACCATGAATAACCACATCTCTACTCCAGTATGAGCAATATTTGGTTTCCTGTCCAGCCTTTTGTACAACTAAACATAGAAGTAGTGGGTTTTCAGCACAATCTCCAAGCCGTCTATACTAAAGAACTGATGAGTAACCTTTACCAGCAATGCCAAGAGAATGTTTCTGAACTGATCACATCTATAGCTTCTGCTCTAAAGCCTCCACTGCCCTGGTCCCCAAGAGTCTGGTCTATTCTGGAATGTCCAGTATTCACTCCAGACTCTTGTCAATAACCTGGTCTTGGTTTGGTTCTGAGCAAAATGTGTCTCTGATGACTGTGTTTTCATGATGGCAGTGCCACAGGGCTACAGTTCCATCCCTCCAACCCGTGTATCTGCCTGTCTGTCTGTCTGTCTTCCTCAAGGGCAGTATGATGGGGCCACTGAGAGACTCTTGGGGGGAAGAGCTTCCTCCTGTTTGAAGCCCACACTGAAAACACGTGCCCGGTTTTGGGCAGCACTGTGACAGGCCCTGGAGCCTCCTCCAGCCCAGCTTCTGGGGCATCACCATTGAAGTGTACGTGTACAATCACATGGGTCAGTGCCCCGTCACTTCTCCACCAAATGATGGTGACATATTTGTGTCTGATACTGCTGCTTTCAATCTTCTTTCCGTACAGAAGAAGCACAGCCTTTCATAAGCAAATATTGCTCTCCTTCATTCATCCTGTTCTTTCTCTTTGCAGACAGCCTAGTGGCTTCTGATTGCCTAACAAATCCATCACACACTCCCTACCCTGGAATTTATGGCTTTTCTCAATGTGGCTCTAACTAACCTGTTGGATTCTGTTTCCAACTTCCATTCTCTTCTTCAAACCAGACAAAAGCGTCCCTTTGCTGGCTCCCCACTATGCCCTCTTGTTTCTTGTCCTCATTCTATGCTCACCTTTATGCTTGTCTACATGATTCCTCGTTTCTACTAACGAGTACTAACTGCTAAACTCCTGCTAGCCCTGAATCTCAGCTAGGCTGCCATCTTCTTTGAGAAGCTTTCAATAAATTTCCAGCCAGAAATGGCATCTCTATCATTTTAAAGCTCAGAGCATCTTGTTTTCATCTGTCACCTCCTGGAACTAGCTCATTACTAATATGTGTCTTCAGGACCTTGCCAACAAAGGTCCATCTAGGCAAAGCTATGGTTTTTCCAGGTTCATGTATGGATGTGAGAGTTGGACTATAAAGAAAGCTGAGTGCCAAAGAATTGATGCTTTTGAACTGTGGTATTGGAGAAGACTGTTGAGAGTCCCTTGGACTGCAAGAGATCCAACCAGTCCATCCTAAAGGAAATCAGTCCTGAATATTCACTGGAAGGACTGATGCTGAAGCTGAAGCTCCAGTACTTTGGCCACCTGATGCAAAGAACTGACTCATTGGAAAAGACCCTGATTCTGGGAAAGATTGAAGGCAGGAGGAGAAGGGGACGACAGAGGATGAGATGGTTGGATGGCATTGCCGATGCGATGGACATGAATTTGAGTAAGCTCCGGGAATTGGTGATGAACAGGGAAGCCTGGCGTGCTGCAGTCCATGGGGTCACAAAGAATTGGACACGACTGAGTGACTGAACTGAACTGAACTGAGAGTTCCTTACTCATGGGGAGGCTTGGGAAACATTGTTGCATGAATGAATGAATAATAGTTGTTGAATAAATAAAAAATTAATGTATTGAAATTAATAACTTCCTGCTTGTTTAGACATGCACTCAGATTGCCTTTCATAACTAATATTTCTTCACATGGAGCCCACCTATAATAGTTATCCAGAATCCATGTACATGTCATTTTTAATGCAATCTGAAAGTCATGCCTAAGGCTTCCCAGAAAGTAACAATCCTTTTTAGCCTGCCCCTGACATCGCCTTGAACAACTTGTAATAGGCTGTGACTGCCCAGCAAACACCAAAGCTTCTGTATTTCAGCAACTTGTTAACAGGCCCCTAAACAACTCGAGTTAATTCTGTAGAATTCACAGGATTCACTTTGAAGTGTATCATATTATTAACACAAGTCTTGTGAATTAACATGATGACTAGGCATGCATTGCCAATTAGATGCAGTTACCCTCTTTCTGGCAACGACTTTTTAAAATGTGGGACATGATAGTGTTTCAAGGCATTTTTAAATAGGAAGTGCAATACACCACAGTTTTGATTTTTGCAGAGACCATAGCAAACCTAACGAAGGTCCAAGAATGGGGTCTTTTCTGCCCATCGACCCTCCTCTAATAATTTTCCCTGCCAAGGTGGGTTCAGGGCTCTTCTAAAAGAATGTCAGTGTACTTCAACTCTGAAAAGATATGTATATTTTTAAGTTGAAAGTATGAAGGTCACGCTCAGCCTGTGCCTCCAGGTGTCCCTGGTCCCCATATCCTGCATCCTTCTTCTTTCCACAGCCGAGGTATCTGGGGCCCATCTTCGGAAGAGATGATGAAGATCCATCCTACTGCTGTTAAAACCAGCATCAGTCATGGACTGACATCGTGGACCACTGGATACTTTGGCTAGGTGTTAAACTCTCCTCTTTCCTCTGCCTGAGTCCCATGCCAGCACTCCTGGCATCAGTCCTGGACACAAATCCAGCTCAGTGACTTGGGCCCTGCTCCCTGCTGGCTGACTGTCCTAATGCCTGGTACCTCCTTTCTTTTAGACTTCTGAGGGCAGCAGCCCTTGGACCCTCCTCCCTGCTCCTGGCTCAGTCTGATGCTGACCGTATGTCCCTCACTTGCTGTATGTCACTTACCTCCCAGTACCTGGTACTGGCTTTGACCTTCCTGTTGCAGGTCCTTGTATCAGGACTCTTTGTATATGAGCCAAATCTGTTCGCTCTTCCTTCAAGGGAAGCTATTTCCTTAGAGTTTCCCTAGATCCTTACAATGAGACCCCTGCCAGACCTCCACCAGTCAGCCTCCATGTACACACTTGGATCTGAACCCTTTCAGGGAGCTCAGGTTGGAAACCCCTATACAAAGAAATACACAATGTGTAAAAATCAAGTGTCTTAAAGATTATAAAGAATTCAGTTCAGTTCAGTTCAGTCTCTCAGTCGTGTCTGACTCTTTGCAACCCCATGAATTGCAGCACACCAGGCCTCCCTGTCCATTACCAACTCCTGGAGTCTACTCAAACCCATGTCCATCGAGTCGGTGATGCCATCCAGCCATCTCATCCTCTGTCGTCCCTTTCTCCTCCTGCCTCCAATCCTTCCCAGCATTAGGGTCTTTTCCAATGAGTCAACTCTTCGCATGAGGTGGCCAAAGTATTGGAGTTTCAGCTTCAACATCAGTCCTTCCAATGAACACCCAGGACTGATCTCCTTTAGAATGAACTGGTTGGATCTCCTTGCAGTCCAAGGGACTCTCAAGAGTCTTCTCCAACACCACAGTTTAAAAGCATCAGTTCTTCAGTGCTCAGCTTAGTGTCGTTAATGTATTAGCTTAGGGAAATCAAGCAGGATCATCATATGATGGCATATTTGTGGACATCTATATACATTTTTTTATTTTTATATGATGCCATTTTAATAGATGTGCCCATCTTTTCAAATGAGGAATGTTTTGGGTTGGGCAAAAAGTTTGTTTGGCTATTTCTAAAACATAGAAAACCTGAATGAACCTTTTGGCCAACCACATATATACAATTCTCATTTGAATATATATATGTCTCAATTCATCTTCAGTCACATTTTTAGTTTTATATATTTTAGTTGAGTGTTTTTATTTATTAAATCATTAGTGAAAATAAAGCAGAGGATGCTAAGCTTTTTTACCTTTTAGCATTATTCAAGCAGAAACGACTACTGTGTTTTCTCCGTGTGTTGAGGGTGCTAGCCCTTTTGGTCCTGGAAAGATTTTATTCTGAAAACATTTATGAATTCATGATTAATGGGCTTCCACTCGTGAGTACATGTGACAAATATTCAACTTAATTTCTCCGTATGGGTTACCTTTTTTTTTTCTTTTTAGTTTAAGCTAAAACAAGTGTAATCACATTATATGAAATGCAAGTCAACTCCTCTGTGACACACACATCTGCAGATTTTAAACATAACATTGCTCTTTATATTTGAATTATACCTGGTTAATCATGCCAAATAATTTATTTTTAAAACATTGAGCATTCAAGAAAAGAAATGTACAAAAAGACATTAATATGCATTTGCTGGAAGTTCTTTGGGATATTGATAGTTACTTAGTATTAGGGAGACCATGTGGATGATCACCTGCAGTATGAGTTTATTTTGTTATTTAACACGATTGACTGGGAAAATACTTTTTTAGACTTTATTTCAAAAATTACTGTCCGTGCAATGTAAGTACTTCCTACAGCTTTCGCCTTTTCTAGCCTAAAGGCGAGAAACAATGCGTATTTCTGTCATTTGGTTGAAAGTTATGAGAGAAATAATGAACTGTCCCACAAAAGATCTATGCTCTACCTTCCAGAGTACAGAATCATCCTTGACAGTGACTTCCCAGCTAGGGGCATCATTTTCCAGCTCTCCTATATTTAGATGGGTCACAACAGTCATTCTCAGTGATGGAACGTGAACAGAAATGATACACATCACTTCCAGGAAAAACTTTTAAAAGGAAGTGTAAAGGTTAATAAGGACATCTGTGGTCTATTCATACAATGGAGTGCTGTCAGCAGCACGAGGAAGAGAACTACTGATGCATCCAACACAGGGATGAGTTTCAAAACACTGTGTGTGGGAGCCAGACACAGAAGAATGCATAAGGAGCGATTCCATGTACAAGAAGTCCAAGACTAGACAAAACTCATTGCCAGTGACAGAAATCAGAGATGCCTGGGAGGGAATGATGGACTGACTGGGCAAGAGGTCTAGGCAGTGAGGAGAATGGTTAACATCTCTCTTGCATGGTGGTTATCACACAGGTGTAGAGATTGTCAAAACTAACTGAACTGAACCTTGAAGATCTGACTACTTGTGTGTGTAAATTATACATCGATAAAAAGGAGGCATGCTTTCCCTGCTCTTTCTTTCCCCATCCTCAGCTGGAAGCCATTTCATCCCTCGTGCGATGTCTGGCAGTATTGGGAGGCCTTTTTGATTGCCCTCCTTCTGTTATCTAGTGGGTAGTGGCTTATGATGCTTCTCAGTATCCTGTAATGACAGGACAGCCTTACAATAGAACATCAGCTCTCCTAAGATGTCAGGAGTGCCAAGGTTGAGAAATCCCACATTAAATGGATGTAGAGGGCTCTGAGTTCCCAGAGAAGGCTGAACCTGAGATATGTAAAGATCATGGCCACCCCCTGGCCAGAAACACCAACACTGGAGGTCACATCAGCCAGTGATACATGTTTACTGTGTGATGGCATTGAACTGTTAGGTTTGGTTTATTCCAGTGGTTAGCACTACTTTTTGGCTTCCCTGGTGGCTCAGATGGTAAAGAATCCACCTGCAATGTGAGAGGCTTGAGTTTGATCCCTGGGGTGGGAAGATCTCCTGGAGGAGGGCATGGGAACCCACTCCAGTATCCTTGCCTGGAGAATCCTGTGGACAGAGGAGCCTGGCGGGCTACAGTCCATGGGTCGCAAAGAGTTGGACACGACTGAGTGATGAAGCACAGCATTGCTTTAACTAATAGATCAAACTCTAAAATGTTGACACTAAGAATAATACTTGTAGTGTCTTCCTTAAGAGGAGACATGAGTGAAATTTATCTTAAGTCTTACTATCAAGCAAAGCTATGCTTCCTCTAAAGCAGTATTGTGATTTTCTATCTCATGGATGTTGTAACTTAAGGGGTTTCCCGTCTTATTTAAAATGGTAGAGGTTAGAACTCAGCTTTTAGGTGCTTCTTACAAGCAGCTCTCTGGGAACACATGGTTTGCTTTTCTCCACGCTCCCATAACCTCAGTCTTCAATGTTTGCCTTCCATTTTTTCCCTCTTGCACCAATTCCCATGGCTACTTATTTTTCCCTTTGGAATTTAGATTTGTTTTAAGGTTAGCTTATCTGCTTTGTGTAAAAATGCAGCTTATAAATATAAAAACATATGAATAAAGTATTTAGCCAAATACCAATGTTCCTTTACTTAAGGTGAATTAATAAAGATTTTTGTATCCCAGACCTTGAAGGGGTTTTCATTTTGTCTTAACCTCTTAAGGTCCAGAAAGAGAAAATGAGGTACCCAAGTTCCAAGTTCACAGTGAGAGTTCATGGAACTTGTTTAACGTTTAAAATAGAAGGCATTTTCTATTGTATAAAGTTCTGTGTGTGTGTGTGTGTATGACATATACAACTTGTTCATCACTAATTGGACATGGCTTGTGAATTATTCTGCCTTCAGAGTTTGTACCAAGGCAGGTGCGCCTGGATAGTCTGTGCAGGAATGTTGTTCTAATTAGGGAACCAGGAAACACTAATTCTTAAAGTGCTTGTCTGTCACATTTAGCCCCTGTACTATCTGAGATAATCAAGAACTCTGTCAAAAACAACATGGGGTAACAGAAATCAGGTAAAAGATTGATCTAGGCAAGATTGATGTACCAATGATGAGTATCTGAAGAGAGAAAAAGAGAGGAAAAGCAGAGTGGAAGTTGGACGATCCTGCTGACATGATCTGATGATTAATATTGTAAAAATTATGCAGCTGTGTCCAGCACAATTTCAGACCATTCATTCATTTTACAATGAATTCTCTTAGCTCTTCTCTTATCTCTGATTCTCCTTGTTTCTTCAATGCAATACTGTCTCTGACAGTAGGTGGAAATTAAATGATGGTTTTGAAGGAGTTCCTTAGAGCACATAGCCCCAAAGGGAGGGCTTCCTCTTGGCTGTTTGATGGGTCCTGCTCTGTGCGGGACCACTGAGCACCATGCAGGATCAGCAAAGCTGCTGCATCCCTGATTCAGCATCACGCTTACCAGCAGCTGCTCCCTGCACCCTGGGTAGAAGAAAAGTCTATGTCGTATCACCCACATGCATGCTTATATTCAGTATCTTGGTGGATTCTGATTAAAACAAACACACACAAAGAAAACAGAACAAATGCTCAGGGCTGGGGCAATGGGATGACCCAGAGGGATGGGTTGGGGAGGGAGGTGGGAGGGGGGTTCAGGATGGGGAACACATGTGGACCCATGGCTGAATCATGTCAATGTATGGCAAAAACCACTACAATATTGTAAAGTAATTACCCCAACTAAAATAAATAAATTTATTAAAAAAAAAAAAAAGAAAACAGAACAAAAGAACCCCTCTTAAGAGGCACCTCAGGAAAGGCATTACATCAGCTTAGCTTCTAATGAGATCTTCTCTGGGAAGAAGTAAACACAGTCCTAGGAAACCTGAATCCTTTTATGCCTTTGCTATTGCCCTCTCCACTGGCTTCCTAGGTGGCGCTAGTGGTAAAGAACCTGCCTGCCAATGCAGGAGACTAACACACTTGTGATCCCTGGGTTTGGAAGATCCCCTGGAGGAGGGCATGGCACCCCACTCCAATATTCTTGCCTGGAGAATTCCCTGGACAGAGGAGCCTGGTGGGCTACAGTCCACAGGGTTGCAAAGAGTCAGACACAACTGAGTGACTCAGCATGTACGCACTCATGCATTGCTCTCCCCACAGCCCGATTGCCACTTTCCAATTAATTGAAAAGCCTGTACTTTTAAGATGCTGCCGGGTGACTGAGCAGGAATCCACACACTCACAAGGTGTCTCAAGAAGCCCAGCCTGATGCCTGAGAATCGTGAGATGATTCTTGCATGCTCCTCTCACGGCAAGGCTTCCAGG
Organism: Okapia johnstoni; assembly: GCA_024291935.2. Classification (NCBI taxonomy): domain Eukaryota; kingdom Metazoa; phylum Chordata; class Mammalia; order Artiodactyla; family Giraffidae; genus Okapia; species Okapia johnstoni. The sequence goes on along the minus strand of CM044327.1, from coordinate 30,796,233 downwards.
AGGAAGTCGATGATACACAGTATCACTTGCAAGTCACAATAGTGATGGAAGTGGGTCCTTGTTTCAGCCTCATTGGTGGAAGTGCAGACAGATTCAACAAGAGATGTGATCTTGAATTCTGGTCCTTCATTAGTAAAGCGGTTTTCTAGATGAGCGTGGGGAGCTGAGTATCCAGTTAACCTCCTCCTGCTGGGGCTTGAGCCTCTTTTTGTCCTGGATCCTGCCTGAAAGTGAAAGTCGCTCAGTCATGTCCAACTCTTTGCAACCCCATGGACTATAAAGTCCATGGAATTCTCCAGGCTAGAATACTGGAGTCGGTAGTCTTTCCCATCTCCAGGGGATCTTCCCAACCCAGGGATCAAACCCAGGTCTCCCACATTGCAGGTGGATTCTTTACCAGCTGAGCCAGAAGGAAAGCCCAAGAATACTGGAGTGGGTAGCCTATCCCTTCTCCAGCGAATCTTCCCAACCTGGGACTCGAAACTGGCATCTGCTGCATTGCAGGTGGATTCTTTACCAACTGAGCTATCAAGGAAGCCCCTGGGTCCTGCCTACCTGTCCTATTTCATCATCTCCCTGGAGTAGCCTACTCTGTATATCTTCCTGTTTCCAGATTGTGCCATCTCCTTTCTCATCTCTACATTTATATCTGCTTGGCAAAGTCTTACTCATTCTTCAAAACCCAGTTTAAATATTTCTTCATCTAGGAAGGCCCCAGCTCTCTCCAGAAGAATTATTATCTATGCTGTGCCTCCTGTTGTCTGTGACAGAACATACCACCATGTAGTGAAATCAAGTGGTCTGCTTCCATGTCATTCTCTGAGAGCACCTGGCTCTCAGAGCAAGAGGTGGGGTGGGCGAATGTACAGCTCGGTTCAAGGGCAAGGGCACTGAGCACAGGCCTTCAGGAGGCAGTTTTGCATGCAGGAGGACAGTGGCAGTCATCGCCAGAGTGCATTTTCAGATGTGACATTTCCAGGACATCCCACTGCCCCCATGGAGCACAGCCCCTCATCTGCTGGCTGCATCCTTCTTCAAACTCCTTTTACCGGGAGTTTCTGAAGGTCAAAGTCTGTATCTTATTCATCTCTGATGTCTGGCATATAGTAGAAGATTAATAAGTATCTGTGTATATGATCAGCCCACAGAAAAGCTAGATGTCATCTTAAGACATTGTCCCATGATGCACTGATCTACAAAACAGGCTAGAAAAAAATCAAACACCGACAGAGCTCAATTCCTCTGTGCAAGCGAATAAGCTTCAAGTCCTACTAAAAGCCAAGGAAGTAATTTTCCATCCCAACCTCCCTTGAAACTGGGGACCACACCTGCCTCCTTGATTGGTTTTGTCACTCCTTCCCCTCCCCATCCTGTGTCCTGTCTGGATGGTGAAGGACAGGGAAACCTGGAGTGCTGCAGTCCATGGGGTCTCAAAGAGTCAGACACGACCGAGTGACTGAATGACAACCAACACCAAGGGTTGGGGTACCTGAATTCACCTGTACTTCCCGAGACACCCGTGTGTTAATTCCTGCTCAGTCGCCTGGCAGCAACTTAAAAGCAGAGGTTTTTCAATTAATTGTAAAGTGGCGATCAGGTTGTGGGGAGAGTAATAGGGAAGAGGTAGGGGGATTCACGTTTATTCCAGGACAACTCATTGGGCAGAGAGTCCACAAGGAGAGCATGAGAAGTGACTTTCAAAGACATGGGAAACTTCAACCTACAGGACAGGAAGAGCCTGAAATACAGGCTAAAAAGGGCATCTACCTGGCTCTCAGAGCAAGAGGTGGGGTGGGCGAATGTACAGCTCGGTTCAAGGGCAAGGGCACTGAGCACAGGCCTTCAGGAGGCAGTTTTGCATGCAGGAGGACAGTGGCAGTCATTGCCAGAGTGCATTTTCAGATGTGACATTTCCAGGACATCCCACTGCCCCCATGGAGCACAGCCCCTCATCTGCTGGCTGCATCCTTCTTCAAGATGAGAGGCAAAAAGCTAGTCCCTCCCCCTCCCTTCCCCTCCTTAGCACAAACATATGGCGTTCTAATGACTCATTTGTAAACCTTTACCTGCAGTTTGAAAACTTTTTTCCCTAGAAATAATACTGTAAATGGTGGTTTGATCTCCCCTTGGTCCACTAAACCTTATCAGCCCCTGATGTGCCTGAGATGGAGAATGGATAGAATCTTTCAGCTGCACCTAACCGATCTTCAGGATACGGTTTCCAGGAGAAGGTGACTGTGGCCTCAGATACAGATCCTCACGCCCCCAGCCCTACCCCCTGCCCCTCCGTCCTGACTTAGGGGCTTCTGGGTTCTTGGTACCCACAGTCTCCAGTCCTGAGCATCAGTTAGTACTTCTGTGACGACCTCGAGAGAAGCCATGCCTCCCTCTCGCGCTTCTCTGAGTGGAGGTTCGCCCGCAGGCTCAGTTAGGTGGGGGAAGAAATGGCCTTGTCCCAGCGGTGGGATGGGGCTTCGGACTCCTTGGGAGAACTTATTGTCTGTGGGTCAGCTCATTTTTGTGTTGAGAGTACGAATGTTGGGGAATAGGAAGACTAGTTTGTGAGTGTGTGAGTGTGCGTGTGAGTATGTGCATGTATAAGTGTGTGTGCATGTGTGTTTGCATGCATGTATGTGCGTGTGTACAGGTGCATGCCTGTGTGCGTCTGTATCTGCACTGCGTAGCATGTGCGTACATGTGCCTGCTGTCCTGTGCCGTGCTCGTGCCTGCAGTCATAGTAGCGATGGAAATAAACGTCGTGACTTTGGTTTACCGGGTCCCTTCCACTCTGTGCCTCCCCATCGCTTGCCTGGCGCTGCATTCAGCCCCTACAGCTCTCCTTCATTTTCTCCTGCTCATGGGCGGGAGAGCTGTGTGTTGATTTCAAGTCAGGCTTTTCCCCTTGGGGTTTCATCACAGGAAAAAAAAAAAGAATAATTATTCATTTTTTGGAGAATAATTTGCATATGACTTAATTATATTTGATGGCATTTTGCTTGTGACCACATTTAGGTCTCTTTGTAAAGAAAAGCAGAGAGTGCTGCTAAAAAAAAATCGTTCTAGGCATAGCAAAAGAAGTGGCTTTACATTGTTTATGATCGGACTGTGTACCTATCTGGCTATACATATAAATTCCCTACTCGCTAAGATGCTTCTAGCTGATAGTTCTAAAATGCAGAGGCATGCTGGCTTTAAGATGGAGCTCTGTGGGGCAAGAAGCCTCTACCCTCAGTGTCACACGCGGGCTTGAAACAGCCTTGTAGTGGCATTTGCTATTTTGTCTCTGATCCTGCCTCTCCCTCCCTTTATCCCCTGGTTCAGATTGTGTTGTCAGGGGCTTCTGAGTCTACCCAGTGATTCTGAAATTGTGTCTGGCCTGTGGCCTAGCTGGCCACTGATGTCACACTTCCTGTCATCCTTTTCCCGTAACTTGGATGATGATAGCAGGCAGGCAGGATGACTCAAGTGTTTCTGACCTCAGACCCAGAGTTGTATTTACCCAAAGCAGTTGTAAAACTATCTTTGGAAAATTTGAAAATCGATTAAGAAGAGTTTGGGGACACTTGCTCTGAGTGGCACACTCATCACAGGACCTTTCATACTCAAGAGTGCTGACTGTCACTAGAAACAGTGACAGCCACCACCTGAAAGACTGATCCCCTTTGGATCATTAACAGTGTTTCCAGGCAAATCTCTGAGGCTAAACAACATGGGCAAGAAGTTGGTAAGAATGTTCAGATGCAGAGATTCATTATTAATTTGGAACTAGGGGAAGGTGCGTCCATCGTTGACCTAGGATGGTATAGGTGGCTTGGTCCTCTATGGAGGGCAAGCCAGAACTATGTCCAGGTCTCAGTGCCCATCCAGAATTAGCCTTGAGGGAGGGCAGAGGTTGTGGCCGATGGGGCCTGTGCCCTTTGGTTCATGGAGGGCAGCACGTGGGAGGCCTCCTCCATGGCCTCATCATCCTCTGTCCAGGGCCATATTCCCTCCGCTTTCTCTACTGTCTCTTCCTCAAAGTCTTAACGACTCTCATGCCAGCTTATTAATTTAAAAAAGAAAAAAAAATATCCCTGTGGTAGAATGTATTTAAGGAGAAAGCCTCAGGATTTATTTCTGGGCCTCACCTGTTTCCCATATGCAAGATGCCTCCAAGAATCAGATGTGATTGTGTGTTTCTTTCTCCTGTAAGTGTCCTGAGATTCCAAGTTGAAGCCACAGTGGAACCTTGGGAAGTGTTTGCGTGTCGGAGATTTAGAGAGGGAGAGCATTGTTAGAAATTGGAACTTGAATTCACAGGAATATGAGAGACGGTTGCCTCCACTCAGGAAACCATTTTCCTGCACCTGCGGAAACCTTGTGTATGGAGCAGGGCTGAGAACCACCATCTAGAAGGATTGTTGCAAACTTCCCGTTTGGCTAAAGGTTTTTGTTTTACTCTCTGTGTGTCTCTCTCTTCTCTCACTGCTGTGGAGGTGAGTGGGGTGGGGAGAGTGTATAGGGGGCTGGTGAGCTGATAAAGACATAGTAACTGTTGTCCAGAGGCTGCTCTCCTAGGAATCGTGGGTGATTTCTGTTTTTTCCCCCACCATTGCCTAGATAATATTATAGCCTTTGAATAAACTGGTAATTAAAAAAAAATAATTACACTTTCCTAAACCATTTGTCATCTGAGCCACCCTGAGAATAGTATTACAAAAACCTGCCCCCACAACACACTGGCTTACTTTTATCCTCAGGAATAGGAACCAGCAGGGCTTGGCTAGCTTGTCCAGTTCATGGGGGCCCAAAATAGATTTATTGCTCTGACTGCAGGCCTACCTAAGAGGGTGCCCATGTCTGAGTCAGGCCAGCCTAACCCCCAAGGCAGGCTGGTGACAGGGCATGATGAATTGCTTGATGTTTAGAAGAGAATCATTGCCAGTTATGAAACTCAGGATGCTGTGTTAGTTAATTAACAGCTATTTATAAGCAGCTATTCTGTATGAAGTTCTAATCCTGAAGCTGGCAGGAAGGAGTAAAAGAGAGCTGAAAAACAGAATGCTAAATGCAGTGTAGTATCCTGGATCAGATCCTGGAACAGAAAAAGAATCTGAGTGGAAAGACGGGTGACATCCGAATAAAGTCTTTGGTTTAGGTGATAGTAATGTACGGATGTTAATTTCATAGCGTTGAAGAATACATCATGGTTATATAAGGTGTTATCATTAGGGAAAGCTGAGTAGCAGTATACGGGAACTTTCTGCACTATCCTTGTTACTTCTCTGTATATTTTAAATTATTCCAAAATAAACAGTTTATTTAAAAATAAAATAAAAAGAAACATACCATCCAAATTCTCAGTTACCTTACTTTGCTAAATTCAGTCCCTGCTTGAGGTTACACATTTTTTACTGAATGTTTTCTTTTGGATATTTCCCACTAGAAAATGTTCCTTTGGTCTGACTTGCTTAGTTGAACAGACACAGAAAGGGTAGTGAGTACGTGATATGTTTTGGTACACCTTGCATCCAAGACAAACCCCTGTTAAATGATAAATGAGACTCTCAGAATACCCTCCTTCTGGCCCTGTTAGACTGGGACTTAGGGCCTTCAGTGTGTGAAAGGTTTAATAGCAAAAGAATGATTCCAACCTACCAGGGAAAGATGGTATTACTGAACAATCAGAGATAAGATTACAGGATTATAAAGAGATACAGAATGTTTCAGCTAGTCTTGCTGTTATTAAAAGGAAGTGCTTTGAACTTTTCATAGGAGGACAGAGTTTTATATCCAGAGAGATTAACTCACCAGTGGAACAGTGTCATAATGATAGGAGTTGCTGGCAGTTGAGGGAATAAGAGAGGAAAGCAGATGGGCATTGGGCTCTGAATTCTGTCTAGAGAAAGGATTCATGACCCAAATCTTGCCCACTCTAACCAGCTGGAGATATAAATGAGACTGGGTAGGTGTTGATATCATGAAGGGCCACTACTTTTGGAAACCTCTACAGAGCACAAAGCAGGAAGGAAGAGCTCCTGCAGAAGCCTAGACATTTGCCCCCCAATCCAGTTAACTTTCCCTTAAGCAGATTCTGAAGAACCACTCCTGCAGTAGATTTAGGATATTATTTTTTCTTAATTTAATTTTTATTTTATATTGGAGTATAGTTGATTTACTGTGTTGTGTTAATTTCAGGTATAGCAAAGTGATTCAGTTATGTGTGTGTGTGTGTGTGTGTGTGTGTATACTTAGTTGCTCAGTCGTGTCTGACTCTTTGCAACCCCATGGACTATAGCTCACCAGGCTTCTCTGTCCATGGGGATTCTTCAGGCAAAATACTGGAGTGGGTTGTCATGCTCTCCTCCAGGGGATCTTCCCAACCCAGGGATCGAACCTAGGTCTCCCGCATTGCAGGCCGATTCTTTACCAACTGAGCCACCAGGGAAGCCCAAGAACACTGGACTGGGTAGCCTATCCTTTCTTCAGGGGATTTTCATGACCCAGGAATCAAACCGGGGTCTCCTGCATTGCAGGCAGATTCTTTACCAGCTGAGCTACCAGGGAAAAGAATCCATATGGCATTACTTATTTTTCAGATTCTTTTCCCACTTAGGTTATTACAGAATATTGAGTAGAGTTCCCTGTGCTATTCAGTAGGTCCTTGTTGACTATCTATTTTATATAGTGTCCAGATGTTAATCCCAAACTCCTAATTTATCCCTCTCCACTGAATTTTCCTTTTTGGTAGCCATAAGTTTCTTTTTGAATTCTGTGAGTCTGCTTCTGTTTTGTAAATAAATTCATCTGCATCATTATTTTAGATTTAGGTACATCATAAGACATATCAGAGACTGTTTGTTTCTCTGACTTTTTTCACTTAGTATGATCATCTCTTTTTTAAAACAAAAAAGCATATTCAATGTAGAATGTTTAGACAGTTTATGAATAACAAAGAAAGAAATTTTAGGTAATTGTATATATAGAAAATCTTTTTCACTGTTTAGAGACATGTCTTTCTAGCTTTGTGTTCACTTGGCTGTTTTTCTCCCGTGTCTTATGTGTATATGAATAAATAAAATGTAAGCTTACACATGCAAATATTGCTTTTTGTGCATGGTAGCATGTGGACCATGCTGTTTGTTGCCTATAGATGACTTTGCACTGCATTCAGCATAAAAGCCAATATCTTTATTATAACCAACTGTTCACATCATGTCCCCTGCCTGATCATTTCCCTGATATTATTACCTCTCCTGCCAGTCTGTTGCAGTCTCTTTGCTAAGCTGTGAGCACCATCCTCACCTCATGCTCAGCATCCTGTTACTTGCTGTACCCTCCACAGAGACCATTCTTCCTCCAGGTATCTATCAGCATAACCTGTCATCTCTTCTTTCAGAAGTTCCTTCCACAGTGAGGTCTTCTAGGATCACTTTTTTATTGTGCTTGTTTTTTAATTTTATTGAAGCACAGTTGATTTACAATGTGGTGTCAGTTTCTGCTGTCCTTCAACATGATTCAGTTAACATATGTCTGTTCTTTTGTATATTTGTTTCTGTTGCTGAATCGCAAGTCCATGTGCCTGATGCACAGTGAGGCCAAACAATATTGAACCAGTGGAGTCGGGAACAGAGCCTGGTTTATTACAGGGCCATGCAAGGAGATGGATGGTTCATGCCTTAAGAACCCCAGTTACTAAAAGCTTTCTGCAAAGCCGTTTTCAAGCAACAGGTGAGGGAGGGGTGTGGTTAGTTATTGCAGAGTTCTTGGCATCAGGTCCTTTGTTCTTGAGGTCAGGTTATGGGTCAGACAATGATGTTCCTGTAAATGTCTACCAAATGAATGTTATTCTCTGTCCTGACAAAACGGCAAGGTCCCAAGGTACAGCTTTCAGTGTCCAAGTCCTAGTCCTGCCTGAGAGGAGCAGAGCTCAGCTGGCGGCTCCCTCAAGGCCGGGATCCCACACCCTGTCCAGCTGTCATCTCTGGGGGAGCCAGGCGCTCAACTCAACTGGTCCTCAGTCTCCTCAGGCTGCCTAAATGGGGGGACCAGGTCCCACAGATTGCGACCCAGGTAGAGAGCCACTGCTATTAGGTCTCAGAGACAGGGATGAGGGAGAGGCTCACCGCTACCTCAAGGCCTGGGCCAGAGCTAGTGGGTAGTCTTGGGGAGGACTCTGGAGCCTTGCAGGACGTCTGTTCCCTGGGTTCCCCAGCTCACCCTCTGGCCCGAAGCCGGGTGAGCTGGAAGACCTCCAGGAGAAAGCCTGAATCTGCCTCATCTCACTGTCCATCTGATGACCACCACACCCCCAACCATTGGCTGAATCATTTTACTCATGTCCCTAATTGACAGTTTGTTACCAGTGAGCGGGGCCCACTCACCAGTGGGCAGGGCAGGACTACTAATGTTTACTCATTGTCAGCTGGCTTCTTGTGGGCGGGGCCCACTGAGGTGCCAGCCAATGGCTGAGCAGGACCTGTTGCCTGGTAACAGGGTACCTACTAATGTCACACAGCCATGATGCTAAGGTCTGTGTTCACTGAACACTGTTACATTTCCATTAGGGTTTATCACAGGATTTGAATATAGTTCTCTGTGCTGTAGCGTAGGACCTTGTTGTTTTTACCTATCCTATATATACTAATTTGCATCTGCTAGTCCTAAACTCCCAGTCCTTCTCTCCCCCATCCTAGGATCACTTTAAAATTTCACTTCCTGTCTCATCATTTTCTCCTCCTGGCAATCATGAATAACATACCATGTATTTTGCTTATTAATTATCGTCAGTTTCCCCAACTAGGATATTAACCCCATGACAGGGCTGTCCCCTGGGCTGTTTCCTGTATTATTCCCAGTGCAGAGATGACACTCTATTAATACCTGTTTAAAAATCTCTAATGAATGAGCTTAGTAATGCGTCAGAAATCATATTCCGTGTTCATAAATATCTTCTATCATGACTTTAATAGCTTTTCTTTCACTTAATAACTTTGTATTCCATCATGCCCATATACAAACATGCCTCAGTTTATTAAACATTAGTTTAATAACTAGTATACCACCGTTTGTTGAAATATTGTCCTCTATTAATTTCAGTGTATAAATTTTTACACTTAGCTATTATAATCAGTGCCTCAGCAAATAACTTTGTGTACATTCACACAAACTCTGGCAATTTCCTTGGAATAAATTTCCAGAAAAGAAATTTCTGGTCAAGAAGAATATATCTAAGATTTTTAATGCAGATTCTCGAATCACTCTCCAGAAAGGCTGTATTTTTCCAAAAGCAGTGATTTAGATTGTTCATTTCTGTTCACCTTTGACAATATTAGATTTTAAAAAACATATTCCAGCTTTATGAATATATTTTTATATTTTTTGGATTGCTCATATGATTGATCTTTTTTTATATTTTTATTGGAAGTGTATATTTCTTTTACACATTTAAGATTTATGTTTTCTGCTTAATTTGGGGGTAGAGTTGGTCAGCTTTCTTATAGTGTTTTGCCAATGTTCTTTATATAGATAAGCACTTAAAAATGTACATGGATAATATTCTTTGCCATTTGCATTTGAATATCATCATGGTGTTTCTTGATATACGAAACAGTTTAGCATTTAGGGAATGGGATATGCATAGCTTTTCTGTGTTTAACTGTTTCTGTTTTTTTTTTTAAATTTTATGCCTAAAAAGTTTAATCCATCCTAAGATTATATGAATATTTTATATACTTCTTCTAGTTATTTTATGGTTGTATTAGTTTCCCCCAATTATTATTCAGTCTTCCAATTCCATTTATTTAATAATGTGATTTTCCCTGATGATTGCAATTCCCCCTTGTTACATCCAAATCTGAATTTATTCTTTGGTTGTTTCCGCATTTATTTTGTTTCATTAGCTTTCTGTAGAAGAAACCCACCTTAAAAACTCTTAGAGTTTTATGTTTCTCATAACTGAAGCTAAATAACTCCTAAATTTTAATTTTCAAAATTGTCTCACCTTTTTAGTTTTTTTTCCTTGATGCAGAAATTCAGATTTTTTTTTTTTTACCAACATCCAGTAGTTAAACTTGCATTGAATTTGCTGATACATTTGAGCAGAAATGACTTCTCCTGATGTCCAGTTGGCTAACTGTCTAATCCCTTTCTTAGAGCCATTATGAAATGTGGGTTGGTGGGCACGGCTTTGGGCCTATCCCAAGTTTCTGCAAGATCTTCACCTTGACAGTTGAGCCTTGCTGTCTGAGTAACATCTTTTCTTACCCTCGCTGCCTGGTTCCCCAGCACTAGAAGTGGCTGCCTCAGTTTAAAGCTATGACCCGCCAGGGTGCTGAGCCCCTGCAGCCACCCCTGCCTCCATGCCTGAAACTCATCTTTTTTCTTGCTGATGGGCTGGGAAGCTACACCCACCACCCTATAGTGGGTTAGTTACATTTCATTATTGTTGTTGTTTAGTCACCAAGTCAAGTCTGACTCTTTGTAGCCCTGTGGACTGTAGCCCACCAGGCTCCTCTGTCCATGGGATTTTCCTGGCGGGAATTCTGAAGTGAATTGCCATTTCCTTCTCCAGAGGATCTTCCCAACCCAGGGATTGAACCCATGTCTCCTGCATTGGCAGATGCATTCTTTACTGCTGAGCCACCTTACCCAGCTGCTAATTATGAGTGTGTCACAGAGTGGCTGCAGAGAGATGACAATTAGCGTTTTATCAGTTCGAGAAATCATATGAGAGACTTCCCTGACCATCCAGTGGTTAAGACTCTGTGCTTCTAGAGCAGGGGGCACAAGTTTTATCCCTGGTCAGGGCCCTAGGGTCCCACCCGCCCTCTGGCACGGCCAAAAAAAGAAAAAAAGGAGCCATAAGGGATAGCTGTTCAGTTGCTGTTATCATTGCTGGTAGAAGTCTGAATGTAGGGAAAGGACAGTGTGATATAGACAGTATATTTTTATTTTTTTTTGTTTCATGGGTCTCTCTTTCATAAAACGTGGCTGTGGGTAAGTTTATAATAAAATCAATAACTTATTCTTAAATATAGCCTTTCTCGAAGTCAGACCCCATTTTAAGTACTTTCCACCTATAAAGTCATTTAATCCTCCCTACTACCCGGTGAGGGCAGCTCTATTATTATTCCAGTTTTACAGCTTATCTCAGTTGAACTCCTTATGCCTTACAGCTAGTGGAAATTCACTTTAAGTTCTGGTATCAGGTGGTCCATCAAACTAATTTTTAGTGTGCATTTCATCTCTTTCATTCTTCATTAGTATTTTAGAATTATACTCAGGGAGGCACTTAGAGCTGCTAGTCAGGTACATTGAAAACTGGAATCCATTTTTCTTTAAACTTTTGTTAGAAAATAGAATACAGATACAAAGTTCTACCAAGTAAATAGATGTATCACTTAAAGAGTTTTAAGGCAAACACTCTGTAACTCGGAGAAGGCAATGGCAACCCACTCCAGTACTCCTGCCTGGAAAATCCCATGGACGGAGGAGCCTGATAGGCTGCAGCCCATGGGGTCGTGAAGAGTCAGACACAACCGAGCGACTTCCCTTTCACTCTTCACTTTCATGCATTGGAGAAGGCAATGGCAACCCACTCCAGTGTTCTTGCCTGGAAAATCCCAGGGATGGGGGAGCCTGGTGGGCTGCCGTCTATGGGGTCTCACAGAGTCGGACATGACTAAAGCGACTTAGCAGCAGCAGCAGCACTCTGTAACCATGACCCAGGTCTCTCAAAATAACCTGCTACCCTGACTTTCCCAGAATCATTTCTCAAGTTTTTTGTAAAATTTTATGACACAGTGTGCCTCCCTAATTATCATAGTTTAGTGGTGTTGGTCTCTCAGTCGTATCCAACTCCTTGTGACCCCACGGTCTGTAGACCACCAGGTTCCTCTGTCCTTGGAATTCTCCAGGCAGGAATACTGGAGTGGGTTGCCATTTCCTTCTCTAGAATATCTTCTCATCCCAGGGATCGAACTTTAGCTGCCCTCACCGGGTAGTAGGGAGGATTAAATGACTTTATAGGTGGAAAGTACTTAAAATGGGGTCTGCCTTCGAGAAAGGCTATATTTAAGAATAAGTTACTGATTTTATTATAAACTTACCCACAGCCACGTTTTATGAAAGAGAGACCCATGAAACAAAAAAAAAAATAAATAAAAATATACTGTCTGTATCACACTGTCCTTTCCCTACATTCAGACTTCACTGATTGTCATGGAATCAGTTTTTTTGTCCCCAAAAGACTGAGTTTACTTTGGTGGGAATGGTATCTTAAGATTGTTAGGTTTCTGAGCGCTAGGGGTGTTGTCTTGAGTTTGTGATTGTCTTTAGGTCTCTTCAGTGGATAGAAGCTAGAGAGATATGTACTTATAACAAGATCTCCTGCATTGTAGGCAGATTCTTTACCATCTGGGCTACAGGGAAGTCCCAACCATAGTTTGAAAGTGAAGTCACTTAGTTGTGTCCGACTCTTTGCGAACCTGTGGACTGTAGCCCACCAGGCTCCTCTGTCCATGGGATTCTCCAGGCAAGAATACTGGAGTGGGTTGCCATTTCCTTCTCCAGGGGATCTTCCCAAACCAAGGATCGAACCCAGGTCTCCCGCATTGCAGGCAGATGCTTTAACCTCTGAGCCACCAGGGAAGCCCAACCATAGTTTAGTCTTGCCTAATATTTAAAACTTTGATGCATTTGTTCTTATTGCTTTGAATCTGCCATTTCCTACTCCATTTTCTTCTTTTTATTATAATTTACTTGTATAAAAAAGCCTGGGGGGCATTTGACCTACAGAATTCTCTAGAGTGTAGTTTTTGCTGAATGTGTATTTGTGGTTCCATCTAACACTTCCTTATAACCTTTCTGTATGCTGCAAATTAGCAGATGGATCCAGAGTCTTGACAAGATTTGAGATTGATGCTTTTGGCAAGACTAAATGGTGCTGGGTTCTTTCATCCAAAGATACATGATATTTGATTGTCTCTCTTTCTGTGATGTTAGCAGCTGTTGATGTTCAGTGCCTAGATCAATGAATCCATTGAGGTTTTCAAAATTGTTTTAGTCCACAATTTTTCATTGATTAGTTGGAATTATTTAGAACAAGCACTTTTTCTCATTTACAGGTCTTTTAGAAAAGGCAGAAATATTGCCTTATTTTGTTGTTTTACTTATCAATTTTTTGGGTTCCCTGCAAAGGTGATCTGATAGACTTTCAAGAAATACTGTTATGAAATGCATGGATTTAACATATTTTGGTGAGTTTCAGTCAGTTAACAATTACCATCTTTCTTGAAGTTCATCTTTTACCAGTAGGAGCCTCTTCAAGTTTGCCCCTGAGCCATTGGGTCATGACTGTGGTTGTCTTTGATAGCATTCTTGTTATCTGGTATGGCAAGATAGCCCACACTCATCTTGTCCACTTCCTGAAGTATCTTGTACGTTTCATGGAATCAGTTTTTTTGTCCCCAAAAGACTGAGTTTACTTTGGTGGGAATGGTATCTTAAGATTGTTAGGTTTCTGAGCGCTAGGGGTGTTGTCTTGAGTTTGTGATTGTCTTTAGGTCTCTTCAGTGGATAGAAGCTAGAGAGATACGTACTTATAACAAGATCTCAGAGCAAATACTGATTCTTCCAGTTCAGTCATGATTTCCGGGTTTGTTCTCCTGATTTCATGATTTCAGGTGTTACTCTCCTCTGTTCTTCTTGAGCATCTGAGCATCTTGACACAGGAAATGTCAAAGACAAAGGAAATGAGAAAATTAAAGTATCTCATAATTTACTCATTTACTGCCTCCAATATTATGCACACAACAGCTTGCAAATAGCAGTGCTAATGCATGTGTACTTAGTTGCTCAGTCATGGCTGACTCTTTGTGACTCTATGGATTGTGCCTTCCAGGCTCCTCTGTCCCTGGAGTTCTCCAGGCAAGAATACTGCATTGGGTTGCCATTTCCTCCTCCAGGGGATCTTTGTGACCCAGGGATTGAACTTGAGTCTCTTTCATCTCCTGCATTGCAGGTAGATTTTTTATCACTGAGCCACATGGGAAGCCCAGCAATACTAATACTATACAACTCGTGTGTTGACTGATATATCTTTTTTGCAGCACATATTCTCCCTAATTTAAATACTTAAACTATATCCATAGGATCTGAACATATAGCCACTACCTACTATACCTTCTTCCTATAACCATCTTTATCTTAATTTCATAAGTAACCATGTATGTTAGGCAACCACCAATCTTCTCTTGAGGTTCCCTGGTCATTTCAGTAAGATATGGCAGGAGAGACACGAGAACAAAATTACCTGAGTTCATACCTGTTATTACTTTGAACTCTTTCTGTTGAAGTGTCAGGTTTGTTGGATATATATTTTCTTGAGAATATAAAATATGTTACTCTAATTTTTATAAAGAATTACTCTGCCATTGAAAAGTCTGATGATGGTTTAATATTGTTTTCCTTTAGGAAGAATTCAATTTTTAGAGGTGTAAATAATTTTTTTTAATTGTTAATCTTAAGTTCAATAATTTCCCTGGAATGTATTTTAGGAGTGGTTGCTCTGAATTGACATTCAGAGGATGTTCTTTTAATATATGCTTTCTTTAATTTCAATTTTAAGAAATGCCTGTGCATTTGCTTTATTTTATTTCACTTTTGCTTTCAAGGTCTCTTATTATTCATATATTGGATCATCCTTGTCTTTTTTCAATTCATCACTCACTGTTGAATCCCTTTTATCTCTACTTCTTTAGAATTTTAAATGTTTTCCTCAATTTTACCTTCTATTTCTTTCTCTTAGAGAATTATTCATTGTGTTTATTCATCTTCTGTTTCTTCTAGTTTAGTCTTCATTTCTGAAGCAATGATTTATTCTTTTTATTTCCACTTATTTTGGTGGTTCTTACACTTAATTTTTGAATTTTCTCATTTTTATCTTGTCCTTTTATGCCGTGTATCATTTTCTTAAAAGTGTCTTAGTTTGCTTTGAAATAGAAGGTTACTGTTTTGATCTGTTTTGAAAGCACTTATTTCCAATGTTTTTATTTTATGTAAGCATGTTATTTTGCTCCTTTTGAAAATAACTTTTATGGCATATGATTTTTATGTTTTTCTCTTGCTTATTATCATGTATTTGCCTCTTGAACTTTTAGAACGAAGTGTGTTTCAAGGTTTCCTAACTTAACAGAGGTCTTTTCTTTTTCCATCGCTGACATGAGTATGTGTGTGTGTAGTGTTTAAAAATACAAGGGCTTGTTTACTGAATATTTTTTGCTTTTTTTCACTTCTCCACATTTGTCTAAACCTCTCTCTTCTTTGTCTCCATTGTCCATGGTCTTAAATATTTTGAAAATTTTTGTTTTATATTGGAATAAACTTAATTTACAATGTGATGTTAGCTTATGGTATACAGAAAAGTGATTCAGTTATACCTCTATCTACTCATTTTCCGTTTTTTTCCCATTTAGGTTATTATTGAATATTGAGCAGAGCTCCCTGCCCTATACAGGAGGTCCTTGTTGGTTATCTATTTTCAATATAGTGTGTATACATCAACCCTAAGATTCTGATTCTGCCTTCAGCATTGTCTTGTCAGTATAGAGTCTGTCCAGGAAAGAATTCTAATGGGCTGTATTGAAAGTTCCAAGGGGCTAGACTCTGCTTGCCTCTTCTGACCTTACATAGACCCTGGTACCTTCCTGCTGTTGGGATGAGGCAAATCCTCCTAATTTCAACTGATGTTCTCACGTGGCTCTGCCATGCTTTCTCACAAGGACTTGCTGGCCGCTGAGGGTCCTCCTGCTCTGAGATCCAACAATACTGCATTGCATTACTCTTTTCCTGCCCAGAGGCTAATACCTACAGGGTTTCTAGATCTTGTTGTTTATTTTTATCCCATTGTATTTTGAAGTTCATGGGAATACTTTGTCACCTAGTTTTGTTAGACTGTGAGTTTTTTCATTTGACTTTTGAGTTCTGCTTTTATTTGGGGATTTAAAGAAATATTAAAACTGGTACCACTGTTGTTAACATCTTCTCAGAATTCTCATTTTATTTTGTGTGTATGTAGTTTTTCATTCATCAACAGATGTTTATTGAATGGCCTATGGCAGGTCCTCTTATAGACACTACAGGTCAAGCTGTGAATAAAACAGAATTCCTAACCTCAAGAAGCATACATCACAATGGTAGAAGACAGACATTAGACATGTATACTAGTAAATAAGTGAGAAAATGTCAGGGATAAGCAAATTCATTGAAAAAGATAAATAAGGTAATATGCATCCATTCTCGTCTGTTTGAATATGTATGTATATATGAACAATCCATTAAATTATAATAATATGATTATTTGTTATCCATGTATATACATAAATGTGTATATATGTGCATGTGTGTGTGTGCTCAGTTGCTTAGTAGTGTCCCTTTCTTTGTGACCCCAAAGACCATAGCCCATCCTCCTCCTCCTTGCCAAGGGATTCTCCAGGCAAGAATACTGGTGTGGGTTGCCATTTTCTCCTCAGGGGATCTTCCTGACCCAGAGATCAAACTTGCGTCTCTTTCATTTCCTGGATTGGCAGGCGGGTTCTTTACCACTGTGCCATCTGGGAGTTACATAATTTGAGAAGTACTTTCCAAATTGCAAAGTATGTCTCCATAGAGACATGGTTTAGTCTCTTAAGTTGTGTCCGACTCTTGGGTCCCATGGACTGTAGCCCGCCGGGCTCCTCTGTCCATGGGATTCTCCAGGCAACAATACTGGAGTGGGTTGCCATTTCATTCTGCAGGGGATCTTCCCGACCCAGGAATCGAACCCAGGTCTCCTGCATTGCAGGCAGATTCTTTACCGACTGAACTACGAGGGAAGCTATGTCTCCATGTATGGTATTCTTTTATCCTGACTTTTATCTCATGAATAGACAAACAGGGCGGGTTTTATTTCATACATAACTGGGGAGAAATTTCAGACTCAATAATTGTAAGTGACATCTAGTACATTTAAAGCCGGGACTTAAACCAGCATCTTTTGACTCCAGATATGCTCCTCTTTAATTCAGTATTTTGTGTTTTTTCTTAGGACATCACGCAATGATAATACATTCTTAGACCAAAGAATAAACATTCTAGTATAAATAGTGAGATATTTGCTGCATGGTGCTACCTGTGTGGGGAGGCACCTAAGTTGTGCAGGGGCGAGGAAGGAATAAAATCTGCTGGTGGTGGGTCGGCTGGGGGAAGCCTTGATGTGGGAGATGGCATTTGAGTGACCCTTGCATGAGTAGACTGGGGAAATCCCAGGTGGCAGGAGCTGTGTGAAGAAGGACACGTAGGGAAGTCCTCCCTGTGGCTATAGAATGGGATGGGGGGCATTCACTCATCCATGCAAGCCCCCAGGTTCCAGGCACTGTGCTGGAACAGAGACAGAAAGATCGACAGGTCCTTCCTCTGCTGGGGAACCTACTGCTCTCCAACCTGAGACAGAGATGGGCTCGAAAGCCCTGAATCTTCGCTCACCTGCAGCATCCGACCAGGGCAGGCAGGCAGCCTAGGAAGGGCAGAGATACTGGCAGCTGGGACTTCAGACCATCTCTTAGCAGGTCCCTTGGTGTTCCTGACCTTGAAAAACATCAGTTCGCCTGGGGCATATTATGTATGAAAAGCAGTAGAAAAGCGTGTTGAGCATTAGCTAGTAGCAGACTTTAAATGTCGTGACGAGGAATTTATTTTTAAGTAGTAGTAAAGAGCCCTTGAAAGTTTCCGACGAGAAGACCTGACCTAAGATGCCAGTGCCTTATCATGGAAATCCCACTGCCTTGAGTTCTGTGAGTCAAGGAGTCAAAAATCAGCACCGCCCCCCACATGCTAAACATATGACATGTTGGAGAATTTATGTAAACACTCTGGCTTCACTTTCCTGACCTGTGAAAATGGGAGTTTATTCATTTGGTTTTTCACTGACTCCTTCCTTCCTTCCTTCATTCTTTAGTTCAACTAGTATTTAATAAGTATTCACTTTGATCTAAAGTTGTGCCATCCAGCCCTGCACCCAGTGGCCCATGGCGCCCCTGCACACTTGAAACGCAGGTCACCTGCGCTGCTGTGAGTGTGAACTCCAGACTCCAAGGTCTTAGTAGGAGTATAAGGCTATAAAACGCCTCCTTGATAATTTCTGTGTTGAATACATGTGGAAAGGAAAATAGTTTGAATATATCAGACTAAATAAAATATATTTAAAAATTAGTTTCATAGGTTCTTTGAATTTTTTAATATGGCTGTTAAAATTTTAAATGTGTCTGTATTTGTGGCTTGTAGTGTGGACTCCAGGCCAGTGCTTCTGCTCTAGTTATGGCCACAGGGTCCTGAATAATTTAGTGGTAGGAGACAGATAGGAAATAAGTCGATTTAAATACCTAAATTATATAATTGTAGAATGTGAACTAAGTGCTATAAAGAGTCTAAAGGAGAGGCATGCAATGGAGAAGGACTCGGGCTGTGACGGGAGTGATGGGAGAAAAAGAAGAGAAATGTGGAGTGAGAGGCGGAGAGAAATAGACTGTTTGGGGGTGTCATTGGAGGACAAGGTGACAGGATGTGCTGACGGCTTGTATTTGGGGGGTGAGGGAAAAGGGAAGAGGAATAAGTCCTAAGCCTGTTTTAGAGTTATGAAAACTAAGTGCTGGGAAATACACAAGGCACCTTGTACGACTCGGAAGAGGCAGCTGTGTGGAGACCAGGGAGCCTGAGAGCTTGGTTGGCAGAGGTGACTAGGACTGCTCCGGAGGTGGACCGCTCTGCCATGGATGGCATTCCAATTTTCTTTCTTTATTTTTTCAGATAATCAAATGTTATTAAATGTGGTACTTGTGACTTGACATACAATTTCCATATTTCTTTATTCTAGTCACTCCATTGGACATACTTTTTAAAGCATGAGACACTCAAAATGTGGAGACAGATAAGATATAATCCATAACAGTGAAAGATAATCTCAACCATAAACAGGTAAACCCATCAATTATGATAGAAACAGATTCGAGCTACAGTGAAACAAACACATACATGGCCTTCCAGTCTTAAAGCCACTTCAACTCTGTCCAGTCTTCAGACAGCTTTTTCTTTGGAAGTTTCTAGATTTTCAGAGCTCTCAGAGCTTTCTCTGCCCCTCCTGCATCTGCCACCACCTTTGTGCTCGGTGGCACAGCAATCAGTGGTGACGCTTTTGTTTGCCACTTCTGTTGGTCAGTGGGACTTATCTGAGTTATGTGTTCGTCCTCTCTCGGGAGGCTCTCGTTCATTTCTCTCTTTTGGGGTCTTGTAAGTCCTGTTACCATCTGCTTAAACACTTCTTCAGTGGCTGGAAAAACCATCCATGCCTTCCAAACGCTAGAGGCCCACAGAGAATTCTACACCCCTCCAGGGGAGACACCTCTTTCCCTTATTGTCAAAAAGGACCACTGTCTCCTATCCTATGGCCGTGGAGGGATGCTTTCCATTCAAGGGACAGGGTGTGTATCTCTAGTCAATGCTGGAACATGAGGCTCTGGCCAGCTTTCTTGCAGACACTGTCGCTTCCTCTTGGGTATCTGGTTACCATCCAGTTTCCTAGCCAGCAGGACACAGCCTTCTTGTGTGGGCAGACTCCCGTGATAGCATACCATTGCCGCTATGTCCATTTCAGTATTGAGTCTTAACTCTATGCCGATTGACCTTTTCCTGAGACAGAGCATATAATGTTGGCAAGAGACCAGGGGAGAGGTGATTTTATGCGGAAAACAGATGTACACGAACAAGTTAGAACTGGCTCATGGATGGCCACTTCATTCATTCAGCAGCTGTTTGGTTCATGTTTATTGAGTTTTTTCTATGTAACTAGACCTATGGCAGATTTGTAGATGGGGAAGAAGTACAAGTTCTTGCCTTCAAGATGTTCTTGGAGTGACAATCCTAATTTTAAAAAAATGCAAATGAAATAATTAAAGAACTATTTCTAATCAAAACTTAAGGCACAGATGTTCAGGACTGGGAGAGGTCAGCCACGAAGCTGTGGATGAACAAGGGTCCTGGATAAAATGGAGCAGCATCTGAATGTAATTTGAATAGGCTGGGAGGACAGAGAACAACACGACCTAAATGCAGTGGGACAGGATGCCTGACAGAGAACAGGGGGAGAAAGATTGCTCAGGGCTCTGCAGTCAATCAGGAAGAATTTTTCTAGGTCTTTTGGTCCAAGTAAAGTAGGAGAGAAGGAGAAGAAACGGTGTTTCCTGCTTACTGCCTCTTTTCAGAATTGGATACTAGACAATAAGCAATGACATACGTAACTCTGGAAATAGTTGCATTTATTGGACATTTCATCTTACTGCGCGGTATATGCTGGGAGCTACAGTTATTTCTGGCTGTAGCGGAGAATGTCAGGTGGCTGTTGCCTTTAAGTGTAGCTTAGTAGCAGCTGCAGATAGAGTTCTATTATAGCCGAGAAATGTCTTTAGCTAAAATGGACACTGGTGATCAGAATCCAAGAACGTCATCTAGTTCTGAGATATATACTACCACAAGGAAGCCCATGCAAACAAAATACTTTTTATTTATTTTTCCCTTTCTCAGTAGATTTGCCTCCAAGCAAAAGAAGCCCAGAAAAGAAAAGTTATGCTTCAAATATTTGTATTTCTTTGGGATTTTGGAACATTTCAATGTATCACTTAGGCTTTTTTTATCCTCTAACAGTTTTATTGAGATATAATTCATATCCCCTACAACTCACTGCAGATGTAGAGGATGGACGTGTAGACAGGGTTAGGGGGATGAACTGGAAGATTGGGGCTGATATATGTAGACTACCATGTGTGCATATGTCACATGTAGCCAGTGGGCACCTGCTGTATAGCACAGGGAGCTCAGTGTTCTGTGATGACCTAGAGGGAAGGGATGGGTGTGGGGCTGGGAAGGAGGCTCAAGAGGGAAGGATATATGCAAACTTCTAGCTGATTAACTTGCAGTGCTGCAGAGACTAACACCACATTGTAAGGCAACTATACAAGTGAGCAAGCAAGGTCGCTTCAGTCATGTGCAACTCTTTACGACCCCATGGACTATGGCCTGCCTCTGTCCATGGGATTTCCCAGGCAAGGAAACCGGAGTGGGTTGCCATTTCCTTCTTCTCCATGGGATCTTCCCAACCCAGGGATCCATGCTGCATCTCTTGAATCTCCCACATTGGAAAGCAGGTTCTTTACAGCTAGCGCCACCTGGGAATACACCAATTAGAAATATAAAATGTACAATTCACTGATCTTTAGTGCATTCACAGAGCTGTGAAACTATTATCACAATACACTGTAGAATATCATCCTCACCAAAAGGGACCCTGCACCTGTTGAGGTACATCTGGTTTCCCTCACTCTGTCTCCTCTTTTCCTACCCTTCAGCAATCACTATGCTACTTTTCTGTTTTTGTAGATTTTCCTATTCTGAAAATTTCATATAAATGGAATCATACAGTGTACAGTCTTTTGTAGCTGGCTTTTTTCACTTAGCATAATGTTTTTGAGGTTCATCTGGGTTATAGCACCTATCAGTACCTTATTCTTTTTCTTGCTGATAATGGACCATTGTATGGATTATGGCACATTTTATTTACCTGTTCTTCAGGTGATAGGCATGTGGATTATTTCCACATCTGGGCTGTTATGAAGTATGCTGTTATGAATTTTTATGTACACATTTTCATGTGGACATATATTTTTATTTCTCTTGAATGAAATATACATTCAATTCCCATTTTTCATGTGTTGATAGTTACTTTCCATAAAGTCACCATCTCTGAGTTAGCAAATACTGGGCTATGGCTTCTAGGGGAAGTACAGGGTTAAGTTCCTGTAAGCCGCTGGTCCCAAGACTTTGATCGGTCCATCAATAGGTAACCTCATTTTATGCATTTCTCTTTAAACGTGCCTTATTTAATATACATTTCTTACAAATAATTGATTATACGTAATTCTTTTTATAATAAAATGAGCTGAGAAATGTTTAAATATTTTCCTGACTCAGATAACATGGTACACGTCACTGACTTTTAGCCTTACAATAATGCAGTCCATTGCATTTTTTCCATCGGGTGTTATTGTATGAATCCACACATTTAGTCACTTTTCAAGCCTTTCCACAGCTTCATCATGCACTACAGATATTAATTTACCACTTTCTGGAGTGATCTCACATATGGATCAGTGAATTTTTTCTTCCTTATTCTGGGTGTAGAGTATTGTTGATGGATTAACACCAAACTCATACAGTGAACATCACTATGACTCATGCCTGAATGAAGCTGATCTAACACATGTATTTTCTCTGTAAGGCGCTCCCAGCCATCCTGTGCTTGAGAACACTATCCAGCCCTTCAACATTACCCTTGGGAGTCATTTGAAGCAATGAAATCTCCAACAAAAAGCACAAAATACAAAAAAAAAAAAAAAAGAATGTGAAACTGAATGGGCCATGAAAAGAACAGTTGTTTACAGCTTTAGAGGCAAGAAGGCAGCATTGCCTTGTTAAATCTCAGCTGAGAACGTGTGTGGCAGGTGACAAAGTTTTTGACACTCTGTACATGCCCATGAATTACCACCAAAGCACCACAAGTTTGAATTTGGTGCTTACAGGTAAATAATTGCAAGTAGCTAAGTTTGCAAATGCAGGCTCTCCTGACTGTCTGAAAGTAGAGTGTTCCTATGAAACCTTTCATGAGCTGAAATGGTTACCTTTCACATGGTTACACATCTTGCTATTAGAGGCACAAAATAGACTGAGTTAAAGCACAGTAGCTCAGAGGCAGTTCCGAGCTGTGGCGGCTTGATGCTGAGATGCTGTGTAATTCTGGCGAGGGGGCTGCTGCGGGGGTGCACGCTGCCTTTATAACAGCCCAATGCAAAACGAAAGCTGAATGTTATTTTCATTTATCACATTTTCCCCTTAAAAGTCAAAATCCCCTTGGGATTTCTTTCAGTTAGTGAAGCAGGTGCTAATGGAGGTCTTTCGTAAAAGCAAACTTCCAAAACGTGGGGGATACCTGTACATTCCTGTGAACGAGGAAGGTTGCATTTAGAACTGGAATTGCTGGATCGTTTGGTAGCTCCATTTTTCACCTTTTAAGGAGCTGCCAGGTGGTTTTCCAGTATGACTGGTGCCATTTTACGTTCTCACCAGAAGTGGACAAGGGTTCCTAGTTCTCCACATCTTTGCTAATGCCTTTTATGACCCGTCTTTTTTATTCTAACCATTCTGCAGTCCATGGGGTCGCAAAGAGTCGAACATGACTGAGCAACTGAACTGAACTGATTCTAGTGGTTATGAAGTGGTATCTCATTGTGGTTTATTTGCATTTTCCTGATAGTAATGTCGACCACCTTTTAATGTTTTTATTGACCATTTCTTCATAGAAATGTCTATTCAGATCCTTTACTTAACTCTATTTTAATATGATGTAACTGACATACAGCGTTCTATTAGTTTAGGGTATACGGCATAATGATTTAACTTACATACTTACATACATCCTGAATTACCACAATAATTTAGGTGTACATCCATCGTCTCATATAGATACAAAATTAAACTAGAAAAAATTCTTTTGATATGATAAAACTCTTAGGATTTTCTCTTGTAAGAGCTTTCATACATATCATATACCAGTGCTAATGAATCTTGTTATGATACGTTATATCCATAGAACTTATTTATCTTATCACTGGAAGTTTGTACCTTTTGATCTCCTTTGTCACCATGCAGTGTCACATTATTGTTAAGTTTCCTCACCATACATTCCATCCCATGACCCATTTATTTTGTAACTGGAGTGTGTACCTCTTAATTTCCTTCCCCTAATTCACCCATCCCCTACCTGCCTTCTCTCTGGCAACCTCCTATTTGCACTTTTGACTTTGTATCTTTTTTGTTATGTCTGCTCATTTGTCTTGGTTTTTAGATTCCACCTGTAAGTGAAATAATACAGCATTTGTTTTTCCCTGTCTGACTAATTTCATGGAGCATCCCTTCTAGTCTATCCACGTTGTCACAGACGGCAACATTTCATTCCTTTTGATGACCAACGTCCATTCATTTGTTAATGCACACTTTGGTTGCTTCCATATCTTGACTATTGTGAATAGTCCTGCGCTGAACATAGGTGCTGCAAATATCATTTCAAATTACTGTTTTTGTTTTCTTTGGAAGCCCAGAAATAGAATTGCTGGATCATATAGTAGTTTTGTTTTTAATTTTTGAGGAAACTCGGTACACTTTTTCACAGGCTTTACACTCCACTCCACTGCTTTACAC
Organism: Okapia johnstoni; assembly: GCA_024291935.2. NCBI lineage: Eukaryota > Metazoa > Chordata > Mammalia > Artiodactyla > Giraffidae > Okapia > Okapia johnstoni. Next base: position 30,771,915 of record CM044327.1, on the reverse strand, counting down.
TCCCGACAGTGGTTCCCAAGGTCCCCTTTTCTCTCCTTCTAGCTGACACTTGGTATTTATTGTCTTTTTGAAAGTAGCCGTTCTGACAGGTGTGAGGTTTTAGCTCCTTGTGGTTTTGATTTGTATTTCCCTGATGAAGTTCAGCAACTTTTCACGTTTGTTGTCCATCTGTTTTTCTTCTTTGGGGAAAAAAATGTCTCTTCAACTCCCGTGCTCATTATTTCATCAAATTTTTATTGTGAGTGGTATGAGTTCTTTTTATATTTTGGATATTAACCTCTTTGATTTGCACATATCTTCTCCTGTTTGGTAGGTTGTCTTTTCGTTTTGTTGATGGTTTCCTCTTCTATGCAGAAGTATTTTGTGTGATATAGTCCCGTTTGTGTATTTTTGTTTTCCTTACCCGAGAAGACATATCTAAAAAGATACTTCTCAGACTTACGTCAAAGAGTCTACCTACCGCCCGTGTCTGTTTCTGAGGGTCACTGCAGCTTCCTTAAGGAGTCTACCTACCGCCCGTGTCTGTTTCTGAGGGTCACTGCAGCTTCCTTAAGGAGTCTACCTACCGCCCGTGTCTGTTTCTGAGGGTCACTGCAGCTTCCTTAAGGAGTCTACCTACCTCCCGTGTCTGTTTCTGAGGGTCACTGCAGCTTCCTTAAGGAGTCTACCTGCCGCCCGTGTCTGTTTCTGAGGGTCACTGCAGCTTCCTTAAGGATGCTGTTTGCCAGATCTGTCTTTTCATCCATTCAGTCTCATTCATTTGCATCACTGAATCCAGAGTGTGTGTCCTCCAGACAACATATTGATCTGTCAGATTTTCTCTTTATCCAGTCTTATCCTCTCTATTTTGATTAGACAAAACTTTCACGCTGCTCCCCAGGTGGCACAGTGGCAAAGAATCCTCGTGCCAATGCAGGAGACATGGGTTCGACCTCTGGGTCAGGAAGATGCCCTAGAGTAGAAACTGGTACCCCTCTCTAGTGTTCTTGCCTGGAAAATTCTGTGGACAGAGGAGCTTGGGGGGCTAAAGTCCATTGGGTCACAAAGAGCCAGACTCGACTGAATGACTGGGTGAAAGCAGTGCTTTCGCACTGTTGCTAAATAGTTGGATTTATGTCTGCTATTTTAGATTTTATTTCTGTATGAATTATGTCCTTTTCTTATTTCTCTTATATCATCTTCTTTTGCATTAGCAGAATATTTTGTACTGGGCTTCCCTGGTGGCTCAAATAGTAAAGAATCTGCCTTCGGTACAGGAGGCCCTTTGCATTAAGAGAGTATTTTGTATTACACCACTCTAATTCCTTAAGTAATTTTTCACCGTATTATTTTGAATTATTTATTTAGTGATTGTTCTAGGGTTTACATATACATCTTAACTTATCAGAATTTACTTGATTTATATTGACTTAATTTTAACCAAATATATAAATATTACTCCTGTGTAGCTGTCTTCTCCCTATTTTTCATGCTACCATTGTTATATGTATTCTACCTAAGCATGTCATAAATCCAATGATACACTGTTATAATTGCTATTTTATGTAATTTTATAAGGAAGCTAGAAATGAAAGGAAGACAGTATGTATTTTAGTGTTTGCTGTGATAACCGTATTTTTTCTCTATGATTCTTAATGTTAACTCCTATGGATTTGAGTTGCAACCTTATGATATAGATTTGGTCCCACCTATCTCCTTTGTGCTATTATTATCCTATACATTATATATCTATGTATTATTGACCCGACTATACAAATATATACACGTGACTATATATTTTTTAAATTTGCTAAAAGAAAAAAGGAGACACATGCATTTATGCTGTCTTTTATAATTATATAATTACCTTTCCTGATGTTCTTTGTTTATTGTTCTTTTTTTGTGAAGTTCAAATTATTGTCTCATGTCTTTTGCTTTCAGGTAGAACTTCCTTTAGAATTCCCTGTAGTGTGAATCTGCTAGTAACAAATTCAGTTTTAAAAAAATCTCTGGATGCCTTTATTTCACCTTAAATTTTAAAAGGATGTTTTGCTGGACATAAGATTCTTGGTCAATAGATTTTTTTTCTTCCAGCCTTCTGAGTTATGTCATCACACTGTCTTCTGACCTTCATTGTTTCTGATGAGGAATCAACTGTTTATCTTATTGTGGTTGCCTTGTATGTGGTGAGCTGTGTTTCTTTGTTGCTTCAAAAATTTCTGTCTGTTTTTGGCTTTCAGTGTTTTTGTACTCATGATGTGTTGTGATGCAGATCATTTTCTGCTTATCCTACTTGAGTTTTGTTAAACTTCTTGGAGGTGTGTGTGAATGTTTGGGAAAACTCACATTTGGGAAGTTTTTGGCCAATATTTTTAATATGTTTTTCCGCCCCATTCTCTTTCTATTCTCCCTCTGCTCTTATAATGTAATGCATATGTTGGTGTGATTAGTGGTCTTCTACATTTCTCTGAGACAGTCTTCAATTTTTTTTTCATGTTTTCCTTTCTTTTCTGAATTGCATAATCTCTATTTTTTTTTCTGTCTTCAAGACCAGTGATTCTTTCTTATGCAAGCTCAAAACTACTGATGAGTGTGTCTAATGAAGTTTTAATTTCAGTCACTGTACTTTTTAACTCCAGAGTAGCCATTTTGCATTTTCATTATTTCTATTTCTTTAGTGATGTTCTCTATTTTACAGCATATTGGCAGCATACATTCCATTATTTAAGCATGTTTCCCTTTAATTCTCTGAACACATCTGTAATTGTTTGAAAAACTTTGGTGTTGCTTTGAAGTCTTTACCAGATAAACTTAATATCTGGACCATCTTTTTGTTGTCTTTTTTCCTCTTGTATATGTGTTACATTTTTCTGGTTTTTTTTTTTTTTTTTTTGCCTACTTTGTAATTTTTGTTGTTGTTGAAAACTGGATATTTTAGGTAATGTAGCAATGTTGGAAACTGATTCCCGCACCCTCTTGACCTTGTTTTTGTCATAGATTGCTTATTTATTTGTCCAGTGTCTTTACTAGATTATTTTAATTATGTCCCTTTCCCCAGCTATATGCAGTCACAGATTGCTCAGAGGAACATCCTTAGGAGAGTGCACAATCACTGCAGGCTGCCGGTGGGTTTCGGAGGACTCCGGTGGGCTGTCTCTTTCCCTGATCTCCTCTGTTAAGCTGTCTCTCTTTGCCGGAATCATACCTAGCTCTTAGGCTTCGCTTGTTGCAGGATGATTGCCCTGTTGTTTCTACCAATACTCTAAGATATAGATGCCGATCTGATTAAATTTAGTCCCTTCTGTATCGTTAGTTATTAAGGCAAGTCTTTGCAGTTTGTTCTGACGATGAGAAGGCTCACCTTAGCTGTCTCTTTCCTTGGTTCTCTCTGATAGACTAGCTTGTTGCTCTGATGGAGCCATCGGCTTTTTCTTAATTGCTTACCACCAAAACTGCCATCGCTCTTGAGAGCATCCTTATGCTTAAACCTTCCCCTACTCTATTTCAAACACAGTCTCTTCCTCTGGGGAGAGCTTAGCAGCTCTCTGTTGTTATGGTACCTCATTTCCCCTCTGTTCTCATGGAAAAACCTCTGAGCCACTGCTTTTCTCAGAGTGACTGCTCTGCTTCGTTATCTGGGCAGAGGTGGCAGCCTCTGGTCTTCTTAGCTTGTTTCCCAGGCACAGAATCTTTATCCTGCAAGCAAACTGGGGCACGTCCGATCACAGTTCTAATATTCTTGGCCAGCTGTGTGGGGGTTTGAGCTTCTGTCCTACGAATAGGAGTGAAGGAAGAGAGGACCTGGTCTCTGGGCTGCTTTGCTGGGAATTTAGTTTCTGCATCTTAGAGCTGAAGGGGATGCAGTTCATGTTAGTGTCCTGTTCTTACTGATGTCTCCTAACTGGGAGCTGATGGGAAAGGGAGCCCTAACTTCTTGACCACCCACGGCAGAGTGGAGCTGCCATCATGCTGAGCCCGGGGGTCCGGAGGGATGGCAAGGGTTGTCTCTGTAATGCCGTGGAACTCTCACTGTTCTTACTGAGAGTTAATATGTTTTCCTGAAAAAAATATTTTAATGTGGTATTTACTTTTAGGATAATTTTCAAAGACTTTGAACAATTTTTAAACAAATAACTTTCCCCACTTATAGCTGTTTTGCTGGGGAACAATGTCACAGGATTCCTCACTCTGACATTCTGAAATAAAAGTCTTTTTACATTTACCTAAAGAAGAATGAAGACAGTTAATTGAATGGAGTGAAAAAAAAGAAGCTTATGATAAAATAAAATGGAATTTCAAAACTAGATTTTTGGCTGAGTCAGTCAGGGTTTTTCATGTGGTTGGAATTCTTCAGAAAACTTCTTAACTTTGCGAAATTCTTTGATTAAGCAGTCTTAGGATGCTCCACAAGCTTTTACTTTTTCTTTCAGTCATGTGGACACTGCGTTGAAAAAGTCCGACCGAATTTTTGCCTTCAGATTGAAACCCATATTTTATAAAGACAATCTTGGATTCCCCTTCATTTACTTGGTAGCTTAGGGCCATTCTCAATTTGTTAAGTCAGAAACTTTAAATGCGATCTCTGACATCAGTTCATCAACCTTTATGGAATTTCTCCCCTGAGCTATAGAATAGCAGGGCTTTTCGGTCAGTGAGAGATTCCAGTAACAATGATGTGATCTGTAGTTGCAAGCAGCCTTTGATCTGGGGTTTAGATAGCCAGGAATACACAACTAAATTCTGGCACGTTCCAGGACCTTGGTTAATGTTGATATTCTCTCTGGATAGTTGCATCTCCACCGGGGTCGTTCGAGGAATCAGAGTTGGTGGCATTGTGTAAGTTACATTGACCCCCTTAGTAAAATATCCCATGAAAGATGTTCTATGGGCCTCACAAGCTGCCTGACTTCTCAGGGTGTAATGGCCTTTGTATGGTCAGACACCTAAACTTTCTTGGTCCCTCTTCTGCAATGATGGCATAACTGCCTTCCATGATATCTTCTTGCATAACAGTTGGTTCTCTGCTTCTCTTATTCTTTGATTCTTATCTATGATGGTGTGAATGAGATTGAGCAGAACCCTAAGAATCTAATGAGATTGATACAGCAGAGCAGAAATCTAAGAATGTATATTAAAACCATGATGAAAAATGACCATGCCTTTTGGGAAAATGATCCCCTATTTGAACCCTCAAGTTAGTTTACAAATTGTTGAAAACTTTGCTTCTCTTCCTGGCCAGCTCCCTGTTAGTTTGAATAGGTTTGGGCTGACCATAGGCCTCCTTGCGTTACCTGTCTCCTGTTTTGTCTTTTTATGGCATGCAATTTACTAATCCCACAAACCAACCCTCAACTCCTGTGTTCATTCAATAAACACCTGCAGGTCCTACTGTGTGGCAAGCGTTGTACTAGGAGCTGAGGCCCCAGTATTAACAAAAAAATTTCCTTGACTTTAGCTATTTCCTTGTTCCTCTTGAGGGGAACAGATATGAAAAAAATATATGTCAAGATTCACCATCCTATTATTAAAGAGGCATATACAGGACACATGGAAGACCCCAAGGCCACTGTCAACTTCTTCAGAATGGGAGACAGAAGAAGCTTCATCTCAAGAAAGTGATGGTTAAACTGAGCCATGAAAAAGGTTTCGGATAGACCAGATTAGATAAGCAATGATGAAGAAGGATGTACCAGTCAAGAGAAGGCTTGAAGATGAAAATCCACACAAATAGGCTCATTTACATGACTGGTCTTTTAACCTTAATTGGGAGAGCATGGTTCCAACAGGAGACTGTAGTTCTTTGATTATAATGTTTTCCTTTCATTTTATGCCTGCATTCTCCAATTGCCCTGGTCTCAACCTCTTTAATAACATAGAGTAGAGTTTTATTTTTCTAGCACAGCATCTCACATATTTAGGGGGTCCTTAAAAATGTGATGAATGAATGAATACCATAAACCCACTAGTCATTATCCAATTCAAGGGCTGTCCTTTGCCTTGGAAACTAGTTCTGAATACATTTCATACAATGATGGAAGTCCCTTTCTGTAGAGATGTCACCACTTTAGAGCTCCAGGGAGATAGGGACTAGTTCCCGAGCACAGGCTCAGCTGGTGATTTTGCTAGAAGTGGCATAAGGGATGCACAGATTCTAAATAGGTGTAGATTATAAGTTAAGCTTTGGCTTATGATCTTGTGCTTCATTTCAAGAAAAATGAGATGCTTGAGCCCATATTATGCATAGGTAGGTGAAAATGGGCAATTCAAGCAGCCACTCTCACCTTGAGAACCTTCCCCTCTTGTCCCTTTAAACATTGGACCAATATCCCTGACACAGCGTGGGGACGTGTCAGTTAGGGCTCTCAGTCCTCTCAGGCTGTCCACTCCTCACTCACTGGGCTCAACGCCTTCAGCAACTCCCTGATTACTGCTTCCTGGTCTTCTTGGCTCTGCCCCGTTGTGAGTCTGGGGCATGTTCTGGGCCTGGTTGGAGAGACAGACGCCAGGAAAACAAGTCTCCCCTTCCTTACCTGGTTCAGTCAGCTCCAGAGCAGACCACACAAAGGGGTACAAGTGTCTATGACTTCTTTTTGTTTTTAAAAGCTTTTTTTTTTATTTTCAATTTTTTAAAAATTAAAATTTTGGGGGGCCACACCTTATGACATGCAGAATCTTAGTTCTCTGACCAGGAATCAAACCCATGCCCCCTACAGTGGAACTGTGGAGTCCTAACCACTGTACCTCTAGGGAAGCCCCTCTTTGAATTTTTACCAATGAAGAAACTCAGAGCCTCTCAGCTTGAAGCCCTCAGCAGGGGTACACTTGGTGGGTCCAGCCTCAGTACCTACCCAGGTGTCCTGAGGTTGGTGCCTTACTAGGAGAGACCCCTTTTGGGAGGCCCATCCTCTCTCCATAGAATCCGTCTCCTTTCACGGACTCCCCACCCTAACCTCTAGTAGTACATTTCCTTAAATCTCATCTTTAAAATGTGATAAGGGTCTTGGGTAGATGCTAAGATTTAATATATGCTACCATTCCCAGATGGCTCAGTGGTAAAGAATCTGCCTGCCAATGCAGGAGATTAAGGAGATGTGGGCTCAATCTCTGGGTCGAGAATATCCCCTGGAGAAGGAAATGGCAACCCACTCCAGTATTTTTGCCTGGGAAGTCCCATGGACAGAGGAGCCTGGCAGGCTACAGTTCATGGGGTCGCAAAGAGTTCGATGCTGCTGAGCACGCTTGAAAGGTCAAGCTAATAAATGGCTGTAGGTGGGATTCCAAATCTGAAACATTTATGGAGTCTCTCACTTTCCCCACCCTTGAACTGCACACCAGCTTCCTGGAACACACTCACACACACACCCACACACACACCCCACTCCTCCTAAGACTGAGTGCAAATTATTAGTGCTATTACCAACAGATGCCTTAAGAAGGAAAGGGTTAGTTTTCTAACTGCCACAAAATATGCAAGGCAATGCTGTCCATCAGTCTGGACATCTTATTGTTGTGCAGAAAAATACAGAATTCCCTTTCTCTGTCCCACCCCCACCCTCATCTTTGTCCCCATGCCATTTTAAATTGCATTCTTTGGGGTCTGCCAGGAATAGGAGAAGGGGCTTTTGTGAGGCCAGATACTCACCCATGGCTGCTCTTTTAACAAAGAGATGCTTTGCTCCTGCCATTCCATTAAGGAGCAGACTAACTCCTTATCTGCTAGTCCTCTTTACCCTCAATTTCTAACTAGGCAGGAGGGGAGCCCGTGGATTAATCTTCCCCTCACAGAATATGGGTAATTGATGACCTGTGGGCACAATCGCCAGGTCACATGGTCTGACAAAGGATTTATTTTTTCCCAAATCATTTTTCATTTTCATGAAGTCTTACAGAGGAATAAAAATCAAGCTGGATTTAAGTATTTTGTGCAGCAGTTAATGAATCACCTGTCTTTAAGAAAAGGAAAATGATACAAACGCTCCCGGAAAATTCAGCCAGCATGGTCACCATAGCTTTATGATAGACTCAAGTTCATTATGGTAAATATTGGATTCCTTAAAGAAATCTTTTAAAAAAAATCTTGAACATGGGGCCACGTACCCTGCTGAGGCTAAAGTGTGTCAAAGCAGAGCTGAATGCCAAATGATGATTTCTGCTAAATAATTCAGGCCCTGTGAACTCGGGTATTCTACTTACTTTGATGCGTAATGCAGAGGCAACGAGAGAACCTTTTTCTCCTGGTACAAGATCCAACGTGTTCTCACCTGTTGTGGGCCTTGTTTTTCTGCAAGTAGCTCATATTCACCCATTTGTGCTATGTTCCTGGTGCCTGGCAATAGTGGTCCCTATTAAGTAGAGGTTGAAGTTGGTCGCTGAGAAAGTTCTGGTGATGTGTATCATGTAGAAAATAATAGATTGCATAGCAAGGACAAAACAGACATTTCAAGAAAAAGGAAGAAGCTACTTGTTTCCAAGGCCGAGAATTGACTTATGGTCAAAGAAAAAGAAACGGAAAGTAAACTAGTAAACTCTTGCTTAATTGAACAACTATTGCGTCAGCTTTAAGATGCCTTTTGAAAAATGATGAGCAGTGAAGTGACGGTGCAGAGATCTGTTTATAAGGAAAAATTCTTGAGCTCATCTGATTGATGACCACAAAATTTTCAATGGTATAGAATATAAAGCCATTGACTGAAATTGTGTCAAATGAAGAGATAGTTTGATGAACAGGGGGAAAGTATAGATAAGCACTGTGTAGATTGGACCAAAAACTAGCCCATGATTAAGAATATAATTGGTTCTAGTCTGATAACATTAATGATCAGGCCAAAATTAAAATGATAATAGGAGAACCTAATATGTGTTGATTACTGTTTCTAGGCATTGGATTAACTCCTTTTATATGGATTGACTATTTCAATCTTCTCAACAATATTAACTAACTTGCTCAATGAATATTAACTAATTTTGTTGATAGTTAATATTAACAATATTAACCAAGTATAAGACCCTCATTTTATAATGAAGTTACATGACATAGTGTGGGTAAAATAAGTTTTCGTCTACAAATCCCAAATGGAATAATACTCAATGCAATGCTTTAAAAAGAAAGAAAAAAGACAAGGAAAAGACTATGGTGAGTTTCATGTGCAACAGAACAGAGAGGAACAAAGACATCGGAAGCTGTAGCGCTCTCTAATATTCTTCTGATCTCTCTCTCTCACACAGGGAAATGATGCTGATATGGTGGATAAAAACAAATGCTGTACCCTCTGTAACATGTCCTTCACTTCCGCGGTGGTGGCTGACTCACATTATCAAGGCAAAATCCACGCCAAAAGGTTAAAACTGTTGCTAGGAGAGAAAACCCCATTAAAGACCACAGGTAGGTGTCTGGACGGTGGTGATGGGGAGACCCTGACATCCAGTGCCTGGCCCGTTCCTCAGGCTCCCTCTTCAGGGGCAGCTCCGGATCAGAGCAGATGCCCTTCAAACCTAAAGGGATGGGCAGGTAGCCCAGTGGAACTCGGCAGTTGTAAGGCCATTAAATCCAGGTGCTGGTCCTCTCAACCTGGCCCCTTCAGATACGTGAATCAGCAGTTTTGTTTCTATCCTGCAAGATGTTGCCTATCATATTTATTATATGTTATGTAAGATTATCTATTATGTAAGGAATGCTGTCTTTTCTGACTTTGGTCTGCAATCAGCAGAGGTGATGGATAGTGTACCGTATATTATTGATTCCCTACTGCAGACTGGCTCATCTGTACCATTTGTTGTCTTTGAAAACACTTTTATTTGCTGACAACCATGGTGTGCCTTCTCCCCACCCACCCCACCCCAGGTAACATTCATCTTCTTGGGGGATTATGTCATTCAAGCCTATTAACTTTCACGATAGAAGGTTTAAATATCAGTAACAGAACGTTTGACCTTCTAATTATTCAGAAGTAACAAAAAATTTCTTCAGAAGGCTATCCAGCCATAGAACTAAAATACTACCATTATCGTTGAATGAAGACGGACTGTTAGGACAGGATTTACATGGTGGCAAAGACGCTACTAGAGTAGGTGATAATCTCAAGAAGTTGAGGGTATATTTCATGATGTCGACGTTTTCAGTGCAATTACAATGGAGCTGTGCATTGGAGCTGCCTGCCTAATGAATCATGCATAAATCGTGGGTGTAATTATTTTTTAAATGGTATTTTGGAAATTGAAGAGAATCTAAAACAATACTTGGCTTTTATTCTCACCGGTGTTTTTCTTAAGAAAAATATCTGCTTTTACCTAAAGACTAGTAGGGAATCTTTTCACTGTATTTTTCTACTTAGTTGAACTGAAGAATATTGTTTTTGTAAAGGTAGCTGTGACATTCAGATAGAGGATGGTTGCAAAGCACATGGAATTGGGAGAAAGCTCAGCTTGATTGAGGTACACTGTCTGTATTGACATTTGATAAGCAGGCACTTGGTTGAAACTCCTGATTTTTGCTCTCTAAAAGGTTGGATACTCACCCTGTAACCTACTCCCCCTCAAATCTCTTAAAATAGACACTTCAAAGAAACAGCCACTGGAAAATTTTTACCTGTTCTCCATGAATGAGTAACTAGCCCATTTGTTCTCTCTGCCTAAGCAGAGTATTGCTGTTAAATTTAATTTTGGAGGTAGCAATGGAAGAGAAGAGGCTTTGTCTTCATTTATCACATCAATTAGCAAGTGGGAGTTATTATTTCTGTAAAGAAGAATCACCACCTGGCAAAAAATAGTTCTTTGTGAATTTCGACACATCCTTAAGATAACCAAGCACCAGTTTGTTTCTCTGAGTTACCCTGGGAGCTGGTAAATATAACTTGGGGGTAATTTGTCCGTTGCCTTCTATATATTCCAAGGGAAAGCAATCTAAAATACAGAAACTGCAGTGTTTACTTAATGACATAGTTCTGGTGTTCACAGAGCTATCCCAGTCCTCACTGGGACAGAAGTCGAGTTGCCGGGTGGGTTAGGAGGGGATGGGGGTGGGTGGAGGGTAGGGAGCACTCACAGCATTTGGCTCGGGCTGGGGAAAGTGACGCCGGTTTCTTTTCCCAGCATCTCCATTTCTCATTTAGCTTAGGGTCCCGAAGCTGCACATCCCCTTTGTGTGCCTTCACCTCTCATCCATTCTCCTCCAAAGCTGCTTTGAGCAGAAAGGATCTGGGAACGTGTTAACTCCAGACAGAACTGAAGAGCCTGGGAAGCTACATTGGTTCCCTGGGCTGACATTGATGTCAACCCAGCTGCCATCAGGGAGCAGATAGAACAAGGCATCCTCCTAGAGGGAGGTGAGTCATTAGGTACACGTGTAAGTAGAGGCCAGGCGTTGTGTCCCGGGGCACAGGACAAGGATGGAGGGCCTGGGAGGAGGGTGGACACCAGTGATGGGGATTCAGGGTACTGAGATCATCCTGAGACTAAGCAGGATATCAGCATCAGGAGAGTCAGGCAAATGGTAGCAGAGCCCTGGCTGCAGTCCTGAGGTTCTGGGGAAAGGAAAGACTGTTAAGAGCATGGCAGAAAGAAGCTTAGTTGCTCAGTCGTGTCCAAATCTTTGGAACTCTATGGGCTGTAGCCCACCAGGCTCCTCTGTCCATGGGATTTTCCAGCCAAGAATACTGAAGTGGGTTGCCATTTCCTCCTCCAGGGGATCTTCCTGACCCAGGGATTGAACCCGGGTCTCCCACATTACAGGCAGATTCTTTACCATCTGAGCTACCAGGGAAGCCCAAGAGCATGGCAAGGCACCATCATTTTCGACCAGAGCACTGGGCCGGAAACCATACAGGAACATAGCAAGAACCTGGCTCCCAGATCTAGGTTAGCAGTTGAGGCTTAGTCTCTAGCACAAATTCGGTTACTACAAATAGAGGATAAGGACCAAAAGGCAGCTGAAAAGAACACTCAGGACACGGACTTCCTGAGCCCCCTGAGTGAAGCTCCTTCAGACCCTTGAATGGCATCAGGATAGAGGCTGCCCTGGTCATGTCAAGGCTGTCATGGGAAAGAGAGAATCCTGCTGTGTGTGTGTGTGAATGCACACATGCATGTGTGTGCTTGGATTTAAAAGATATAACCAATGAGTAGGTAGAAAGTAGGGGCCTAGATTTGAGCTGTGAATAAGTATCTCATATTCAGAGATATTTGTTTTTATTTTCTGGCCATGACATGCAGCTTGTGGGATCTTAGTTCCCTGACCAGGGATCAAACCTGGGCCCTTTGCACTGGAAGTGAAGAGTCTAAACCTCTGGGCACCAGGGAAGGCTCAGTATTCAGAGACACTTAAAGGTGGGCTTTGTGTCCAGGGATGAGGGGCTGCTGAAGCAGAGGCTGGACCACTTGGCAGGGCATTTCCTGAGGGGGGTTGCTACCATCCTAACAGTAGTCTAGAGGACGTTCTAAGTTGCTAGATTACTTGGTCAGCCTAGACAGCATTTTCAGTGCTCCCCAGGTCCCGCAGCTCCCACACTCCTCCCCTCTCCTAGGCCAGTCCCTGCATCTGTTCAGAGAATTCACCCCAGAAAGGCCTGATTCCAAGGAGACCCAAACCATGTCCCCTTGAAGCATAAAACAAAATCTTTCAACTACAGGTATTTCCCACTGTGCCATTAATCAAAGTGAGATCTGAGATCACCCATACTGTATCAGTATCAATTCAGTCACTCAGTTTTGTCTGACTCTTTGTGACCCCATGGACTACTGAACACCAGACCTCCTTGTCCATCACCAACTCCTGGAGTTTACTCAGACTCATGTCCATTGAGTCAGTGATGCCATCCAACCATTTCATCCTCTGTCGTCCCCTTCTCCTCCCACCTTCAATCTTTCCCAGCATCACGGTCTTTTCAAATGGAGTCAGTTCTTCGCATCAGATGGCCGAAGTATTGGAGTTTCAGCTTCAGCATCAGTCCTGCCAGTGAACATTCAGGACTGATTTCCTTTAGGATTGACTGGTTAGATCTCGCAGTCCAAGGGACTCTCAAGAGTCTTCTCCAACACCACAGTTCAAAAGCATCAGTTCTTCGGCGCTTAGCTTTCTTTATAGTCCAACTCTCACATCCATGTATGACTACTGGGAAAACCGTAGCTTTGGCTAGATGGACCTTTGTTGGCAAAGTAACATCTTTGCTTTTTAATAAGCTGTCTAAATTAGTCATAACTTTTCTTCCAAGAAGCAAGCGTCTTTTAATTTCATGGCTGCAGTCACCATCTGCAGTGATTTTGCAGCCCCCCAAAATAAAGTCTGTCACTGTTTCCACTGTTTACCCATCTATTTGCCAGGAAGTGATGGGACCAGATGCCATGATCTTAGTTTTCTGAATGTTGAGTTTTAAGTCAACTTTTTCACTCTCCTCTTTCACTTTCATCAAGAGCCTCTTTAGTTCTTCTTCGCTTTCTGCCATAAGGGTGGTGTCATCTGCATATCTGAGGTTATTGATATTTCTCCTGGAAATCTTGATTCCAGCTTGTACTTCATCCAGCCCAGCATTTCTCATGATGTACTCTGCATATAAGTTAAATAAGTAGGGTGACAATATACAGCCTCGACGTACTCCTTTTCCTATTTGGAACCAGTCTGTTGTCCATGTCCAGTTCTAACTGTTGCTTCTTGACCTGCATACAGATTTCTCAGGAGGCAGGTCAGGTGGTCTGGTATTCCCATCTCTTTAAGAATTTTACATTAGTTTGTTGTGATCCACACAGTCAAAGGCTTTAGCATAGTCAATAAAGCAAAAGTAGATGTTTTTCTGGAACTCTGTTGCTTTTTCGATGATCCAGTGGAGGTTGGCAATTTGATCTCTGGTTCCTCTGTTTTTTCTAAATCCAGCTTGAGCATCTGGAAGTTCAACGTACTGTTGAAGCCTGGCTTGGAGAATATTGAACATTACTTTGCTAGCATGTGAGATGAGTGCAATTGTGTGGTAATTTGAGCATTCTTTGGCATTGCCTTTCTTTGGGATTGGAATGAAAACTGACCTTTTCCAGTCCTGTGGCCACTGCTGAGTTTTCCATATTTGCTGGCATATTGAGTGCAGCACTTTCACAGTCTCATCTTTTAGGATTTGAAATAGCTCAACTGGAATTCCATCACATCTACTAGCTTTGTTCGTAGTGATACTTCATAAAGCCCACTTGACTTCACATTCCAGGATATCTGGCTCTAGGTGAGTAATCACATCATTGTGATTATCTGGGTCATGAGGATCTTTTTCTGTATAGTTCTTCTGTGAATTCTTACCACCTCTTCTTAATATCTTCTGCTTCTCTTAGGTCCATACCATTTCTGTCCTTTATCGTGCTCATCTTTGCATGAAATGTTTCCTTAATATCTCTACTTTTCTTGAAGAGATCTCTAGTCTTTCTCATTCTCTGTTTTCCTCTATTTCTTTGCATTGATCACTGAGGAAGGCTTTCTTATCTCTCCTTGCTATTCTTTGGAATTCTGCATTCAAATGGGTATATGTTTCCTTTTCTTCTTTGCCTTTTGCTTTTTTTCTTTTCACAGCTATTTGTAAGGCCTCCTCAGACAACCATTTTGCCTTTTTGCATTTCTTTTTCTTAGGGGTGGTCTTGATCCCTGCCTCCTTTACAGTGTCATGAACCTCCGTCCATAGTTCTTCAGGCACTCTGTCCATTAGATCTAATCCCTTGAATCTGTCACTTCCACTGTATAGTAGTAAGGGATTTGATCTAGGTCATACCTGAATGGTCTAGTGCTTTTCCCTACTTTCTTCAATTTAAGTCTGAATTTGGCAGTAAGGAGTCCATGATCTGAGCCACAGTCAGCTCCCAGTCTTCTTTTGCTGACTGTATACCGCTTCTCCATCTTTGGCTGCAAAGAATATAATAAATTTGATTTTGTTATCGACCATCTGGTGATGTCCATGTGTAGAGTCTTCTCTTGTGTTCTTAGAAGAGGGTGTTTGCTATGACCAGTGCGTTCTCTTGGCAAAACTCTGTTAGCCTTTGTCCTGCTTTATTCTGTACTCAAGGCCGAACTTGTTTGTTACTCTAGGTATTTCTTGACTTCCTACTTTTGCATTCCAGTCCCATATAATGAAGAGGACATCTTTTTTGGGCCCATTTGCCTTGATTCATGGACCTAGCATTCCAGGTTCCTATGCAATATTGCTGTTTACACCATCGGACTTCACTTCCATCATCCGTCACATCCACATCTGAGTGTTGTTTTTCTTTGGCTCTGTCTCTTCATTCTGGAGTTATTTCTCCACTGATCTCCAGTAGCATATTGGGCACCTACCGACCTGGGGAGTTCCTCTTTCAGTGTCCTATCTTTTTGCCTTTCCATACTGTTCATGGGGTTCTCAAAGCAAGAATACTGAAGTGGTTTGCCGTTCCCTTCTCCAGTGGGCCACATTTTGTCAGAACTCTCCAGCATGACCTGTCTGTCTTGGGTGGCCCTACGTGGCATGGCTCATAGTTTCTTTGAGTTAGACAAGGCTGTGGTCCATGTGATCAGATTGGTTAGTCTTCTGTGATTGTAGTTTTCATTCTGTCTGCCCTCTCATGGCGAAGGATAAGCAATTTATGGAAGCTTCCTGATGGGAGAGACTGACTGAGGGGGAAACTGGGTCTTGTTCTGATGGGCAGGGGCCTAGGTATTATATTCAGGATCATCAGGAAAAGTTATTTGTATTTGTGGCAGAGACCTTGCTCATGCAAACACTCTTTGCTTCTGCCTTCCCCAGGCTTTCAGACGATTGAGAGGAGATGCACTTTTTAAAAACGCTTCCTCATTTTATTTTTGTCTGCAGTGGGTCTCGGTTGCTCTGTGCAGGGTTTCTCTATTCTGGTGGGCGGGGCTCCTCTCTAGGTGACGCGCACAGGTTTCTCATTGCGGTCACTTCTCTTGCTGCTGAGCATGGGTGCTAGGGTGCGTGGGCTTCAGTAGTTGTGGCTTGGTTGCCTGGGTCATGTGGGACACAAAAGATCAAACCTGTCTCCCCTACGTTGGCAGGCAGGTTCTTAACCACTGGTCCTCCAGGGAAGTTCACAGAGTAGATGTCTGAAGACTGGTTACAAGATGGAGGAGTGCCATTCAACCTACATTAGACTTTGCAAGAGCAAAAAAGAAACCTTTTTCGAGATCCTTTGGGGCTGTTTGTTATTTCAGGAGAGTCTAATCCATCCTGCTTGATACACTGTCTCTGAACGTTACTGTTTCACACATAAGCTTTTATGAATACATCCATCATCCTTAGCCAGAATGGATACTGAGTGCTTTTTTTAATATAATTCCCCAACATCACTGGCTTGACAGGTAATGGCATCACATTTAGCTGTAACCTTTCTTTCATTTTTTGACCCATAACAGTTTGAAGTTGCTGCAGTGGTGTGTGTATCTTAACCTTAGGAGATGGATGGAGAATGGTCTGACGTGCTCCAGAGGCCTTCTGGCGTCACCTCTGTGTTGACGACTGCACGTGCAACACTTATTGGCACTTAGTAGGCATTTAATGAATATTTGTTAAAATATTGAAAATTGGAAGGATGCATTAGAGTAATGAGAGGTGTTTAAATATCTGTAGCTTGCTTTTCAAATTAAGTTACCTTGCTTATTTAAATTTGACGTCAGTGTGATGATCAAAGGCAGTGGTTTTCCAATTTGACAAGAAGTGGCATGCCTGGCCACTTGTCTGATTTCAAAAAAGCAAAATTGGTGAAACACAGAATAAAGGATAAGACAAATATAGGCCCTGAAATCAGACTCAGCTTTAAATTCTGGTTATATCTGTGTGAACTTTTGCAGTTTAAGTCCTCAGCCCTCAATTTCATATTGGTAAGATTATGGAGATATTGAGATTATGTAACTATTATAATAAAGGAGAAGATATATGTAAAATACTTACTGTAGTCCCTACAACATAAGTATTAAATGAATATATTTATATAGTGCTATATATATATATATATATATATAGTTATACAGAAACACACAGTCCTCAGTATTTGCAAGATTTTGTGTCTGTGAATGCACCTGCTCACTACAATTTATTTGTAACCACAAAGTCAACACTCATGGCATTTCATGTGCAATTGTGTGCAAAGTGGTAAAACATTTGAGTTGCCCTGTGTGTATGTTCTCAGCTGAAGGCCACACTCTGTCTTCAGAATTTCAACTCTCATATGGCAAACAAGTGCCTTTTTTACAATCTAGTTCCTGCCAGGTATTTTGCACTTCTGTGCTCTTTGTTGGAAACGTTGCCATGAATGGCTCCCCAGAACAGTGCTGGAGTGCTCTCTAGGCCTTCTAATGGGAGAAGGCTTTGATGTGCCTTATGGGAAAACGTGTATGTTTAGATAAGCTTTGTTCAGGCATGCATTGTAATGTGGTAGATTTGAGTTAAATGCTACTGAATCCAAAATATATGTGAAAGAAGATGTCTTTAAACAGAAGCACATGTAAAACAAGATTCTGTGTTGACCAGTTGATCAGAATGTGACCCCAGCCTCACAGGAACCTAACTCTATTCCTCCAAGGAAGACTTGATCAATATTTGCTAATTCAGTGTACTTGGAGGGTTTATAGAATATAACTACCAGGAATAGCAAGAATCAAATGTCTACGTGATAAAAGTTCCTTTATATTCATTTCATTTATAAAATGAAACTTTCAAAAAAACCTATTCATCTCTTCAACCACGAAATAAAAATGTATTATGTTTTAGAGATCCTGCAGTGTGGTAAACTATAGTTGAGCAGGCTGAATCTAACCTCATGAGAAAAATCAATGATTGTAACTGATAGTTGTTCAGATATTATATCAGAAATATCACCTTCATCATTTCATTGAATCTTCAAATAAATAGAACATAGTGTTAGCTCCATTTTGTGGATGGAAGTTGAAACTCTACAGGGTAAGGTGATTGCTTGGTGTCACATAATGAAATACACAATAGGAATTTGAACTCAGTACCTTTTTTTTTTTTTTTAATTATTTATTTCTTTGCCTTCGTCAGGTCTTAGTTGTGATGCAGGCTTGGTAGTTTCAGCACTTGAACTTGAGTTGTCCCGAGACGTGTGATCCTAGTTGCTGGACCAGGGATCGAACCTCTGTCCCCTGCATTGGAAGGCGAGTCCTTCACCAGCGGACGGCCAAGGAAGTCAGAACCCAGGACTTCTGACTGCATTTTCTAAAGCTTTTCCCTTGATCTCTAGGTGACGATAAATAATGCTTCATACAATGATCTACAGACTTTTGCTCACATAATGAAGAGCACAGTTCAAACCCCGAAGCTGTCACCAAGATGATTGAAAGCAATAAAGATGCAAAGAGTGATATTTATACAAAAACGTCACTCAATTAAAAAGATGAAGCTCAAAAAAAAAGTGAGAGGATTTCTCATTTGTGGGAGCAGTGAACCACCTTGTGAGGAAAGACAGACAACCAACGATCCCGGGAGGTCTCCTTATCCCGGGTGTGGGTGTGTTTACCGTATACTCCTCTTCTGAAACCATGTTGCTCGTCTCCATTTCTTCCTTATTTCCTGTTAAAAATGAGAGAGACAGAGTTTCAGAACTTTTCCATAAATTTCTATGGCAGACACCGAATTGCTTCTTTGAGTTGTCTGTTGAATGAATAAAGATCAGGGTATTCTGGATCTCTTTGAAACTTTCATAAATTCATGTTTTGAATAATATATGCATTTCAGGTCCGGTTGGTGCCTCATATCTGCATAGAAGAGTTTCTTTACCACAGCAGTTCTATCATCTGAATCAGGTTATTTGGGTTGCCTGGCAGAACCTGTCTGGATACTTGTTTTAATAGATGCAAACAATAGTTTGTCAAACAGGCAGATCCTCACAGCAGTGCATTTTCTTTTAAATTAGGAAAGCTGCCACGTTTTAAGGCATTGTCTTCAGATCAGTGCATTTGTTCTGATGATGCCTTTGGCTTATCTAATGTTTACAAATACAGCAAGTAATAGATTTACAGAATTACAGAGCTGGAAGGCATGTAGCAGTTATTATTTCAACCACCTCATCTTCCTGATGAGGACATGGAGGCCTATAGAGATGAAATTATTTGCCCAAGGTGATAAAACTGGTGGATGGCAAAGAGGCTTCTCTTCTCTTGCGGTGATCATTCCCTGGTCAGGAGAATGATCAGGGAGAAATCGCACCAGGAGAAATCACACCAGTCAGGTCGTTGGCTTCTCTATGGGGAATCAGGTTTGAATGGATTAGCAATGGGAGGTGAGCCAAATTCTTTTGGCCATGCTTTTGTACGGTGGATCATATGAGGCTTGGAACAGTGATTAGATCGAGGCTGCAGTCTTTTTATTTTATATTTGATGACCAATAAAACAACAGGTCAATGAGTAGATAGAATTAAAGATTTCGACAATGAGGCCACTGCCTAGCCGATTTTCACAAATCTTTTTAAATATCACAAACTCACTTTTCTCCTCTAGGTAATCTAGTAGCAGTAGAAGATAGTTGATGATATCAGCAGATTTTATGATGTGGTTATACCCTTATTCCAGAAAGTGTCCTTTGACATATTTTTAGGAAAGAATATAGTAGAACAATAAAATAACCAATGTCCTGTGCTTTCTCTGAAACTGTCAGTAGAGGACATGTTCAGGTCTTGGCATCTGTACATGGAATGCATCATGGTTCAGGAAGCCATGAGTGAGAGATGTTCGGGCGGCAACTCTTCAATCATCGACTGAAGATAAGAACCCTAAAACTGTCTACTTGATGAAATTGAGAAGGTACTTGTACAGTAAACATTCCACCTGAAATAATTGGTAGCAAATGTCCCAAACTGTACTCTTATCTTCTGAAATATCTTTATAGTTTAAATATCAGCCTTAAAAGTTGATTAACACTCAGCTTGGTTTCTTCAATAAATGGATGCAATGGATATGAATTACCAGGTAGCACTTGAGTGCAATATATATTTATTTCTTTATATTTAAAAAATCAACTTATCTGACGTGTGTCCTCTAGCTTTGAAGCTTGGTGAGAAGGCCAGTCTTGGTCATTCTTTGGGGTCCCCTTTCTTTAGGGCCATACAGAGCCCTAGAGACCTGTGGGGGGCCCTCAAAGAGATCGCTCAGCCTAGTCGCTTTCTGATCACCGGGAGGCTGCGGGCTTCTCGCCTCCACGGGTTCAGGATGAAGACCTGGGGCTTTCCCGGATGTGGCTCTCACTTGTCTCTCCTCTTATAGGCTGGTGTTTTCCTCCAGGTCAACGCGTTTACTTGGTGGTTTCAGTCCCTCTGTGCCAAGCTAGGCTTTTGAAGCAAAGACAGTAGTCCCATTATGGACATTCCCAGGGGCGGCCCAGCCACCCTGGACACCCCAGTCTCTATCCATATGTACAGCTCTCTTTTTCCTAATCCCTAAGTAGCAGTTCCTGTCCTGACATGGGACCCACCCCTCTGACATTCAGATCCCTTTGCCTCTCAGATAGCCCAGGATAGATGCAGAGTCCATTCTCTCATGGGGGTGGGAAAAATCAGACTCCTAGGTTTAGGTCTCTTGTTGGAATGTGGCAGAAAAGCACCTTTCCTTATCAGGAGGTGCTCTGTAGGAAAACAGACACTTTCTCTACAGGTTGTCCTGTGCTATAAATCATCATGTGATCTAGACACCAAGCAAGTTTCCCATCTGAAAACAGAGAGATGACATTTCATGCTTTCTCACTGTATGGGCAGCCTTCAGAGAAGCAGCTTCTCTTGTCTAGGATTTGCTGTTAAGTGACCTTCTTCAGTGGTCTGTTGAGCACACAGTTTATGGTTTTAATTGTAAATCCATGTAGTTTTCCAAGAGGATGTTGGCTATGTTGAAGGAGCAGGAATTACAGCCACTCTTAGTGATACTGGTTAAAGACACGGCTTCGGAGTCCCAAGTGCTACCCTTGAACCTGAAATATACAAAGGTCTTTGGAAGCCAACAGCCCTGGGTCACTGGAAGGTGTGATGGCCACTTTGTCCCACCTGTCAGAGTCACTTACTTGGAAGCAAGAGTCCAGGGTTAAAGGCCTCCTTGAGAATTCTTACTGTAATTACATCTTGATTAGTGCAGAGTGCAAATCATTACATCTTCATTTTGCTTTTCCGTCAATAGAGTGGATGAAATATTAATACTTGGACTTCCACTTTCAGACAGTAAAACTAATAGACCAAGAATGCTAATGGGCCAGGGAAGCAAAAACTAACATTGGCAATGTTTTTCTTGATCTTTCTTATCACCCAAGGCAGGTGATTTTTAGTCAAAATAAGTCGTAAAGAAAGATGGGAGGGGATATATGTATATTTATGGCTGATTTATGTTTTGTACATCATAAACTAGCACAACATTGTAAAGCAATTATCCTCCAATTAAAAAAAAAGAAAGATGTACCCAACCTGACTATATAAACAAACCTAAAATCTATTGATTCATGGAGAGTGGCTTGCTGGAAAATGTCAAGTGAGCTATGTGTAGTAATTAGAATATAGACTAGGAATGCAAAAAAAGGAAGAATTTTGCTTTTTGAAAAAAGTCTTATGTTTCATTCAGAGGCTAGTTATACCTAGAAAGTCACAGAATCTGGATTTAGCATCTTATCCATCTGTTTCCAGTAAGATTCCATTTCATTCTAAGTCCCATTGTTTGGCATGATTATCCCATTGTTGACATCCCCCAACACTGGTTATTGATGATGCTCACATTCTGGAAATCTCCTTCCGGTACTCATCCTAAGGCAGGAACTGTGCTTCACGTCAGGCATCAGGCATGAGCTCTTTCAAGCGGCCTCTCTTCCAAAGGCCCACTGTTCCAGACTCAGTCCATTTACCTTCTTGAGCAGATTTGGAAAACAGCTGGCCATCAGTCCGAAGGCCATCATCCTCGATGAGTCTCAAGGAGTCTTTAGCCTCCTTTCTTCTGGTTTAGCCGTCCCAAATGCCTTAACTATTTAAATACAATGATGGTGCATGTAATCCCTCATACCCTGTTCTTCTTTAAGCCAGCTCTCTGGCTCATGTGTATAATTCTATAACATACACCATTTACTGTAATACCGGAAACTTATGACAAGCTATGTGAATGTTTCATTACCACTAAATGAGCTTCTTCTCACCTGACTCTGCCCTTTCTCAAGCTCACCGTGCTCCTGGTCCTTGCTGGGCCAGGCTGTGGACCAGCTTGGCAGAACTAAAGGCGGTGCAGGGCAGTGGGAAACTACGGAGCCAGGGTTAGGAGATCAGAGTTCCAGTCTTAGTTTCCTTATAGCCGGGATGCTGGGGAACTGATGTTTATTAAGCAGGGTTTTTGCTTTTTTTTAGACATAAATATTTTTCTTTTAAAATATTTATTTGACTGTACTGGGTCTTCCTTAGTTGCATCATGCCAGCTCTTACTTGCAGCATGTGGGATCTAGTTCCCTGATCAGGAATCAAACCTGGGACCTCTGCATTGGGAGCATGGAGTCTTAGCCACTGGATCACCACGGAAGTATTTTTCCCCCAAGCAGGTACTTTGAATCCTCACAATAATAATATGAAGTTGAAACATTAGCATCACTTTTTTTGTATAATTAAAAACTCCATCCTGAGTTCTTGTTGGATTTCATTTAAAAGCCATGTTATTTTTTTTCAATTCCCATTATCTCTTTAATTTGTTTAAAAAGATACATGGAAGAATTAATGTAGCAAAGTATAATAGTTCTTAAACTTTTTGTGATTTATTTATTTATTTGTTAAAGCCTACAACACTCAGTATTCCCAGGTGTTCTCCCATCCAAGTACTCACCAGAACTGACCCTGCTTAGCTTCCAAGATCAGCGGAAATCAGGTACATTCAGGGTGGTATGGCCATAGACGTAAAATCATTTTAGAATTTATTAAATCAGAAACCTGTTCATTTGAAAAGGAGGGGGAAAGGACGTTTATTTTAAAAATAACATCTGTGGTGTGTGCTTGTGCAGCTCAGTCATGTCTGACTCTTTGTGACCCCATGGACTGTAGCCCTCCAGCCTCCTCTGTCCATGGGATTCTCCAGGCAAGAATACTGGAGTGGGTTGCCATTTCCTGCTCCAGGGGATCTTCCCATCCCAGAGATCAAACCCATGTTTCCCGTGCCTCCTGCAATGCAAGCAGATTCTTTACCACTGAGCCACCTGGGAAGCCCTAACATCTGCAGTAAAACTGCCTAAAGGGCATCTAATGCATGCTCCACCTCCCCTCTGACAGGAGAGAGTTGGAAAGCTGTCCTGGGAGACCTTGTGCTAAGCCAGGAAGGCTCTGTCTTGGCTCCAAGTTCCTGAATTCTACACTTCATTGTACAAGATGCCACCTAAAAATAATTAAACATGGGCCAGCATGGTGCTGGAGGTCTTAAGGGAAAGATGGTGCTGGTTATAGTCAAATGGATGAGACAAGGGGTCACAGGTGCTTGGTAAGGTCAAGGTGAACACAGGGTCCAAGCCAGATGGTGTCCATCTAGTTCCATGGTTCCCAGCCCTGACCCCACACTGGAAGCAGTTTGTAAAACTTTGAAACCTACTGATGCTCAGCCTTGAGCCAAAGGATTCTGGTTTAATTGGCCCAGAGTGTGACCTAGAGTGCATAAGTGTTCAACCAGGTGATTCTAACCCTCAGACAGAGATGAAAATCACTGAATACTAATTCAGTGCTTTCAGAATTTGATTTCCATATGAGTCACCTGAAGCTGTCATACATTATGAAGGTTCTCATTCAGTGGTCCAGGATTGGGCCTGAGATTTGCATCTCCAATAAACTACCACGCGACGTTAATGTTTTTGATCCATGGAGCACACTCAGAGTAGCAAGTTTTAAGAGGCTTCACCCTCCTTGGCTGTTAATTGTAGAAAGTCTTCAGTCGAGATCATTCTGTTCTTTCTCATGCATTCCCTTTAGGCTGTGTCTGTCTGGCAATGAAGTGTGCAATTTGTGGTCAAAACCATGGTTAAAGGAATGACTGTGGATGAGCAGTTCAGTTCAGTTCAGTCACTCAGTCATGTTTGACTCTTTGCAACCCCATGGATTGCACCACACCAGGCCTCCCTGTCCATCACCAACTCCCGGAGCTTGTTCAAACTCATGTCCATTGAGTCGGTGATGCCATCCAACCATCTCATCCTCTGTCGTCCCCTTCTCCTCCTGCCTTCAATCTTTCCCAGCATCAGGGTCTTTTCCAATGAGTCAGCTCTTTGCATTAGGTGGCCAAAGGATTGGAGTTTCAGCTTCAGCATCAGTCCTTCCAATGAATATTCAGGACTGGTTTCCTTTAGGATTGACTGGTTTGATCTCCTTGCAGTCCAAGAGACTCTCAAGCGTCTTCTCTAACACCACCATTCAAAAGCATCAATTCTTCAGCCCTCAACTTTCTCTATAGTCCAACTCTCACATCCATACATGACTACTGGAAAAATCATATAGCTTTAACTAGACGGACCTTTGTCAGCAAAGTAATGTCTCTGCTTTTTTATGTGCTGTCTAGGTTGATCGTAACTTTTCTTCCAAGGAGCAAGCATCTTTTAATTTCATGGCTACAGTCACATCTGCAGAGATTTTGGAGCCCAAGAAAATAAAGTTTGTCACTGTTTCCACTGTTTCCCTGTCTATTTGCCATGAAGTGATGGGACCGGATGCCATGATCTTAGTTTTCTGAATGTTGAGTTTTAAGCCAGCTTTTTCACTCTCCTCTTTCATCAAGAGGCTCTTTAGTTCCTCTTTGCTTTCGGCCATAAAGGTGGCGTCGTCTACATGGAAGCAGTTCAGGCTCTGAGTAGGCTTTTGTTTCCTCAGGAAAACTGGATTGCCTGATGATTTTCTAACATTTCCCTTCAAAGTCTTATCCAGCCTAAAACCTCATTCTCTGTCCACCACCCTTTGTCCAAGACGAGAAGCAGTGCTATAAGTCTGTGGTCCTTAAACTCATTGGGGCTGGAAAGCCTTCTTGCTTAACTTTTGATATTCTGGACTCTCTTGATCTAGGTATTGGAGGGCAAGTCATGTGATGGAGCCAAACAGCCCCGTCTGTGTCGCAATCTGACCTCTGGAAGTTCTTGGGTTACTTTGAGGTTTATAGAGCTGACTCCCAAGGGCACAGACCAAGCAGTTTCTAAGTGGTAGTTAATACAAAGTACTTTTATTTATAGATTGTTTGGATTAGCCAAATAGATACATGCAAAATATATGCAAAGCTAATATTCAAAGCTTTAAATACACAGATGTAGAGAACAGACTTGTGGACACAGCAGGGGAAGGAGACGGTGGGATGAATTGAGAGCAGCATTGAAACATATACATTACTAAGTATAAAACAGCTAGTGGGAAGTTGCTGTATAGTGTAGGGAGTCCAACCTGGTGCTCTGTGATGGCCTAGAGGGCTGAGATGGGAGGGAGGGAATCTATGTATTCTTATATACCTGCTGCGAAGAGCCAGCTCATTGGGAAGGACCCTGAGGCTGGGAAAGACGGAGGGCAGGAGAAGGGGCCAACAGGAGGTAAAATGGTTGGATGGTATCATCGACTCAATGGGCCTGAGTTTGAGCAAACTCCAGGAGAGAGTGAAGGACAGGGAAGCCTGGGGTCTCTCAACGAGTCGGACATGACTGAGCAGCTGAAAAACAGCAACAACCGATTCACACTGTCGTACTGAAACCAATGCACCATTGCAAAGCAGTTATCCTCCAAGTAAGAATAAATTAAAAATAAATACAGAGGAGTGGCCATTTTCATAACTTGCAAGCTCTGGGTTGTTGAAATCAGTGTTCCTTTTAGGAATGCAGGCTTAAGGAAGCTCATAGCTGAGGTTGGATGGAGAAGCCAGGAGATCCCTTTGGGGGCACAGGGGAGGCTGGCTAAGGGTGAAGGAGGAAAGCATGCATGGATATGTTCTCTTCAGGGGACAGTAGCAGCACCAACTTCTGTAAAATAACTTCTAAAGTCTCAGCCTCCCTCCAGCCCAGGCCAAAAGGCCACCCTTTTTCTCCGTCTTCCTCTAAACTTAGCTGGTGCTTTATCTCTGCTGTGCTTCTGGCACGGATCACTTTTCTCATCTTTTAATCCTCTATAAATATTCATAAGCTATAAGAAACGATCCCAGGAAGCTGGCTCCCTGGTTGCATAGCGGATGCTTCTGGATAAGTAAATCGTGCCCACCCCTTGAGCATGGAGTATGGATTAGGTGACGCCGGGGACGATAGCAGAATGAAAAGAGCAGGAGTCGGTGTCTGCTCCCAGGCTCATCGGCCTGCCCGCCCTCTCTCACTATACCCAGGATGGTCTGGGTGATGCTCCCTCGCTCACCACTCTACGGATGGCACCTGCTGGGGGTGGGGATGGGGGTGGCAGTGAGTCAAGAGTCCCTCTCGGGGAAGCTGACTCTGCCTCTTGGCTGAGATTTGTGAGGAGAGGCGCTTCAAGCAGCGTCCAATTAGCCGGTCATTAATTCTTGCTCAAGCAATAAGCAAAGAATGCAGCCGGATGATGTCATAACTCTTTGGGTCCAAACAACTTAATGAGTATTTATGTCCTAATGACTTCGCAGCCATGTGCGAAAGTAATGCGCATACATTGAAAGAAGTCTTAACTTTGCACTTTATCCTCAAATAACCACACTGACTAATGGGTGCATTTGCCTGTCTGGCACCTTGTCACTTCTCAAATCTTAGAATTAGACTGGATGTTGTCAACTGTATTCCCTGTTCCTCACTGGTTGGTTGGATGGATTGGCGGTACATGGCAGCCTCCAGAAGTCCAGCTTCCTGGGAATGTGGAGCGCATGGAAAGGATTGTAGCATCTCATGCTGAAACTGTGAATTTTACCTGGAGGTAGAGGTTCCCATGGGGTCTGATGGATTCACTGTGTTTTCTCAGGATTGTAAAAGATCTTATGGGCTCTCCTCTTTGTTCACTGCCTCATCCAGGGCACCTCTGTACAGAGTTTGAGAACGGGGGCCATAGCCAAAGATTCCCTGAGTTATTCAGGGAATAACTCAGAGAGAATAAAGCATCTTAACTGAATAGTACTTGAAGACCGAATGCCATGAGTGTACTGTACCCACAATGCAGCAGGGCGTTTTAAGATCAGTCTGGAACAGAGAGGATGCCATCAGGTCATCCTAGCAGAAAGTCCTAAAGTGCGTGTGTGTGCTAAGTCGCTTCAGTCATTTCTGACTCTTTGTGACCATATTGACTATAACCTGCCAGGCTCCTCTGTCCATGGGATTCTCCAGGCAAGAATACTGGAGTGGGTTGCCATGCCCTCCTCCACAGGATCTTCCCAACCCAGGGATCAAACTCAATGTCTCTTGGTGTCTCCTGCATTGGCAGGTGGGTTCTTTTATCATGAGCACACCTGGGAAACCCCATTTTGGGCACCAAGGACTGATTTAACAGAAGAGAGTTTTTCCATGGACACAGGCTAGGGCTTGGTTTCGGGATGATTCAAGCACATTACATTTATTTGCACTTTATTTCTATTATTATCAAGTCTACCTCAAACCATCAGGCATTAAATCCTGGAGGTGAGGGACCCCTGTCCTAAAGTAAAATGTGATTCCTTTTCTTAAATAAATAGCTCAATGGAGAAGACATTTTCCCCCTCATTCTGCATGCACTGGTTCTGAGCACCTGGGATATGTCAGCGGACAAAATAGATAAAGATTCTGTCCTCGTGAAACTTACATTCTGTCCTCCTTATCTCAATGCCTAGAAGAATGTGGAGTATCACAGCCTTGGGATTCTTTTGTCAAGCAACATGAGAAAGTTATAAAAGGGCTTTTATCTCCTCTGAAGTTCTATTTAATGACTTACTTTCAAAGATTAGGATTCTGCAGAAAACAGGAATACTTAAGATATTTAGAACCTAATCAGTGACTGAACTAGAGGGAATTATTCTATATTAATGAAAATCAATGATCTATGAATAGGATATTAATGAAGACTGATGATCTATGAATGCAGTGTGGGCGAGGAAGCAATTCTTGCTAATAGGATGATTATACTTAGACTGTTGATACAAGTTGAATTGGAATGATGGTTCTGGTAAGTCAGCCTCATCTTTGTTTATTCTCAGGAACTGTTTAATGGCACATGCTTTGGAATATGAGATATTTGATAGTGTCCTTTGATTTTCTTCATGGCATCTAAGAAATAGCACATGGATTTTTCTATTCTATCTTACAGCCTCAAATAGCAGTATTCACTTCCTAACGTATCAGATGAGAAGGAAGAGAGATGCTTCATTTTGTCTAAATCATGAGAGCCATTTTGGGACTGGTTGTAGTGGGAAAGGAGTCACCCTTTGTGGGAGAAGCTGGAGTTTTTACATCACATTCTGACTGAGTCAGCTTTCGCCCAGCCCATCCCCCCAGTCAAAAATAAATTAATGAATAAATCACTGCCATAAACATCTTGTGAGATTTAATTTAAGACCTGATCGTGGCACCAAAAGTCCCCTAAGTACCATTTTCTGGACTTTGCACTAAAACAAGTTAGCATGAAATGTGGCCTCTATATAAGATGAAAAATAAAAATGATTTTCCCCACATCAAGAGCTATATTTCCATGAGTATAAACCACATCATCCATAATCCACAACTTAAAAATAACCATTGCCTAAGATTTTTGTTTATAGCCTGCTAGTCTTTATAGTTTTATATGTCTGTGTGCATAATTTAATAAGTAATTTGGTTTACATCCCCCATGTAATCTCTGTGTTTTCATTTATATTATATCCTGCACATTTCTCCAGGTCACTAAATATTTTTTCTAAAACATAGTTTTGACTGCTGTATTTCAGAATGTAAGTAAGTATTAGTCACTTAGTCCTGCCTGACTCTTTGTCACCCCATGGACTGCAGCCCACCAGGCTCCTCTGTCCATGGGATTTTCCAGGCAAGAATACTGGAGTGGGTTGCCATTTCCTTCTCCAGGGGATCTTCCCGACCCAGGGATCGAACGTGGGTCATTTCAGAGTGTGGAGAGCCACAATTTATTTAATTCATCCCACTTATGAACATCTAACTTGTTTTTAATCCTATAAAGTAAGTTTAATGAAATTATCAAAGATTTTAAATTTAGCTATCATAAGGCATTTATTGAAACATGAAACTCCCCTTAGTTGATATTAATTGAAATTTACTAGTTCTTTTCTTCATTTATTCATCACATGTTTATTGAGCATTTACTAACTATGCAAGGGGACGCTGTCCTCTGTGAGAGGCACAAAGGGAATCTACATTTTGAGCCCCAACTTTGCACAGTTTGCATGGAGTTGAGGCATTTACCTGCAGAAGGGGCTGGACTGTTTGGGCTAAGCTGTGTAGGGACAGCTGTGTAGGGACAGCCGCTTTTCAGCTAGGCACTAAGTGACCTGGTCACATTGGACTGTCAACAGCATGTGCAAAAAACAGTGATACTTGCAGAAGAATTCCTCCTGTCATGAATTTGGTTTAGGATAGGAAAATAGAGAGAGAGAAAAGAAAGGCAGTTTATCATAGAGTCTGGAAATTAGGGAAATTATTTTAAGAGAACATGCATATTTTCAAATAATCCTAACTGAGAACAGATGCTGAAGCCTGGGAAATGTGTTCTGACTCTGTAGTTCATCTGTTAGTGTATTTGGCCTGTAGCACCCTCGACATCACTGGAAACTAGTTGACACTGAAATAGGGTGCTGGGTCTCAAGTCAGGAGAGCTTATCTCTGTGATTTCCTTTTCTGCTTGTTAATTAGGAGTCCTACACTGGCTGATTTATCTCCCGAGCTTCAAGCTGCCCTTTTGGTCAAGCTGGATTTGGGGACAACTCAAATTTTTTTAAAAAAATACAGCGACAGACAGAATAAACTGCATAATATCACAAAACTTGGAAGACTTAGTATTGTGGACAAAAACTCTTAAGTAAGGAAAACCACATACTTTTTAGGGGAATGTATTATGGACTTTTATTATTTTTTGAAAAATCTTTATACAAGTTTTAAAGGTTACTTTCCATTTAGTTATTTCAGAATATTAGCTATTTTCCCCATATTGTACAATATATCCTTGAGCCTGTCTTATACCCAGTAATTTGTACCTCTCACACCCTGCCCTGTATCACACCTTCCTCCTCACCACTGGTTTGTTCTCTGTATCTGTGAGTCTGCTTCTTTTTTGTTATCATCAGTAGTTTAGTGTATTTTTTAGATTCTACATATAAGTGATATCATACAGTATTTGTCTTTCTCTGTCTAACTTATTTCACTTAGCATAATGCCCTTGAAGTCCATCCATGTTGCTGCAAATGACACAATTCCATTCCTCTTAATGGCTGAGTAACATTCCATTGTATATATATGTACCACATCTACTTGATCTGTTCATCTGTCGATGAACACTTAGGTTGCTTCCATATATTGGCAGTTGCAAATAATGCTGCTGTGAACATTGAGGCGCATGTGTCTTTTTCAATTGGTAGAAAACCACCTGTTTTTAAATGAATCCATTTACAGGAGTATTTCAAAAGCCCCCAGATTCTTTGTGAGAATGAATGAAAGAGGGAGAGAGAAAAGGAGGAAAGGAGGAAAAAAGAAGAAAGAGAGGAAGAGAGAGAAGGTGTCGGAACTCAGAGATGTTAGTGAGGCCTCACTGGGATGGGTGTGGGGGTTGAAGGTCTTCGTGTGACTCTGGACTGGAAGGCAGACAGGTCAGTGAGAACACCATTGCACCACTTCCTGGAGACTGTGTTACTGCCTTCTCTGGCTAAGGACAGCCACTTAATGATCTAGCCAGTAAGCCTTGGAGAACTGTCAATGGATCCTCTCTGCTTGGTTGAAAGAAAACCTGCTCTAATCTCCTGAGCGGTTATCTCTGAACTTTTTTTCCCTTTACTTATTTTCTCCAGTCGGATGTTAAATCAGGTCTGATCCCAGAGGCTAGGGTGATAAACTCATCCCCGTCTGCTCAGAACTTTTCCCATTATGGGCTTCCCTTGTGGCTCAATTGGTAAAGAATCTGCCTGCAATGTGGGAGACCTGGGTTCAATCCCTGGGTTGGGAAGATCCCCTGGAGAAGGGAAAGGCTACCCACTCCAGTATTCTGGCCTGGAGAATTCTATGAACTGTATAGTCCATGGGGTCACAAAGAGTTGGACATGGCTGAGCGACTTTCACTTCACTTCACTTTCCCATTTTAGCTCTGAAAGCCCCGTGTCCTGGGAACCCTCTTGGTCACAGATACACTGGTACTCTGCCAAAAGCTGCATTGAGGATTTGGATACTGTGATCAACGAATCAGAGGAAAATGGCTTCCTCTTTGAAAGCGAAATTTCCAGAATGAGATGCCTTATTTGTACTCTCTGAAATATGCAGAGATAACCTTGTGGAAACCAGAGGCATCAGAGATTTGCTGAAGATCACATAGTTCAGGAGTGGTGGGGTCCAACTCAACTTTGATTTCCAGTTTTGAGTCAAAGTTGTTTTCATTCCCAGCTACTACCTTTGTTTGCCGGTAGGGGATATGGGCTTCCCTGGTGGCTCAGATGGTAAAGAATCTGCCTGCAATGTGAGAAACCCAGGTTCAGTCCCTGGATTGGGAAGATCCCCTGGAGTAGGAAATGGCAACTGACTCCCGTATTGTTGTCTGGAGAATTCCATGGACAGAGAAGCCTGTTGTGATAACAGTTCTGACTCGCAAAGAGTCAGAGACAACTGAGCAACTAACACACACATAGGGAATATAAACTTAGTTTCGATTGATAAAGACAGTTAGACATAGAGGCATAAGAAAAATTAGACTCTGAGTCTGTACCAGGATGGTAGGATTAGTAAAGAGAAGAAGCTCCCATGCAAATGCAGCATTACACTACTTTCTTATGCACAAGATACGATTATCTTATTTGATGAATATTCTATGGTGTATCGCTCCCGCCAGAATGTGGTATATAAGGTATCAATTGATAAAATCAACTCTGAAATGATTTTTAGGGTCCAGTTTAGAGAAAAGTAAATTACGCTTTACAAGTCAGCATTCATTCAGACTGCAAACATTTGATATGTTTTTCATTTCTATCCAAAACCATAGATGGCTATAAATCCTCAGAAATTGATAAAGATGCTGGAAACTTTGGAAGAAAGATCCAATTTCCTTCAGAAAAGTGGATAGAAGTCCTTTCACGTTACAGGTCAACTGCATATTTGTAGCTTTTATTAGCATTTCTAAGTCAGAGCAGAGCGATTCTGGTTGGCTGCCGGAACGGTACAGTCCCAGTTAGAGTTTTATCATCACCAGGTGATGTATTACTGAATCTGGCAATGAGGCTTTCAAGAGACTTCTTATTTCTCTTAAGTCCCTATAGAAATAATACCAGTAGGTTTCATCAAGAGTAGCTAAAAACTTCCCTAATGGTGAAATCTCTGGGTAGGTGCAAAAAGGCTCTCTAGGTATTGTGACATGCAGACATTATCTGAATTAAAATGTCCTTTAGCAAGTATTTACTTGTATATCAATTATTTATCTTTTATTGAAACAGTTGACTTACAAATTTGTGTCAGTTTCAGTTGTACAACATAATGATTCAGTATTTTTGCAGATTATACTCCATTTTAGATGATCAGAAGATATTGGGTATAAGTCCCCATGCTGTGCAGTAAATCCTTGAGCTTATCTGTTTCATGTGTAGAAATTTGTGTGTATTAATCCCATACTTTTAATTTGTCCCTCCAGTCCCCCTTTAGTAGCCACAAGTTTGTTTCTGTGTCTGTGAATTCGTTTCTGTTTTGCATAAATGTTCATTTGCATTGTTTTTACATTCTTCATGGAAGTGCAGGGGCATGGGTTTGATCCCTGGTTGGGGAGCTAGATCCTACATGCCGCAGCTAAGACCTGGTCCAGGCAAATAAATAAATATTTTAAAAAGGGGGGGAAAAAAAACTTTAACATCTCCAAAGTCCATCATCTGAGAAGGACAATAATCCAACTCATAGTTACTGAAAAGATGCAAGCAACTGAATGTTGTAATGCATTAAAAAAATTAATTATGTTTTCTGTTAGTAAACCCTTCCAAGTTAGATTCTTTTTTTTTTTTTCCTCTGAACCCAAAAATAACTGTGAGCTCACAATGCAATGTGCCAATAGCTGAGGCTGGGTATCTCAAAATGGTGAAAGTCCCATCGTTTCAGCTTAGATAAGCAACGTCTGCTCTATAGGGTTTGTCTTTTGGTCTAAAAAAATATTGTACTTTCAACATCAATTTTAGCAGATTTGGGTTGAAAATAACCTGTCACAATGAACAGAAGTAACTGACAGTAAAATTAGCATAACTTTGTCAATTGGTACAATCTATGCAACTGATGGATCTGCTTCTATCACTTTGTCAAATCCCTTATTTATTAGTTGTATCCATTTATAGCACACAGATGTCTAATTCATTCATTCAGAATCTTTTAAGTCCTGATTGTTCAATGTTTACCTGAAGTTTTGGCTTTGGTTAATAAATCATTTCTTTACCTCCAAGAGTTTATTTAAAAAAAAAGACAAAAAAAAAAAAAAAACCCTTTCTCTCCTCCTGAAGAGTGGTCTCCTGAACAACCTGATGAAACCATAACAGACTGCAATCTCTGATGGCAATAAGTTAGGAATTTTTTATTGTAGTCCAGGTTCAAAAGCAAAGTGTTCAACCCCTCCCAGGTGATCCTAAGCCTCAGTCAAGGATGAGGACCACTGATTCCTAATTCAGTACTTTCCAAATTTAATTTGCATGAGTCACCTGAAGCTCTCATAAATGTACGCTCTCATCCAGTGTCCAGGACTGAACCTGAAATTTGCATCTTCAATAAACTACAGGTGATGTTGGTGCTTTCAGTCCATGGAGTACACTTATGAAGTAACTGGTTTTAAGTGGCTTCAGCCTTCTTGGCTGTTAATGATACCCTGGTCCTCAAGATTCTTCAGTCAAGATCTTTTCTGTTCTCTTTCATGCACTTTCCCAAATTCTTGGATTTTTGAGGTCTAGAATGAACGTGAGACTCTTCCATCTTCAGATACCCAGGAGGCGTCCACTCAGGAAGGGACTAACCTGGCTTGTGGTTCTCTGGTTTTCTATCTCCCCAGCCACGCCTCTGAGCTCACTTAAACCTCCGAGGGTGGACACTGCTCCAGTGGTTCCATCTCCCTATCAAAGAAGAGATTCAGACAGATACTGTGGACTCTGTGCAGCCTGGTTCAACAATCCTCTGATGGCCCAGCAGCATTACGATGGCAAGAAGCACAAAAAGAATGCGGCAAGAGTCGCTTTGTTAGAGCAGCTGGGGACAACGCTGGATATGGGCGAACTAAGAGGTAAGAGAAACTTCTAATTTCTGCCGCGGAACTGGGCTTTCTGAGAAAGGATGGTGTTTTTACAAATTAGGATGATTCTTCTTATTGTTTTGCTTACTAAGGACAATTCTAGGCTTCTCCAAAAGGAATAGAAGGAAACAGAAATGGATATAAAATTACATTTTGCCATCTCCTTTCTTTCAAAGTATTTAGAGTTGTCAGATTTTGATTGACTGTGTTTCAGATCACAGCCGCCCATCCATGAACCAGAGTTTTTCCTTCTGCTTTATCTTGAAGCACCTTATCAAATGAATGCTTTTGTACATGAGTTGTAAGAGAGCAGATGCAACAAAGGCCAAATGCCATTATCTTCATTTTAAATGTTTGTGCTTTTATGAAGTCAGCTGAAAGAAAGAAGCCCGTTGACTCTATTTCATGGCTTAAAGTAAGCCCAAGACCTTTGCATGCGCATTAGGAAGTTGAGGTAAACAGTGCTGTGGACCAGTGTGGAATCAATACTTGGCTCCTTCCATTCCCCTACCTGACACGTATTTTCTGTTGCTCGGAAACCACGGAGCATTAGAAGTCCATGTGAGATTTTCATAGACGTTGCGAAGTAGAGACTTGGAAGTCATAGGATGAGGATCAGTCCTATGGATTCCTCCAGAAACCAATCTGTGGGACCTAGTAGAGTATCTGATGGTCAGCGACCACTCAAGCAGTTTTGGATCACCTACACAGTTTTGATCAGCTGATGCTGGCATTGTAGAAGTAGAAATGCATTTTCTCAGAAAAATAATTCTGCAAAGGGTGTTCCACTGTATCTCAGATATTTTATGGGTTAGATACTCTTTTAGGGACTGACCCGGGGATCATCCATCCTAATAACTGTAATAACAGAATTTGCAAATCACTTTTGAGAATGCAGCCTGGGTTTAAATTGGGTTCGGTTTGTGGAGCCTACAATTCTTATCACTCTGATTGGGCTGTGAGCTTCTAAGAGGATGAACCTAGAACATGTCTAGATCAAATATGTGGGATAGAAGATCATGTTGAGTGAGCTGAGGGGAGGAACGGGTCACTTCTAACTGTGTTGTTTGGGGAAGACTTCACTAAAGAAAGGGACTTGTGTTGGAACTAGAAACGTGGGTTGCGTTTTAGCAGGTGAGAAGGCGTTCCCTGTGAGCAGAATCATGCATGTTCTGGTAAAAGAGAGGAAGGCGTAAGAGGTAACTAACAAATAAACACATTACCATGGAGGAATCCTGTGATATGGCATAGATTTAAGATTGGAGGTCCATTGGGACATCAATGGAGCCTGATGAGAGACTGAGTTTTCCAAGATACATGACGAAAAACAAGAAATAAGAGCCAAGAGCAAGACCATTTTATTGTTGTGTAGGTCTCGTGGCCGGAGAAAAACAACAGGGAGCTTAATATTTCAGTGTGTTGGATAATCACGTCGCAGATGCTTTTGAATTGTTGATCCTATTGCTGTCTGTTGGGGAATTACTTGTGTTCTCAGTCTCTGCCTTGTTAAAAAATACAGGAGAAGTATTTTTTAGCTGAAGGCCTCTCCACAACTCGCTGTTCCTGGCAGATAACAAGTCTGCTCAGTGACACCTTCACGGCAGGCACTGAAGGAGAAAGAGGGCTTTATTTATGTTTTGTGCCAGATATTATGATTTGGAGAAGAATGATTCCTAGAGCACATTCTTCTTGTCTGTTTTGAATTATCAGGGCTGCTTCTTTTATGTACAACCACATCTTAATGACTTGGGTGTCTGAATTCTGTAACATTTGAGTGGTTGGTCTTTTTATACAGAAGACAAAAAGGGCTGCTCTAGGACTTGATAACTCAGTGTGATTCTAACTCAGTAGCACACGAAATGGGATTTGCATTGAACACAGTGCCCTTGAAACCAACCTTTCCACTCACCCCGGGTGACATCTTGATATATATGCTTTCAGGCATTAAATATTGCAAAAGCTTGGGGAATAAAGCAATGATGATAACCTGGCAAGTTTTAAAACACACACACACACACACACACACACACACACACACACATAGTCTGCTATTTCTGGAAATCTTCTAGTGCATGATCCATCAATTAACGAAGGCAAAAATGCTAATCAGTAAATACAGGCATATCCATAACTTTTTAAAAAACGTTGTCAAGTGACTGGAGGATGATATGGCAATATCACAGGCTCCCTCTCTCTCTTAGCACTTCTCAGATTTTAGACACCACATTTACCCATTTAATTTGGTTTTCCTGATTTCTCCCTACTCCTATAGACTATTAGCAACTTAAAAGCAGGAATCCATGTCTGTTTTGCCCATTGATGTGTTCAGAAACACCTAGAATGGTGACAGATACGGAGTGGGTACTCAATGATTGCTGGATGAATGAATAAATAGAGAAAGCAGGATTTAAATAAATCATCTAAAATTCTGCATTTTAAACACAGCAAACACTTTCATTTCTAAAAGTATCCTGATTGAATATTTTGCAAGAAATTACTTATGATTTTTTCTTCTAACTTAAAAAAATGACTTATATTTTATACGTGGTGAAATGCAGAGGTACTGTGTTATACAGAGCATTGAGTTTTAACCATGCAAACACCTGTGTAACCCACACTCCTATTAAGATCCATAACTTTTCCATCATGACATCGTTGCCCTGTGCCCCTTCGCAGTCAACCCTAACATCTCATTCCAGATTCCTAGCAACTTTTCTCCTTTTGTTCACCATAGCTTAGTTTTGCTTGTTCTAAAACTTCTTATAAATGACCACAGAAAGTGTGCATGTTTCTGGATCTAGTTTCTGATGTTGCTTTGAAATAGATTCACTGGTTTCACAGAAAGCAAAGTAGCTTCTTGCTCTTCATCACCAAGTGGATTTCTTCTAGACAGAAATCCTGCAATTGGCTTATGCATTCTTCTCTCTTTTTTGGGGGGGAGGGTTGCTGGTATGTTGAATAAAGCTTTCCTGAACATTATTTTTATTGTTGACAGATGTTTTTTTCTTCTCTTGTTAAATATCTCAGAGTATAATTGTTGGGTCATAAGTTGGGTGCATTTTTAACTGTGTAAGAAACTGCCAAAATGTTTTCCAAGTAGCTGCATTATTTTGCACACCCTAAAGCAAAATGCAGTAATTCCACATCCTCATCAACATTTGTCTTTCAAATAATAGTCATTCTAGTGGGTGTAGGGAGAAGGCAATGGCACCCTACTCCAGTACTCTTGCCTGGAGAATCCCATGGACGGAGGAGCCTGGTAGGCTACAGTCCACGGGGTCACTAGGAGTCGGACGACTGAGCAACTTCACTTTCACTTTTCCCTTTCATGAAGTGGAGAAGGAAATGGCAACCCACTCCAGTATTCTTGCCTAGAGAATCCCGGGGATGGTGGAGCCGGGTGGACTGCCATCTATGGGGTCGCACAGAGTCGGACACAACTGAAGCGACTTAGCAGCAGCAGCAGCAGTAGGTGTAGGAGAGCATGTCATTATGGATCTAATTTGTGTTTCTTTGTAGGCTAATGGTGTCAAACATTTTTAAATGTTGGTCATTTGTATATCTTCCTTTGTGAATTGTATATTCATGTCTTTTGCCAATTTAAAAAAAAATGGTTGTCTGCCTTTTTATTATTGAGTAGTAAATGGAAAGTATTCATATATTAGCAATACAAATATACCCATTATGAATATTTTGTCTTAGCCTATGTCTTGGCTTTTCATTTTCTTAAATAATGTCTGGTAAGCAGACATAACTGAATTAGGAAAGTCTAATTTATCTTTACTTCCATTTATCATCATTGCTTTATATGTCTTATCTAAAAAAATCTTTGCCTATGCTCATGATCAAAGATAATCTTGTATATTTTCTTCTACAAGTTTCATTGTTTTGGCTTTTACACCTAGCATTATGATGTATCTCAAATTAATTTTTGTGTATCATGTGAAGAAAGCATTGTATTCATACATTTACCCAATTGTTACAGAATATTTGCTGCAATGATTTTCTCTTCCTCATTGGATTTTCTTGGTGCCTCTTTTGAAAATCTGTTGATTGGGTGTCTATTTCTATACATTCTGTTGTGTTCCATTGATTAGTCTATCTTTATGCCAGTATCATGTTGTATTTATTTATTTTTTTTAGCATTGTAGAAGTTCTATCATCACGTAAGGCGAGGTCTCCAGCTTTGCTCTTCTTTCTCAAGGTTGTTTAGCCATTCTAAATCTATTTCATTTCATTTCATACAAATTTTAGAATCAATTTGTTAATGTCTCCATGGAAAGTTTGTTAAAATATTGAATTAGATTGAAGTCAGTCTATAGATCAGTTTGGGGAGATATATTTAAATTACTCACAATATTGTTTCTTATAGTCCATGAACACCCTGTATCTCTGTTTAATTTCTTTAATTTCTATTAATATTCTGTGGTTTTCAGTGGGAAGATTTTACACATTATTTGTTAAATGTATCCTTGAGTATTTTGTGCTGTTTATATTTTTTGAAATTTCATTGTATGTTTCTTACTGATATATAGAAAATACAGTTGAGCTTTATACATTGACCTTGGTTCCTGAGACCTAGACATAATTTTCTACCTATTATTTGTATATAATTAGTAGCACACACACACAAAAAAAACCCTTGTACCTTTTGTATTTTTTTAGTATGTACACTATTTAGTCATTGGGAACTACACAACTGTGTTAGCATTCTGGCCTTCCATTGCTTCAATGAAAGATGAAATTTTTAAAAAAATACACTATTCTGGTAGATTAACAAGGGATTTTAAATGGGATTGGCCTGAAGAGTTATTAGTATACATAACTGGTTACTAACTTAAGTTTAGTCTTATTTGTTCTAGAAAATAGATATCTATCTCTGCTTCCAAGTTTTAGTTTAACAAGAAAAACGACCATCTCTTTCTGAATATGGAATCCAGTGTAGAAAACAAAGTTATTGAATTATAGAAGTATAAAATTCATTGGTCAAAAAAGTACTTTAGAGGTTTTCTTTACCATTTAATTTCTTCTTGCTAGTGTAAAACACTGATATAAGGCAGTTTCTTATTTAGAAACAGTGAGAGTATAATTTATGAATTTAGAGCTAGGTGGAAATGGAATATTCATTTTTCAGACCTTTATCATTTTTTTAAAAGTTTTAGGATGAGAAAATGTGGGATTATTTCATTGTTTCAGAGGAAACCACAGTATTCTGGTATAATTCTCATCTGAAGACAGAGCAAAAGAATGCGTTTGAAAAGTGCATAATGTTTCTTAGCATCAGGAGTGGACAGTGCTGCAAAGAACAGCAAGCATCATGAATCACACCCATTCCTTTTCAGGAGCAATATTCTAAGGCCCAGACAAGTGTGGTGACTGACCCCTTCTAAATCACGGCTCCTGACTGGACGTGTGTCCATGTCCAGTGACTCACCAGTGACCAACTAGAACCCGGATAATTGACTACGTCATTTCAAATCAGTTAAGTTGGGGAGCTTACATATCTTAGGATGAAACTCGCTTTGAATCTAAGTATAGCATGAACACAGTTCTCCTCTCAGTTTTTTGGGAATGAATGGCTTACAGAGTGTGTTCTATACCTTAATGAAAAAGTTTTCCTCACCTTCTTGACTCCATCTCAACTGGAGTGAATCTGGAAAGGCAAAGAAATCACATTCATTCTTGCCAGAGGCTGGGGGTTGAGAAGCAAACTTCTGTGAAGAGGAAACTGTTTGTATGGAGGCTGCTAGAGTGATGACTCCTTCTGTAATCTGGCTTCTGCCTTTGTTGGAGGGCGAGGAGAATCCTTTCCAGGGGATACAGCAAGCTTTTCTAGGTCTTCATATCATAAAAGTGGGGAGTCAGAATGAGCAAACTTTCCTCAAAACAGGCAGAACTCTGGAGTTAGAGGGATTTACTTTCTGAATTATTTCTGTTGTGGACTTTCAGGTGATGGGGGTTGGCTGCCTCATATTTGTTCTGCTTAATCTTAGCTTGGCCTTTGTCCACATGGCAGTCAGTAGGAAATCAACCCTGAATA
Organism: Okapia johnstoni; assembly: GCA_024291935.2. NCBI lineage: Eukaryota > Metazoa > Chordata > Mammalia > Artiodactyla > Giraffidae > Okapia > Okapia johnstoni. The sequence goes on along the minus strand of CM044327.1, from coordinate 30,731,551 downwards.
TTCATTGGAAAGACTGATGCTGAAGATGAAACTCCAATACTTTGGCCACTTGGTACAAAGAGCCAACTCATTGGAAAAGACCTTGATGCTGGGAAAGATCGAAGGCGGGAGGAGAAGAGGACGACAGAGGATGAGATGGTTGGATGGCATCACCGACTCAATGGACTTGAATTTGAGCAAACTCTGGGAGATAGTGGAGCACAGGGAAGCCTGGCATGCTGCAATCCATGGGGTTGCAAAGAGTCGGATACAACCGAGCAACTGAACAACAAAACAAGATGAGCTTGGTCATATCATTCAGTGACCTTCCTCCACCTTCAGGTCACCTAGGGTACCTGGGCAGGGGACTTGGGCCTGGGGCTTCTCTAAGAAGGAGAAGCACTCTAGGTTAAAAAACTGAAGAGTTTCCAAAGGCAAACAGTGCAGCTATTGCTGTGTGACAGTTACCTCAAAACTTAGTGGTAAAAAAATAGTAGGCCTTTATTATCTCTGAAAGTTTCCAGGGGGCAATTTGGCTTGACTAGGTGATCCTGACTTGAGATTTCTCATTCCTGTATAGCTGAGATTTCAGCCTGGGCTGCAGTTCTGCTTTGAAAGGTGGTTCATTCCTTTATAGAAAGCAGAGTAGTGCTTGCTGGTCCCTGGGGGTGAGGGGAACGAGTCGACTACAGTGGGGCCGCAAGAGGGCATTTGTGGGGTCGTGGAACTTATCTGGATCTTGATACGGCTACGTGGCTGTATGTGTCTGTTTGTCAAAACTCATGTAACTGTATCCAAGGAGACAGTGACATATCAATTTCAAAAGTCTTCAATTAAAAAAGAAATAAAACTTGACTCACTTGTGTGATGTAGGAGGCCTCGGTTTCTCTCTTCCCGGGCTTCTCCCAGGGATTTTGAAGGTGCTTATGCTGTGGTCACTGGCTTGCCATGGAGCCTCAAGTGGAGGCCATTCTTTTTAGGAAGCTCCAAGGTCACGTGGTCTTGCTTCCATTACTTTTTATTGGCTAGAAGTCAATGGTGGTGGTGGTGGTGGTGGTGGTTTAGTCACTAAGTTGTGTCTGACTCTTGTAATCCCATGGACTGTAGCCTGTCAGGCTCTCTGTCCATGGGATTTCCCAGGAGTGGGTTGCCATTTCCTTCTCCAGGGAAATCTTCCAAACTTCAGGGGTCGAACTCATGTCTCTTATGTCTCCTGCATTGGCAAGCAGTTTCTTTACCACCGAGCCACCAGGCAAGCCCTGGAAGTCAATACCAGTCACTGTTCAAGTGGTGGTAGGGAATTCACCTCTATCCCTGAAGAGAGGGTTATGAGAGAATACGTGGACACTGTTAAACCACCACAGTCATAATGCAGGTAAACGACCGACTCATGTGACAGATTGCACACTTGTAGACTTCGGAGTGAAAAACATCTCATCCACAGGTGGAATTAATATATACAAAAAACTCATCAAGTCATGGATTTTGTTTTAAACAAATCTAACAGATATTTCTGCCTGTTCTCATGAGAACCAGATCAACAGAAAATAGTTTCTCTGCGGTCCTCTGCCCAAGACTTGATAGATGTCATGGGTAGAATTGACAGAGACAGGGCAGGTTGCTTAAGCATCTCCATGTGAGTTTTCAACAATCCTTTTTTCATCTGACAACCATTCTCCCTTAGGGCACAGCCACTCCAATACCCTTGGGGATTCCAGAGATTTGGGGGCCACATTATTAATAACTGGAATTTCCAGCTTGTTCAGGGGCACCCAGTCTCCCTGTGGGATGATAGATCCAGAATTTCTGATCAGTGACTCGAGGTCAAGATTTTAGAAACAGACAGCTGGTTATGTGTCACTTCTGTATTTCCTCTTTGACTCCTTCTTTTACTTTTTCATTTCTTTGCCACTTTATTCCACTAACATTGAATGCCTACTAGGTACCAGGCATGAAGTACTGGAAATACTGCAGTGAATGAGAAGAGATGGTTCCTGTCTTGAGAAGAAGCAGGAAACAAAATATGTTTAGCTGATGACAAGCACGAATGGGAGAGAGGTCGTTTCCTTTAGATGGAAAGGTTAGTGACAGCCAGAGAAGCTGATATGTTGAACTGTGACCTGTGAAGGAGGTGAAGGATCCCAACATGAAGCACCTGCTCCTTCAAGCAGAGGTGTTGGCAGGTGCAAAGGTCCTGTGGTAGGCAGAGGGCCCGAAGCTAATGACGGGAGAGGGGTAAAAACTGAGACTGCATTTAGGTGAGGTCACACTGCACAGATCATAGTAGAATTTAGGTGAGGTCACACTGCATAGATCATAGTAGGTTATTGGAAAAAGTTGTGATTTATTCTAAGTGCACACAGGTGTTTGCAGCTCATCTTACTTGTGAGTTCAAATGTGCCACCTTTTCTCAGGGTCCCCTCTTACAGTATTGGTGAGAATGTAAATTGTGCAACCACTGTGGAGAACAATATGGAGGCTCCTTAACAAACTAAAAATAGAGATAACATAAGATGTGGCGATCCCACTTCTGGGCATATACCCTGAGAAAACTGTGATTAAAAAAAAATGCACCCCAAATATTTATTGCAGCATTATTTACAATAGCTAGGACATGGAAGCAACCTAGATGTCTATCAACAGATGAATGGATAAAGAAGATGTGGTGTGTATATATGTGTGTGTGTGTGTGTGTGTGTGTGTGTGTGTGGTGGAACATTACTCAGCGATTAAAAAAGGGAATGGAGTTGTGCCATTTGCAGAGATGTGGATGGATGTAGAAATTGTCATACAAAGTGAAGTAAGTCAGAAAGACAAGAACAAAATCATATATTAAGGCATTAATGGATCTAAAAAAATGGTATAGGTGAAATTATTTGCAAAGCAGAAATGGACAACATAGAGAACAAACATATGGACATTCAGTAGGGAAGGAGTGGTGGGATGATAAGAAGATGGTGATAGACATATGCACTATTGACAGCATGTATAAAATAGATAAGTAGTGAGAACCATATGTCCCACCTTTCTGTACTTTAGGGCTGCGTTCATTTCCACCAACGGCCACCGGCTCGTCCCTTTGTCTAAGAACAGGTCCTGCTCTTGTCATTCCTGGGAATGTACCCTTTATCTGCTTCCTCTGTTCAAGGTCATGTTTCTCAAACCAGTAGCAGGTTTTTAGGGTAGCAGTCCTTTCTGGTAAGAAGTCCATCTTTCACTCGTGATTTTTAGGGCTAAGAGAAAGCTCTGGAGTTCCTTTAGTGTGAAGGTCATGAACAACTGACCGAGGTCTCTCTGTTTTTAATTTCTTTTTTATTTATGGCTGCACGTGGGCTTTCTCTGGTTGTGGCAAGTGGAGGGTACTCTCTAGCTGCAGTGTTTGGGCTTCTGATTTCATGGCTTCTCTTGTTGCAGAGCACAGGCTTACTTGCCCCGCATCATGTGGAGTCCTCCCAGACCAGGGATTGAACCTGTGTCACCTGCATTGGCAGGCGGATTCTTAACCGGTGGACCATCAGGGAAGTGCCCGAGGTCTCTTTAATAGTGTTTGTTGGGGGTCGGGGTGGAAGTAGAACAGAACTTTCTTGACAGCCTTGAGTTGAGGAGGAAACCAAGCTTGGGAAGAGCTTGTTGGCTTCTGCAGAAAAGCAGAGGTGTTAAAAGAGAGGAATTAGGTGCATCTAGGCACATTTGGACAGTTTATTCACAGGAAAATGGACCAAACAAATGCCCACTGAAGTCTTCATTTCAGAACAGAGGATTCCAGTCACTGATTAAGCCTTGTCTAAGTGGGCAAGTGAAAGAGCCCTGTGAAGCGGGCAGCTGACATGGAGAGGTGGGACTCCCAGACTACTAGATCAGAAGGATCAAGTGAGCCTTGAAGGATACTGAAAGATGTGCAGGTCAGGCCAGCGAGTGGTACCACACTGCAGGCAGAAGATGGAATCCATGCAGAGGCATGGGAGCCAGGGACAGCAGTGCCCCCTGGAGGAGACGTGTGGGGCGGTTGCAGCTTGCGTGCTGCCTGCTAAGTTGCGTCAGTTGTGTCCGACTCTTTGGAACCCCATGGACTGGTAGCACCTCTGTCCGTGGGATTCTCCGGGCAAGAATACTGGAGTGGGATCCTCCTCCAGGGGATCTCCCCGACCCAGGGATCAAACCGACATCTCTTACATCTCCTGCATTGTAGGCAGGTCCTTTACCACTAGTGCCACCTGGTAAGCCCCAAATAAATTATGGTGGGAAAAAAAAATATTTAGAACAGTGGTTGTTTCAGGGCTGGTGAGGAGCACCAAGTGAGAGGAGCTTAAGGCCACACTTAGGGTTAACGGGAGAAGTGGCCAGAGAAAGAGTCAGATCACAGGGACAGATGAATACTTCCACTGAACTCTGAAGGCTATTGGGAGTAACTCAGACTTTTGGCATAAAATGACATATTTGTAATGATATGTAGTAATGATATTACATATTTGTAATGACATATTTGTGGCTTTGAAAGAGACGTCTACAGATAGCAATGTGGCAGCTGGGTTAGAAGGGAGCTGGATGGGAAGCAGGGAAATTTTTATTGGGAAGCTTCTAATTTAATCCAATGAGAAAGTACATCAACTTGAACAAAAGGAAGGGGTGGCAGGGAGGATATCAGTAAAGGCAAAAAGTGAGAAAGGAATTGGATGTGAATTCAACAAAATTTGGTGGCCAGCTGGTCCTCCAGAGCCGTGGACAGCTGTCCCTTCCATGTAGAGGCAAGTCCTGCCCACGACTGACTCTTAACAGGCCAGGCTGGGTACCCAGATACCGTCGGAAACTTCTGCTGAAGTGTGAACCGTAGGCTGGGCATTTGGTGTTACCTGCCATGATGTATGATCTTACAGAGACAGCAGTAAGCAGTCCCGAGGAGAGATCTTAATCCCCTGTCCAGGATTTGAACCATTGTAGCCTGGATGAAAACCAGGAATCCTAGCTGCTAGAGCACCAGGGGCCAGAGGCTAGAAGCAAAGTGGCCCTGGCTCTTTTTTTCCCATTTGAAAGTGGAAGTATTTCAAGGAGGCAAACACTGTAAAAACAGGTACGAGTTTATTATTAGAGCCACAGCGTAACAAATGGGCGAGCACACCGAGAAACAGTTTATTTTAAACGGAAGCTGGGCAGAAATACACCCCCGGAGAGGAGGGCAGGTGCCCGGAGTGAGGAGCTCAGCAAAGAGGTAACTTAAATCACGGAGATAGGACATTCCTTCCAGGTCTTTGTGTACCTTTGGCCAATTATTAATATCTTGTTTCATCTTGCCACTCCTGACAGGGCCTAGGACCCTCCCCAATAGGCGTGTGCAACTTTTTGCTAAGGTGGATCCCACCACAGAGGCCTGTGGGTGCACGCCCACTCTTATTATGGGGTAGCACCTCCTCCCTTTCTGACCCCCAAGAGGCCTTCTGTGTGTGTGCAGACAGGGACTTTTTCCTTGACCTCAGGAGTGAGCGCCATATCTCTTTACTTCAGCAGAGCTCAGCTTCTGCCTCTAGCTTTGTGCTTGGAGCATCTGGCTGAGAAGAGAATTTCAGCTTTACTCCACTTGTCAAACACCAGTTGTCCAGTCCAGGGGCTCACCTGTCTCCTACCTCACTTTTAACCCAGTCGTGACTTGGCAAAGTTTCTGGAGGGCAGAGTCCATCCCTTATTATTCTTTGCATCACTTACAGTGTCCAAAACAACGTATCCCTGATGGAAGGTCCTGAGTGGCTGCCAAGCACTTGAGTGGCCTCACACTTGTTAAGAAACTCCAGTGTTCTCTGGTGCTCTCAGAATTATGGGTCTCAGATGGATGACTGAACATTCACCGGTGCTGAATTCTTGATAAAAAAAATCTTAAGTGAGGTGTCTTTTTATTCCATTTAAGAAGTTAAAACTAAAGCCTTAGTTCATTCCTCTTAGAAATATTTTCAGTCTTGGAGAGCTGTTATGCATTTTATCTAGTTGAGAATCAGCAGAAAATAGGACCTTTAAACAGATATGCTAATTATAGAACATAATTCTAAATTGAATGGTAGGGGAAAGAGGTGCCAGAAGAAAATGCTCAGCTTATATTACACCTGGTTATTTTTGCATTATTATTTTTAATGTGTTTTGACACCTCAGCTGTTGCATCTAGACTCGCTCTGATCTTCAGAACCCACATTTTGGGTTAGATAATTAAACTGCTTAAGTGGCTCATGTTCCTGTCATGCTACTGGTGTGGGAAAATAGGGTGATATGGAAGAAATCATTTTCATTCAATCATTCATTCATTCATGCTTACTAAGTATCTATTATGTGCCAGGCTCTGTGCCTAAAATTACATGGAATATTCAAATGTCTGTGACTCATTCTCTCACCTCAAAGAGTTTAAAGTCTTGAGAACAGGGGGAAGAACAAAATAATATGTTTATTAAAGTAAATATAACACAAAATATGAAAAACAAAGCTAAAAAGCCAACCCAGTATGATGCTTTGGGGAATTGAAAATAAAGGAATGATGACTTCCAACCTGGAGTTAGCATCAGGACATGTGGAGACTGATGACCAATTTCTTGAGAGCAGAGGACCAGCGCGACTAAAGGTGCAGAGGGATGGCAGAAGTGTGAGCACCATTAGCAGTCAGGTTCAGCAGAGTTAGATGTGTGAATGAGATGAAGCTGAGAAGATAAATCAGAACCAAATTATAGATAGCTTCCATGTCAGGCGAAGCTGAACTTTATTTGATAGCTATGACTTTTTTTTTTTTAAGTAGGAAGATGACTGGTCTCATCTGTGCTTTTGGGGGATTGCTGTGTGATGGATTGGAGTAAGGGGATTCAGGAGGCCAGGAAACTAAATAGAATCGATGCAGAGGCCACTGTGAAGGCTTGAGGGGCCTGAGGTCCAGCAGGGGGAGGGGAAAAATGGACCCCCTGAAAGATAACACATATTTCTCTTCGCACGGTTCAGTAGACTCTACCTTCCCCACCCCAGTCAAATGAAGAGGGATTGGAGCATTAGAGTTCTGAAGCACACCTTGGCAAGGCCCTAGGAACATTAATAGGAAAAATAGAAATTTAATGAGTAATATGAATAATAGCTGAAATTTTTGTTCACCCTCAAATCCAGCAAGAAATGTAGTTGATGAACACTCATGGCAGACTGTTTACATCCTATAGGGCCATTCTTTCCTCAACTGTGACAGATTTTGGTCCATTATTGTTCTTGATGTAGCTAATGGATGGGACCCTGTCTAAAGAAGCTGGGTTAACTCTTCATCGTCACGGACTAGCTTCCAAAATAGATGAGCTTAGCTGTTCCAAAGGAATCATTCTGCCTCCCTTTATGCACTGTGGGAAAGCTCATCAAAGAGAGCCGCTTGGATTTCTAATTTCAGAGTAGGGACAATACTTTAAAATGGCCTTAAATTTGACACGTGGAACCAGTGTCTTTGGTTTTGAGATGTCAGCCAAGAAAAGAGCAAAAGCAACATCAAAACACACCCACCAAAAATCCAGGTCACTTAAGTGTTCTTTAGATGCCTGTTTTGGCTACCCTGAGGAAGCTGACAGTATCAGTGTGAAGCTGCTCTCCTTCCTTGGTGCTCTAAGGCCCTTTCTCAGTATTGATCAAAGGTCTCTATTGTTTATTTTAAGCTCCAGAACTAGGATAGTATTTAGTAAGAGCTCAGCACAATGTTTTCCTAAGGTTCTAGGAACATGTATCTGCCATGCTGACTCTTCCAATAGCTGTGGGCTTTGTTAGTGGCTTTGTTAGTCGGGCTTTGTCATTTGACAAAATAAGGGATGCTTTGTGCGAAGATGCAAAGACAGGAGAAACCTATCTTTTAACAAATGGAAAACTATTTTCTTTGTTTCTAAAATGATAGCTTTAACTCCATGCAAAAAATAATCGTGTGTTGCTTTTTTTTCAAAGCTGCTACAGATAGACCTAATTTTTTGCAATAGATGGATTCTATGAAGTAGATGGTGAAAACTGAGATTAAGGTATACGAAACAAATTGTCAGATGTATTCAAAGGAGAGCCTGCCTACTGATGTTTTTGTTCACTGTCTTATTTTGACTAGTATTTAATGAGCACTTAGCATATAACAGGCATTGTGATAAATCCTGGCATATAAAGATGGCATTGTCCTGCAATATAAAAGAACACATTCTCCCATCTTCAAGAAGTCCACAGCAGGGTGGTGGCAAGTGAAACACTGTGGAAAGCTTTTTCCCTGAAGATCTCTGCTGAAGCCTATGTATATAAATGCACTGAGATACAGGAAGGAAAACACACACACACACACACACACACACACACACAAATAGTCTATCCTACTCTCTTGATCTATTTGTAAAATAGATTCTGCTACTGGCAATTATCATCACATGAGAACTTTTCCCCAAGAAAAAGGGGTTTTTCTAGTGGAGGTCAATGTAAGGGAAGAAACAGTATGAATTCTGGTAAACTGTGTCTGGAATTTTTGAAGGGCTATATGCCCAAGGCAGAAACTGCTGTATGAAATTGGAGAAATCCAGTCCTACTGATGCTTTGATATAATAGAGTCACCTGAAAGAGAAATCTCTTTACTTATTAATCCACTAGTCATTCAACAAATACTTCATAGGTGAAGTGTATTATATGTTACATCATGCTCGATGCTGAATGCAAACAAGACATGATCCTTGACTTTGGGAAATTTCCAAGCTTAATAGGAAAAGTAAGCATTTTGACATTACTTTAAAAATGTGCTTAAAATACCCAAATGATTTACATGTCTTTACCGTAACAAACAGGAAAATTTCCCCTAAAATCTGGGGAAAAACATTTTTAACTTAAAAGTACACAATAATAAAACGGAAGAAATCTTTATAAGTATGGAGGTTGATGGTGTGCTGCTGATAGAAACGTTGTTTAACAAAACACCTCCATTAGCTAAGTGGGTTCTTAGACCTGAGTAATGAAGAAAAATATGCAATAACTTGAATTTGGAGTCTATTTTTGCAAAGTATGACAAATAATAATACATTTACTGAAATAGCTAATGGATCAGTGAAGCGGCAGCCTTGCTTTTCACAGATACCAGCTGGCAAACTGTTAAATGATTTAAAATGAGTTATCAGGCACTCCTGTTTTGTAAATTTTTTTGTGTGTAAATTTTGTAAAGGTCTTGCTTTCTTACGTGGTTACATGTGAAAGAAGGGCATCCATCGCTCACTATGAATTGTTTCTTTGGAGAGGGTTGTGGTTTCACAAAGTCCTGGCTACTCCTCAGGGTTCAGGGTAGTGGACTCATAGTCAGAAAATCTGGAGTTGAGTCTTGTCTCTGTTACTAAGGAGCTGGGAGACCTTGATAAGTCGTTTCGCCTCTCTGGGCCGCGGTTTCCTCTCTTATACAGTGAAGGTGTTGGGCGGGGTCATCCACAATGTCTCCTTTAGTGTCACCTTCCATCCAGGTTCTGTCCAGTCAGTCTAAACCGAGAGGAACACGCCACTGTAAGTCCATGTGTTCAGGTGTGGACGGCTGCATCTCTGGAATGGGATCTGGTGCGTCAGATTGTCCATACCCAGCTCGAATGATGAACGGACCCTACCTCGGACCCATGGGGAAGAGCTTTATTTTGTCCCCTCCCTATTCTTTTTGACCACTCAGGGGCTTCTGCACTCCAGGGGCTAGGTACGGACTTGATTCATGAGTGTAATCTTAGCAAATAGCTTTTTAAATCACTGACTTGAGTCTGGACAAGCTAAATCTCTACTGGAAGCTCTTAACAAACCCACACAAGTAGAACTCTGGAGGCACCTCGATTTATTTGAGACTTGCTTTGAACCACCAAGGGCAAATGCCAGCTTCAGCCTCTTAGTCATCTCCTTGTCTCACTTCTGTTCCCTCAATTTCAACACGACTGTAAGTTTCTGATTTTCAGCCCTTAGACATAAAAGTTTTTCAGTGGAGAACTTTGTAGTCAAATTGGCTTCTACAACACACATACGTACTCTAACCCACACACACATGCGTGATTACTGATCATACACATTGTTTCTGATTGTCTTTCATTTTCTCCAAATGTGGCTACTAGTTGAATGGAATCCACTCTTGCTGCACCCAATCATGGGAGTCCAATTCTGTTAATAGTGGAATAACTCTTGTCAGACGAACCCACCCATTGATAATGACAATAAATTCTGGACAATATATAAAAATCGTGTACTTGGAAGCAATGAAGAGCATTCAAAAACAGGCAAGAACTCGAGGGAAGTGAATACTTGAAAGAAAAAATCAACGTTGAGTGAGTTTCCCAGTTTTTATGTCTTTTTCCCTCTCGGCTGACCTCAGTCAGCAGCAAGTTAATTGGCTAAAACTTAGATAAAAGCTACAGTCTTAATGACTTGAAGAACTAGAATAAAATAGCTCCTGGGGACAATGGCACTAGGGATTGGAAGAAAAATTCATGAAAGAAAAGCCATAGAATGGAAGCCTCAAATTCTGTTTTTATACTCTGCCTAAACTTGTCCCTGCCACCTAAACATCACATTCATGAGGCCAACTCCAAACAGACTGGCAAAGGCTGAAAGGACAGAGCAAAAGTTTCATCTGATACCTCCACTCCAACACACAGACAATCAAGGGAAGTTTAAGTGGCTAAGCTCACTGTCTGCTTTAAAAAAAAAAAAAATCAGTTCTTTTGGAGGACTATAACAGAATTCAGAGTTTACACAAGATAATCTTTCTTAATGTCCAAAAAAAAAACAATCGCTAAGCTAATATACATGCCTATGGAGAAATAGGAAAATGTGACTGGTGTTCAAAAGAAAAACCAATCAGCAGAGACTAACACTGAGATGATCCAGCTAATGGACACATTTGAGGACAGAAAGGAAAATATAATGAGTTAGGAAGTAGAAAATCTGATCATCAATAGAAACAAACGAAAAGACCCAGTGGAAGTTTTAGATCTGAAAAACAAAATATCCAAAATAAAAATTCATTGAATGTCTTTATAAAGCCAGTTGGATTTAGCCAAAGAGTCAGCAAAGTTGAAGGTATATCAATAGAAATGACCTAAACTAAACAGCACCAAGAAAAAAATATTTTAAAATATTAAATGCCCCTGTAGTGCATGGAGCAATGTAAAAAAGTATAATGTATATGACAGAAGAAATTACATATTTGATAAGCTCATGAGCTTTAAGTAAGATAAATATAAAGAAAACCACAGCTGAATCATCATGTACATCATAGCCAAACTGCTGAAAACAAAAGATAAAGAAAAAACCTTGAAAGCAGCCAATGAAAAATTAGACATTAGACAGAGGGCAACAACAATATGGATTATAGCTGGCTTCTCATTAAACAAATTTTAAAAGATAAAAAACAAAACAAAAAATTGTATCTGGAAGTGAGGGGAACTCCTCCAAGTCTTGGAAGGAAAATAACAACAAACAAATACACAAACCTGTCAACCAGTGAAAAGATTCTTCAAAGATAAAGGTGTAATAAAGACATTTTCAAATAAGCAAAAACCAAAGAGTTTGTTGCCAGCAGATCTTCACTGTAGGACTGTGCTACAGAAGTTCTTCAGGCTGTACAGAAATACCAGATGGAAAATCAGATCTTCAAGATGGAATGAAAATTGCCAGGCATAATAAATATGTGTATTAGCATAACAGACTTTCTTTTCTTTTAATTTTTTAAAAAATACATATGATCTTTTTAAATTCAAGTTTTTAAAAATATGAGATATAATTTACATGCCATGAAATTCACTTTTTTAAAGCATACAATTCAGTGATTTTTAGTCTGTTTGTGAAGTGCTGCCATGAACACAATTTCAGAACGTTTCTTCACCCCACAAAGCCCTGCATCATGAGCATTATTTCCCATTGTCTTCTTGCCACAGTCCCTGACAACCACTGATGTACATTCTGTCCCTGTGAACTTGCCTATTCTGAGCGTTCTGCACAAATAGAATCGTACAGTGATATGTGACTTCTGCGTCTGGCTTTCTTACTTAGCGTAATTTTTTTTTTTTTTAATCCATCTATATTGCAGCATGTATCAGTACATCATTCTTCTTATTGCTCAGTCATCTTCCATCATATGGATCACCTTTTGATTATCCACTCAGCAACTGATGGATATTTGGGCTGTTTATGCATTTTGACTATCATAAATAATACTACTTTAAACATTCACATTACAGTTGCTATGCAAACATCTTTTCAGTTCTCTTGGGTATATAAGTAGGAGTGGTATTGCCAGGTATGCAGCAACTCTCCATATAACTTTTTAAGAAACTGAAGACCTATTTTCAAAAGTGACTGCACCATTTTACATTCCCACCAACGATGAATGAGTACTCCAATCTCTCCACTTCCTCGTCAACACTTATTATTATCTATCTTCCTGATTCTAACTATTTTAATAGGTGTGAAGTGGTATTTCCTTGTGATTTTGATTTACTTTTTCCTTATGGCTACTGACATTGAGTATTTTTTCATGTTTTTATTGTATATTTGTATATATTCTTGGGGAAATACTTGTGTATAATCTTTGCCAAGTTTCTGAGCTGTCTTTTCATTTTTGGATTGTGAGAGTCTATTTAGTCTGGATACTAGACTCTTATCAGATATATGATTTGCAGTTTTTTCCTCCCGTCTCTCAGTTCTTTTCTGTTTCTTAATAGTATCCTTTGAAGCACAAATATCTTTAATTTTGAATTTTAAATTTATGTGTATATTTTCTTTTTCTTTCCCTTTTTTGGTATCCAATCTAAAGAACTCTTCCCTCATCCAAATATCACAAAGTTTCCCCCAATTTTACTAAGAGTTTTATAGTTTTCTCATTTATCCATTTTGAATTAATTTTTTGTATAATATATGCTTTTGTATACATATGCTTTGTAATAGTATTTCAGCATCCTTCTGTTGCACGTGCATATCCATTTGTCCCAGGAACATTGTTGGAAGGATTATTCCCTTATTGGATTGCCTTGGCATCCTTGCTGAAAGTCAGTTGACTACAGATGTACGGGACAGTTTCTGGACAACCAGCTTTATTCGGTTGATCTGTCTGTATTCCACCATCACGCAGTCTTGATTACTGTCACATTTTGAAACCAAGATGTGTAAGTGTTTCAACTTTGTTCATTTTCAAGACTGTCTTGTCTGTTTTATGGTTCCCTTCCATTTTCATATGAAATTTAGGATCATTTTGTCAATTTCTCTAAAAAGAGAGCTAAGATTTGATAGACTTGTCTTGACTCTGAAGCCCAATTTGGGGAATATTGCCATTTAAATAGTATTAAGTCTTCCAATCCACGAATGCAAGATTTGCTGTATTTAGTGAGGTCTTTAAAAATTTTCCTTCAACAATATTTTGTAGTATCCTGTGTACAAGTCTTATACACATTTTGTAAATCTTATACCTAATATTATATTCTTTTCCATGCAATTGTAAGTGCTACTGTTTTCTTTATTTCTTTTTTGGATTATTTATTTCAAGTATTTAGAAATATGCTTTTAAAATATTGATCACTATCTTGAAATTTTGTTGAACTCACTTATTTATAAATAACAACACTATAGTGTTGTTCAAGTCTTTGATTTTGTTGTTGTTGATCTTTCACCTAGTTGTTTTATCTGTATTTAAAGCTGGATATTAAAGCTTCTATTTACTATAGTCCAATTGGCCACTTCTCATTCATTTTTGTCAAATTTTGCCTCATATACATTTGAGGCTTTATTGTTAAGCCTACAAATTGTTTTATTTTATTGTTAGATTGACTACATTATCATCATAAAATATCCTTCTTTGTCTCTATACCATATGTAGATTAAATACAATTGAAAAGTATAACATAAAGAATGGAAATGTAAGGTTCTTACGCTTTCTTGGAAGGGATGTAATATTCTAAATAGAATAAAAAGTTAAAGTTTCTGTACAAAAGTCTTTAGAGAAAGCATCAAGTACAATTTATCCATTGTCTAAAAAGATAATGGATAAATTAAAGTAGCATTCTAAAATAATTCAGTGAAGTCAAAAGAAAGATGAAAAGAGAAGAGAAAAAATATATAGGATGAACATAAGTAGTGATAATGGAAGCCTCAGATCTGACCATTTGAATAACTATAATTAAATATGAAATGATTATCCATTTAGAGAAAGAGATTTTCTGAATGAGTAAAAGTCAAGACCCAGCTAAACCTACCATGGAAACTCCTCTTTGTGCATGCTTATTTCAAAGGATATACTTATTATCTATCACAGCAAGAATAACTGACAGTGAGAATATTAGGATTCTGTTGTTAAGAGATGTGTATTATCTTAGCACAATTACCCTGTTGTATTACTGTTACCTCACTATATAGTATGCATATCACCCCACCTGACTATGTACATACAACTGTATATACTATACTTTATGGATGATTTAAGGGGGTTCAAAGAAAGTTTTGACTTTAATTTATTTTGTTTCCTATGGTAACTGTGCTACTCATGAGTTGTCACTTACCTTTGCTTTTGTCATTTTGCCTCCCTCGTGTGAAAATCTACCCAGTGCCGGAAACCTTACTGCTGTGCTGGAAGCGTTCCAATCATATCTCAATCGGGCATTTCCTCTAGTACCTCTATGTCAAGGCTCTCCACACTCCTTCCGTTGGGCTAAAAAGAATGTTTTTCCTCTCTCCAGAATCTGACTGAATATAGTTTCTCTTCTACTGATTATGTTCTCTATCTGTATAGATATTTTCCCAAATAAAAGTCCTTACTTATAAAAGTCCTTATAATGAACTTAGATTAGCCAAGTGTTCTCTTTAGGTCAATACATTCTTCTCTCTAATCTATCAAACTAACTTAAGTACAATACATATTATGTCCTGGCTCCCCCTAAAACCTCAGGCGTTTTTTCAAATACTCTTGCTGAATAAAATTGGATTCTTTCTTATCTCAGTAATTCATGGTTTTCATTCCTATCACCACTGTTTATGTATATATTAAGTACAGTTTAAAATTTTACAATAGTTTTAGATTTACAGGAAAACTGCAATGCTAGTACAGAGAGTTTTCATATATATCACACCTAGTTTTTCTTGTTACTAATGTCTTGTGTTTGTGTGTCACATTGTCACAGGTAATGAAATAATATTGCTAAGTTATTATTAATAGAGGTCCCTAATTGATCACTCTTCTTTAATTTTTACTTAATGTTCATTTTCTATTCCAGAAGTCAATTATAGTTGTTATTTTTTTTGAATACTAATGTAGTTATCATTATTTTAATTATTTGTTTATGGCTGTGTCAGGTCTTAGTTGTAGCACGTATGATCTTTGTTGCAGCCTGCAGGACCTCTCACTTAGGTGCATGGGGTTAGTAGTTGTGGTGGTCAGGCTTAGTTGCTCCATGGCTTGTGAGATTTTAGTTCCCTGACCAGGAACCGAACCCATGTCCCCTGCATTGGAAGGCGGATTCTTAACCACTGAACCACCAGGAAAGTCCCCGTTATAATAATTAACCATATCTCCTAGGGTTCTTAGCTGTGACAGTTTCCCAGACTTGGTTTGTTTTTATAATCTTGAATAGTTTTGAGGGTATTAGTCGGATATTTTGGAGAATGCCCCTTAATTGGTACTGTCTTCATGATTTGACTGGGGTATGAGTTTTTGAGGCAAAGGCCACAGTGGCAAAGCAGTATTGTGTGTACATACTACCAGTGTGACTTTTAACTGATGATATTAACCTTGACACCTAGCCCATGATCATGTCTTTGGAAAGAAGCCCACACTTAAGGAGTGGAGAGTTATCCTCCACTGCCTTGAGAATGAATTGGATATGTAGGTATTATTTAGAAGTCTTCTGCCTGGAAAGTTGTTTTTTTTTTTAATCTCCTCTTCATTTATGCGATCATTTATTTATATCAGTATGAACTCATAGATGTATTTACTTGACACTTTTGGTTATAATCCAATTCTACTCCAGCTTGTTGCTTAAATGGTTCTGGTTGTACCTCGGAATTCTTGTGGTTAAGTTCCTCTGTCTCTTTGATAGACTCCTGTTATTGTGGGGTTTTCCTTGTTTGTTTTGTTTTGTTGGCACTTCCTTACTTTTTAGCACAAAATACTTGAGGATCATCTTGTAAATTTCCTTCCTCAGTCCTAGAATTAGCCATTTCCTGAAGACATCCTGGTTTCAGCCCCTCTTTTTTGATAATTATATTAGAAACCATGATTTGGGCATTATATCTCTTGCCTACTTTGAAAATTTTTTTTCCATTTTATTCTATCTGGTCACATTAATTTTCTGTTACTTTATTTTTGTCTTTTGGCCATGCCGCGATGCATGTGGGATCTTATTTCCCTGATCAGGGATCTAGCCCATCCCCCCTGCGTTGGACGTATGGAGTCTTACTCACTGGACTGCCCCTATGTAGTCAAATTCTTTCTCTTCAAGTATTTTTGTTTGTCTGTTTGTTTTTAAATTGCATTTATGCCTTTCAGCTCATTGTTCCTCTACTGGAAGAATCTCTTAAGCAGCCTCTTTCTTTAATCTATTTCCCATTTGGCATCCAGAGAGGTTTTTATAAAATATAAATCTTATTATGCCATTACCCTGGTTAAAAACCTTTGTAAGCTCAGCATTGCCCTCAGGAGAAAGTTTAAACTTAATACTGTTGGAAAGGATGTGGAGATCTGATTTCTATCTTCCTCTCCAACTTTACCTCTAAAAACTCTCAACCTTGTTTTACACTTCATCCATAGTGAAGTAATTTTAGTTTCTTGTGAGTCTTTGCATAGTTACATTCCTGGAACATTGCACCTCACTCCTTTGTTTTTACCACCACACACACACATACACACACACACACCACACCACACCACACAGACAGACACACCAACACACACACTTCACTGGGTAGATTCCTGTGGAGTTTTTAGCCTTCTCCTTAGATAAGCATCTTCTAGGAAGCTTTCACAAGGATGCTTCCAAGCTGGGGTCCTTCCTCAGCTCCCCACAGGGCCCTGCACTGTGGTTTCATGTCTCAATACCCATCACAATGGTTGTCATCGCTTTACATGTCTCTTCCTGCAGGCTGAGTGCTCTGTCATGGCAGAGACTTTGTACATTGTTTCATCGCTGTAGAGTTAACGCTTAACCCAATGTCTGGCACTTGACGTGCCCTGAAGAGTATGTGTTTAGTGAATCAGTAAGTGCCCCCTGGGGGACTCCCCCTCCTGCTAGTCGCATGGATATAAAGGGCCCAGACATACTTCCAAAGGGGTATGGCTCTCCAAATGTTAAGTATATACTGATTTTTATAGGCAGAGACTCCGTAGGTATCTGAACAGGTGATGTAACCCATCTTTTGCTGCTCATAAGACAGAGTTCCTGGCCTCCCTTTTCATCATTTCCAAGTGAACACAGAAGGCAGAGTGCAACTTCTGAACTGCTTGAGCCTCGTCCTGATGTAGCATGTGGCAAGTGCTTGGTTAAACAGACTGGGAAACCAGCCACAGAGAAACGGACAGGAATTCTAAAGCTGCCAAGAAATCACCTGCACCCCCTCACAGCTCAGAATAGAGAGTGCTCTCTAAGGCATTTCCAAACAGACTCCAAAACTTCCGCTCTGACAGTGACACTCACACAGCCTGTAACAGGAGAGCAGGGAGATAAGGCGTGACACTGCTCCCTGGCAGCAGTGTTTGACCCAGAGAAGACTTCAGTGTCTTTCAAATACCTTTCCTCAGGGAGCTAGGACGGTCATCTTGCTGTCATGGAATACGGCTCGGATGTGAGTTCTCAGACCCTCCAGGATGGATATTGATCTTTACTCCTTCCAAACACTGATGTTCTTCCTCTAAATCTGATAGGGGAGAGGCCTCGCCTGCAACCGTTCCTCCTTAGATAAGGAAATGGGGAGACTATTAATAGCCCTCCTTTCACAGATAGCTTTTAGGGGAGAGAGGCTAAAACTGCCATAGCGTAGCCAGATTTTTCTCCTGAAGGAAGGACATGCTTGTGCATCAGGTTTAGAAGGGAGTCTTTTATCTTTGTACTGAATGGAGTGAGCTGGAAATATGTGTCCTAAAAGCATGACCTTTTTTGGCCAAGGGAGGAAATTAGGAAAGCTGAATACACTAAAATTTGTGATTCTTCGGGAAGCCATGTTGACTGTTTACATGTTCTGCCTCTTAGCCATGCTAATAAGGATGACTAAATGGTTAATTTTTTCCTACTGTCTTTGACAACCTAGGATAATTATTTTTTAATTTCTTATATTATTTAATGCTCATCCACTAGAACAGTAGGCTATATGGTGTGGGTATGACTTTTTTAATGGCCTCTTGGTTTGCCAGATAAAATAGAAGAAGATCAGACAAATTTGAATTACAGAAAAACAACAAATAATTTTTAGTATATATAATTTTAGTATGCAATGAGTACCCAATATTTGGGACACACTGATACTCAAAAAATACTTATTATTTATCCAAAATTCAATTTTAATCAAGCTTCCTGTATGTTCACTTGCTAAATTTGGTACACTTTATGTCATGCACAATTCTTCAGGCCAAAATATCTTTAAAAGCTTTAATTTCAATAAAATAAAGAGTAAAAGATGTCTTAGAAGAAGGAAATGGGTTCACTGACCTTGGCAGCATCAGTTTTTATTGTCAGGGAGGATCCTCAAATTTGCAAAATCATTTTAAGAAAACAAAGACTAAAAGTTATCAATACTTTTAAGTATTTCATTTCTGTGTAAATTATTGAGACATGTAAAGCATGGAGACATTTCTGAGCTTTTACTTTCCCTGTTCCTCTAACAAGACTTGAAAGTCACCTGAGCAAAATACATGTAAATATAAATAGATGTAAGGGAAAGAAAGAGAGGACAAAAAGGGAATGGCTTGTGGTAGCTTGCCATTTTTTTCTTTTTCTTTTTTTTATAATTCTCCCCTCACTTGAGTGTTTCTCTTCATTTTTCTCTTGTGTAATAATGTAGGCATACAAATGTATATAACAATATTACATGTATACTTATATATATACATTTATAGATATACGCAAATATAAGCCATGCATTTATATTCATTTGTACATTGTTACCTCTGTATTTTACATATGTATTTATTTGTAATAAAGATCTTTTGTTTGAGACAAGTACCTGCCCTCAAAGCTATGAAGGTTAGACCCAGGCAAGTAGGAACTCAGATACTGATTTTTTGTGTGACTTCATCTGTGTGTTTGTGTTTTTGCCTTGTCTCACTCTTCTCCCGCTTTTTATTTCTGTAGAAAAGTTATTTAGGAAAATCCTGGTGGCTCAGATGGTAAAGAATCTGCCTTCAGTGCAGGAGACCTGAGTTCGATCCTTGGGTCAGGAAGATCCTCTGGAGAAGGGAATGCCTGCCCACTCCAGTATCCTTGCCTGGAGGATTCCATGGACAGAGGAGCCTGGCAGGTTACAGTCCTTGGGGTCGCAAAAAATCGGACAGGACAGAGCAACTAAACTTCACTTCAACCTTGCCTTGGCTACACCTCAGAGAAACAGAGCTTTGTCTTTCTGATCCACCTGTGTGGAAGGTGGTTACAAAAATCCCATGACTGAGAATGGTGGAGATTCTAAAACTCAGAACTGCTCCCTGAGCTTGAGCCCTGTGTGAGCCCGGGAATTCCCATGCGAGTGTGGGAATCCCCATGTGAACCTGGGGTCCTTGTGTCCAGCTGGAGATCCAGAGCCTGCCTGGGTGCATTAGCCCCAGCTGGGCCTTCCCATCTCCCAAACTATCTCCATGCTCACTCAAAACCTGGTGGAAAATGTTACCAAAGTACGATTTTCATACCTCCAAAATTCACATTTATATATGAACAGTCATGGATGAGAAATAAGGTAAAGAGAAGTAGTCAAGCTGAAGACGTGAATCTTTTAAAGGGTGGCTGGCCAGTATTTCTCCATGACCTTGTCTGTGTCTTGAGCCCTTATCGCCTCTGGGCTTTGCTCAGCTAAGAAGCAGCAGTCATAGACTTCCCTGGCAGTGCATTGGTTAGGACTCTGCACTCTCATTTCCAAGGGCCTGGGTTCAATCCCTGGCCCAGGAACTAAGATCCCACAAGCCCCAAGGCAAAGAAAACAGCAATCATAGGCCTGGAAGTTTGGGTTCAGGAGTGGGTGCCCTGCTGTCACCAACAGAGTCATTGTAGGGGTAGACTGAGCTTCCTGTGACCGAGGGTAATTTCTCGTCGCTACATAATGACTTCTCACTTCTGGATCAGAGAGATGACAGCTACGTAATAGCTTGAACTCAGAAGCTTTTCTGTTGCACTTCAAGTTTATAATGTACTTTCTATTCATTATGACTTTTATTTCCTATATAGCCTTATACATTTACTCAGTTTTCCCCTATTTAATAGAAATCCAAACAGTGCGTATGCTTGTGGCTGACCTTGTTTATGTCCCATATTCTCCAGAACACCAGAAGCTTTTTCTGGGGTCTTTACACCTAGGTACAGCCTGAAAAATGCAAAATTGAGAAGTGGGTGAAGTTTGACTTTAATGCTCACACTGGTTTCTTCGGATGCCACTCTAGCCCTCGCGGGGCCTCTCCTGCAGTGCTTCTTCCCCTGATCCCCAGGCCTCTAACTCTCCATCGTCTCCTGGTCCTTATAACAGAAATATCCTCCCATCTAATAAGCACTTATTTACACTGTAGAAGGGACTGCAGCTGATTTCCTCCTAAGCAGAGGAGTTTTCTGATCCTCCCATTAACTATGTGATGAAAGAGTCCATTCCTCACTAACTGAGAATAAAGACAGATTGAAGGTTTGTTGTTGGTGGCGGCCAGAATGTCTTCCCAACAGCCCCCAGATTGCAGCATCCTCAGCATCTAGTGTACCCTGCTCCACCCCCTGACCCCCAGGGATGGCTACCTAGTGTCCTGGTTGAGTCTGGAAAACAAGGGTGACTCCATCCCACAGTCACGTGAGTGGGTCAGGGGTTCTTCAAAGCAGGCATTTGTCCAGGACTTCATCATGACCTGAATCATCAATATACACCACTTCTATTATAGCACAAGACCCGGCTAATAACTAACTATTTTAATGTGACTTTGAAGGGATTTCTGCTTCTAAAGTTTAATTTTAATAATTCTCTGAGTTCCGTTAATTTCTCTCTCTCTCTCTCCCTGTGAGGAGACAAGGGGTGCAGAACTGTAAGGAATTCCGTGTTGACATCTCGGTTTACGTCCCTTTATCCAGACCTTGGTGGATTCTGACTCAAAGGGAAGAATCACACATTTACTGGGGTGGCAGCCTCCTTGAGTCTGAGTCAGCTTCCTTGTCATTAATTCTGATTTGGTGCTCAGCAATTCCCATGAGAACAACTGGCTTTTCTTGTCTCTCTGGAATTGGCACCATTCTGAGAATAATCTGAAAATAATTTTATATTATTTTATTTTGGTGGTATGACTGTAGTGTTCTTTCTGACCCCTGTCTCCAGCACCTGCAATTTGGCTTAGAAATGTCTGTTTGAGACAGAGGAGACATTTCAGGATTGCTCTCTTGGGAATCATAGTTTTTATTTTTTTAATCTCTTTCATTATTTTTTTATGTTTGAGATTCAGACCGTCTTCCTCTTTTCAGAACTTTTGAAGGTGGTTATTTTTTCAGGAACTACACACTTAAGCCAAGGCTGAAGAAGCAATTACTTTTGCAGGATACCTAGCCCAGCTTTCAGATTAGAAAAAGGGACCAGGACTCCCTCTGGAGGGAGGTGTTTTTTTTTTAATTTTATTTTTTCTAAAGATAAAAGGCTTTCATTAAAAACAAGCAAACAACAACAAAAAAAGCAAACAACTTGGCAATTGCATCTTAGGAACTTAGGGAAATTAAAATTGATCCTAGGACCCTAATTCCTCATATAAGATTCCTCAGTGCCCCAGATATATCTGTTAGAATGAGACTTGATTGTCTGAGACAAAAACTCTCCCCTACCCATCGATCTTTCATCAGTGGTTTCTGGTTGGACTCAAAATGCCTCTATGTAATTACAAGCTTCCCTAGGCTATGTCACTTGTGATCGCCCCGTGTTTATAGCTTATAGCCCCAGAAGCTTTAGCAGGCATAGCAAATTATCTTTTCTAAGTTGTTGTCTATTTTCCTGAAAGATGAACAGAAGGCAGCCAAAGAAAAGTGAAGGCATTTAAAGCTGGCCTTCGAAACACCGAAAACAAACAAACAAAACCCCCAAACACTGTGAGGCCATTTTGATTCTTTGTCAGAATAAATTGAGCACTGGCTTAAAAATGAGAATGGGGATGTGCAGGACTTGAAGCAACTGTTTGACTTTATGTCAGAGAAGCTGGTTTTTCCCAGAGTGAAAGCTTTGCTGCACCATACGTCAACCGTCACTGCTTGGCAGAGTCTGTTTTTCAGTTGCAGTCAGTTCTGTGAGTGCAGGCCTGTTTCTTAAGAAGAAAAGGTAATGCAAAATGTGTAACCCTCAAATGTCTACTAGGAAATGTTCCCATGTCCATTAAATGAAAAGGCAGTGACATATTGAACAGTGCCATGGATCTTTTGAAAATGTCCTCAGTTTTCATTGCTGGACTTTCTCACAGTTCTGCATGGCATCTCTTATGACAGAGGCTAAGAAGCTTGCTCAGAATTCTGGAACCTTTAGAAAAGAGCCCAGGTCACTGACACTTCTTTTGGCAGGTGGTGATGGGGACCCCTTCAAGGTGTGTCAGAACTCAGCCTTTCCCACTCTCCAACTTCACTAGATTATAGTTTCTTTGACTTCTTAAGGTCCCTTTTTAATTTTTATTTTTAACATCTTAACTTTTTAAAATTTGAAGTATAGTTGATTTATAATATAGTTTTAGTTTCAGATAAATAGCGAAGTGATTTGGTTATATATATATAGGCTTTCCCAGCAGTTCAGCAGTAAAGAATCTGTCTGCAATGCAGGAGATGCAGGTTTGATCCCTGGGTTGGGAAAATCCACTGGAGGAGGATGTGGCAACCTACTCCAGTATTCTTGCCTGGAGAATCACATGGTCAGAGGAATCTGGCAGGCTATAGTCCACGGGGTTGCAGAGTTGGACATGACTAAGTGACCAAGCACACACACACACATATATATGAATATATATATGTATATATATGTATGCGTACATATATATGTATATATACGTACATATATATATGTATATATATGTATATGTGTGTGTGTATATATATATATATACTCTTAAGGAGAAGGCAGTGGCACCCCACTCCAGTACTCTGGCCTGGAACATCCCATGGACGGAGGAGCCTGGTGGGCTGCAGTCCATGGGGTCACGAAGAGTCGGACATGACTGAGCGACTTCACTTTCACTTTTCATTTTCGTGCATTGAAGAAGGAAATGGCAACCCACTCCAGTGTTCTTGCCTGGAGAATCCCAGGGATGGCAGAGCTTGGTGGGCTGCTGTCTATGGAGTCGCACAGAGTCGGACACGACTGAAGCAACTTAGCAGCAGCAGCAGCAGCAGCATACTCTTTAAGCTTCCCTTTTTAAACAATGCTTTTCAAACACATGCACAAAAGCCATGTCTATTAACTACTTATAGCCTTATATATAGCCTTATTGTACTCCTCCCAATTTAGAACCAGTCTGTTGTCCCATGTGTGGTTGTAACTGTTGCCTCTTGACCTGGTTTCTCAGAAGACAGGTAAGGTAGTCTGATATTCCCATCTCTTGAAGAATTTTCCACAGTTTGTCGGGATCCACGTAGTCAAAGGATTTAGCACAGTCAATGAAGCAGAAGTAGATGTTCCTCTGGTACTCCTTTGCTTTCTCCATGACCCACCAAATATTGACAATCTGAACTCTGGTTCCTCTACTTCTTTGAAACCCAGCTTGCGCTTCTGAAGGTTCATGGTTCATGTACTGGTGAAGACTAGCTTGAAGAGTTTCGAGCATAACCTTGCTATCATGTGAAATGAGCACAGTTGTAAAGCAGTTGCGACCTTCTTTGGCAGCGTCCTTTCAGTAAAGCGAGAAAACAAGGGGAACACTCAAAACTCTCAAATTAAAGCCAGAGGCTCTTTCGGGAACACTGTACCCACTCTTTCAGTGGGAATCGTTCAGTTTTTTATTTATTATTAAAAAAATTATTAATTTTTTAAAATTAATTATTTTTATTTTTTTGTCTGTGCTTTGTCACGTGGAATCTTAGTTCCTCCACCAAGGAGCAGACCCATGCCCCCTGCAGTGGAAGCGCAGCGTCCTAACCACTGGACCACCAGGAACTTTGCAGGAATCATGTTTAATGAATATTTAGTGTACCTCCACTACAAGAGAAGGGCCTTTTGATTGCTTGGCCAGAGGATGGGGTGTCTCGGGACGTATGTATGCTGATGTGTGTGAGCGTGTCTGTGTGTAGTGGTGAGGAGTCTTCTTTTGAGAGGGGAAGTTACAGAGAGCAAATTTTCCCCAATCATTCTCACCACTTGTGTCCAGGTCTTTGGAGAAAGATCACAATCAAGATTTATTGCAAATCATTTCCTAAGCCACCTTCTCTTTCTTTGTGCCTTGGCTAAGTGGATCTCTCAGAAATCATACAAATGGAAATGCTTTGTCCTGGTTTGGGAGAGCAGACCTAGTAGGCACACTATCTGTTCATCAGATTGAGGAGAATCTCATTTGCTGTTAGTAGCCAAGCCGTTTACACATGAGCCCCAGGGAAATTGCTTCCCCTCCCTTTGAAAAGATGATCCACCATCAAAATGGGGAGAAGGGATAGAGCCATATGACTGGCCTCTAGATCTATCTCCAGGAAACTCTACAAATGTATACAAATTAAAATGTGGCAAATGATTTCAAGGTGATGAGGGGATGCAGGTGATGAAATCCTGCATCCATATCTTTTCTCTGTGTCGATGACTCCTTCCTTAGCAGCTTTTACACACAAGTGAATTGTGGGAGATTATTGATGCTTGAGTAGTTTTTTGTAAAGTGATCAGATGTATTATGAATGCAAAGAAGGTATTAATAATTGAGCTTAAGATCACCGTGCTGAATGACGCCCTGCGCGAGAAAACCTTTACCTGCAAGCAGTGCACATTTCCTGCCCAACTCCCCATGTACAGAATTAGGGCTTCTGGATCCTCTTCATTACATGTAGAATGGCAGCTTGATGCATAACGTTACTGCCTTGGCTTACTTGTGAATTTCTGGGTGAAATTAAGGATGTGGAAATCATCTTTCTCTAGGATTAGTGCTATAAGGAGTGTTTCTGCAGTGTGAAAGATAATTTCTCAGTCGTTGTTTAGTCGTGTCTGACTCTTTTGGACCCCATGGACTGTAGCCCACCAGGCTCCACTGTCTATGGGATTTCCCAGGTAAAAATACTGGAGTGGGTTGCTATTTCCTTCTCCAGGGGATCTTTCCCATCCAGAGATCCAACCTGCATCTCCTGCATTGGCAGTTGGCTTCTTTACCACTGAGCCACCAGGGGAGCCCTAGTTTCTTAGAGGTGACAACAAATAGGAAATATTTTTCCCCAGCTATTTAAGGGAACAAACCTGGGGTAAACACTAATTTATTTGCATTGTGCTTAGATGCTTTTTTGCTTGTGGTAGCACTAGTGGTAAAGAACCCACCTGCCAATGAAGGAGATGTAAGAGATGCGGATTCGATCCCTGGGTCAGCAAGATCTTCTGGAAAAGGACACAGCAACCCACTCCAGTATTATTGCCTGGAGAATTCCAGGGACAGAGGAGTCTGGCAGGCTGTGGTCCATAGGGTCACAAAGAGTTGGACACAACTGAGACGACTTAGCACGGAGGCAAACAAACAGAATCTTTGTCACGCATCTTTAGCTGTGCGTGTGTGCTAAGTCTCTTCAGTCGTGTCCGACTCTTTTTGACCGTATGGACTGTAGCCCTCCAGGCTCCTCTGACTGTGGGATTCTCCAGATAAGAATACTGGAGTGGGTTGCCATGCTCTTCTCCAGGGGATCTTCCCCACCCAGGGATTGAACTGTCTTCTCTTAAGTCTCCTGCATTGGCAGGCAGGTTCTTTACCTCTAGCACCACCTGGGAATCCCCACACCTCTAGCTACTGAGCCGAAAAGAAAGGAACTTTATTGAGTCCAATGGCATTGAACTCTTGGTTGTATCTGATACTTAAAACTTTTAGATAATGTTCATCTATGGGGTGTTTGTTCATCCCTCTTCTTTTGCTGCTGCCCATAGCAGAAGATCATCCTAGTCAAAGTTTTATAGATTTTTTGGCAAGTCATACTATTTTCTCTTCTGCTTATTACCAATTGATAATGTAAAAACAATCAGGGACCTTCTAAGAAGCAGCTTTACAATCAGAACCTCAGATTTCTCACCTCAAACTTGGAGCATGAAACTCTCTTAACATATGACTCCATTCCTCTTTCTGAGTTTCTTCATTTGTGAAATGAGAGTTTTGAACTTCCTGGTACCATTGAAGTATTTCTATTTCGGGAAGTTTAAATGACTATGATTTTACTTTATTCCAACCTACCTCCTTCTGCCTGCATTCAAACAAGAAACAATAAGGGAACAGGCCATAAAGAGGAAGAAAGTATCTTACATTAGAAATGTGTGGAATTAAACAAGTCATCAGCCTTTCTGGTCCTTGGTGTCTAATATGTAAATTCATGGCATTCAAGTATGTAATCTCTGTGAGTCTTTCCAACTGGAACATTCCATTGTGTACCGTCTGATGTGACAGCTGTTGGGCATTTAAAAATAATAAGCACTTAGCATTAATATTTTTCTATTGATTGTAGGTTGAAATGATAGTATTTCAGACATATTAAGTAAAATACACTAATATTATTAGAATTAATTTCATCTATTTTGCCTTATTTTCTTTTACGGTGGCTTCTAGAAAATTTAAATTACACATGTGGCTCACAATATATTTATGTTTTCCAGTGCTGTTCTATAATGTCTGTGCAAAACAATTTTGAGACTAAAGTCCAAATATTCAGCATTACATGTAGTGATCAT
Source organism: Okapia johnstoni (assembly GCA_024291935.2). Taxonomy (NCBI): domain Eukaryota; kingdom Metazoa; phylum Chordata; class Mammalia; order Artiodactyla; family Giraffidae; genus Okapia; species Okapia johnstoni. The sequence goes on along the minus strand of CM044327.1, from coordinate 30,704,548 downwards.
GCCTCATGTGTGCTTTTAATTTGCATGTGTGGACATATAACCTCTTGCACACCTATATATACACAAGACATCTTTTTAAAAAACAATATACCATAAGGCATATTTCCTCTCCTTCCTTAACTATCAGGCAGTGTAGTACCACCACTGGTCTAGGTTATAACATTTAATTTAGAAAAATAAAAGCTTTGACTTAAATTATATATCACTGCATTAATAGATGACCTTTGTGACATTACTTAGCTTTGGAAAAAAAAAAAAAATATATATATATATATGCCATTAATGGGCTGTGCATTGCTGAGATATTAAGGAGTGAGATAATAAAAATAAAAATTTTTAAATGGAAATCAAACTCTTATGGGTCAGAAAACAACATGTTGGAGACATACATACATGCACTATCACAGCGTGTGTGTCTGTTAACAGTGAGTGGGGTCAGTGAGGCTTCTGCAGGACTGGGATGGCTTGGGTCGCTTTAGTGTTCCTGCTTTGCTGCCGTTCCAGTTTTCTTCTGTTGTTGTAGTAGTTCAGTCGCTAAGTCATGTCCAACTCTTTGTGACCTCTTGAACTGCAGCACACCAGACATCCCTGTTCTTCAGTATCTTCCGGAGTTTGCTCAAAGTCATGTCCACTGAGTCAGTGATACTGTCCAACCATCTCATCCTCTGTCGTCCCCTTCTCCTCCTGCCCTCAATCTTTCCCAGAATCAGGGTCTTTTCCAATGAGTTGGCTCTTCATGTCAGGTGGCCAAAGTATTGGAGCTTCAGCTTCAGCATCAGTCCTTCCAATGACTGTTCAGGTATCCAATATGCTACTGGGGAAGAGGGGAGAAATATCTTCAGAAAGAATGAAGAGGTTGGCCAAAGCATAAACAAGGCTCACTTGTGGATGTATCTGGCTGTGAAAGTAAAGTCTGATGCTATAAAGAGCAATATTGCATAGGAGCCTGGAATGTTAAGTCAGTGAATCAAGGCACATTGGCCGTGGTCAAGCAGGAGATGGCAAGAGTGAACACTGACATTTTAGAAATCAGTGAACTAAAATGGACAGGAATAGGTGAATTTAATTCAGATGACGATTATGTCTACTAATGTGGGCAAGAATCCCTTAGGAAGAAATGGAGTAGCCCTCAGAGTCAACAAAAGTAAGAAATGCAGTACTTGGATGCGATCTCAAAAGCAACAGAATGATCTTGGTTCATTTCCAAGGCAGCCGTTTTTCTTCTACATTAACAACTTTTCCTCGCTTTTAAATAATTTTTCTTCTGATAATTTACCGTCTCCTACAATTATTTGTATGCCCAGGAACGAAATTTTCTTTATTAAATACTATAAGCTGATTCATTTTTCCCTTCATTCAGAATCTTTGCACAGCCTCCTATGGGCAAAGCACTATCATGCTCACTCCAGGAAATACAAAGATGATTTAGACTCAGATCTTAACATGCCCTTACTTGTTAAGAAACACTCAAGATATACAGAATATAAATATGTAAGTGTGGAAAACTTGGGGTTGGGTCCAAGATTAATAATAGGTACCACTGTGTCTCAGTACTGAGTTTCCTCCTGTTTGAGTGTGTGACCTTGAACATGTAACTTAATCTCTCTGAACCTCAGTTTCTTCATCTGTAAAATGGATCTGATACCAATTGTGCTCTACATAGGAGATGTGTGTTGGTTAGAGAAAATCTATTTAAAAGGACCCATGCTAAGCCTGTCGGGGAATATGTTCTCAATGATCGTGAGCTGTTGTTTTGTAATTATGACAAGGTATTCCCTTGTGGCTCAGCTGGTAAAGAATCTGCCTGCAATGTGGGAGACTTGGGTTCGATGCCTGGGTTGGGAAGATCCCCTGGAGAAGGGAAAGACTATCCTTTCCAGTACTGTCCACTCCAGTATTCTGGCCTGGAGAACTCCATGGACTGTATAGTCCATGGGGTCGCAAAGAACTGGACACAACTGAGCGACTTTCACACTTCACATGAAAGACAGGAGGCATTTGAAGTATAAATAAGCATGCTGGGGATTTTGGAGCACAGGTAGTGTAGACTGTTGTCCCTCAGTTTCTGGGGAAGATTGATTCTCTCCTCATATCAAAATTCACAGCTGCTCAAATTCCTTGTATGAAATGGCATAGTACACTCAGCCCTTCACATCTGTGGATTCTGTGTTTCTCAGATTCAACCACTTGCAGATTTGGTGGGCACTATACTTCTGTTTGGAAAAGAAAGAAAAACTTTGCGTAGAATGTGTGGAATTTGGTCCAGACAAGGGAGAGTTTGCATGAATGCCACTGATGGTTAGACCTTTCAGATGGAGGAACCAGCATGAGTTGTGTGAAACTTTTCATGTGGAGGATCGAATCATTAATTGTGAATTGAAAATAAGTGGGGTTTTTTTGGCCAGGAAGTAGAATTCAGATAGAAACGAAAGACTGAAAGTAAGGTTTTCCCAAGAAGACATTATAATATGTCTATGTGATCTTCCATAGAAATACGATCTTTATTTCCACTGTGTGATGGATGTTTACTGCTGTGTATTCAGATTTACAGCAGTAGTGATTGTGTATTGCATAGATTTGGGTTGGCATATCCCTCATGGCTACTCTTTATTTTCATTCTAGGTTACAAATAACCCAGAAGCATTGTTGACATTCTTATAGTTTGTTAAGAACATTTTCAAATTTCCAGCTCTCTGCTCCAAATTAGTGATCAAGTTCTTCCCATACTCATGCCAGCCAGCTACCAACTTCTAGATCTTCAGCCCTCCAGCAGTTTTTCCTTTTCATCCAAAATTTCTTGCCCAGATCATGGCTTTCTGAACTCAAAACAATTTCTTAATCTCACTGTAACTATTTGTCATGTGGTCTCCTAATATAATAGATAAGAGGGCTGAGTCCTGTTAGTTCTGTAATTTATTAGCAGTATGACCTTGATAACTTACCCAACCTCTTTGAGCTCAGAATAGAGATAGTCATAGTGCAGCCTTCATAGTTATTATGAAATGGAGTAACGTGTGTGAAACACTTCACACGGTAGTTGACTCATAATAAGCCTTCCAAAATCTTAATGTCCAGTGTTACGACCTTTAGTCCTTTGATACACGTATTATCATCGTATCAACTTTTTCCTGTCTTCATTTCTTTTATCACCTAGACCTCTACCTGCCTCTCTGTCTTCAATACATCTCTTACCAGTACCCTCAGGTCTCTGGCCCTCTGGTGTGTTACATCCCCCCAGACAGACTGTAACCTGGAGTCACCCACACATCTTCACATCCTTTCCTCTGATCAGAATGTTGAGACGCCAATGGGAAAAATCACCTAAACCTTGGCGGTGATAAATTAACACAGTCCTTCCTCAGCTCTTGACTTAGAGCTTAGTCCTCCTGTGTATCTCTGTGTAGCTTTCCTTTTCCCTGTGGACAGTTCAAAGCTGACAACTGATTGCAAAGCTCTTCCTAGCCTCCACCAGCTTCACTTTCAGCGGTGGCTTCCCTTCCACCCCAGAGACAGAAGTGAGACCTTCCAGTATTCAATCCCTTGGCCTCTTGCCTCTCTGTCTGTAGACTAATCCTCACCTCCTCCCATCTCCTCTCCAGGGACTCCTTAAGAGGTAGAGCTGGATCAGTTACAAAGCCTTATTAACATACCTATTTTTTGAACACAAACGGTGCTTATCTCTGTATAAGAAAAGAGATGCAGCTCTCATTAGATGTAAAGTTGAAGAAGCAAGTTGAAATAATTTCAATATGAAAATCAGTTTAGAAGGTATTGAAATCTCAAAAGTATAAGATATTTTCATTCTATTCCCAGCTTATACATAGTAGAAAAATTTTAAATGGTAGAAAAATTACTACTCAAGTAAGTTGAATTATAATATTGCTAATAATGTTATTGAATATTAATTTTAGCCATGTATATGTCTTCCTGGTCCATAAAGACAGTGAAAGAATATTTTTTCTCTTTCTCTCTGTGTATATAGACATACAAATATATAAAGACAAGTATATGTATGTACATATACACTTTTGAGTATATATGTGTGTATATATGTATATATATATGTGTGTGTGTGCATATATGTGTTTGTACATATTTTCTTTTGTTTACCTATGCATTGGATTCTAATACCTGACTCTGCTGCAGATACACCTCAGATGTTCTAGTTACATAATGCAGTGATACAGTCTCAGTGTGCTTAATGCCCTTGAAAATCACAGCCTTTCTGATAGAATATTCTGCAGCAACATTCTTAAGGGAAGTACTCATCTCAGATTTTCAAGGACAAACTAAATGTCAGATATCCTGGTCCATTTATTGTTTGATTATTGGTTGGTTCAGTAATCACTTTCTGACTGTGTGCCATACCAGGAATGGTTCAGTGGCACTTAGGTACAAAGGTAGATAACAGTGCAATTTTATATGCAGAATTATTCAGAAAAACTGCAGAGGAAACACATAATTCAGAGTGGAGTTATCAGGAAGAGTGTCACAGGGTCAGATGTGCTGAATTTTGGTTTGGAAATTTAATGCATCCAATGGATAATTACATATCTCCTGGTTCTGTTCACCTTTACCCAAACTCCAAACCCTCCTGCAGAGGCTACAGTTATAAATGCTTTCTTTTCTTTTTATTCGGTCAAACCCCACCCATGGCATGAGGAATCTTAGTTCCCCAACCAGGGATCGAACCTGTGTCCTCTGCATTGGAAGCACAGAGTCTTAACCACTCTGTGTGGGCTCAGAAGTGGCCCTCGAGCTTAGTTGCTCTGCATGTGGAATCCTCCCAGAGTAGGGATCAAACCAGTGCCCCCTGCATTGGCAGGCAGATTCTTATCCACTGCCCCACTTGGGAAGTCCTGCACTTTATCCTTATCACCTACTTTTTTTCTAACTATTTATTCCCCCCAATGCATTCATCTAATTTCCTGGCTTCGAGTACTGTATCTATGCTGATGACCAGCAGGTGTATTCATCTAGTCCTGACCTCTTCTTTGAGTTCTCGACTTATGTGTCTGGCTGCCTGTTCTACATCTGCACTCGATGTCTGATAAGTATTCCAGCCTTGCGTGGGTGCATGCTAAGTTGCTTCAGTCATGTCTGACTCTTAGCAACACTATGGACTGTAGCCCTCCAGACTCCTCTGTCCATAGAATTCTCCAGGCAAGAATGCTAGAGTGGGTTGCCATTCCCTTCTCCAGGGGAATCTTCCCAACCCACATCCCTTACGTCTCCTACTCTGATGGGTGGGTTCTTTATGACAAACATGTCTTAGGAATTAAAGATGTGCTGGGCACTTGAGGCTGTGGCAACAAAGGTGAGCAAGTCAAGGTCTGTACCTTCAAGGAGCTCATAACTTGGTAATGAAGGTGGACACCATCTCAGTGAGCTCGGGCTGCCATCACAGAATGTCACAGGCTGGGAGACTTAAACAGCAGACATTCATCTTCTCAGAGTCCTGGAGGCTGGAAGTCCAAGACAGGGTGCCAGCATTGTCGCCTTGTGGTGGGGGCTCTTATGCTGGTCTGTGGCTGACCATCTTCTTGCTGTCACCTCACCTATTTGTGGACAAAAAGTGCCCACTGCCATATCAAAGGATGCTGCTTTCCTCAAGTAATCAGCCATCGAAACCATGGACCTCCTCCTCCTCCACTCCCTGACTGTGCATGCTGAGGGGATTCAGTACAGAGAGAAACAGGACCCTTGAGCAAGCACTCACACTCTCATACAGAGAAAAGTGCGAACATCATTAACTTTAGAGTTTTGGTTTTCTTTAATTAACAGTAATTTTTGATATTCTGAGTACCTGGATTTTTTTTTGCAAAACACCATACATATCCCTTTACCTCTTGGAGCAGCCCTCAGAGCAAGCTGAGAGGTTGTCTCCTGTAAGTCCTCAGAAAGCTCGTTGGATAGAATATAATTCTCAACTTTTAGTTGTGCTCTTGTTTTCCAGTTGACACACCTCTCCTGTCTACATACATTTGGAAAGAAAGAGATTTCTCTCTCTTCCTCTTATTAGACCACTAATTCTATCAGATAGGAGCACACCTTTATGAACTCATTTAATCCTAATTACCTCCTAAAAAACCCAACTCCAGATATAGTCACACTAGATAGAGTTAGGGTGGGCGGGGTGAGGGGCAGATCCATACCCAGGTCCTTGTGATGCTCCCACAGAGGGAAACACGGGCTGCTGAGGCACAGACAAGCAAAGACAGTGTGAGTGGGGTGAGCGGACCAAGAACTTCCCCAAGTATTGACTCTGGGCCAACAATGAGAGCCTGGCAAACCGGCGTTTTTCATAAACCTTGAGTGTCTACAGGATGGAGCGGACAAAGGCCCTCCAGTCGCAGGGCCCTCTCCCGCCCGAGCCAGCACTGACGTGGATGGACAGGCAGAGGCTTTGTTGTTTATGTGCTCTATTACAGCCAGGCTGAAACTCGGAGGAAGAAAGCTCCTTTGTTTCATCTTAGGATTGATGTGAGCTGTCTGGGGTACCTGTGGTTCTAGAACTCAGCATATCTCATGTGCCTGTGAGATGGACTTCCCACAACCAAGAGCACTCTTCTTTTCTGGTTGCTGCTGGAATCTTAGATGCAGTCCCTTGTCCCTTTGTACCATGATATACAATGGTCATTGTGGAAAAGATGGATCTGGGGTCTACAAGTTAGTGATGATCACTTCTTCCAGCCAAGCTGAAGCAAAACCGCCCTGTCTGCCTTTTTGTCTTCTTGGCTCCCCTTCTGAGTACTTTGCATATTAGTAAAAATGAAAATCACCAAAATAATGTTACCAAGTCCAAACTTGTTCTACTCATCACAAAAGGCCAATAAATCAGGAGATGCTGGGACAAGGAGTAATGACTTTATTTGGAAAGTCATCAAACCGAGAAGATAGCAGACTAATGTCCCAAAGAACCATCTTGCTTTAGAATCCCCTAAAAGGGGAGGGTATGTGGTTGGTTGTTGCAGACTTCTTGGCGTCAGAATCCTTTGTTCTTGCAGCTCTCCCCATAGGTCAGATCACGATGTTCCTGTAAACCTCCAGCAACACAAATGTTATTCTCTATTGTGCAACCCTGTTACCTCTGTTTGAATGGAAGACTGTTAGATCTTTAAAGGTTGGAGCCTTGAGAATGGACTGTCCTGTATATTTCAGGCTACAGGCCACCTTTTTTTACACAAAGCGCGGAGCCAGGATGACTCAGCACAGGCCTCAGGGTACAAAGGTTAAAGTAAAAGAAATAGATCTGAAATGGAGTCAGGCTTGTTCTTCCATATTAAAATTATGCTAGGCATTTGTTCGTATTTTCTCATGCATTAGCTCACTTTTATTCTCACACCTGCCCTGCAAAGAAAATAATACTAGTCTTGTTTTTCAGATTCACAGAGGACCACTCAGAGTACTTACAGTATTTGCCTAGAGCAGCCTCCAAGCCCACTGTCTTGTCACCACGTCACATTGTCCTAGAGCTGCATCCTGCCCTGCTGTGCTACCGTGAGGCCAGCTACTCAGATTACAGCTGTTAATCTCCAGCTAGCTTCTTCTGTTATATCAGGGGACCTCCCTCTGTCTGTGTAGCGTCCCGCGGTTATAAAACTGAGCAGGACCCTCTGGGAGCCTTTTGACAGATCCCTCCCTACCCCCAAGTCCTCAGCCTGCCTTTTGTCTGTAGAATGACTTTAGTCAAAGAATAAATTTAATCAGAGAAATGGGAAAAATACAGAAACAAAGGAAAAGCACTCAAATTAGACCAAATAATAATTTAGTCATTAAAGTCAAGGATGTTTAGTTCCTCCTCAAGGACTACAGATAGTATTCTGAGCCATATCCTGAGAGCTGTCTTATAGATACTGAAACCCCCAGTGGGTGGAAGAACTTAACTACATGATGACCAGACTGTGGCCATGACATCAGCTGCCACAGTTACAAGAACTGGCCTCAAAGAAATGGGAGCGAACCGACCCTGGAACTGAAGGGTAACTTACCACATCAAGATGATGCTGGTCAGACCACTGATGACCGATTCCAAGATGGCCATCAAAGCCGAAGATGATGTTCTACATGTAGCCCCTCCCCCTACACACCCCTGAAACTCCCCTTTAAAAGCTCTCACCCACTGACTAGCTATGGAGTGTTGGCCTTCGGGCACAAGTCTGCCCTCTCCCTGGTTGCCAGGCTCCAGAAAGGAAAAAAGCAAGATTTCCTTTCCACCAACCTTGCCTCTCAAGTATTGACTTTCAAGCAGTGAGCAGCCAGATGCGACTTCACTACTAGAGTGTCCTCCTTAGTCCCCCAGCGAGACAGAGGGCTCCCTGAAGCCACATGTTTGTGGCTTGCTGCCCAGCCCTAAACATAGAGTCGGTCACATCGGAGGGAAGCTGGAAATGTTTGTCAAATGAAGTGTCAACGCTTAGTAACCTCTTAGAATCATAACATTTAAGCTGGCCTTAAACACCCTCTTTTGCAAATGAGTCAGAAAACCAGGAGAAATGAAGGATTTTGTGCAAAGTTGCCCGGTTAGTGCCACTGATGGGAATAGTACAGATTCTTGGCCAATGTGTTTTCTTCTCCATAAACTTGTGTCAGCCGTGCCAGCTTCCTGGAAGTCACATTCTCTGCCTTAGAGGGGCATCCTCATGAGTATTTGAGAAGACTCATCTTTGGGTCAGTGGTCCTTCCCAGTATCCTTCGGTTGTGTACCTTACACATGTATTCATCCTCTTCCCTGTTCCCTCTGGGCGGATAAAAGTATAAACTCTGGAAATCTGAAATAAACTCTTTTCTTTCTTCTATGTTTCATATGTTTAAGTTATAAGCCATAGTGATTGCTTTTTTAAAAAAAAAGAATTGGCAGCTCATTTATCAATTGAACTTTCTTTTGTGTTTTCATGTATCACTGATAGGCAGTTTAAACATGTTAAATACTTTGAACTGACTCTTACTACTAAACTTCTGAAAGCTGTTATTTTGGTAAATGAAAGTAGAGTTTCTATTTTTACTAAAACTCAATGAAAGATTCAGTATTTATAGCGCCCTTTAAAGTCCATGACGTTGTCACTAGTGTATTGGCTCTGACAAAACTGAAATCTGAGAGCTGTGGGTAAGCTTTTGCCAAATATGATTTGATCTGCTTTGAACAGTTCCTAGATTGTTAAACTCTAACCTTGGGCCTTTAATTCCCAGCCCTGCCTGATACCACTGGGGTGAGTCTCTCTTCTTTCCCATACCCTTATTTTCTGCTCCAACTTTTGAATACCTGAGTCTTTGCAGATTACCAGCTGCTCAGACCTGAACCCACTTCAAAGCCTCAGCTACTGGAATCACATCCTCTTCCAGCCCTTTTCCCATTTTCCTCTCAATCGGAACATGGATTCAGGGCTATCTCCAGGCTCTTGTGTCTGAATTCACCCTTTAATGAAGCGAGTTCTGGCCTTGTCTAAGCCTTCTGGCATCTTTCCATCTTTCCACCTCCTGGCTTTCCACAGGTGGTTCTGGTGCGTGCAGGCCTGTCTCATGGGCACAAGCCCTGAGTCACTTTCCCAAGGTCTCTCACCCCTCCCTGGTAGAGATGATACTAGAATCACAGCGTCTCTGCAGAGCATCACCTGCTCTTATTAGGTTAAAAAGATGGAGACCAATAGTGTTGAATGTCATTTCTCTGATAAAACTACTCAGGCCTCAATTTGGTGGAACACACCATTGCTGATATTAGAATATAAATCATTCCGTCAAGAATTTACTAGCATTCTGAATGGTCTAGGATGCATTGGAAATGAACAAGCAGCAGGGGATATATAATCAAATGCTTTTGCTGAAAAACAAATGTACAGCACAGCTTAAAAGGAGCTTGGGCAGCAAAAAAGCTTGTCTGAGAAAACCACTGAGAGAGAAACAGATCTTCTGCTACATTTTTGTGCACATTCATATCCAGATTGTATTAGACACTGTAAATGCAGAATTATAACCTATCAGGGCCGTTTGTTATAGGCTGAAAATAGAAGCCATGGCAAGCCCCAGTGGCTGGATCAAGAGCTTGATAATAAAAATCGGTAAACAGGCTATGGGACTGAGGAATCATCGGCTGGATAATTTGTGTTACAATAACATACGATTTTACATTGCGAGCATCTCAAAATCTGAAGCAAATCTGTTGTCTTCCTTTGACCGAGTCCTTGCTTTGCTAGTACCTGAGATTCCCAGATCTTGTAGGAAGGATCCTGAGCTACATAAATGGTCTTTAACAAGAGGAATAAAAGTGATGTTGGTCAGATGGCAGATCCCCCAGCCCCGGGGCTTGAAAATCTTTGCTTTGTCCTGGTTTTGTGCCCTGAGGTCACCAGTCCTGCCATGCTCTGCAGAAGGACAGAGAAGGAAGGGAGCCTCTGACTGTTCCCACATCAGCCTTTGCTCCAGCTTCCACTCTCTTGTTGCTCTGAATGCCCAGATTTTAGTTGTCACTTAGAGTGTGCCTCTGCAGTGACCCTCTGGATCTGAGAGTGGCAGGGGTAAAATGATTACAGGGCGGATCAGAGCAATTTCTAGCCTCTTGCCTTCCTAAACAACCCGCCAACCCAGACACTTCCATGTCTTGGGATCTCTCAGAACTCTCTAGGGCTAGTGAGAAAAATCTAGATTCCTGTTTTGTGACGAACAGCTTTCAAATGCTGGGGTCACGTTTGGTGGATGGCCTGTTGTGTTTCTACAGTGTGTTATCCGTGTGAGTAAGCGATTTCCGCATGTGAGAAACTAGACTGCAGTGTCTTGGGCCACGGGTAATGGGCTGGGCTGCAAGGATGAGAAGGACATCACGGATCCGTAATGAGAGGGCAGGCACTCGGTCTGTTTGTGGTGGGCATGGTCTACCGTGACTTCTCTGTCCTCTGCCCAGGGCATGTTTCTTCACTCGTGGGGTGGAGCGGTGCCCAGTTCACCTTCCATGCTCTGCTGGACCCGTCAGCAGTGCAGAGCTGATGTTCAGAGGTGAGCCAGACAGAACTCTTGTCCAGCCAGGACTTTCCAGTAGATGTTCCTGTCCCCCTGGCCCTGCGTCTCTCTGGTGCCTGCCTCCTTGGACCTCACCTTGCAGGCTGCACTGTCTTCCCCTCCGCTACGCCAGGGAATGAGAAGAAGGTTCTCTCTCTTGCCTCCCTTCCGCACTGCCTCTTCTGTGCTTCCCATCTGGACTCAGGGCTCGCTCATCAGTGTCTGCCGCATGAGCATCTCTTCCTGTCTCCAGCCTGCGTCCCACCCAGAACAGAATAAACCCCGAAGGTGCCAAGTGTGCTCCACCCACCTGGATAAGACCAAACTGGTTGTGCTTTTATTATTTTTTAGGCTCTTCAAAAATAATTTTTTAAGCTTTTTTTCTCTTTTACCCCTGCCCTGCCATCTTCTTGACTACAGAGGATTTGAATGGGCACACGAGGTCAAGTCCTCTTTGACTCCGATGGCGCTCTGCCCGTATCACTCAGTGCAATTCCACCTTGAGCTAAGGCTGTTGCCACCAGCATCTTTGTCCGAGGGCTTTCTCTGCTCACCGAAGTCCACGTTACTGTCTCTGTGCCAGGCTCCAGGCATCAGAGAATGAATAGCCCTGCCCCCTCCCCAGCAGCCTGTCCTCAATGACAGACCAGGCACTAATGTGCCTCTTCTTCTGAATTACGCTATGAGCTTATTGCCGGTCAGGTCCATGCCTTAATCTGAGACAGACGCTTAACCTGGTGGGGTTCAGCCTTCTTCTAAGAGCCCACTTCCTGGAAAACAAATCCTTCAGGAACCATCTTCCCTCCCTCTTTTTCTACTTCCTCATTAGTGTTTTCTGGAATTGTCTTCAGAATAAAATTCTTGTACTTGATTCCCTGAATCAAGTCACTTCTGGAGAAACCCAAGCTAAGGTGCCACTTAATACCAAGTCGGGGCAGGCGGCCGGAAGCGGTGGTTTTCAGGCTAGTGCACTGTTGGCCCGAATGAGCCAGACCCTCACGTCTCTTCTCCTTCCACCTTTTGCGTGGCTCTGACTGCTAAAAGCCATATGATTTTTCTAGTCACACGAAGAATGGAATGTGCTCAATCAAAAGGATCAAGCGATTTCAGTTTTTACATTAAATGAATTGGTAGCTTGGATTTAAAAGTCTCGAAAGACAGACTTCCCTGGTGGTTCGGAGGTTAAGAATCCACCTGCCAGTGCAGGGGACATGGTGTCCCTCCCTGGTCTGGGAAAAGTCCCACATGCCAGGGGACAACTACGCGCATGTGTCACAACTGCTGAAGCCCACGTGCTCCAGGGTCTGTGTTCCACAACAGGAGAAGCCACCACAGTGAGAAGCCCGCAAACCACAACGGTGAGTAGCCCCTACTTGCCACAGCCAGAGAAAGCGTACTCACAAGTCTCAAAAGACAGTTGAAATCCTTTCACTCAGAAGCATCCGTTCTTCTGTCCGCACAGACTGCATCCCCTCGAAAGATATTTAAACCACGGTTCCATTTTTAAAATCTGGAGTATCTGTTAGACACTATGAAATATATTTGGTGTCAGGAAGTATTATTTATGTGTGCTTTTTTTTTTCCTTTCCCCAGACCCTCTGACAGAATTGTTTGTGAGTGTTTAGCCTCTTAGAGCAGTGATGTAGAAGATAAATACCAGGAAGTCCAGAGGGACTCTCTCACAAATGAGCACACTGCCTCACGTTGCCTTTGTTCTGGATACCCCAGGATGAAGGATGTTTTCTCTTTGTTATATGCGGACTGATTAAAAATACCTCTAAATATTGAATTTGAAAAGTCATATTAAAATGGTACTGTTCCCAGTGGTGGGTCAGCTTGTTGCCACACACCCAGACAGTGGAAGCCTAGGGCTTGGAAGTTAAACATACAGAAAACTCTGGTGATTCAACTCTGAGCAGTCAGGCTGTTTCAGTCATGCTTTCTAAAGGTAGGGAGTGGGGTGGGATTTCAGAGAATGTTCTAGTGGTCTGATCTGTGCCACATGCCTTATTTTTTTTTGTTGTTTGGAATTTTAAAAAATTATTTGTATTTATTTATTTGGCTGCGTTGGGTCTTAGTTTCAGCTTGTAGGATCTTTGTTGCATCATGTCATCACATAGGAGCTTTTGACGCAGTGTACAGATGCTCCAGTTGTGGTGTGCAAGCGCAGTTGTTCCATGGCACACTGGTTCACTACTATGCCAGGGACTTAGCTGTCCCCCTCAGAATATGGGATCTTTGTTCCCCGACCAGGGATCAAACCCACATCCCCTGCACTGCAAGGCGACATCTTAACCACAGGACCACGAGGGAAGTTCCTTATTTGTAAATTTTTAATTTCAATAAATTTGTCTGCAGCAGAGCTATCTATGAGGCAAAGTCTTTCTTTTAGAAAAGACAAAAAACATTAGGCTGATATTGGAGGTCCTCAGTGGCTGGCATATTTGGTAGACAGTTTGCATCTATCGACACAATTCATGGTACATTGACTCGCCCTGAGTGACATAACCTTTTGCTGTGTGATCCTTCCTCTGAATTGTGCTATAAGTTTATTGATGGTGGGGCCCTGCCTCTGCTTTTCAGGATCCCATATTGTGTGTCCCATGCTGTTTACTTAGCTAAAGCATTGTAACCACCAAGGGTGTGACACAGATATTTGCTCAAAGAACATTTATCGTATTTCTTGACCCATAATTTGCCATTTTATTTTAGCTTTATGCTCGTTTTGTAATTCCTCAAAGCTCAATGATGGATCTTTCTGTGTAGTGATCTCTTCATTTAGGGTAACATTTAGAATGTATTCTTAGAAGCTGCCAGAGTTGGACTATTTTTCCAGACAACATTTAGGTTGAACCACTGAAAAGGGCCAGTATTCAGCCTTTGGTGGGCAATACCTGCATCCTCTCCAAAACACATATTTTGGGCATGACTCTAGTCCTGGGAATTCTGAGTCATGAATGAAGCCTTGAAATGTGTATTTTAAAGAAACTTCTTGTGTAGATCAGTATTTTACAGCTACTGTCCTAAAATCTTGCTATTGCCTTTCCCTGAATTCTAGTATAAGAAAAGCCCACATCAGGAGTATTCTGTATATTTTATCAGTGTAAAAATATAAAGGACGTTCACGACATTACCTTATGACTCTTACTTAAGGAGCATCGTGACATCATGACAAATTCCTCCCAAAGCAGAGGGTCTAGTAAGAGTTGAGATATTTTTTTCTTGATAAATTTACTTCCAATTATTATTGACTTATGAAACCTATTCCTGCTTCCTTCTCCATTCCAGCTGCTAGAAAACCTAAAGTCAAATTTTGTAAAATGAATGTAGCTTTCCCCCAACAGACGCTTACACTATAAATATTGATTTTTCTTTTCCTTTAATATGTGATGCCATAAAAAGGAAAATAAGCCAAGACTTCTTATCTTATTGAAGAAAGACTTTTATTTAAAGTTGTGCAAAAGCTTTTTCATAAGTTTTCTTAGTCCTAGATTCCCTAGGAAACAGAGCTCCAAGCAGGAGACATGGGTTTGATCCCTGGGTCTAGAAGATCCCCTGGAGAAGGAAATGGCAACCTACTCCAGTATTCTTGCTTGGGAAATCCCAAGGACAGAGGAGCCTGGCGGGCTAAAGTCCATGGGATTGCAAAGGGTTGGACATGACTTACCAACGAAACAAAAGCAGTAACAAATCCCATCTTCTGTATTTGTGTGGACACAGTGAGTCTTCGGGTTTGCAGTGTTGCCCCAGGGCACCTGTGGTCATTATTGATCATAACAGATTCATGACAGAGAGAGAGATAAATGGACCACAACCCAAAGAGTGCTGTAGCTGACATGCTGGGCCAGTATTTTTGCTTTGAATAGACTTTCTGCGTTTGGATGGAATATTTATGCTTTTATGCTAAAATAAAAGGGCAAAGTGGAATAAGCTATTACATGGTCCATTAAAACTACTTTTAAGGGACTCTCTATAGCAAAAAATTCCACAACTTTTGCATTTGCCAAAGGAACTTCTCGGTTAAGTACAGGCTACTTGTTCTTAGAACTCAAAAGAAAGGGCAGATGCCACCTTGGACCTTTTTGAAAATGATAATTGTATATTTATATGGTGGTGAAGAGGAATTTTCACAACAGCCATCATACACATACTGAGACTGGCCGCCAAGGAAATCTGATTACTCAATTTGAAAATAGGAGAAAATCAGTCTAGAACTAGCTTGGGTTTCACACAAAACCTCCTTTTCGTATCGTCCCATCTTCTGTCTCCCTTCTGCTGTTCATACAGTGCACACAGTTGAAACCAAGGCACATCCAAAGATTCGAAATGCATGAGGCACCATCTCTTTCTTATTACAGTCTCAGGGAAACATGGCAAATATACAAACATCCAATTCCTATTTCTGTGTGAAATCCAGTCATTTTTCCCAAGCAGAAAAGGTGACAGAATTAAATCGTATTCATGTCATTTATGAAAGCAATGGTTCCTGCTTTTATCCACATGAAACAGACGAGTCATTTTCCCTTAAGTGGTTCAACTGGCAATCAGGATTTCCAGACAGATGCACTGAAAAAAAAATGTGTATGATTTGGTGGACCATCCACTTGATTAGGCTGTTTTTGTGTGTGATTTTCTTTGGGCATCTCCTCATGAGATGAATTCCACCCCTGCATGGCTGCCTCACACAATCCATTTTTGCTTTGTAGTATTATGTCTCCCTAAGGCATGATGTGCTCACAGAGCTTTGCCTGTTTGATCTAAGATAAAAGATAACTAGACACCTAGGTGGTCCTTGTACAGGTGAGCAGTATTCTGGGTCCTCTTTACGTTCGGTTGTGTGTGCGCCTCCGTAAACAAGCTCTCGATTTTCTGGATTTATTGTATGCAACAGAAGATCTCCAGGCTCTGGATTCAATAATAAGTGGGGATTTATTTTTGGACTCTTTGCAGTTTTGTTTGTTTTCGGGGCTTGACTTTACTAGAAGATACTTTTACTTTTAAAAAACTTCCTTAAAAAATACTGCATAGAATTCACCAGTTGGAATCTGTTCAAATTGCGATGCATTAATTAATCTTAAGTAATAAATCTAATAACTGTAAAGCTGGAGATGCTGCCATACCTTGGCTGATGAAGACGGGACAGAGGACAGGGACTAGGACTTGGATTTGGTCATCGACACTGCAGATCCTGTGACCTGAATCTCCTGAACTGAAACTCTGTGGGTTCACCTGGAACCTACGATGTCTTCTCAAAGGGAGCTGAGGGAACAGAAAGGACATGAAACTTGGGCAAAACCATGGTCCAAAGCTGTAAAAAAGCACAAAAGTTTGAAGGGATTACAGAACAAAAGATGTTGACTCAGTTATCCATCAAGGAATTGAGAGAGTGAGGGAAGGTGAGAAGAAAACTGAGAAGTGCCCAGAATTAACTGTCTGCGGTTTTGTCACAGTGAGCTGTCTCTGTGGTTTGATCACATTCCAGGGGCCGGTAAGTGATCAGATTGGCCGGTGTTAGCATCTAACTGTGGGTTTGGGAAATAAATTCTCACTGAAGACAGCAGCATGGAGACCACGCATGGGCAGTGGTCTGCAGGAAAGAGCTAGGCAGTCACAGGGGTGCCTGCTGTCAAGTCGGGGGGGGGGGGGGAGGTCCCATCCCATGGGCAGATAGGGCTTTGAGATTGACAGGCAATGAAGAAACTCCACTTGATCAAAGCAGTCCTGCTCAAAAATTAGTTCATGGACCCATGCTGGCCTGAGAACTGGGTTTTACTGGCCTGCAAGGAGATAAGCATAGAAATTAAGAGTAAACGTTTAGCAGCTTCCCCCTCGAACTTCATAGAGTCATTTTAAGTGTGCTGAATCTTTATGTGCCTTTGTTTTCATTGTATTTTCCTACTAATTTAATTTTTATTGGATTTCACAGAAGTGTGGTTCTGCAACATAGTGAAAATTCAAAGTCAATAAAAACAAAAAATTCTGGTTCTTCATCACAGATATTTTGAGAAGGACTGACCACATAAGTGGAATAAAACAGACCTCAGAGACCCCAGTCCCCCGCTTTGCCCGCTTCCTTACTTTTCTGCTCTTTATCTCCCCGTCCTAGGCACTTTGAAGACCTGATCCACCACAAGGCTTGCTAAAACCCTTCTAGGAAGATCCTACGCTAATGGTTGTTAGTATCTGGGCTGCGAGTTTTGGCTCAAGTGGAAAAAGGTTGCCTCAGTCCAAACCACAGGGACCCACACTCAGCTTCCCGTGCCCTGTGACACCGACTCTGTCTCAACTCTGGGTCACCTGGTTTTGGGGGCTCCCTAATGGCACATCAGATAAAATAAAGCCTTTCAGTTTTATTTTAATCCTTTAAATATTTTTTTTAAATTTTTATTTGGAGGCTAATTGCTTTACAGTGTTGAGTTAGTTTCTTCTGTACAACCACTTGAATCAGTCATGTGTATACATATATCCCCTTCCTCTTGAGCTTCCTTCTCACCCCTCTATTTGAATCCTTTAAATTATTTCCTTCAACAACTGCAGATGTTCAAGCAATAAGGGTTGTTGTGAGTGAGAGCCATTTTCAAGGTGAGGGCCGGAAGGTCCTACCCTGTGCCTGTCTGTGCTGTATACTTGACATTCACGTGCTCAGCTATAGATTAAAACGACTTTATTCCAAACCCACCTGGCTAGAGGGACAAAAGTTACTTCCACCCTATTGGAGTTCTGGAACTGATGGGAAGGATCGAATGGCTTTTCTGTGGACAGCTGGAAGGGGAATGGGCTGCAGGCAGGGGGACTGACTGAGGAAATAGGACTTTTCCAGGACAAGGACTTGGGCTTCATGACCTAGTTGAGAATACAGTCTCCAAACGTGGGGCAAGATGGAGTTACACAGCCTAGTTGTTGGTAGCCCTTCAGACACCCAGTCCCCAGGATTAGAATAGCCTCTTGTTTGAGGATGGCAGGGGCATTAGGGAATGCCCAGGGGAAGGTGGGACCTGTGCGTGTGTGTGTGTGTATTTTTCTGTTGTTAAGGGCAGCTGGGTCCACTCTGATGGAGGAGGCGGTGTCTGTGGGCTGGGACTCAGGCAGGACCCTCCAGCATCCTATACTGAGCTGTGTAGAAATGCTTTTGTTGGTCCATTTTTATCTTGGAAGAACTTAGAGATAGGAGTTAGTGTGGCTCAGGCCAGAAAGGAGGTCAGAAAAATAGAATGTCTGAATGTGAGGGAGACTGTACTATTATTATCTGTTGACTTACATACTAGAAGGAATGACAGATGTCCGAAGTATGGAAATAAAGCAAAATAGAGCTTTATCCATCACCTGCCTCCTCCCTTCCAACATCCCTGCCCCCTCCTGCATAAACACCTGTTTGATTACATACCTATTCTGTAAGCAGCCCTGTGAGCAGAGCTCTCTGCAGGTCTTGAGGGAAGTGAAAGCATGACTATCTTGAGATGTCACTGTAGCTTCAAAGCAGCTTTTAGTTTAAACAGGGAGATGAAAACATCCAAAGAGATGATGCTCATTTGAATAGTTCAAGACCAAGAACATTTGCAAGCTCTGCATGAACAGGGGAGGCCATCACTGTCCAAGGTATCCTAAGGGTGACTTGGGCACTGTGCACAGGGAGGGAGAGCAGGCAGAGAAAGAGATTAGTGCTAGGAGCAGAGGGCGCGCTGCACTCAGTGATGGGGACCCACCAGCCTCCCTTCACTCCTTCTCATACAGCACATGCTCAAGCCAGCACTGCCCTCAGCCAGCCTCCTTCCAGCTGGCTTCACCCCACCCTCCCACCTGCCTGGAGCACAATCCCAGGCGAGGAAACCACGGCCAGCGCCGCCCAGTGGCACACTGAGGTGGGCTTTGCAGATATCAACTCTTGGGTTCAAAGCAAGCTGATGGTTCCCTAGGATGATATGTTGTCAGATGAGGTGTGCCCCTGTTTCACCAAAGGGAAGAGCAGCTTAGCTCTTTAATGCAGAAGACCTGCTATGTGGGAAGCCCTTCTTTGGTGAAGTTTTTTTCCAAATTTACCTTGGAAATTGAACTCTTCAACTTCCTCAAAGTCAGTGTAGGAACACTGAAGTCTGTATGTGTATGTGTGTATTTGTTGTTGTTTAGTTGCTTAGTCGTGTCTGACTCTTTTTGCGACCCCATCGACTGTAGGTTGCCAGGTTCCTCTGTCCATGGGATTCTCCAGGCAAGAATACTGGAGTGGGTTGCCATTTCCTTCTCCAGGGTATCTTCCTGACCCAGAGAATGAACCCATGCCTCCTGCTTGGCAGGCATATTCTTTACCACTGAGCCAGAAGGGAAGCCTGTATGTGTGTAAGCATGTGTATTTATACATGTTTATGTGTATGCATTTATGTGTCTGTATTTTGTATGTATGTGTATGTATGTGTCTATTTGACAGAGTCCAATGATTAACCGTAATTAATAGACTTCAACTAAATACCTACTATGTGCCAGGCCCTAGGCTGGAATAGATTCATAAGTGAATCAGACATTTCCTGTTCTCTGGGGCTGTAACTAAGTAATAGAAGAGGCCAGAGTGTTAGAAAATTAAAGTGCAATGGCGGCCGGGGGGGTGGGGAGGAAAAAGGATGAAATAAATTGCAGTGAGTGAATCTGCAGTTTTTGGAGTCAAGGTCAATGTCGGATATTTGGAAGATTTCAGAAAATGTTAAATTTAAAACTTTTGATTGACTTGCCTATGTCTACTTATCTTATTGAATTAACAATTGTTGGGTCAAATTTTCCCACCAGATTGTGACTGTTAAGTACAGAGTAGTCATTTGTATTGGTTGATCAGAACAAAAGCCTGTAACAATTTGCAAGCCTGGTGATGGTTAATGGTGAAAACTGTTGGTTGGAATATCAAAGCACTATTTTATAGCTGATGGGATTTCATCTCAGTGGATTGTAGGCCTAATATTCCATTTATTTTCCTATACATAATCACCTAGACAGCATATTAAAAGCATAGACATTACTTTGCCAACAAAGGTCCATATAGACAAAGCTATGGTTTTTCCAATAGTCATGTATGGATGTGAGAGTTGGACCATAAAGATGGCTGAGCACTGAAGAACTGATGCTTTTGAACTGTGTTGGAAAAGACTCTTGAGAGTTCCTTGGACTGCAAGGAGATCCAACCAGTCCATCGTAAAGGAAATCAGCCCTGAATATTCACTGAAAGGGCTGATGCTGAAGCTGAATTCCAATACTTTGGCCACCTGATGCGAAGAAGTGACTCATTGGAAAAGACCCTGATGCTGGGAAAGATTGAAGGCGGGAAGAGAAGGGGACAACAGAGGATGAGATGGTTGGATGGCATCACTGATGCTATGGACATGAGTTTGAGCAAGCTCCAGGAGTTGGTGATGAACAGGGAAGCCCGTGTTGCTGCAGTCCGTGGGGTCACAGAGTCGGACACGACTAAGTGACTGAACAACAATAACAATACATACACACAAAGAATTCCAAAATCAGTTCACCATGCCCTTTAATAATATACTTGGCACCTTACTTTCATGTTTAAAATATGTATATAACATACTAGTATGTATTCTTATTTTTTCAATCTGTGATATAAACTTATAAAACTCAAGGAGCTTTAAAAAATATCCTCTCTGCATCTTCAAATACTTCCTTTTGGAGAGGCACATTAGAATCTTGATGAGAGGCAAAGAAACAGAATAGGTACTGCTGAAACCCCCTCCCATCCAGAAACCTTGGTTTTAAATAGCCATGAAATTCAAATAATAGGTCAATGAATTTTTCCATCTAGGTAAACCAGAAGAAAAGACCACTAGATATTTCTCTAAAGATTAAACGTCTTTTCATGCTCAGCTTGTCTGAATTACCTTTGGATGACTGTCCGCTTCATTTGTTCATTCATTTATCTATTCACATATTTACTGAGTGCTTCTATGCCAGGCACTTCTCAGTGCTTAGAACAGAAAGACAAAGATATATGCCTTTTTAAATGTTAGATTTTAATGCAGCATTTCAGAAAATTGTTTTAAAGAGTAAAATTGATAATATGATGGATGGTGCTAAGTACTATGGAGAAAGATGAGAGGAAAACAGACAGGAGTGCAGCAGGAGATGGCAGTCTCATCAGGGCAGTCAGAGAGGACCTCATGGAGAAGGTGACCTCTGAAAGAAGCTCTGAAGGAGCTGAGGGCAAGCTGCGCCCAGCCCTGGGGGTGAGCAGACAGAGAGGGTGACCAGGGAGGGTCCCTGAGGCAGGAATGTGCAAGGCAGGGAGCAGTGGGAGTGGGGGCGTACGGGGGTGGGGGGGTGAGGCGGAGGCGGTGGGGTGGTCCAGCCAAGGTGACAGCATGGTGTCAAAGTGTGAAGGGGGCCATTGGACTGAAATGTGAACATCATCCTTCTGACTGCTGCTTGGAGAATGGTCCAAACAGAGAGAAGAGGAACAGAAGGGTGAGGGTACCAATTGGCGTCATCCAAATAAGAAGTTATGAGGGCTTAGACTAGGGTGGTAGCAGCTGAGTTTTCAGGGATGATTTCTGGGTCTTTTTTATCCAGAAAGTCCTCTTTAGGGTATGCACACAAAATAATTAAAAGCAAGGACTCAAACAGACATGTGTGTGTACACCAGGACTCATAGCAACAATATTTCCAATAGGCAAAAGGTGAAATCAGCATGTCCATGGACAAATTGATAGAAAATCCCATGGACAGAGAGGCCTGGTAGGCTGCAGTCCATGGGGTCGCAAAGAGTCGGACACGACTAAGCGACTTCATTTTCCCTTTTCGCTTTCATGCATTGGAGAAGGAAATGGCAACCCACTCCTTTGTTCTTGCCTGGAGAATCCCAGGGACGGCGGAGCCTGGTGGGCTGCCGTCTATGGGGTCGCACAGAGCTGGACACGACTGACGCGACTTAGCAGCAGCAGCAGTATATCCATACAAATGGAATATTGTGCAGCCTTAAAAACACAGGATGTTCAGACAAATGCTACCACTTGGGTGAATCTTGAAGACATAAACCAGACACAAAGGGACAAAATCCTGTATAATTCCACCCGTGTGAGGTACCTAGAATAGTCATGTTTATAGAGACAAAGTAGATGGTGGTTGTCAGGGGCGAGAGAGGAAAGAAATGTTGTTTCACGGGGACAGAGTTTCAGTTTTGGGAGCTGGAAAGCGTTCTGAGGATGGCTGGTGGTGATGGCAGCAGAACGATATGAATGAATAGTAAGTGCCCTGCATACGAACCTTCGAATTTTGAACTTTTAAAGATGGGAACGTGTGTTCCATCAACGTCAGGCATGAGTGAAATTCCAGCGTGCCCTGTCTCTCCTATTGCTGATGATCCTTCAGCTCATCCATGTGTCACTTCCTCTCCCTCCTCCGGTCAGTAACTCTTCTTGCCTCTTCACTATATGCCAGCCCCTGGATGCCAGCGGTTTTACTGCACTACAGTACTTCTCAAGGTACTGTACTGTAAGATTAAAAGTGTTTTTTTTTTAGTTATTCTTTGTTTGTCTTTTATGTATTAGTTGGGTGAAAAGTATTAAAAATCTATTACAGTTCAGTACTATATAGTAGATTGTGTTAGTTGGGTATCTAGGCTAACTGTGTTGGACTCATGAACAGATTGGACTTACAAATGCACTCTCAGAATGGAACTCGTTCACATGTAGGGGACTTACTCTACTTAATGCCACTGGGCTGTCCACTTAGAAATTGTTAAGATGGCAAATTGTATGTTATGTGCATTTACCGTAATCGAAAGAATTTTTCAAATGTTGGATTACATTCTGGATCCATTTTGGAGACAGAGCCAACCCAACGTGCCAGAGAGCTGGATGGGGCTGGAAGAGGCTCAGAGGATGACTCTGAAGGCTTAGCCTGCGCTCCAGGGACATGATGCAAAGCACTGTGGAGGAGCAGTCAGATGGAGACATAGTTAAAGCTCTCTTGCTTTTCATCTTTTGGGAGGAGAATGGCACATTTTAAGCTCATTTTTGGCATTTTATGAAATCTGGGCCGCTACCCTGCTCCAGGTCTCTACATTTTCTTGTCTGAATGATTATAATTGGTCTCTACATTGTCTCCCTGCTTCTGTTCTTGTGTTTCATGTAGATAACTCTCAAAATAGCAGTCAGATCCTGTTGACCTTCAGTCCAGTGGGTCCCATCATGTAATTAAGAGCCAAAGTCATCCCACTGGCCTGCAGGTCCTCACAATGTCTTGATGGCTCCCATTGTGTGTATATGCAATTGACCTTTATTCAAGGTAGCTATTCTATAAATCCCCCACCCCCAAACTGAATTACCCAATACTGAACCATTGCTTCTAGGGGGAATATGTATATTTAAATAGGTTCTGGTACCTATGCCAACACTGACAGGATGTTTCCCATACCAGGAAGCAATCCTTGGGACACCAGATGGATGTCCTAAAATTAAACTAGATTCTGACACCATCTACCCAGAGACAGCATCAGATCCATGGGTCCAGTCCATCCTTCCTGCCCTCCCCTACCCCTCAATTCAGATGCCAGCCACAAGGCCAGGTTGTCATCTATACCTGTGCTTCTGACCAACTGGCTATTGATTGGAGGTTCCAGTGACCCCCTCCTTGGGTCTGATTAATTTGCTAGAGAAGCTCACACAACTCAGGGAAACATTTTGCTCACTAGATTACCAGGTTATTGTAAACATATATAACTCAGGAATAGCCAGATGGAAGAGATGAATGAGTGAAGGGGCAACAATCTTTCATGCCTATCTCCAGGCACTCGTGAAGTCAAATCTGGCTTCTGTACCCCAACACCAAATTAAATCTCAGAGGCAGAGTTTTTTTTTCATATTGTATTTATTTATTTGGCTGGACAAAGTCTTAGTTGCGGCATGTGGGATCTAGTTCCTTGATCTAATTAACAATGCTGTGATAGTTTCAGGTGAACAGTGAAGGCACTCAGTCACACATATCCATTCTTCCCCCGCCCCCCCTCTCCTATCCAGGCTGCCAGATAACATTGAGCAGAGTTCCATGTGTGGTACAAGAGGTTTTGGTTGCTTATCCATTTTAAATATAGCACTGTGGGAAGGTCATGTACACACTGCTATATTTAAAAAGAGGCAGAGTTTTAGGTGAAATAGAAAAGAATAACTTTGTTACTTTGCCAGGCAAAGAGGGCCACAGTGGGCTAATGTCCTCAAAACTGTGTGTGCTCACTTGGAGAGGGTAGTGAGGAGTTTTATAGTAATGGTTCAAAGAGGGCGTGGTCAGCTCATGGACATTCTTCTCACTGGTTGGTGGAGTAAGTGGGAGTCAGCATCATCAACCTGCCGGATCCAACATGACTGGGTTCTGTGTGCTTGTGTGTAGCATACCATTGATTTCTCCCACCTGATGAGGGGTTGAGTATCTGCCAACAGCTCAAAGGTATTGTTCTGTATAGCCCTTAATGGGGAATCAGGACCCTGCCCTATGGCTGGCCACTGTTCTTTCTTTTGACTGTTTCTTCCTTGTCTCACCACCCCTTCGCTTTCCTAATTAGCAACTATTTGAACTTGCCCTTTGGAACTTAGGGGAGATCGTGAAGGCTGAGTGAAGCCTATTTCCTGTAATCAAGGAATGGGGTACACAGAAAGGCTTTTGTGTGCAGAAGCCCCACAGGGTCCCCCAGGGCAACACTGTCCTCATATCTTCACATGGGCGCCGACCTAGAAGCTCTCCAAACCCAGTCCTTTGGGTATCTATGGAGGTTTCATTATAGATCGGCATGATTGATTAAACCATTGGCCTCTGGTGATAGATTCAACCTCCAGCCAGATATCAGAAGGAAGGATGGGCTTGAAAGTTTTAACCCTTTAATCACACGGTTGGTTCTCCTGGCAGCCACCCCCCTCATTAACATAACAAGACACCTCTTTGACCCCACTTTGGAAATTCCCAGTGTTTTAGAAGCTCTGTGCCGGAAACAGGGGTGAAGATAAAATATGTATTTCTTATAAATAACAGTATCACAACACCTATCATTTTCTCTGTATATGCGTGTGTGTGTGTGTACATGTCAAGTATTTCAGTTCAGTTCAGTCACTCAGTCGTGTCCGACTCTTTGTGGCTCCATGGACTGTAGCACACCAGGCTTCCCTGTCCATCACCAACTCCTGGAGCTTGCTCAAACTCATGTCCATCCCATTGGTGATGTCATCCAACCAACTCATTCTCTGTCTTCCCCTTCTCCTCCTGCCCTCAATCTTTCCCAGCGTCAGGGTCTTTTCCAATGAGTTGGTTCTTCACATCAGGTGGCCAAAGTATTGGAGTTTCAGCTTCAGCATCAGCCCTTTCAGTGAATATTTGGGACTGATTTCCTGTAGGATTGACTGGTTGGATCTCCTTTCAGTCCAGTTAGATGCCAAGGTGGCAGGGGAACAGGACGGGGAGACCACTTTCTCCCCCACAAATTCATCAAAAGATCATTTGAATGCTGAGCAACTTCCGCAAAACAACTTCTGAACACTGGCGGAGGACACCAGGCACCCAGAAAGGCAGCCCATTCTCTTCTAAAGGAGGTAGAATAAAATATAAAAGACAAAAGAGTTAGGGATGGAGACCTGTCCTGGGGAGGGAGTCCTGAAGAAGAAGTTTCCACACAGTAGGAAACCCTCTTACAGGCGGGTCTGTGGGGAATTTTGGAATCTCAGAAGGCAACATAATCAGTATAAAAACAAAAAACAAAAAACACACAGAATACATGCCTAGCTGCAACTGCAGAAGAGAAAACTTTCCCGTGAAAAGCTCTAATGTAACAACTTAACGCACAGCCTGGCCTGCTCACAGAACAAAGGATTGAGGAACACCAAAGGAGAGCTGGCAGGCTGCGGACCAGCCCCTCTCCACCAGAGGCAGAGAGGCAGGCTTGCGACAGCCAGAGCTGGAAGGCAAGGGGTTGCTGCAGTCTCAGCCCCAGAGACGGCATCTTCCATCAAACTGTGAGCAGGCTCCCAGCTGCTGACCACATCTTCCCAGGATCCAGGATGGTTGACATCCTCCAGGAGGGTCGCAGCCTGAGGTCAGCTCCCCAGAGGAGACACATGGCACACCCGAGACAGTGCTCTCACTGTGCACCCAGGACACCGAGCTGCTGGGACTGGGGAGGTGGTTAAGACACACGGCCCTAAACCAGAATTGAAAGAGATACGTGTACCCCAATGTTCATCGCAGCACTGTTTACACTAGCCAGGACATGGAAGCAACCTAGATGTCCATCAGCAGACAAATGGATAAGGAAGCTGTGGTACATATACACAATGGAATATTACTCAGCCATTAAAAAGAATACATTTGAATCAGTTCTATTGAGATGGATGAAACTGGAGCCCATTATACAGAGTGAAATAAGCCAGAAAGAAAAACACCAATACAGTATACTAATGCATATATATGGAGTTTGAAAGATGGTAACGATAACCCTATGTGCAAGACAGAATAAGAGACACAGATGCATAGAACAGTCTTATGGACTCTGAGGGAGAAGGGAAGGGTGGGATGTTCTGGGAGAATAGCATTGAAACATGTATATTATCATATGTGAAACAGAACACCATTCCCGGTTCGATGCATGAGACAAATGCCCAGGGCTGGGGCAATAGGATGACCTAGAGGGATGGGATGGGGAGGGAGGTGGGAGGGGAGTTCAGGATGGGGAACACATGTAAACCCATGGCTGATTCATGTCAATGTATGACAAAAACCACTACAATATTGTAAAGTAATTAGCCCCCAACTAAAATAAGTAAATTTATTAAAAAAAAAAAAAAAGACACATGGCCCTCCTGGGACAGTGCACTCGCCGAAAGCACCTGGTTGCCTGAGCTGCTCAGACCTCGGAAGGGCATGAAACACACGCCCAGCCCACAGAGACTGAGCCAGAACTGTATCTGAGTGTCCCCTGTGGATGTCTGGGTCAGCAGTGGCCTACCGCAGGGGCTCTGGGTGCGGCAGACCTGGGTATGGCATAAGCCCTCTTGGAGGGAGTCGCCATTAACCCCACCATAGAACCACCAGAACTTACACGGGACTGGGGAAACAGACTCTTGAGGGCACAAACAGAACCTTGTGCACAGCAGGACCAGGAGAAAGGAGCAGTGACCCCACGAGAGACTGACCCAGACATGCTCGTGAGTGTCCAGAGGTCTCCGGTGGAGGCGTCGGTTGGCAGTGACCTGCTGCAGGGCTGGAGGCACTGAGTGCAGTAATGGGACCTTTTGAAAGAGGTCACCATTATCTTCATTACCTCCACCACAGTTTGGCCTCAGGTCAAGCAACAAGGAGGGAACACAGCCCTGCCCATCAACAGAAAATTGGATTAAAGATTTACTGAACATGACCCCGCCCATCAGGACGAGACCCAGTTTCCCCCTCAGTCAGTCTCTCCCATCAGGAAGCTTCCATAAGCCTCTTATCCTTATCCATCAGAGGGCAGACAGAATGAAAAGGACAATCACAGAAAACTAACCAGTCTGATCACATGGACCACAGCCTTGTCTAGCTCAATGAAACTATGAGCCAGGCCATGTAGGGCCACCCAAGACGGACGGGTCATGGTGGAGAGTTCTGACAAAACGTCCACTGGAGAAGGGAATGGCAATCCACTTCAGTATTCTTGCCTTGAGAACCCCATGAACAGTGTGAAAAAGCAAAAATGTGAAAGATGAACTCCCCAGGTTGGTAGGTGCCCAATATGCTACTGGAGAAGAGTGGAGAAATAACTCCAGAAAGAATGAAGAGATAGAGCCAAAGCAAAAACAACACCCAGCTGTGGATGTGAGGGTGAGGAAAGTAAAGTCCAATGCTGTAAAGAGCAATATTGCATAGGAACCTGGAGTGTTAGGTCCATGAATCAAGGCAAATTGGAAGTGGTCCAACAGGAGATGGCAAGAGTGAAAATCGACATTTTAGGAATCAGAGAACTAAAATGGACAGGAACAGGCAAATTTAACTCAGATGACCATTATATCTACTACTGTGGGCAAGAATCCCTTAGAAGAAATGGAGTAGCCATCAAGCCCATCATCGTCAACAAGAGTCCAAAATGCAGTACTTGGATGTAATCTCAAAAACAACAGAGTGATCTCTATTCGTTTCCAAGGCAAACCATTCAATATCGCAGTAATCCAAGTCTATGCCCCAACCAGTAATGCTGAAGAAGCTGAAGTTGAATGGTTCTTTGAAGACCTACAAGACCTTCTAGAACTAACACCCAAAAAAAGAGGTCCTCTTCATTACAGGGGACTGGAATGCAAAAGTAGGAAGTCAAGAGATACCTGGAATAACAGGCAAATTTTGCCTTGGAGTACAGAATGAAGCAGGGCAAAGTCTAACAGAGTTTTGCCAAGAGAATGCACTGGTCATAGCAAACACCCTCTTCCAACAGCACAAGAGAAGTCTCTACACATGGACATCACCAGATGGTCAATACCGAAATCTGATTGATTATATTTTTTGCAGTTGAAGAAGGAGAAGCTCTATACAGTCAGCAAAAACAAGACTGAGAGCTGACTATAGTTCATCTCAAGTAGATTACAATCTTAATAAACAACTTAAATCATTTTATCTGTATATAAATATATCTCAAGTAGATTACAATCTTAACTTAAATCAGGAAAGCCTATTTTCTTTTTATTAACAATGGGAAAATGAGGTTTAGAAGTGATAAGCAGCATGCCTGAGGTTGCCCAGCAAAAGGGACTAGAGTTGAAATCCAAATCCCATCAACAGGTCCCAAAGCTAGAACTTCTTGCCCTACACTGGCAGCTCCCCACCATCTCCACCCTCTGGTCATCTCAGTGAGAGCTGAAGCTAAGAAGCAGACCTGTTCAACCTCATCACAGAATGTGCATGTGGGCTGTTCCAAGAATGACCACAAATCATCACTAATATTGATTTTGTGGATTACAAATAAATTTTAGTGGTAGGTGAATTCACAAATGCAGATCTATAAAGTATAATATAATATAATATAATATAATATAATATAATATAATATAATATAATATAATATAATATGGAGAAGGCAATGGCAACCCACTCCAGTACTCTTGCCTGGAAAATCCCATGGACAGGGGAGCCTGGTAGGCTACAGCCCATGGGGTCGCAAAGAGTCGGACACGACTGAGCGACTTCACTCCACTCACTCACTTCACTCACTTCATACTTTATCACTGGGGAAGGAACTGGCAACCCACTCCAGTATTCTTGCCTGGAGAATCCCATGGACTGAGGAGCCTGGCAGGCCGTGGTCCATGGGGTCGCAGAAAGTGACTGAGCAACTGAGCAGTAATACAATATAATATAATGTAATATAATATAATATAGAACATTGGGTCGACCAAAAAGTACATTTGGGTTTTTCTGTAATATAAAAAACTTGAATGAACTTTTGGCCAACCAAGTCATATATATAATATAATAGTAAGGAGATACATTTATATACTTATTTATTTGTATATATATTCTATTCAGGTACATCAAAGTCTCCTGGGAAGTCAGTTTGAGCGTTTGGAATGGAATTGCTGTTCTCACCAGAGCTGTTGCCTGCTCAGTGTTTATAAGGGCCCAAGAGAACAAAGAATATTGTTAACAAAGGCTATTAACAGAAGAATAAAAACAGGTCTTCAGATGGCTCCTTGAGTGCATGCCTTAAGGAAAAAAAAGATGCAATTACACGACTTCCAATATACTCTTCTGCATTTTCCTTTTATTCTAATTTATGAACTTGGTTAATTACCTATTCAATAGCCTCAATCACTCAATTGAAGAACAAAGCCAGGCAGAATATATCGAGATCCACTGTCAACAGCTTCCTAGGAAATAGTTCATGTAATGTCATATCTTCCATATTTTCAAAAAATTTTTGTAAAAATGAAGGATAGAGATAATTTTCCATTCAACTTTATGCCAAGCAACTATATAGGATGATTAGTATATAAGGAAGCATTTGACCTGTCAAAAAAAGATGTGTATAAATAGCATCTGTGGAGAAAGCAGCTTGCCAGAATAATTTAAATATGCCTCAGGATGCTATATGAAAGAGAACTCTTTCTAGAATATTAAATTACTATGAAGTCTCACTCTCATGATTTAGGTCTTTATTCTTGTTCAAAGAAAAGAATCATTGTGGTTAAAGATAGCAATGATAGTTCACATTTATTGAGCTGTTTGGTTCTTTTCTCAGTTGTTGTGAACGATAACGAGAGAGAAAC
Organism: Okapia johnstoni; assembly: GCA_024291935.2. Classification (NCBI taxonomy): domain Eukaryota; kingdom Metazoa; phylum Chordata; class Mammalia; order Artiodactyla; family Giraffidae; genus Okapia; species Okapia johnstoni. The sequence goes on along the minus strand of CM044327.1, from coordinate 30,674,303 downwards.
AGGGAGAGAGAACGATCTCATTTATAATGTGATTCAAGGAAGATACTGACAATTAGGAGTTTCTCTTCATTCATATTTCCCCTTTGAATCCTTCTTGGATGAGGTCTCTTGAAAATGACCACCAGTTTTCCTCCTGCTTCCTGGGGCCTTTTGGTTGACCAGTTAGCCAGGACAGCTCTAAAGCAAGGGTCACCATGGTTGCATTCAGACCTCTAGCCCATGACAAAAGAGTTGACAGTCACTGTGTCCTCAGCTGATGCAGCTAACAAGCTAGGGACGTGATTCTTTGATAGCTGTGGCTGTATCAGGACAATTCCTCAGGGAGATCACATGGCCTGTGATTCCCTAGTTCTCGGGGAGAAATGAGAGATGGCCTAGAAGACACATCTCCACAGAGCAGAGAGAGAAGAGAAGAGACACGCATCTTCCTTCCTTTACACACTTTCTAATAGCCCTCGTAAGTTTAATTTAACTCATTTGAGTTTAACGTAACCCATTGGTGACCTTGATGCCGTTAATCCACAACTTCACTTTAGGGGTACAGTTTGTTTTATGGATGAAGCAATCTGTAATCAAAAATTGTATTGTAGGAAAAAAAAAATCACATTTTATGAGAACAATTTACATGAAAAACCTACAGCCCTGCTGTGTTATTAGTTGCCTGTATAAGGTAAGATCTATGACATAGCCATGGGACCCAAAGGAAAAAGCACATTTCATGTTCTATAAATTTCCATTTGTATCACATCAACATCCAAGCCAGGAAAAGGGTATTTTGCCCATATGGTGGTTTATAATATATGGTTATAGATATCTTGAGTATCATTCAAATAGTAGATTACTTTAGAGTAGGTTTACTTGTTTGTCTTTTCTTAACATTTAGTTCATATCACAAAATCAAAAATCAGTTCAATTCTTTCAGTTGCTTGTCATTTTCCAATGAGTGTGTGCATGCCAAGTTGCTTCAGTCATGTCCAGCTCCTTGCAACTCGATGGACTGTAGCCTGCCAGGCTCCTCTGTCCATGGGATTCTCCAGGCAAGAATACTGGAGTGGGTTGCCATTCTCTTCGCCAGGGGATCTCCCTGACCCACGGATTGGAGTCATGACTCTTGAGGCTCCTGCACTGCAGGTGGATTCTTGACCGCTGAGCCACTGGGGAAGCCCATTTTCTGTTAGCAGTCATAATAATGTGATCCCCTCCAGGGCAAAAATCAAGGCTGTCTGGGGCGCTGATTTGCTCAAGGTATGAAAGTGTGTTGGGGCCGCCCCAGGGGTCAGGTTAAGACTCTGTGCTCCCAGTGCATGGGGCATGGCTCGATCCCTGGTTGGGGAACTAAGATCCGACATGCCACAAGGCCCCAGGAAAAGAAAAGTATCCTCAATCCTCTACAAGAGAGAATACATTTAAACCTTCTTCTGATCAAGTAGCTCTTTAAGTACTTAGAATGAATTACTCTGTTACTTCTGAATCATCACAGTAGGGTGACAATTTTCCAGTCCTTTCTTGGGTCAGGCATCCAACATGGCTAAAAATTGTCTTTTAATTATGGGGAATACATTTAGTCCATAGCTTTAGATTTTGTTTGTTTGCCAAGAGCTTTGGAAGATGTTAAAGCCTTTTGCTTCTTGATTCTATTTTCAAGGCTTCACATTACTATTTAAATAGAGAAAGAATTGTTTTAGAAAATGTGTGTTCTTTGTTTAATTGACTGTTAGATATCCTGCAGTCAGTGCCTGCAAGCAGTGGGCTGAATTCAGAAGGTTAAGTGTTTAAACATTCTGTATGTCATAATGATTCTAGCATGGAGTAATATGAATCTTCTTTATTTGGGTCTGCAGCCAGCCCTGATCCTAGGAAGTTTCCTTAGCTGACGTTCACAAGGAAGAGATATTCCATAGTCTAAGTTTGGACATGGCAGCAGTCCTCATGTTATCCTTGTGATGAGTATCATGATAAAATGCAGTGATTTTCAAGCTCTTTTCCACCAAGCTCAAGGTACCTTATTGGAGTACCCTAAGTGCTATGCTTGGAGTTTGATGGTCTGACTGGTATTTGAAACCTCTAACCCCCATTTCAACTCAAGTAGCTGTGCTTTGTCAATCTTATATATTAATATGTTTCACATTAAGGGTTTTTATTTTTGAAAACAGGGTTCTCCTGCTTTTCTTCTTTCACTCCTATATTTCTTTTGAAAGCCCTAGTGTCATTATTAAGGTCAATAGCTTTGAATTCAGAAGTAAGTAGACTCAGGTCTCCTTGTCCACTTGCTAGTTCTATGGATTTAATGTCTTTGAAGTAGGGTTTTCTCATCTGGAAAATGGGATACTAATGTTCATAAAGTGGTTTTGAGGATTAAATATGAGAATAATGACGCCTTCATCCTTCTAGCAAAGCTTTCTTCTCTCTAGTTCCTCGATATCACCTCCATCAGCTGGGGTTTGATCAGAGGGGTACAACCACCATGACTGACCCAAAAGGAGTCACTTATATAAGAATTATGAGAACTGGTGAGGCAGTGTTGGTAATGCTCTTTCTTCTGCGTCTAGAGTTGGGCCTGAAGACAGTAGCACTGGCAGCCAGGAAGGAAAGATGGCCATGAGCACCAGGGAAGAGCAAAGACAAACTGTACTTTTGAGGGAGAGCTGGAACCCATAAGGCGACCTGGGGGCCATTTAGCCTGTCTCGGTCATTTAGGCTCTAGCCTTAATGATGTGGGTGACATGCTAGACAGGCTGGGGCTTTATACCAGGTCCTCAAATCCACATCTGTCCTAGGGTTCAGAAACCTGGAAGGCGGAGCCAGACTCTCAAATGCTTGTGAGTCTGGCTCCACCCCACATGTCAAGATGAGTATCTCTAATATAAAGGGGTACAAACTGCTCCACCACTCTCTCTCCACCACATTGTCTTCATGGATGATCCGACCAGCCCTACAGCTGTAACTTGGAGAAGGAAATGGTAACCCCCTCCAGTATTCTTGCCTGGAAAATTCCATGGACAGGGGAGCCTGGCGGGCTATGACCTTGGGATCGCAAAGAGTCGAACACGACTGAGCAACTTCACTCACTCACTCACAGCTTCACCACTTATATATAGAGGAAGCCGTGTTTACCAGAATGTTCCTTGCCCTGACTTTTCTATATATGTTGACATGCTGGAGCTGGAATCTCACCGACAGGCCAAGCATACCAGGCCAGTGACAGACTGGCTAATAGATGGTGGCTGTCCTTGTCCGTCATCTGGAGTAAGAGCTCATAGTCTCTTCACGGCATTGCTGCTGCCAATCAGAATGGATACATGAGCTATGTTGTATTTGCTGCTAGATTCCCTAAAGGAATAAGCAGAGTTCACTGAGACAGAACTTAATGGGGATAAACAGAAACATCCAAGTCATCAAGTATAAGAGTAGAGGAAATGAAGATTTGGCTTAGCAGAAATCCATGTGGAAAAGACTTAGAATTGATTGCTAGCAGGTTCAATATGAGTATAGATTACAGTGGGTCAGGGGTGCCACACATACACACATACTTAGAGCTTTAAAGGTATTGATAGAATTAATGGTGCGCAAGAGCTGTGACAGCCCTGCTCTGCTCTGTACTGATGCAGCCACACTAGGGTCTTGGACTTGAGTTTAAGAGTCATGGTTTAAAAATGTTATCAATAAACAAGAAATTTTAATTTATAAGGTAATAGAGATGATAAGGGGAACTTGAAATTATATTTTAATGAAGAACAGTGTCTAAGTATCAGTGGATGTTCAGCCTGGTAAACAGAACCTTAGGGGATGTGATAGTTTCCAGGAGATGAGAATAAACTTGTGCACGAAGCAGAATTCAGATCAGTGGGTTATTAGAAAAAGGAGAGCTTCCAAACTCAAGTGGATAGCAACAATTCTGCTTGGAAAACTCTGTGTGATGCCCACGGGGTTTTGGACTAGACCAATGGTTTCTCTAAAACTAGCACCATCTGAAGCTCTACAAAAAGCAGACTTCCAGGTCTCACTCTAGATTTTTTGAGTCACAGTCGTCTGGGGTAAGTCCTGGGATTTGTGTTGTTAATAGCTCCCACCTGATTCTCTAGTGGCCAGTGTGGGAACTACTGGACCAGTTGAACTCTAAAGCACCTTCCATAGTTCTGTGAATCTATTATTCCCAGTTGTCTGTCCCAGGAGGCCATGTGCATAGTGGGAGGAGCAGCCTGAGCCGAATGAATAGATTCAAACCCAGCTGGGTCTCCACTTAGCTCTGTGAAGTTGACTAACTTGCTTCACCTCGGTTTTCTCATCTGTTAAAACAGGATAACATTCGTGCCTGTTATAGAGTGTTGTCAAGAATAAATGAACACAACAGTGCTAACATATGACGTACATAAGTATTATTTATTATTTTTCATACCAGAAAATGATGCATCCATTTACAAGACAGTTTGATTCCTGAAGGAGAAGGCAATGGCACCCCACTCCAGTACTCTTGCCTGGAAAATCCCATGGACGGAGGAGCCTGGTAGGCTACAGTCCATGGGGTCGCTGAGAGTTGGACATGACTGAGCGACTTCACTTTCACTTTTCCCTTTCATGCACTGGAGAAGGAAATGGCAACCCGCTCTAGTATTCTTGCCTGGAGAATCCTAGGGACGGCGGAGCCTGGTGGGCTGCCGTCTATGGGGTCGCACAGAGTCGGACACGACTGAAGCGACTTAGCAGCAGCAGCAGTTGATTCATGAATATTTAAGAGTCAGAGGAGAAGGAAATAATTCCAAACCGAAGACCTCTTCTTTTCACTTTTACTTTATTAATTATCTTTTGAAATGGTTCTAGATTTCATAAGCATTTTAATACAGAACATATGCAAAAATTTATTTGAGTGATTCAAGGTTATCAAAGCATAAGTAGGAATATAAAGTTTACTTTCTAGGAATGCAAAACAATGGAATTTGTAGAGAGTAAATGAGAATAAACTGATGTCTCGAAAAGTTCGCTGAGATTTCTTTGTGGAACCATGACCGTCCAACTATATTTTTTAAGAAAGTGAAATATACAGGTCTTAGGTATATAATCTGATGACTTCTGGTCAATGAATATACCCTGTAACTACCATCCTAAGATATAGAACCATTATGTCACTTTGGAAAATTCTTATGTCCCCTTCCAGTCAATCCCTGCCCCCAGAAGGCAACACGGCTCTGAATTCTAACATCACAGAATAGCTGTGCTGTTCTTGAAATTTATATGGATGAAATCACACAGTATGTTCTCTTTTCTATCTGACATCTTTACCTATATGTTATGTTTTTTGTCCTGATTTATGTTGTTCATAAATCAATCGATTCTTCTAGTTTTCAGCTACTGTTTCATTGTATAAATACATTACCATTTGCTTATCAATTCTTATGTTGAACATTTAGATCATTTTGAGTTTTGTCTCTGATGTATAAAGCTGCTGTGAACATTTTGCACAAGTCTCTTTTTATACTAAGTTTTTGTTCCTTTTGGGTAAATGTCTAGTAGAATTTCTGAGTCACACAGTAAGTCCAAGTTTATAGAAAACTGAAATCTTTCCTATTTCACATTGTTCTGTATGTGCATTTCGGCTGTTCCATGTGGTTATTTATATTTGGTATTGTTTTATTTGCTGTTTACTGCTTTATTTGATGCTAGCGCTTGTGATGGTTATGCGATGATTTTGAATTGTTCTTTTAATTTTCATTTCCTGGTGACAAATGATGCTGAGCACCTTTTCATTTCCTTATTGATCATTTTTTATATCTTCTTTTATGGAATATCTGATCAAATAGTTTGTCCTTTGAAAAAGTTGAATTGTTTGTCTTTTTATTGTCGATTTGTAGGAGTTAATTATATATTCTAGACAGAAGTCCTGAATCAGATATATGAATTGCAATTATTTTTTCCCAGGATGTGGCTTACTTGGTTTTCTTGATGTGTCTCTTTATAAGCAAAAGCTTTTGATTTTTTTTAAAATCCAATTTATCTTTTTATTAATATTCACTGTGTTTTATTTCTTAAGAAATCCATGCCTATGCTAAGTTCACAGAAATAATCCCCTGTATTTTTCTAGAAGCTTTATAGCTTTACCTTTATATTTGAGTCTATAATCAATCTTAATTTTAATGTGTACTGTGATGTAGAGATTGTGTTCATTTTTTTTTATTTCCTGCACTTACTCAATTATTCCAGCACCATTTGCTCAAAAACTTTTCATTTCTCCTGTGGAATTGCCTTGATACCTTTATTGAAAATCAGTGAAAGGTATCAAAAGATACAAAATTCCAGCTATTAGATAATTAAGTACTGGGGATGTAGTGAACAACATGATGACTATAGTTTAACTCTGCTATATATTTGAAAGTTACTAAGAGTAGATCCTAAAATTTTTCATAACAAGGACTTTTGTTTTCTTTTTTTGAATCTATGTGAGATAATGGATGTTAACTAAACTCATTGTGGTAATCATTTAGCAATATATGTATGTCAAGTCATTATTGTGTATACCATAAATTTACACAGAGCTGCATGTCAGTTATATCTCAGTGAAAGGGAAAGCAAATCAATTGATTCCTTGGATGTAGGTCTAGTTCTGGATTCTCTGTTCCATTCATGGCTTTTGTCCATTATTATGCTTATTATTGGCATAAAATTGTTCATAATGTTTTCTTATTATCCTTTTAAAATTGTCTGTGGCTTTTGTACTAAAAATAATTCTTTTATAGTAATTTATGTTGCCTTTTTTTAAAACATTCATCAAGCTTGTTAATGGTAATACTTGCTTGATCCTTTCAAAGAACAGATTTTGGTTTTGTTTTCCTTTTTTTTTTGGTAATTTGTGTTATATTTAATTGACATTTCTATATTATTTCTTTCCTTATACTTGATTTTGTTTTAATTTTATTATCATTTTCTAGTTTCACAGCATTTAAACTTTGACCATTGAGTTTAAGCCTTTGATTCTTTCTAACACAAAGCTATGTATTTTCCTTTAAAAATGGGTTACACTTGTCAAAATACCTTCTAATTTCTCTTTGGAATTTTTTCCCTTTGACAATAGGTTATTTAGAAATATTTTAGATCTTTTTATAAATAATACTATTATTTATCCTTATTGATTTCAATGGTAGTCAAAGAAATCACAGTACAAAATGTAATTATTTGTAATTTATTAAGAATTGTCAATGGCTTAGCATATTCTCTTAGTTTACTTGCTGTACACTTGAAAGTATTGTGCATTCTCCAGTTGTTGAGGGTAGCATTCTGTAAACTATAGTACAATATAGTTGATAGTTTCATTTAGATCTTTTAAAATTCACTAACTTTTATCTTACTGTTCTGTCAGCTACTGAGATTGGAGTGTTAAATCTTTTCCAGTTATGGTGTTTGTTTCTGCCTGTAGTTCAATCAGTTCTTACCTCATGTTTCTTTATGCTTTATTAGTTAAATTGCATTTAGAACTGTTAGGTTCTCCTAATGAGTTTCTCCCTTTATTATTACAAAACATCTTCTTTATCTCTGGAAATCCTTTTTGTCTTGAAGTCTGTTTTGTCTGATTTTAATATAGGCACTTTCACCTCTAGGTTAATCAAATACTTTTATCACCCCATTTTATTTTCTCTAGAGTCTCCTAAGCTTTGTATCTTTGTATTTATTTCTAAGGGATTAGGATGCATTCATAAATGTCCACAGTCTATATTTAAGTTAATATTGGTAAATTCATTATTTCTTAATTGTTAATTATATTTTATATAAAATATAATGAGCTTTCAACAATACTGCTTACTCTTACTCATTCTTGTCACATATTGGGTTGGTCAGAAAGTTTGAGGTTTTCATAATATGTTACAACTCAATATTTTTACATCTGTGTACAGAATAAACAGCACAATACACAACATAGTGTTACAGTTTTTGCTTTAAATTACTATTTTTAAATAAACTGAGAGCAATAAAAGATACCAATCTGTTAATCATTTATGGTGTTACTCGCTTTTCCCTGTGGGTGTGAGTCTGCATCTGATGTCATTTGCCTTCCACCTGAAGAGCTTTGTAAGCATTTCTCCAGTGCAAGTCTCCTGGCAGACCATTCTTTTTTATTTCATTTATTGAAAATGCCCTTATTCCACTTGAAAGTTTGAAAGATATTTTTGCTGGATATGGAATCCTAAGTTGACAATTGTTTTGTTTTGTTTGTTTCACCACTTTTTGTTCCTTAGACAATTCAAGTGCATTTCCCTCCTGGTCCTCTCTGTTTGCTGTTTGCCCTGTACTCTCCCCGGGCAACTCTGTAACCAGTTCCTCACTTCACAGGCTAATTCTTGTCTCTCCAGTTTCATTTCATGCTACTCAGAGATCTCTGTTAACCATACTATCCAAAACCAGCCTTCTTCTCTGTGACTGTCTCGTTTTCCTGTTTACATCCTCTGTTAATATTTCCACAATGTTTGTATCTGTTTCCTTGTTTTTTGTCTTTCTATGTGAATAGCTCCATATGGAAATTTACTCTATATTCTCGGCATTTGGTGAAATATCTGTCATCACAATAAAGGCACAATGATGTTTCCCTAATGTAGAATGAATGCAGCTGAAGTTACAGGGGCATCCAAAGTCTAGCTTTGCTAGAACTGAAAAGACACAATGAGTAGTCACACTACTAAACTCTCCAGGACCATCTGTTTTACACACTGTGCTAGGGAATATAAATTTATAAGTGAAGCATCTTCAGGAAGCTTTTCCAGATTCTCTTAAGTTGGAAGCAATCTCCTCCTCTAGTTCTCCTAACAATCCACTTCATTCTGTCTGTAGTACTTTTTGATTGACCTTGTATTATTGCTATTTTGTATATATATCTTCCGGAGGAGGAAATGGCAGCCCACTCCAGTGTTCTTGCCTGGAGAATCCCATGTACAGGGGAGCCCCGTGTACTGCTGTTCATGGGGTCACAAGGAGTTGCACACGTCTGAGTGACTAAGCACAGCATACATATCTTCCCTCTACAACTGGATTGTCAGTCCTTGCAGGCAAGAATGATATTTCAGAGCACATAGTGGTGGTCCTGCAGAAATAGCCTTTATATCTGCAGAGGTTTGGGTGTACACATAAAATGGCATTGCACTGAAAATGAATTGAATAAGAAAGTTAGCATTTTTGTTTAATAAGATTCTCCATTTCTCTGAGGAAAAAGGAGCTGTATAATTCCAAAGTAATTAGGATTTCAGCTGAGCATTAATAAAGCCCTAAGTTCCCACCAAGGACACTGTGTCGTGTGTGGGGGAGGTCTCCTTTGCCCCTTCTCTGCCTTTGTTCTTGTTTCTATGCACTGCCTTTCCAGTTTATGCTCCCTGTACTTTGCATTGCAATAAAGTGCCAAATATTTCCTGCCCACGCTTCTGTTTGGCTGCAGAGCTGGAGAACTGTAATGGAAAGCAACAGATCAGAATATTTTTTAGATTTGTTGGTGCTCTTAAAAATGCCCATTTTAAAACATAAATATTTATGCCTCTTGCCACGCTCAACCTCCATTCGTTGTGAGGAGACCGTTGATGAGTCTGTAGTCTGAAGAGGACCCATATAAACACTGGTTACCATTTATTATGGTAAGATTGATGGAGAACTCTGGAGTCAGGAATGCCTGAAGCTAGCTTTTATATTTTGATTCCATGCATAAAAGAGGAGATAGACCAACCCTGGATAAGCATTCAAACAACTCACATGCAGGTTGTGATAACTTACTGCCTCTGGGTTTGGAGACTACAGTAAACTTTCTGAGTCATGCACGCCTGTGAGATGGAAAAGCCACGAAACCACAGCTCTTCTTTATAGGATAACTTTTTTCTTTAAGACCCATATTGTTCTGACAAATTCAAGCTACCAAAAGGAGTATGACTCTAAGGGGTGGTACTTTTTAAAATGTGTGTGTACGTGTGTGTATTGGAGGTTAGGGTTACAAGTCTGAAACTTCTTGCAGAGTCTCAAGCCCCATTCAAGGTTTATAGGATCAGAACTTTCAGATGCTGTGCCTAGGAATCCGTATTTTAACACTATCACCAGAGCATCTGCTAGGATGTCCAGGAGTCTTTGCTTGAGGGAATAGAGAGACAAGAATTACCTCTTTCATCTCTGATCTGTCAGTCTGTGCCTGGAAAGTTTTAAGTCCCTTAGATTGCTTCTCAAGAAGATACTGTGTGTGGTTTCATTGCTTTTTTCATAACTGAATTGACTCTTCATTGAATAATTAGTAAGTCAATGTCCAATTATTCTGTAACTGAAGCTAAAAGAAAACAACAACCTAATCCATACTCTGGCCAGATCAACTTCTCACGCCACGTCAAATAGGTTTCTCAGAAACAGGCATTGAACTGTAGGAATTTGAAAGTCTGCAGGAAGTTCTACCCTTTGTCGCATAATGGACACAAGATCAATTCTGATGACACTGCAATATTCCACAAGCAGGGCTCATTGGATATCATCAGAACTAACTTTACTTTTGCCATCCACTGCCCTTTCATGCCATCTCTGGAGGGTTAATTTTTTCCTACCCTGTGGGTATAAACTGGGGTAAGTTTCATGAATTTTCACTCACTTTAAAGTAGTAAAGCGTTCTTGACTTTCATTCTTAGATACTCAAAAGCTCTGTGTCATTAACTGATATAATCCAAGTGTCTTCTGAGAAAAAGAAATACACACAGCTTTGAAGCTGACAATTATCTTTATTTGGTGGACTTTATGGAAGACTTTAGCCCAAGATACAGTCTCTCGGATAGCTCTGAAGGACTGTTCCAAAAAAAATAAGGGAGGAGCCAGGGTATATAGGAGTTTTTGCTGAGAGAAAAAACATAATAAAACATGTATTCGAACATCAGAAAATTACTGCTAATAAGAAAAACAAAACATTTCGAGTTAATGATTTTAGTGCTTTTCTGTCTCTGGGAAGATGCAAGAGTCTTGGGCTCACTGCAGCCATTTCCTTTGATGTTCACCTTTACTACCTGGGGCCAGTGTCCTGTTTTTCTTCTCCACCCTGAATCAATCCCCTCAGGTCAGGAGCAGCTGCAGAGGCTGATGGCTCCTTTGTTTACTGAAACGGCAAGTGACATCCTTTGTTCACACAGGATAGAAGAGTGATTTTTAAATAACTCCGAACTTAATTGAAAGTGAGTTTTCCCCCTCCCTCAGGTCAGTTCTGCTTGGGCTGCCTGTTTGCCATGCAGAAGGAGGCAGTAGGCTTCTCTCTTCTCTGCCCTTGGCTTTTGCTTTTCTTCTTTTATCTCAGCTCAGGTTCCTCCAGGGCTGAGGGATGCAGGGTGTCAGGTTAGAAAGGTAAGGGAGATAAAGGCTTACTTGATAGATACACAGACAAAGCTAGCTAGATGCCATTTGACTGTTTCCCATGGGGTGATTTCATAGCTTTTTCAACAATTCAGCATTACTTGATACTTAGCCCTAACCTAAGTATCTCTTTGGGGTCACTTTAGGGGCCTCGATGTCCAGCTGAACCCTAAAGCATCTTTCTGCAGAGGTCATGTTGCCCCAGCCATTCATACATGGCACACACGTGGTCTGTGGGACACTTCACATCTTTTCCCCTAATAAGCTCTGAGAATAAATGCCAGGTACAATCTTTCCATCTCTCTTACTTTCCCATCAGAGCAGCTAAGCAGCCACACTCTCTAGTTCTTTGGATCTTGAGGGTGGTATCCAGTCCAGAACACTCAAACTCAAGAAGGAATTTCTCAAGATCTCCAGGTAGTTCCACTGAATCCTTTTCCAGGGATTTGAGGTAAAAGAGAAGGAATCCCCCCATCTGACATGGACAAGGGTAAGTCAAACTCATAGTAGGAGGTAGCTCCCTTTACTAAATTCTCTTTCTTCTCAGTCTTTTTTTTTCAGACTGGTGATGAGTGGCCAGCTTGAATTAGAAATTGGTTCTTGATCACTTCGATTGAATGCCCTTAACTGGGACTCTTATCTCTTCTTTAGTTATGGTGGTATAGCTAGTATCTGTGTCTCAGAACTTCAACTTAGGACTTCATCCAGGGCATTGGTAAATAAAGATTCCCTTATAATACCTCTTTGCAATCATATAATAACTAGTTTATGTTGATTATTTGTTGTGTAGCAGACACTACTTTATACACACCTTATCTTACTCAGTCCTCCTCACAATCTTATAAGAAAACAGAAGTTCAGAGAAGTCAAATAATATTTGTAAAGTCACTCAGGTAATAGGTTGCAAAATTCTTCCAACTCTATGCATTACTTTCTTTTTAGGAAAATAAGAATGATATTTCCCCTTAAAAAATATGCATTCATCAGGAAAAATGCTATAACTGTTTAATATTCTGGGTTTGACAATGGGAAGACAGAATCTTGGAGTAAAATTAACAAGAAGTCTCACTTGCTAAGCATTTGAATGTATGTATTCACTTCTTTCTTTTTTTTTTTTAATAAATTTATTTATTTTAGTTGGGGGCTAATTACTTTACAATATTGTAGTCGTTTTTGCCATACATTGACATGAATCAGCCATGGGTTCACATGTGCTCCCCCTCCTGAACCCTCCTCCCACCTCCCTCCCCATCCCATCCCTCTGGGTCACTTATTTCTTATAAAACCTTGTGATATGGATGGCTTTGTCTTCATCTCGTAGATGAAAAAACTGAAGCCAATGTGACTTCCCCTACATTGCAGTACAACCAGGACTATTTGGAGCCAAGTCTTAAAATCTGAAGTTTCAGCCGTGACTCTGAAGCTACTTTTTCTCTCCACTCTGATGGGGACATAGCAGCAGAAGGAATATGAGCTGTGGCGGGTGTTTGGTTGAAGTTTCTTTCTAACACATTTGACTCTAGATGAGTCAATATTATATGGGAGTCAAGGTTTTGTTTGTTTGTTTGTTTTTTAACTAATCTTCATGGAAACAAAGAGCATCTTATTTATCTTGGAATCCTTAATATCTGGTCCAAAGTTGATACTCTATTGCTGGATGAACTAAATGAGTAAACAGATGAATGAATAACTTTGATTTCAACTCTCTGGTGGAAGTGATTTTTCATGTGACTTAAGTTAGTTGGGGCTTCCCTGGAGGACCAGTGGTTATAACTTCACCTTCCATTGCAGGGGATGTGGGTTTGATCCCTGGTCAGGGAGTTAACGTCCCACGTGCCTTGGGGTCAAAAAACCAAAACATAAAATAGAAATGATATTGTAACAAATTCAATGAAGACTTACTTTAAAATTATCCACAATAAAAAAAAAAATCTTTAAAAATAAATAGATGAATTAATCCTTCTCCTGGGTAATTTCATTTTATAAGATGATCCTGGGAGAAGAGTTGACATGAATGATATCAAAAGTTGAATTTCTGATTCTGTGATTGGAATAGAGGTGGAAGAGGAATTGAAACAGAATTTTTCTCTGGAGTCTCAGATTTCACTGCAGAAACAGTAGTTTACCACATCTGTCTGCCTTAAAGAAAAAATAGAATGCTTCTTTATTTGGGATACAAAATATCCAGAAACACTTTACACCAAGCAGTATGTCCTAATCATTTCAGCCATTCAGCAATGAGACAGGCTGCTTCCAAGGTATTCACAGTCAGCTTCTGCTAAGGAACCTGCTGGTTGGGTTCTTAGGAGAAGGGATTGAAATGTAACTGGTGGGTTAGATCAGATGCCTTCTAAGACAGTCTGTCCCTGAATGTTCAGAGATTCCAGGATTTATTCCAGTGGTTGATGACAATGGTGCAGCTAACCAGGTCTGTGTGTCTGTCATCCACAGGTCTGAGGCGCAATTACAGATGCACCACCTGCAGTGTCTCTCTGAACTCAATAGAACAGTATCATGCGCATCTGAAAGGATCCAAACACCAGACCAAGTAGGTACTTTCATGCCTTCACTGTTCAGTCCTTTTGTACGAAACCTTTAGTATGATGAATGAAGGCTAACTGCTTTACTTATTGCAAAATAAGTAGATGAAAACTACATCTCTTATCTCCAAGGTTCCCTTGATATTTATGCCACTGAAGCCTATAGGGCCTGCCTGGTACTGCTTGAAGAATGACTTTTTCCTTTTTTGTTTTTGGATAGAGTGATGACAATTTTTTTTTTCCATTTCTTTTCTTCTTTTCAAGGACAGTGAGCACATTTGTATGAACTTCCCAGGAATCTTTAAGTCTATATTAAATGTTTTAAAATAAACAATATACTCTCTCTTAATACTTTGGGGATGGACCAGGCCTCCTTGTTGTGAAGTCAGGTTCTAAGCATGTCTTCTACCACTTTCTGTTTCTGGAAGAGTATGGTTGATTAGTCTGGAAAACTAACAAATCTGGAATTTTAAGTCATTCACAGGTATAGCTATTTTCAATTGAATGGAAGCCCATTCCCTACCCCCTCTCATTCTCATGATTTTACACCAGAAAAGGCTAATCAGGCATTGTTTCCCCTGTATATATGCTGCTCATCTTTTTAGAAAACCAATACTTTTAGGTATTTTTAAAGTAGCTGCTAGAACTGCTAATAAAATCTAACAAAATAGGGGAAAAACAAAGGATATCTAAAAAATATGCAATTTTCCTGAATATAATTGTTTTCATTTCTCTCGTATTCATGAGCAGAATCATTGCAACAGATTTGACTATATCAGGGCCTCATTGAACAAACATTGATGGAGCCCCCACATGTGTCAGACCCTGAGTGTGCCCTGGGGAAGAAAAGCCGAGTGGACTTACGCCTTCCTCTTGGGGAGCTCTCTGCCAAGCTGGGGAAACAGGCGTGTAAACACATTGATTGTTCACTGTTACCATAGAGTGGGCACCCAGGGAAGCCCCAACATACATATTACTGACCCATTATTTGTTTTGAGAAAACCAAGGCTCAGAGAAGCTAAGTCATCCAATAGCTGACAAATGGCAGAACCAGGACTGAACTCAGCAGCGTCTGACTCACGCTTCTAATTAATTCATGTCATTCAGTCACCGCAGACAGGCTTGGGACACAGGATGTCAGGGACAGCCGGTAGAAGGCCCCGTGGTGAATTTTGAAAAAGGGCATCGCCTCCCTAGTGTAATTTAATAAACATACATGACTTCAGAAGGGTACATTGCCTCCTGTGGTCCCTTCTTTTCAATAAACAAGACAGTTTTTTTTTTTTTTTTTAACCACAAAAGTACGAGGTTGCTGTGCTTCTGAAGAGTGAAATGAGAGAAATGTGAAGAAAACAGTTGTCGCAGCTCTGCCCCGCTGGTCTGGTTCATCTGCTATTATGCTGAATCTGAGTATCTTGCATGTGTGTTTATGTGTGTCTTGGTTTATGAGACAGACTGCTCCGTAACTTTCTTGTAATATCCTTGTTAGGTTTGGTTTCAAGTGTGTGGGGCTCCTTAAACAAGTTGAGAGCTTTTCCTTCTATTCCTAATCCCTGAGTGAGTTTGTGGCAGACCACTTCTGTTTCTTATCTTAACTGCTAGGAAGATTTCATTGGTGAAGTCATCTTGGCCTAGAGATTTATGCTTTGCTGTTCATTTGCTAAGTCATGTTCGATTCTCTGCGACCCCATGGACTGCAGCACGCCAGGCTTCCCTGTCCTTCACCATTTCCTGGAGTTTGCTCAAACTCATGTCCAGTGAGTTAGTGATGCTGTATAACCATCTCCTCTTCTGTCACCCCCTCCCCTTTTTGTCTTCAATCTTTTCCAACATCAGGGTCTTTTCCAACGAGTTGGTGATGGATTTATGCTATGGGAGCATTTTAATTAGAAATGTAGGTTTTTTTACTACAGTACTGTTCATAGTTTCTATTTTTCTTACACCGGCTTAAATAAGCTTTCAATGAATGTGTCCATTTTATTTACGTTTTAAAATATATTGGTATAAAGTTGTTCATTTTATCACCTAATTCTATTTTTGATGTCTGTAGAATATTTTTCTCTCTGGACATTGTTTATTTGTTTCTTCCTCTTTTTTTGGCTCAACTTTTTGTTGGAAGTTTATCATTCTTTATTAGGCTTCTTTTAGATGATCAGATGTTGGGGATTTGTTGATTTTCTTTATGTGCAATTATTTTATGACCTTTAAAATATTATTTTCTTTTTTCTACTTTTCTAGGTTTAATCTGCATTTCCCCTCTAGCTTCTTAATGTAAAATGGTAGGATCCATAATGAAAAAAGTCTGAAAAAGAAAAAAAAAAAGTATATATATATATATAAACGGAATCACTTTGCTGTACACTTGAAACTAACACAACTTTGTGAATTAACTATTGCTGTTATTGTTTAGTCACTAAAGTTGTGTCTGACTGTTTTGCAACTCTTTTGCATGGACTGTATACGTCAATATAAAACTTAGAAAAAAGAAAAAGTGTAAGTTAGCAATTTTTCAATGTTTTTTCTTTTTCTAGTATAAGAATTTATGGAGAAGGCAATGGCACCCCACTCCAGTACTCTTGCCTGGAAAATCCCATGGACGGAGGAGCCTGGTAGGCTACAGTCCAGGGGGTCGCTAAGAGTCGGACACGACTGAGCGACTTCACTTTCACTTTTCCCTTTCATGCACTGGAGAAGGCAATGGCAACCCACTCCAGTGTTCTTGCCTGGAGAATCCCAGGGACGGCGGAGCCTGGTGGGCTGCCGTCTATGGGGTCGCACAGAGTCGGACATGACTGAAGCGACTTAGTAGCAGCAGTATAAGAATTTAAGGTTTACAGTGTACCTCAACAGATTGTTTTAGCTGCATTCTAAAAGCAACTTTTTGTATTATAAAAGTTTTAATATGTATTATTTGTTACTTATTTCAATATACTTTCTGTTTTGCTCCTTCTGCTCATGTTTGTTTAGAAATTCTCCTTATACTCATGTTTGATTAGAAGTGTTATGTCTAAAATAAAATATTTGTAAGATTTTTCTATTTATATTTTTTGTGATTTATTTGTATCTGGATTTTACCAGGGTCAGAGAAGATATTCTAAATGACCTCAGTCCCTTGAAATTTGTATAGACTTACTCTGTTCCCTGGGGCTTCCCAGGTAGTGCTAGTGGTAAAGAACCTGCCTGCCAACGCAGGACAGTTAAAAAATGCAGGTCCAATCCCTGGGTCAGGAAGATTTTCTGGAGGAAGGCATGGCAACCCACTCCAGTTTTTTTGCCTGGAGAATCCCATGGATAGAGGAGCCTGGTAGGCTATAGTCCATGGGGTTGCAAAGAGTCAGACGACTGAAGTGACTTAGCATGCATGCATGCACTTTGTTTGCCAGGCATATAGTCAATTTTGCTCATGTATTATGTTTAGTTGAAAAGAATTTACTGTTGGGTAAATGGTCCTTGCTATCAATTAGATAGTTTCTTAATCTAGTTCAAATTAGTATATCCTCACTGATGTTTTTTTTTGTCTGCTTGTTATATCCAAGAAAAGCAGACATAATTAAAAACTTCCAGCTATACGTATGGATTAGCCTATGTGTCCTGTTAATCCTTTTTATTTAGTTTTATATATTTAAAGATATATTATTAGCTGCTTACAAATTTAGGATTTTTATTATCTTCTTATTGTATGGGCACTTTTTCTAAAATCATCTTTTGCCATCATGAAATGCCTTTTTTTGTTACTAGTAGTATTTTCCTTGAGGTATACCGACATCAACTACAGCAGCTCTTCAAGGCTTTCAAAAGCTTTTTCCTTTAAATTGCATCCAGGTCTTATTTTGTCTTCAGGTGGAAGGTTAGTATGACCAGTTACTCAACCAGAACCAGAAATAGAGGTCAGCCAAATGGTTTTTTAACTGTTCTAATCTAAGTCAACATAAGTATTAAAGTGTCAGTAATTTTCAAGGTTTTATATTTATATTTTTAGCACTCATTTCTAGAGAAGTGTTGAGATGAGCAAAGATGATTCAGTTGTGTAGTGGAAAGAACACTGAATTTTATTTCTAGGGCAATTTTGCCACTAAGTGACCCTGGGCACCGACAAACCTTCTTTCAGTCTCACTTCCCTCAAAGATGAGCGATTACTGCTGACAAGAATGAGACAAATGTGCTTCCACTTTCCTTGCTTTACTCATGATCCTAGTATTCTTTTTTATAAAACCTGAATTCAGACCTAAAATTCCTCCTGAAACATGCCCCCAGTCAGCCTTGACTGTTTATTGAAACTGGCAATCACCCTCCCCTGCCCCAATTATGTCCAACCAGAACTTCAGAATATGACCTCATTTGTAAATAGAGTCTTTACAGAAGTAAAAGTTGAGAATCTCAAGATGAAATCTTTCTGGATTTATGAGAATGACTTACGGTGTCTTTATGAGGGGATGGAAAGGGAGATTTGAACACACGAAGAAGGTGGCCATGTGAAAACAGATTCGGAGATCGGAGTTTGCTTCCTTCCAAGCCAAGGACTACCAGGAAGGAGCCAGCAGGTTCTGGGAGAGGCCAGGGGGATTCTCCTCCAGAGATGTCAAGGGGAGAGTGCCCAGCTGACACCTTGATTTCAGACTTCCATCTTCTAGAACTTCCATTCTCTAGAGAGAATACATTTCTGTTATTTGAAGTCACTCAGCTCTGACTAATTTTTGAGGATAACCCTAGGAAATTAATATGGTGTAAAACATCCATGCTTTGTTTTGTAAGTAATCCTTCAGTCCTGTTTTCCTGGACAACTGCTTACAATGCTAATCCCAGTCATGACAATGATGGTGGTGGTGGTGATGAAGAGGGAGAGGATGGTGTGACGGTGATGCCACCATGGATAACTGAAGTGGGACTTGTATGAGACTGGGACACAGCTACAGACTAAAATTCTTTGAAAGTAACACATCTCATACACATAGCAGTCCTATAATTGGCCAGAACCTTGCATCTCCACTTTATAGGTTAGAAAATTGAATCTCAGACTTGTCCAAGGCCCCCAGAATAATTGGTCGGCAGAGCCAAGAACAGAAGTCAGGTTTATTGGCAACCTTTACTATTACTGTTATAATAATACTTAAGAGCAATATGACAATAATAGCATTATTTAAGTATTATTATAACTGTAATAGTAAAGGTTGCCAATAACCTGACTTCTGTTCTTGGCTCAACTAGTTAAATGGCTTTTTCTTTTTTAGAAAAATGTCATAAACAGCAAAATGACAGTCAAATGTTGCTCCATGGTTAAATAGCAAGAGAAATATTCAGTATCTAATGAGATTAAAGGTTTAGAAATGCAAATGATCACCCTGACATATAAAGCAATTGCCCATTAGTAGATTTTTCAGCATTTCCAGGAGATCTAGCCTGTCAATTAGTACAAATGTTTAAAATGAAATTTAAAGGCACATGAGTATATACTATAGACTAATGAACAGTCCCTGCCATAATGTACTTAAATTTGAGTTTAGGGAACACTTCAAGTTTCAGGACATTATATTACCTAGAATTAAAGGATATAAAAGTTGTCATTACTTACTTTGATATTTCAGAGGGTTGAAAATGAGATAACAAGTGTCTAAGAGAATAAATCTGATCGACCACAATTTGGTTGTAATTTCTAAATGTGCTGCTTCCTTTGAGAAGAAGCCTGAAGTGGTGATATGCACTGCTTTTTTTGCAATTTTTTTCCCAATTAATATGAACCATCCAGACAAAACCTTCATATTATTCATTTCCCCATTATGTTCATTTATTTGTGAAGTGATTGAATGGATCTTCAGTCTAATTTTCAGAGCTGGAATATATTTGCTTTAAAAACCTTGGAATTCAGTTCTCACATTCAGGACATTAGTTGGGTGGGAGTACAATCAATAATAATAAATAAGATATTTTTGCAAGAGATGCCAAGCATGAAGAATCTACTGGAATTATAGTAAATTTGTTGCTGTTCAGTTGCACACCATGCTGCAATGTTTTCCAGTACCTCCCAGAGTTTTCTCAGTTCTGTGTCCATTGCTGTCTAACCATCTCACCCTCTGCTGCCCCCTTCTCCTTTTGCCTTCAGTCTTTCCCAGCTTCAGGGTCTTTTCCAGTGAGTCGTCTCTTTGCTTCAGCCAAAGTATTGAAGCTTCAGCTTCAATATTGGGCTTCCCTGGTGGCTCAGTGGTAAAGAATCTGCCTGCCAACTCAGGAGACACAGGTGACTTGGATTCAATCCCTGGGTCGGGAAGATCCCTTGAAGAAAGAAATGGCAACCCACTCCAGTATTCCTGCCTGGGAAATCGCATGGACAGAGGAGCCTGGTGGGCTACAGTTCATGGGATCACAAAGCGTCAGACACAACTTAGTGACTGTACAGCAATAGCAATTATAATAAGTAAAGTACCTCAATATTCCAAGGTGACGTTCTCTTCAGAAACAAGCCAACAAACAAAAGCCAAGTCAAAGCATGGACTTCTTTGAAGGCTAAAAATATAGGAATTTTTGTTGAATTTTCAGTGTCGTTTCCTATCAATAACCAATTTCTATAACCAGAGGGGTTGTTACTTTGGTTCTGAGTGCTTAGATCAATGGGGCATGAGACAGTGTTTAAAACAGAGCTGTCCTTACCCAAAGAGAGTGAAGTCAGTTCTCCTCTGCTGATAATTATGTGTAAGCTGCTTGGAAAGGCTCGGAAGAAAGGGCATGGTCTAGAATCCAAAGCAACTGCTTTGCTTGTTCCAGTTTATGAATTTGTCTGTGCAGACGAGCCCCTGTAGGAAGTGGAGCTTGTGGAGTGTCACCACATCTTTCCAGCCCAAGGGCTAGATTTCCCTCCTGTGTGCTCAGTGGCTTGTCTTGTCTGACTCTTTGCCACCCTGTGGACCGTAGCCTGCCAGGCTCCTCTGTCCATGGGGCTCTCCGGGCATGGGTTGTCATTTCCTTCTCCAGGGGATCCTCCCAACTCAGGTATCGAACATGCATTTATGTCCCCTGCATTGACAGGAGGGTTCTTTACCATTAGCACCACCTGGGAAGCCATTTACATCCTAGGCACTATGAACAGGGTGCCTGGTGAAGCACAAAGATGAGGCTGAGGCAGGGCTTGTGGATCAAAGGCCATTCTCTATTTAGCCCTGCTTTTTAAAATGTATTTATTAAACTATAGTTGCTTTGCAATGTTGTGTTATTTTCAGGCATACAGCTTCAGATTCTTTTCCATTATATGTTGTTACAAGATACCAAATATAGTACTATACAGCAAATTCTTGTGTTTTATCTATTTTATATATGGCAGTATGTATCTATTAATCCCAAACTTCTAATTTATCCCTCCCCTCCTTTACCTTTTGTCACCATGAGTTAGTTTTCCGTGTCTGTGAGTCTGTTTCTGTTTTGTAGATAAGTTCATTTGTATCATTTTTTTAGATTCCACACATAAGTGATATCATATGATATTTATCTTTCTCTGCCTGAGTTGCTTCGCTTAGTATAATACCCTCTAGGTCCATCCATGTTGCTGCAAATGGCAAAGGTTCATTCATTTTTGATGGCCGAGTAATATTCCACTGTATATGTTTACCACATCTTCTTTATCCATTCCTCTGTTGATGGCCACTTAGGTTGCTTCTATGTCTCGGCTATTGTGAGTAGTTTTACTGTGAACATTGGAGTGCATGTATATTTACAAATTAATTTGTGTCCTTTCTGGATATATGCCCAGGAGTGGGATTGCTGGACCGTATAATAACTCTATTATTAGTTTTTTTAAGGAACCTCCAGTCTTTTCCACAATTAACCCTGTTTTTAATTGAATATTCAAGTCCACTATTGTCAAGAGTCCTCCCTTCTCTGTGGAAGGCCCCAGAGTCCAATTTCTCAAGTGGAAGAGACAGTAGCCTATAGATAAAGGAATTCCAGAGAAGCAGGAAGAAGCTATATATGTCCCTCTCTATAACACTGGTACACAGGCAATTCTAATATCTCTGGTTTTTCTAAATCTCACTTGCATGCTTTTGCTCTATGTGCCATATCTAAGGATACATTGCAATTTCAGTCTGTGAATAGATTAGGCCTTCTGTGGGCTTGGAGAGAACTAAATAGAGAGTTCTTTCACTCTTCCCTATTATTTACAGAATGACTGATGACCCCTCCTACTCTCTAGCTCACTCGTTTCCCATCCCCCTCCTTCTGGATGTGATGTGAAAGTCGCTCAGTCGTGCCCAGCTCTTTGCAACCCCATGGACTATACAGTCCATGGAATTCTCTAAGCCAGAATACTGGAGTGGGCAGCCTATCCCTTCTCCAGTGGATTTTCCCAACCCAGGAATCAAACTGGGGTCTCTGGCATTGCAGGTGGATAATTTACCAACTGAGCTAGCAGGGAAGCCCGGAGGGCCTTTGATTTTGACCTGCTTGACATTTGCACGAGTCATGGCTGTCTCTAGAGTGGTCTGAGCTGATGGTTTCAAGTCTCAGCTTTGATCGTGAGTCCCCTTGCCTACCTCTTGTGTTCTTGTGTTACTGCTTCAGAACATCACTTAGGTCTCCTACGGACTCCCCTGGTGGTCCAGTAGTTGAGACTTCATCTTCCAGTGCAGAAGGTGCAGGCTTGATTCCTGGCCAGGGAGCTAGGATCCCACATGCTTCACAGCCAAAAAACCAAAACATGAAGCAGAAACAATATTGTAACAAATTCTGTAAAGACGTTAAAAAGAGTTCACATCAAAAAAAAAAAGAAGAAGAAGAAAGAAAGTCACTTAGTACCAACTTCCAAGGGTGCAAGGCTGTTACCTGACTTGGTTCTGGAAAGTTCATCTGCGTCAAGACAGAAAAGAACCACCAGAAGGACGTGACGGAGCCCAGTAGTCCTGGCCTGGGAGGTGGACAGCAAGTCCTAGATCAGTGCTTCTCAAATCATGTCCCCTCACTGAGTTTCAAAGCCCTCACTGAATATAGGGCAGTCAGGATCTCTGTTAACCCAGCATTATCTAATTTTATGCTTCAAGGTTGAGCTTTTTAAACTTTTTAGGATTTTCCGGCTGCAGAAGAGTGGCTCTCAAGTCACCCTTCTTTAGGGTTTATTTGTTTCTTGCTGAGTGGCCCAGAAATTGACCAGCCCCCTCAGAGTCAGGTTCTGCCAAAGGAAAGGTGCCCTACAGGCCTGTTTATCCTGTACTTAAACAAAGACAAAGGGGCTTTTCAAAGGCTATGACTTGGAGCAAAAGAGGCAAAGTTCGTTGCCCAAGGAGAGAGTAGAGGAAAAAGCTTCCTTTCACTTTATTCTGTGTTGCGAATACCAAGCACTCATTCTGTCAGTTTCTCTGGCCAACAGGATGGATGAGAGACACGAGGAAGGCTGGAAAGGGGACCTTGGCCCCTCACCTGAGCAGTCAGGCTTCTGGTTTCATACTCACTCTGGGCCTTTGTAAGTTACTGTAACCTGTTGTCACTCATCTCACCAGAGTTGATCAGAAACTAGAATATGTCCATTTGTTAACTATCTTGAGCTGCCTTGACTTCTACTCTGACCTAACTCTGGTAAAATATTGAATTTGGCCAACATTTGTCTAATCTCTTAAAATTATCATAGAACAGGAAATGCCAGGAAACTGACTTAAGATAAAGAAAGGACCTTCCTTCATGTAGGTCGATGCTGGCAGGGGAGTGGTTGGAGGAGACAGGATGGGGGTGGAAGCGTGCCATGGTTACGGTTTTGAGTCTGGCTCTCCATCACTGCCCTTTAGCTGGAGGAGAGGACTCAGTCGGTCCAATCTGGCTGGGATTTTCCTAGTGTAAATAAAGGAGGTAGTAGTTGGAGTGACTGGGCAAATCTACCCTTCACCCCATTTAATTCACTCCAATGACCAAAATCAGTTGAGCACCTACTGTGTTTGAGACATTAAAATCGGTCTTAGGGATAATAGATTATTATGCCTCTCAACAAGCTTGTAATCTAGTTGAGGGGATGCAATGCATAGTCAAGCAAATGCAGCTAAAATCAATACAGGATATGTTGGCACAAAATGCTGCTGGAATTCAGAAGAAGTGGTTGCCTCTGGTCGGAGGCCTGAAAGAAAAGTGGTCAAGGGTGAGGGGAGGGAAGGGGCTTAGGAATGAGACCATCAGGGTTCAGTCCTGGCTCTGCAGCTTCTGACTGGGTGACCTTGAGTTTCTTATGCAAAGACCTCTCGAGCTTAAGTTTCCACACCTGAAAAATGTGACATATTTAAAAAAAATAAAGAAAAATAAAATTAAAGAAAAAATAGAAGGAAAAAATAAAAATAAATAAATAAAAATTCTTAGCAAAACTGTGATGAGGACTGAGTTTTAAGAACAACAAAAAGCAACAATAGCAAAAAATATGGAACTTCTTAGACAATACTTGGCTTGAATGGCATGAACCTTATTCTCATAAGTGTTAGTTGTCATTCTGTATTAATAAAATTACATTTGAAATGGGCTTTGGGGAAGAGGGATATGAATATTGATGAGTCCCTTAGGACTTTTTTGTCGTAAGTACTCTTTTTGGCTTTCCTGGTAGCTCAGCTGATAAAGAATCTGCCTGCAATGCAGAAGAGCTGGGTTTGATCCATGGATTCGGAAGATCCCCTGGAGAAGGAAATGGCAACGCACTCCAGTATTCTTGCCTGGAGAAGCCCCACGGACAGGGGAGCCGGGCAGGCTGTAGTCCACGGGGTCACAAAGAGTCAGACACGACTGAGTGATACACGCACTCCTTCTGTAAGATTGCCCCAGAATTCTTCATAGCAAAGTCCAGTTGCTTGCTCAAAGTTGGGGTTTTGGACTCGAACAAAAGTTCAGGCCCATTCAGGGTTTAGAACCCAAATTGACCTAAATCAGACAGCGAAATATAAAGAATTATCTAGGACAGTCTTCAGAAGGCTAATCTCATTCTGAGTTTGTTGGGCTCTGTTGCCTTCCACCTGATCCAAGTCCTCATTTTACACAGTTTCAACCTTGGTATTCAATCTTGCCGCATCAGAAAGAACACTTTTTAAGAATTTATTTTATTAAAGAATCATTGATTTACAATGTTGTGTTAATTTCTGCTGTACAGCAAAGTGATTAAGTTTTATATATATATACATATTCTTTTCCATGATGATTTATTACAAGATATTGAATAGCGTTCCCTGTGCTACACAATAGGACAATGTTCTTGATCTATTCTTTCTCTCTATATATATGTATATGTGTGTGTGTGTGTGTGTGTGTGTGTGTATGGTAGTTTACATCTGCTAATCCATCCTTCCCCTCTCCCACTGTCCCCTCTTGGTAACCATAAGTCTATTCTCCATATCTATGAGTCTGTTTCACAGATAGATTCATTTGTATCATATTTTAGATTCCACATATAAGTGATATCATATGATATTTATCTTTCTCTGTCTGATTTACTTCTCTCACTGTGACAGTCTCTAGGTCCTCCATGTTGCTGCAGATGACATTATTTCATTCTTTTTTATGGAGAAATAACATTTTTTGAATGCTCCCAGTGTGTGTGTGTGGTCTTTACACTCTGATTCCTACTCAGGCTTCTGACTTTCTCTGGCTCTGATTACCAGTTACATTTTGTCAGTCGTCTGTAATTAGCACTCTATTCTCTAAAGACCAGGAGTTATAAACCTTGAAAGTAAATAAAATAAATGGGACTATACTCCTGGATGCATTTCCTAAAATCATTGTCCTGATATTCTTTTGAGACTCCTTGGAGAGATTTTCTTTACCATTCTGCTAACACAGACCACATTTCTCTTCTTCATTTGCATTTTTTATTTCACCATTGAAAAATAATATGTATCCTTTTTTATGCAGGCATCTGTCTGCTGCAGCTCGTGCTAGGTCATAGCTAATCTCAGCATTAACTTATTAAATCTGACTTTGATTCACAGCATTTGATAAATGGCCCTATCTTTCAGAATCTGGAAGGGTTTTCTCAAAAAACAAATGATCTTCCTGTATTAGAGAGTCACCTCTGCAGGCGTTAACTACTGTTATTTAAGTTATAACTCAACAATAAACATTTTGAAGATTTTTGTTTGTTTTTTTCCTTCTTTGAGTTAAAATTTTGTAGGCCTTTCTATAGTGGGTTAAGCATAGCAAGATGTAATCAGAATCTGGACCTCAGTCTGCATATACATTTTTGAACATCATTATAGTATATATGTCATTTTGAATAGTCTTTAACAGAAAATAGGAACGTGTATTTCCTTTTCTATAGGTTTTAGGGTCACAGAGAAATCTCAGTCCGTGTCATGCTGAGTAGTCAAATACAAATCAAAATCTAGCTAGCTTTCAAAATGTTGGTGACATTTCAAGTTCAGGACACAATTACTTCAAAGTTCTACCCACAGCTTCTGGTCCTGTTATATACTCCCCAGAGATATATCTGTCTTTTTGCTTCCTTATTTAAGTGCTCTTTCTTCTAAAGAAACCTAACAGGCTAACGTGTGCTCTTTACTCTGTCTGATTCCAAAACCATCACTGCCGAGTTTATTCCTGTTCTAACAAGAAAGATCTTATAATAGCCTCAAATAGAGGAGTTTCAGACCTCTGATTTGGCTTCCTTGATACTGGATAAAACTCAAACAATAGATTCTGTGTTCTAACATCTTTCCAGTGCTAAATAAGATAAATTTCCTAACAGCTAAGATTTTCATGGTCAGGCAACTTATTAAGTTGCTCTTGAGTATCTGTAATAGAAAGGACCCTTTTAGACCAACTACACAGTTTTCTATTTTTTGGAACTAGATGTCATGATTGTGTTATTTCATATTATATAAGAATCCTGCAGGTAAAAAGGGTGCTTTCTGTGTAAGAGAGAGACCAGTTCAGAATGCAATCTGAGCAATTCATTACAGACAGGAAATTTACTGAATTAGAAGGAAGACGTTTGCTGTTCACCTTCCGAAAGTGACAGGAAAGGAGTCAGACTCCCTCACACCAGTATTTCAGAAAAACATCAGTACAAGTTAAAGATCTACCAGCCGGTTTCTTGTATGTATGCACACTGAAGAGGCATCTCTCATTTAAATTTAACTCTCAAGAAACCTAGTTACAAGCCACTAATTAGTCAACCTTCTAGAACATACAATGGATAGTTCTGTATTGAATCTTTAGAGTTCATTCTGCTGATGGAATTTGCTCCACTCATGAGCTGGACATTTTCGCTGAAACAATAAGTCATGGTGAAAGAACTCCAGGTCATCCATTGATTGGGTCAATAGTTGAGTCAATCATGACAGAGTGATCCACTGCATTTTAGGTTCCAAGTCACTTAGCAGAGAATGATAAACTAAGAAGTTAACTTCCTTATCCTTAAAGCACTCATGCACTTTTTAAATGCCTGAACACTAAAGCTTTGGGATCCCCATGAGTAACCTCTCATTTTGGGGTCCATTGAAATTGCAGGAGAGAGGGTTGGTGGCCCGTCTCAGTGATGGAGGCTGACAAATTCTCTGAGCAGCTGCCAACTGCAGTGGAACTGGGTGACCAGGCATAGCATCCCCTGCTGTGTGTCCAAGAAAGGGTCACCAGAAATGCACATTTTAGGTGCAGCTTTTAATTTCTATAGCAGCTGGGAACCTGAGCTGGGGAGGGAAGAGAAAAGATGGTCTGAGGATGCAGGAGGGGTGTCAAATATGAACAGGATGAAGCATCAAGAAAGCGCTTGCTGTTTTGTTGTCTGGACTGTCACAGAAGCTTTGCCTTCTAAGACTTTACCCCCAAAGCCTTTGCTTTCTTCACTCAAAACTTCCTATTTTCTGGATTTTCTTTGAAGAGCCCTCATGTCTTATGTATGATGATTTAAATCTTGTAATACCTGATAGGATATTTCATGGCTATTCCTCAGAAGAAACCAGGAATGCAAATTATATTAGGCATAAGTGACAGTTATGATCAAAGAATGATGATTAGATGCATTTATCTGTCCAACTTCTATTGAAAATCAATTCTAATTATTTGTTTTCTCTTCCTGCTTCTAACATGAGCTCCAGCATATGGTTCTAGGCATTGATAGCATATGATTAGCCTCTATAAGATAGCACACAGATAAAAGAGTCAGCCTGAGTCAGATATTCACAAGAACTGCTTTATTATTCCAAAGCAGATTTTTTTTTTTTTTTTTACTATCCATGAAGGTAATTTTTCTTTTAACCTTGAAGAAGGATTCTTCCTGAATCTTTTGATTAAAATACCTCATCCTGTGTCCACAATGGATGCTAAGCAATTAAGTCTTTCTTTCCTCAACCGTCTAATTAGGGTTGAGGCCAATGCAGCATATGAATAACTGAAGTCACCAACTATCGTGAATATCATTCCAAAGTGTTCTCTGTTAACTGTGAGTAATTTTGCCATTCCCCAGGGAGGGTGTGACAGGCTGGACCACTGGGCAGTGGCTTTCTTCTTCCATCAAGATACCCTTCCCTCCACACATGCCTAATAGCTAATTGACGAAGAGGAACAAAATTACTTTTGTCTACTTTCGCATCAAAGCCCCAGGGCTGGTTGTGCAGCGGGGTGTGTAAACAACAAGTATGAGAACCGCGTCTGTGAGAGTCTGGATGGGAGAGATGGACACAGACATTTAAGGGGTGTCGTTGAGTGGGGCGGAGAGCGCAGAGGGGGGCTGCAGCTGGCAGAGCAGGCTTGGCCTTTTGGGGCCCAGGGACGGAGAAATAGCATCTGCTTCCATATACTCCGGACTTAGAAGGTCAAGTGAGAAATGTGACTCAAGGAGCTAACTACTTCTCCTGCATATGACTTCTAGACCTCCTTCTCATCGTGGCTTTGTCCATGGTGATTTCTTTGGCTCCTTTTGCTTAGTGCCCGTCGAGCCAAGATTTCAAATATTCTAAAGCAACTATGGATGTACTGAGCTCATGGACACACCATTTTTTTTTTAATCATTTTGGCGGACTCGCAGGGAGTAAGTACTTCATTGTTGTTTTATCGCTCTCAGTCAGAGAAAGGTGGTAGATAACAGATTTGTGAGGCCTCTGAGAGCCTGGGGGAACCTGGCATAAGAGAGTGGAGAGGCCGCTCCTCCTGTGGCCACAGGGTGGAAGGTCAGTGGTTGTCCCTGGACCAGGAGACTGGCCACAGGAAGCAAAGCTGGAAGCTCCACTTTTGCTTCCCAACCACCCCTTAGTCCCTCAATTTCTGACTGGCTTTCAGAATCAAGGATTGACTATCTCTAGGGACAGAGCCCTATAGCCAAATAAATCATACCTTTCTCATCTGTCTTCATATGCCCTTGTCCTGTCAGAGGGCTGGAGTTGGAGAAAGATGGATTATCAAGTCATGCAAAGTCATGCAGGTGAAAATGTTTAAGGCATAACTCTAAGTCAAACTTTAAAATCTATTTTAGAACATTTTTTTCTTACATATTTTCCACTTTGGAATGATTTCTCCTGTTAGTAGCACTCAAATACGATGAATTGCATCTGTTACTTTGGGATTGAGAGAGCGGATGTAGTTATGATTTTCAGGCATCTTATTTCATTAGTTGAGCCAAATACTGGAGAATAATTCTATACCATTTCGTGTGTTGGCTCTGTGTGTAGCTAAATGTCAGGTACTGTGAGGCTGGAATACCAGCCAATGGTGTGATCCCTGCCTTCAAGAAGCCTAGAGCTTACATGAGGAAACTAAATTAGTAGATGTACCTAGTAAAAGAATATTTAAATGCTAATATCTGAGAATGATCTTATATACCTGCATGCAAGGAGTCAAGAGAAAGGAGAGACTAGTGCAGGAATGAATAAGTGAGAGAAATCCACTTGGATGAGATGAACCTGGGCTGGTGAACAAGGGCCGATTCATTTGCGAATGGGATGAGTGTAAGGGTCTAAGAGTGTTCAGCTAGAGATTCCAGTGGACATTTGGTTTTTTGAGACTGGAGTGCAAATCATAGATGGTGACTGAGATATGACTCAAGGGTCATCAGCTCATAGAAGATTGTTGAAGTGGATGAACCAGGAAGAGATGAGATCGTTCGAAGAGAGTATATGGAGAAAAACAGGGGCACACACACCGATGGACACGCCCACACACAGGGTGACAAAAGGAAGTGACTTCACCCCCTTTTCCCATAATGATGCCTTTTAATTTCTTTTCAAGTAGCAGGAGAACAGGACAGACTAATGCTTTAGAAGCCAAGGAAGAAAAGCATTTCAAAGAGGGTACAGAACAGAGTCACTTCATACCAGAAAGAGTCAGGTAGGAAGAGATGAAAAATCTAGTTTGCCCATTAGGAGGTGGTAGTTGGTTTTTCCCATGGGAGCCCAGCTTGTCCATTCGGAGGCAATGGTTGGTTTTTCCCATGGGCGCCCGGCTTGTCCATTCGGAGGCGATGGTTGGTTTTTCCCATGGGCACCCAGCTTGTCCATTCGGAGGCGATGGTTGGTTTTTCCCATGGGCACCCAGCTTGTCCACTGGGAGGCGGTGGCTGGTTTTTCCCATGGGAGCCTTGTTTGTACATTGGGAGGCGGTGATTAGTTTTTCCCACGGGCGCCTGGCTGACATTTGGAAACGGATGCCCCCAGTGATGAATGTGAGGGTGGAGTGAGGTGGTTCCTCACCAGTGCAGCCCCACAGATAATAGCAGTGAGGAGGGCAGAGGGTGACGTGTGGCTCTGGGACGTGCCAAAGATGGAAGTTTCCATGAAGATGCCACAGTAAACAGCAGAACTCTCTTAAAATAGCTGCATGTGGAATTGCATGAAAACAGAACTCTGTCTATTGGAACTGGACACGTAGGGTCAAAAGTGTTACCCACTGGACTACTTCCCGGGCCCCTGCTGTTTTCTAGAACTCTGAGGAACCATTTGAAAACCATTGCTGAGAAGATAACAGAGGCAAGAGTCAAAGGTGCCTGCCTTTGTCCAGTCTAGAAGATGGAAGGGGTGCTGATGGAGGCTGGCAGGGATTTTAGTCAGCTAAGCTTTAAATACATTGCTTTTGAAGGGATGGGTTGTCCTGTAGGTAGCTGGAAATAGATATGGAGGGCAGATACAAGCCAAGGCTTAAAATGGGGATGTTGGAGTCAACTAGACAGGGGTTCTCTGGTGGCTCAGATGGTAAAGAATCCGTCTACAATGCAGCAGACCTGGGTTCAATCCCTGGGTTGGGAAGATCCCCTGGAGAAGTAATACACTCCAGTATTCTTGCCTGGTAAATCCCATGGACAGAGGGAGTCTGGTGGGCTACAGTCCATGGGGTTGCAAAGAATCGGACACTACTAAAGCGACTAATGCTTTCGTTTTCACAGAGAGGATCAAGTTAAAGCCCGGAAGGTAGATGTGTCATTTGGTGTTGGGAAGGGAGCAGAGAGGAAAAATCAGCATGTTGAACAACTAACACCAGGTAGTTGCAACGGAGATTTGACCTCCAGCAGCTGTGGCAGCTGGTTAAATACTCTCTAAGGCTGTTGCTTTTGCTTCGGAGGCTGGGGCTTGGAGGATGCAGCCCAGGCTGT
This sequence comes from Okapia johnstoni, assembly GCA_024291935.2. NCBI lineage: Eukaryota > Metazoa > Chordata > Mammalia > Artiodactyla > Giraffidae > Okapia > Okapia johnstoni. The sequence continues at coordinate 30,642,914 of CM044327.1, read as the reverse complement.
TGGAAGGAGAAAGGGATTGAAAGTGGATAAGTGCCAAGATGAGCTCGAATTCGTGATCACCAGCTGGAACCCATGAGGATGGACAGAATCCCTTGTTAGTGCTCACTGATTATCACCACCCACCTCAGTGAAGGGTGCATTCTGCAGGGGAATCAGATGCTGGTCTATGTGAGCCGCAAAAGCCTTGACCTTCAAGCATGAAAAGACAAAACTGCAATGAGACAGTGGAGGAGATTGTAGGAAACATTTAGTCTAGCCGTGTTAGCACACTACAAAACCACCACAGCACACTAATAAAGCAGCTGGATAACAATAGAAGGAAAGAGAGTTAAATGCCAGATGAAAGTTCAGAGCATTCAGTGCTGAGTCATTTAGTCCTGCTCTGAAAAAAATTAAAGAGGAACTTTAGAGGTCTCCAATTTTCTCAAGAAAATGACCTTGTTTTATTAATGAATGGCATTCTGAATCTCTTTGCTTTAGGTACATAGAAAAATGATAAATGAAAGATCACTTTTAATGGAACCATATGACTTTAATAAAAATACTCTAGAATCACATGTGTAAGATAATTAATATCCACCTAGAAACAAATTGAACCAGGAATACTAAAGAACTGAAACACCACCTGGAGAATACATGGTTTCATCTGAAATTAATTTGAATTGCTGAAATTTATTTGAGGGAGAGAGAAAATAATGATTTGTTTTCTCATTGATGAGTAAAAAAGGAAAAAAAAAAAACATTTTCTGGTGGTACATCCCTATGGCTTAGGGATTTATTACAGAGCTTTCCCGGGAAATAGACCATCTGTGGTTGCAAGTAGTATTATTTATATAATTTGTTCAGGGCACCGAGTTATGATAGAATGTCCAATTTCCCTTGGTGAAATTGTTTATTTTGCTTTCAATGTATATATTTAAAATTTGACAGGGTTATGGAGGATCTTTCCAAAGAAAATAGCCTAGCTAGTTTGTGAATGGGCGGAGCTGGAAATTTACTAGGTGGCGTCTGTGATCACAGTGGCAGGGCCATCTCCTGAAACTGCTGGAGGACAGGAGATAGCGCACAGACCTCCTTCAGGAAACAAAAAGGGAGAAACTACAACAGACATCCAAGTCCCTGCTCAGCGCCAGCATCTCCAAAATTCCTACCAAGGAAGCTTATCAAAAAAGTTTGGGCACAAAGAGTCTTATAGGTACCATTCCTGGGTGCTCTGTTCTTTTCTATTATAACATTTTCCAAAAGGGATCTAATTTGACTACCTACATACTATTTATCTATATGAATATACATATATATACACACACACATATATACCCATGCACTATCATATATACATTTGATGGTTTATGTATGTATATATACACTTTTCCCCTGGAACTTCAGACTCTCTATTCAGACCTCAAACTTAGCATAGTTAAAAAGAGAAATCTTGGTAATATGCAGTATTTCTCTTTCTTTGTCTGACTTATTTCACTAATCATAATGCCTTCATGACCTGTCTGTGTTATTGCAAATGGCAAAGTTTTATTCTCTTCATAGCTGAGTGATAATCCATAATGTGTGTATCCCCTTTACCCACTCACCTCTTGATGGACGCGTAGGTTTCCTTTGTCTCATGGCTGCTGTAAATCGGGCTCCGGTGAACATTAGAGTGCTTGTGTCTTTCTGAATTATTGTTTTCATTTTCTTCAGTTATAGACCCAGAAATGGAATTGCTGGGTTGGGTAGTGGTTCTATTTCCAGCTTTTTGGGGAATCTGCATGCTATTTTTCGTAGTGGCTACCCCGTTTACATTCCCACCAACAGTGTGCCTTGATCCCCACATCCTTGCCAACACTTGTTATTTGCTGTCTTTTTGATCATGGTCATTCTGACAGGCGTGAGATGATATTTCATTGGGATTTTGATTTACATTTTCCTATTTTTGAGCATTTTCTCATGTGTCTATTGGCCATATGTTTGTCTTCTTTGGAAAAATGTATGTTATCACTTATGTGCTGAATCTAAGAAAGAAAATAAGCAAATGAATATAAAAATACAGAAACGGATCACAGATATTAAGTATAAACTAGTGGTTAGCAGTGTGGCAGGACGAGGGTTAGGGTTAGAAGATTAGGAGATATAAACTATTACGTATAAAGTAAATAAGTTGCAAAGATATATTGTATAGCACAGAGAATATAGCCAATATTTTATAGTAACTTTAAGTGGACTATAATTTATAAAATTATTGAATTACTATGGTGTATACCTGAAACTAATATGGTATTATAAATCAATTTACTTCCATTTTAAAAAATAAAACTTTATAAATCCTTCTGTAACTCTATGAAATAAAAAAAAAAGTAAGAAAGAAAAATAAAAAGAATGCTTAATTTCCCTCCACAACCTCTTACCTCCTTCTCCCATAATCTCCATATCTCTAAACAACACTACAGTTTATCCAGCTTCTCAAGGCAAAAGTCTAGAAATTAACCCTGGTCCTTTTCTTTCCCTCCAGTTCCACATCCAATCTACCAGCAGGTCTTATGACTCTGCCTCTCCACATCTCAGATCTGTCTGCATCTCTCCATCACTATTAGCACCCTGGTCCCAGCTTCTGGCCTCTGTCTTTTCTGAACTTACTGTAACTGCTCTCTATTTTACTCTCTGGGGGCACATTTGTCTCGCTGTTTATCATCCTCATACACAGTCAGAGTGAGGTTTTAAAAATGTAACCCAGATCTTATTCTCTTTTACTGAAAATCCACTGAAGACTTTCCATTGTACACAGAGGAGAATTGAGATGCTTTATCCTGGCTCACGGAGCCCGATGTCATCTGACCTCTACCCACCTCTCCGTCAGCTCAGACCAGTTTCCCCCTGCCCACTGCACTCCAGGCCTCCTGTGTAGGCTTTATTCTGATTTTCTAACAGCGAAAACTTTTTCTGCCTGAACTAGTATTCCTGACACATCCTGGAATTTCTCCTTATCGTGTTTTTTTTTATTTTTTAACCAATCATCATGTGACTAGCTCCTCTTGTCAGACAGCTCTCAGCTTTAACGAATCCAAAATATTCTCTGTCATATCATCCTGTTTTGATTCTCTGCCTAGCACTTTTTCCTTTCTGGTATTTCTATCTACCTGTTTATCTATCCATCCATCCCTGTATCTATGCTTTCACAAATAGAATAAAAATTTCAGAGGAATGGGGATTTTCTGGGTCACCTTTACTGCTTTATCCCCAGTGCCTGGAAGGGGCCAGCACATAGGAAGCATGTGCTGTATTCTAATAATAAAGACAATAAGAGACAGAAAATTTTAATGTAATATGGAAAAACGTCATGTTAAGCGGAATGCAGGGAACCCAAAAGATGGGAAGCCAAGCTATAAGACTTCCTAGAAGAGGTGGTACTTGACTTGAGTTGACTTAAGTTGTGGATGAGTTAGAGGTACAGGAAATAGAAAGTTAGTCTTACAGATCATAGAGTCACACTGATATGTTTTTGAGGTATTACTTCGTGCAGGTTGCAATGCCATCATCTAAAAGTCTACAAACAATAAATGCTAGAGAGGGTGTGGAGAAAAGGGAAACCCTTTTACACTGCTGGTGGGAATGTAAACTGATACAACCACTATGGAGAACAGGATGGCAATTTCTTAGAAAACTAAAAATTGAGCTACCAGACCACCTGACCTGCCTCCTGAGAAGCCTGTATGCAGGTCAAGAAGCAACAGTTAGAACTGGACATGGAACAACAGACTGGCTCAAAATTGGAAAAGGAGTACGTTGAGGCTGTATATTGTCACCCTGCTTATTTAACTTCTATGCCGAGCACATCATGTGAAATGCCAGGCTGGATGAAGCACAAGCTGGAATCAAGATTCCTGGGAGAAATATCAATAACCTCATATATGCAGATGACACCACCCTTATGGCAGAAAGCTAAGAGGAACTGAAGAGCCTCTTGATGAAAGTCAAAGAGGAGAGTGAAAAAGCTGTCTTAAAACTCACCATTTAAAAAACAAAGGTCATGGCATCCAGTCCCATCACTTCATGACAAATAGACAGGAAAACAATGGAAACAGTGACAAACTTTATTTTCTTGGGCTCCAAAATCACTGCAGATGGTGACTGCAGCCATGAAATTAAAAGACAGTTGCTCCTTGGAAGAAAAGTTATGACCAACCTAGACAGCATATTAAAAAGCAGAGACATTACTTTGCCAACAAAGGTCCATCTAATCAAGGCTATGGTTTTTCCAGTAGTCATGTATGGATCTGAGAGTTGGACCATAAAGAAAGATGATCACCAAAGAAACGATGCTTTTGAACTGGGGTGTTGGAGAAGACTCGTAAGAGTCCCTTGGACTGCAAGGAGATCCAACCAGTCCATCCTAAAGGAAACGAGTCCTGAATATTCATTGGAAAGACTGATGCTGAAGTTGAAACTCCAATACTTTGGCCACATGATGTGAAGGGCTGACATATTAGAAAAGACCCTAATGCTGGGAAAGATTGAAGGCAGGAGGAGAAGGGGATGACAGAGGATGAGATGGTTGGATGGCATCACTGACTCAATGGACATGAGTTTGAGCAAGCTCTGGGAGATGGTGAAGGACAGGGAAGCCTGGTGTGCTGCAACCATGGGGTTGCAAAGGGTCTGACACGACAAAAGGGAGGGAATATGTGTATACATATAGCTGATTCACTTCGTTGTACAGCAGAAACTAACATAGCATTGTAAAGCAATTATACTGCAATGAAAAAAAAAAAAACGAAACAGGAAAAGCAACAGATTGGAAAACTGTAGAAATGGAGAAAACAGTTAATCAATTATTACAGTAATCCAGGGCTCCCTGCTGGCTCAGTGATAAAGAATCTGCCTGCCAAGCAAGAGATGCGGGTTCCATTCCTTGGTAATTAAGATCCCCCAGAGAAGGAAACTCATTCCAGTATTCTTGCCTGGGAAGTCCCATGGACAGAGGAGCATGGTGGGCTGTAGTTCACGGGGTTGCAAAGAGTCAGACATGATTTAGTGACTAAACAACAACAACTATGGTTTCCCAGGTAGTGCTAGTAGTAAAGAACCCACCTGCCAGTGCAGGAGATGTAAGAGACACGGGTTCGATCCCTGGGTCGGGAAGTTCCCCTGGAGGAGGGCATGACAACCCACTCCAGTATTCTTGCCTGGAGAATCCCATGGACAGTGTAGCCTGGTGGGCTGCAGTCCATGTGGTTGCGAAGAGTCGGACACGACTGAGCAACTTCACTTTCACTTTTCACTTTCATGCATTGGAGAAGGAAATGGCAACCCACTCCAGTGTTCTTGCCTGGAGAATCCCAGGGACGGGGAGCCTGGTGGGCTGCCTTCTATGGGGTCGCACAGAGTTGGACACGCCTGAAGCGACTTAGCAGCAGCAGCAGCATGCATGCATGCATGCAAACAAGAACAACAGCAACAAGGTGATCCAGGCAAGAGGTGATGAGTCCTGCACTAGGAGGGTGGTTGCACGACTGGGTGGAGTAAGACACACAGGACACACTATTATCTAAGACAATAGTATTAATAGGATCAACACTAGGAGTTGAAGAAAGGGAAGACTGAAAGTGATCTTTATACTCCAAACTCCAGACTCCAGAACTGGATGAGATGGTGGTGGTATCACTTGAATAAGGGAGGAAGAGCTGATCTGAAAGAAAGAGGAGAATTGTGAATTTAGCTTTAGTCATGTTAAGTTTGAGTTATCTGTGGAGCATGAAGAAAGATTTTCCACCTAAAAATGAATGTAAGAGTTGGGAGGGGTAAACATCACTGAGGAGTGTTTCCATACCTAGGGATTTGGGATTCCTCAAATTAGGTGGTTATTAAACTGAAGAGCCTGAATCCTGTTGGATAGAAAGAGGGTGAAAGAGGCAAGCAAGGATAAAACCCTGGAAACAGAAACATTTAAGTATGGGTAATGAAGGACATCAAAAATACATAGTCATATGGGGGGGAGGATCGTGTGGTGAGTCCTTCAGAACACTGGACAGACTTTGAAGCAGGAAGGAGTCATAGCAGAGTCAAATGCAGGAGAGAATTCGATGAAATCAAGTCTACCTGTTCGCTGGCGAGTGTAGAAGCGGGCTGATTTGATGACCTCGGCAAAAGCAGTTTGTGGGGAGGTCGGGAGAGAAGACGGGTTTGCAGGGTGTCAAAGGGTGAAGAGAGGGGAGGAAAGGAAGTTGAGGGTATAGACTCTTCACTGCATAAATTCACTTTTCGCAGAGGAGAGGCCTAGGAGAAGCAGAGGCAGAGAGCCAAAGGCAGGAGGAGGACGCACACTCTGAAACTGGAAGGAGGACGGAAGCGGTCATGGGCGTGTGATGTACTGGAGAGGAGGAGGCAGGCGGGCTATTCCACAGATCACTCTTATCAGTGAAGAGGAAAGGCTCTGCTGCTGAGAATGAAGGGGTGGGGACCGCAGAAGAGACCACATCCCTTTGTAGTGAGGAGCTTGGGTTCTGACATTAACATTGCTAGCTGGCACACAGCTGGCTCATGGTTTGACATTGAGAGAGTAGCTTAACCTCTCTGGGTTTTGGATTCTTCATCCATAGAACTGGATACCCGTGCTGATCTCATGGGGTTATGAGAAACAGATAAGATTATTACCATAAAGTTACCCATAGTGCTTCACCTGGGCAAGCGCTCCAGCAGGTTAGCTGCTGCTTTTGTTGCTGTTGTTCATCTTGAAGACTGTGACATCTGAAGGTATCCTGGATTGTGACTAAGACGTATTTGCTCCATATAGACAACGGAACATTTTCAACCATAAAAAGGAATGGAATTGGGTCATTTGTAAAGATGTAGTGGGACCTAGAGTCTGTCAAACAAAGTCAAGCAAGTCGGAAAGACAAAAACAAATACCAAATATTAACACATGTATGTGGAATCTAGGAAAATGGTACAGATGACCTATTGGCAGGGCAGGAATAGAGATGCAGACATAGGGAACAGATATGCTGGTATCATGGAGGAAGAGGAGGGTGGGAAGAATTGTGAGATTGGGATTGATGTACATACACTACCGTGTGTAAAACAGATAGCTGGTGGGAACCTAATAAATAACACAGAGGACTTATCTCCATGCTCTGTGATGACCTCGAGGGGTGGGAGGGAGGTCCCGGAGGGAGGGGATATGTGTATAACTACAGCCGATTCACTTTGTTTCACGGCAGAAACTAACACAACGTTGTAAGGCAACTGTATCCCAATTTTTTAAAAAGTCTTTGTGAGGCAGTTGATGAAGAAGAAATAAAAAGATTGGCGAATGCCGTTGATGACCCAACTGGTTGGGGAAGTGGCACGGGACAGAATGACGTTTCCCACAAAGATTTTTACTTGGTTTCCATATGTGTGGGATTGCTTAACACTTTTCAGAGAGCTTGGTGAGGGCAGAAGTTCATGTTTAGTTTTTACATTGATGTATTTCCAGAACCCAAATCACTTTGTGTTGTTAACTTTTTTGCTTATTTTAGAGATGATGATAGGTTTGTATTTAGCAAAAACAGAAGCAGACTTTGGAGGTGACCCTGATGTTGGTAGTTGTAGTTGAAGCCTGCTCTATTCTTGCATTTTACCCTAATACAAAAGCCTTTATGTGACAAAAAATTACTCAGGGGTGACCGACCTTGACCTTATATCATGTCAGGTTATAACTACAAGGAATGCCAAGGACAGAAATACTAAGATAACGAGAACTGTGGCAACGGGTGTGACGACTAAATGAAATCATGTATGTGAAACACCTGCTGTACTTCTTGGCACAGAATGAATAATCAGAAAGTGTTTGTTTCTTTCCTCTCCACTATTAACTAACACAGTCATTGGCTTGGGAATAAATTCATGCAGAGAGCATAATATAGAAGAAATTATGTTGGATTGACATTCAGGGATCTGAATTCTCACACCATCCATATCACTCATTATCTATGAAACTTAGGCATTCACTTTACATCATCTACAAAATGTATTTATAATTATAATTTCCCTACGTTCCCAACGGGGTTACTGTGAAGATGAGATGACTTCGGGCATGAAGTGCTGCATGGATGTAAGGCGCCTTTACTTGGGCCCTCCAAGGCCCTTGTGGCCCAGACACCCCTCTCCCGGGACGAGAGTCACCTGCGCCTCTGGAGGTCGCCGTCGCTGCTATTTTTGGCATTTTAGGCCCATTTTCTTGTGATCGTACAAGAAACTCAGCAGCCGCCTTGAAACACCATATACCATGTGCCACCCGTGACTTCTAACTAACCGTACATAATGTCCAGTTTCCTCAATAGTAACCGACTATCTCTGGGTAACAAAGTATCCTCAAACTAAGGCGCTCCCAACAGCACATACTGGCTCTCTCACAGTCTCTGGGAGCCGGGGATGATGTGTGACATAGTCACCTGAAGGCTTGACTGGGGCTGAGGCGTGGGCTCTCAAGACGGCACATCGACCTGGCTACTGGCAGGAGGTCTCTGTTCTCAGTACACGGCTCTCTCTCCATGAGATGCAGCCAGCTGCTTCCAGAGTGAGAAACCCAAGAGGAAGACACAGCACCTTGTGTGACCAAGTCTCTAAGGTCAGACACCGTTAACTCGGCCATTTTTCCTATTTATTAGAAAGGAGTCAAGTCTGGCCACACTTAAGGGGAGTCTGAGTTGAGACTCCTCCTCTTGAAGGCAGGCATGCGAACAGATACGAGGATGTATTTGAAAGGCACCACACTTCCTTAGAGTCAAAGTTCATGAGTGATCCCCTTGGATATCACTCCAGTATGAGGCAGTCAGCACTTCTGATCCGTTTAGCATGGGGACAGCATCTTCCTTCTCAAACAACTTCACCTGCTTGCTCAAGTTCTCCCAGTAGAGTTTGATTTATGTTTATTCGTATGTTCTAACATATGGTCACCTTTAAAATAAATGGCAAGAAGGGACACAGTGCCTGGTACAGAAAAGAGTCCAATGAATATGAGTTGAATGTATTGAAAAATCCCTAGTGAAAGTAGCTTATCGAATCCTTTCCAGGACAAATGGTTTTGTTTTTTAAGATTTTTTGATGTGGACCATTTTTTAAAAAGTCTTTAATGAATTTGTTACAGTATTTCTGTTACAATGTTTCTGTTTCATGTTTTGGTTTTCTGGTCATGAGGCCTGTGGGACCTTGGCTAACTGACCGGGATCAAATCCTAACTCTCTGCATTGGAAGGTGAAGTCTTAACCAATGGACCACCAGGGAAGTCCCATAGGACACAGGTTTTAGTAAGTAGAGGAGGGAGAGGACATGAGGATTTGAAGATAAGGGGCAGGGATGGGAGACAAAGGTCCAGTTGAAAAGGACAGAGAATTAAGCACTCAAATCCCAGCTTTACAACTGCACGTGTTTATGGAAGGCAAGATCGGGAGGCCCGGAGTCAGACCGCAGTCTTTGACAATGGCAATAGCGGCTTGATGGATGGGAAGATGAGCATGAGAGTGGGAACCTGCCAGGGGAAATCTCTCAGACCTGGCAAAAAAAAAGAGGTCTCTCCAGACTGGGGTGGGGAGTCCAGCCCGAAGCAGTTGAGTGAGTCCGGTGCGAGTGAGAGAGGGTTATGACGTACAACCTTTCCAAGTAGGTTTGGATTTTGGAGAAACACCACGCTGTAAATTCATCTCAGACATTTCAAATGCCTTCAGTGCCACAACAGCCCTGGCTGTCGATTAAGCCAGTGTTTATGGAGCAGCAGTTGTGTGTTGAGCACTGTTCCTTTGGCGTTCACATTTATTATCTCATTCGATACTCACAAACCCCGTATGGGAAGTTTTATTATTATTCTCCTTTTATAGGAGATTAGTCTCTGGGAGGTCCTTGTTAAAAGTCACCTAGTTAGCAAGGGAGAGAAACTGGGCTTTTTGAATCCAAGTTTTTACACTGGGTTATATCACAACCTTCCTTTCTTAAAATGAGAAATTACACATGCAGATACATCCTGGGTTAATAACATTTTCTAAGATACAGCATCTCTTCCTAAATAAGTGGAGAGTAACCTCCAGGTCTATCTTATTTCTTGAAAAGAACCTTGCTCTTGACAACACAGTTTTACTGCAGTAACATTTAACCTGGTGATGACTTCCTTTTAGAGTCTGTTCTGCAAATCCACGTCTTTCCCATTCAGAGATAAGGTTGTATGTTCCCCACAACAAATTGCACACCTTTTACAAACATCCAGGCTATACTTAATCCATCCTCCACTACGTAACAACTCATAACAGCCTAACTACCCAAACAGTCCAACAAAACAAAATTACAATATGTCCGATATTTGACTTATGGTTATATTTTAAATTGACATGTCAGAAGTACAATTCTGTACCTTTCTTACGATCCTTACCTGTTAGAATATGCTTATCCTCCATTATTCTTTCAAGGAAACAAAACATTTTTTTTTCAATTTTTTTTTCTTTTAACTTTTTATTTTGTATTGGGGTATGTATAGCCGATTAACAAATAACGTGACAGTTTCATGTGAACAACATAGGGACCCAGCCATGCATACACATGGACACCTAGGTACCTATGTATGAAACAGAACATTTTCTCTCCCTCCCTTGGGCTTCTCCAAGACCTTTGGTGGAGACCCCTACCCTCCAAGCTTGCGTGCATCCATTCTTGCATTCATTCATGCAGTCAGTAAACATCTCTCATTCACTCTTTCAATGTGTATTTATTGATCATCTGCTGTGTGCTGAGCACTTTCCTCATCAGCGATGAACCCTTGCTGGTTGTGGGCCAACCCCTGTGCTCAGCTCTCTGGACACAGAGGTGTTGTGTTGGATGCCACGGCTGTGAGGAGCCCGTGCAGTTTAGTGGGAGGAGTGATGGCATCACGGCTGGGGTGCCATGGACACATGTGAGTGTTTACTTCTCTAAGATTAGCGGTGCTATGATTAGTTATAATATGCAATATACTATTTTTATATATGATGGATCATTTTACCCAGGGGTCATAAGACACCTTGGAGAGGATGCGTCTGATAAAAAGGAGGCTTTCGCCCCATGGCTGTTGTGAGGGGACCAGAGGCTGAGAGAGGGTTAAACATGCAGGAATATTCCGGGGGGAACAGCTGTGAGAGGAACTGTGGGGTGATCCAGGAGAAACTGGGGAAGTTGTTGGACCTCCCGGCTGATCTAGGGTGAAGGAAAGAGAGAGGGAAGACGGTAGAAGTGACCCAGATTCCTGTCATCCAAGGAAAGCATTGGAAGACAGAGAGGCTGCCTCGGGGCTTCCTGCCTTTGGGGCAAGGATTGGCCTCAACATATTGGCTGCCCTCTGTCTTGGCCTGGGAGGACCAGCCCTCAGTTGTGGTCTGGGAGAAGCTATCAGAGCTCTGTACTCGGACCCCGTGGTCTGAGGCCACCCTCCCCGTGGGTGGCAGGTCCCTGGGACACGTTCTCGGGATCCCTGTAGTGACTGTGAGGCCGGATCTCCAGACTGACAGGGCCAGTTAAGCAAAACGTTTGCTTAAAGCAGTTTGGTACCTTGTAGGAGATTTCCAAGGTCCATCTGGCTAATGTGCATTTTAATGGGGAAATGAAGAAGGATGAAGGGCAGATGTTGAGAAATACCGGGTTGGCCTAAAAGTTCATTTTGAGTTTTTCATAGCATCATACAAAAAAACCCAAATAAACTTTTTGGCCAACCCAATAATAAGCAGAGATGTTCAGTAGCTCAATCACAGAGTCTAATGTGTACATCTAAGGGGTTTAGGCAGGGAGGAGACATTGGAGGGTTTTAAGTAGGGCATGTTGAGTCACTTCAGTCATGTCTGACTCTTTGCCACCCCATGGACTATAGCCCACCAGGCTCCTCTGTACATGGGATTCTCCAGGCAAGAAGACTGGAGCCGGTTGCCATACCCTCCTCCAGGGCATCTTCCCAAACCAGGGACGGAACTCACATCACTTATCTCTTCTGCATTGATAGGCGGGTTCTTTATCACTGTTGCCACCTGGGAAGCCTTTTACAGAGAGAAGGTTCTAATAAGTTTTCTGCCCTCTGAAATGAATCAGTAGATGGTTTGGAAGATAATAAGAAATAGGGAGAAGAGGTAGAACAGGGGATTCTCTGGCCATCGCAGTAACACCAGAAATGGTTTAGAATTAGCATCACTCGGTCACCAATTGTGTGTGAGGTGTCTCTGGATTTATAGATTTCTGGCTTGCACACTAGACATGGAGTCATCCCCTCAGCTATGGAGGGACTGCATATAGAGACACCGGTTTGGGAAAAACGAATGCTCTTTGGACAATGAGGCATTTTATTCAGTAGATCCCTCAGCACTGATTTACCCAGACCTGGGTTGATAACTCAATGCATGAGATGCACACTGGATTTGTGAGCTTTTCTTGCTTGGGAGGCATTTTAACAACCCCTGCAGGGTCAGCGGCCACCTCAAATCTTGTAAAGAGGGGAGTTTTGTGAGCTCCCTTCCCTTGCATCTTGGTATTGATTCTGACCTTTGTCTACTTAGCAGAAGTCAGTAAGCAGAACAGCAGCCATGAATTTCTCACCACATGGATGAGGAACTTACCAGCCCGCCCCTGTCTGACTTCCTCTGTCCCTTTGGAGGGCTGCATCCCTGCTCGCTCTAGGCAGGTGCAGGGGCGGGTGGAACCTGCAGACACTGGTCATAAGCACCCTCATCTCTGACAGTCAGTGATGGACGGATGGAAACCTGTGCTCCTGGACCCAGCAAGACAGAAATCACCCACACAAATCACCAGAATCTCTAGTAAAAACAATGTGCTTTCATTCCAAACTTCATTTCTATTCTTTAGGTTTCATGACATTCATTCTGGCAACATAAAGATTCCCAAGCAAAATTGCATGTATAAATCACACTGTCTCGGGGCAAAGGAGAAGAGAAAGAGAGATGATTCTGATTCTCTGGGGAATATGAAGAGGGTTTCAAAATAGCATTTTTAAAGCACTTACCTGTCCCAGGAGGTGTCTGAGTACTTTTGTTACAGAGTCCAAGCTCCATCTGCTCACCGCACGATGGGCCAATAAATCTGGAGACTAGGTGTCGGGACAGGGAATAAAGACTTTATTCGGAAAGCCAGCAGACCGAGAAGATGACGAAATAGTCATCTACAGAACTACATCTGGCTCCTACAGAACCATCTTGCTAGGATCTGGATGTTAAGTTCTTTTATGGAACAAAGAAGGAGGGAGGTGAAGAGGTAAAGTTGAAAGGCCAGAAGTTGTTGCAGAAATCTCCGGTTTGGACCAGACTCTGGGAGGGCATGTATTAATTTTTTCTTTCCTACAGCCATTCACAAGTGGATCTGATCAGGATGTTTCCTGTGACCTAAATAAAGGCATTTGAGGTTAATGCTTAGTCATGGGAAGCAGGGTTCCCAGAAATGGGCCATAATGAACTCTTGAAGTTATAGGCAATATTCCTCTAGTGACTAACCTGTAGAAAACGTGATAGAATACAAAGATTCAAGTGAAATAAACAGATCCAATATGCAGTCAGATTTATTCTTCCCTGTTGCACTTTGTATCACTTTTCCTTCATCTTCCCTGCCCTCCTTCCTCTCAACTTCCTTTAAAAAAAAAAATTATTGGAGTATAGTTGGCTTTGTACAGTGCTGTGTTAGTTTCTGCTATACAGCAAGGTGAATCAGCTATATATACACATGTATTCCCTCCTTTTTGGATTTCCTTCCCCCTTAGGTAACCACAGACCATTGAGTAGAGTGCCCTATGCTAAACAGCCAGTTCTCATTAGTTATTTATTTTATACATCAGTTGCTTCAGTCCCTCAGTCATGTCCAACTCTTCGCAACCCCGTGAACAGCAGCACGCCAGGCTTCCCTGTCCATCATCAACTCCTGGAGCATGTTCAAACTCATGTCCATCAAGTCGGTGATGCCATCCAACCATCTCATCCTCTGTCGTCCCCTTCTCCTCCTGCTTCAATTTTTCGCAGTATCAGGATCTCTTCCAGTGAGTCAGTTCTTTGCATCAGGTGGCCAAAGTATTGGAGCTTCATCCTCAGCATTAGTTCTTCCAATGAATATTCAGGACTGATTTCCTTTAGGATGGACTGGTTTGATTTTGTACTCCAAGGGACTCTCAAGAGTCTTCTCCAACACCACAGTTCAAAAGCATCAATTCTTCAGTGCTCAGCTTTCTTTATGGTCCAACTCTCAGATCCATAAGTGACTACTGGAAAAACCATAGCTTTGACTATGCAGACCTTTGTTGGTAAAGTAATATCTCTGCTTTTTAATATGCTGTCTAGATTTGTCACAGCTTTTCTTCCAAGGAGCAAGCATCTTTTAATTTCCTGGCCACAGTTACCATCTGCAGTGATTTTATACATAGTAGTATATTTATGTCAATCCCAATCTCCCAATTCGTCCCACCCTTCCTTCCTCCCTTAGTGTCCATACATTTGTTGTCTATATCTGGGTCTCTATTTCTGCTTTGCAGATAGATTCCTCTGTACCATTTTTCTAGATTACACATTTATATGTTAATATGCATTTTTGTTTTTCTGACTTATTGCACTCAGTATGGCAGTTTCTATGTCCATCCCTGTCTCTGCAAATGGCACAGTTTTCTTTTTATGGCTGAATAATATTCCCACTATATATGTGTGTGTGTATATATATATATATATATAAAATGAAGCTGTGGTACATACATATATATATATGTACACACACACACACATACACATATATAAACATATATATATGTATGTACCACAGCTTCTTTATCCATCCCTGTTGGTGGACTTTGAGGTTGCTTCTGTGTCCTGGCTATTGTAAACAGTGCTGCAATGAATATTACAGTGCATATAGCTTTTGAAACTATGGTTTTTTCTGGCTATATGCCCAGGAGTGGGATTGCTGGGTTATAGCTCCATACTGCTTTCCATAGTGGCTGTATCATTTCCCCAAAGTAGACATACAGATGGCCAAGAGGCACATGAAAAGATGTGCATCATCACTAATTACTAGAGGAATGCAAATCAAAAGTAAAATGAGGTATCACCTCACATCGGTCAGAATGGCCATCACCCAAAAATCTACAAACAGTAAATGCTGGAGAGGGTGTGGAGAAAAGGAACCCTGTTGCACTGTTGGTGGGAATGTGAAATTCACACAGTCCCTCTCCTCCTTCTGTCTTCATCTTCTTTAAACTCACTAAATCCTCAGGATGAGGTCACTCCTAGGTCCGGAGCACAAGGACGGGTTTCCATCTTTCTCACCGTGGAAGTCTGTGAGGCCCTGCACCCCCCTCACTGGCCTGCCTCCAGCTCTCTCGTACTTGCCCTTGCTTCTCACCCCCTTCCCTCAGCTCCAGACCCTCTCACCTCCGTACTCCGCAGACACCTCCACAGAGCACTGTCTCAGGCCTGTTGCCCTTGCCCATCCCTGCTGCTTGACAAGCATGGCAACTTCCCCGCACGTGGGAATGGCCAATCCCCTGGCCACCCTTAACATTCCCGACTCCAATTCCTGCTTTGCTTTCTTCTTCTTCATGGTCTCTATTGCCTCCATTATACCATATAATTCACTTATTTTCATCCACCGCCAGCTCTCCTTACCAAAATAAAAGGCAAAGATTTTTGCCACTTTGATTTCCTGCTGTGTCCTCAAGCACATTGCAGCAACGCCTGGCTCTAAAAGGGCAACTATTAAAATTCCCGTCCATATTCATACTCATCAGCTACTAAATATTAATTATTAATAGTAATTAATGAATATTCATAGGACGGGGCTGAGAAAGCGGGAACAGTTTCCCCAAGTCACCTATTTAGGAAAATGGCAAAGCTGAGAGTCAAACCCAGATCAGTGTCGGCTCAAGATCAATGACCTTTTCACTACTCGCCGCTTTCCTTTCTCTCTGAATAGCCAGCTCCATACCTTCCTATATTCAGGGAGTGGTTTCTGCACAGGGGGTCCTGCTATCTAGACTGTGTGGTAGTCAGGGATCTGATGGAGAGAAGCCAGGAAAGGAGAGAAGGGTGATCAGCAGCCAGCCTTCAGTGGTCTGTGTGCTTCCAGGAGTTCAACGCAGGTGCCCCGGGAGACTGCTGGAAACCTGCCCGACACCCAGGCTGGATTGCCGCACCCAGATCCTGGGAAAACCATGCCACATGCGAGCCAGCCAAGGGTTCCTCTTTAACTGAGGGCATAGATGTCTAACTGGAGTTTGCTGTTTATTCACATAAGCTGCTTTGCCATTCGGAAAGAGGAATTAATCAAAATACTTCAAATGATGCACCTTGAGAAAGGTCACCCCTTTATCATGATTGCATTTCCATATTTGTTCCCTGTTAGTCTGCTGCGTGTGTGTGTGTGATGCTTTAAAAACATTGTGGTCTGCTCGGACCTACCCCTGGTGGTGGGATGTGTTGGAATCTGTTCACAGGACATGGTGGAAGTATCATCGAGCTGTATTTAGGTGCAGTTAGATGGACTGCACATGGCCTGCATTTCTGTCGCATCTGTTCGAGCGGAGTGCTTCCTGGCCCTTGCAGCTCACGGGGAGCCTTGGAGAGCCGCACTGGGCTCCTCTCCCCATTTCCTTACCTGCCAGTCACCAAGGAGTAAAGGTCACGGGCTAGAAGCATGTAATTATGCCGCCCCAGGAACTGGTGCTCTCCCCTGGAGACCATTAGAATGTGATTCATTTTTTCACTCTTTCTTCTCAAGTATTAACAAAGTCAACAGAAAAGGCTTTTCTTCCCCACCAGGACTTGCCAGCCCTGGATGAGAGCAGTCAGCATGAATTTTAATCAGAGAGTCTGTTTTCCAGCCCTGAATTTGCCATAATCAATTTCTTTTTGTCTATTAATTGAAAGTGAATATATGTAGGGTTTGGGAACGGATGGATCCCTGGCACACAGACCACCTGGCCACCTGGGAGCCTGCTGGCTCACATTCAGGGCTGAGAAGGCGTGCGCCTCGACATAGAGGCCAAACTTATGTAAGAGATCCGTTAAGACGGTGTGTCTCTTGTTAAAGCGATTCACTCTGTGGCTCTTTAAATGGGTCAGCCAGTGCTGTAAATTAATTTACACAAAAGGGAGTCACCTTTTCTCCTTATTTATTTTTATTCTTTTAGTAATGAACCTATGTAGGGGGTAAGGTGCCTAGGATCTCCTTACCCGAATCTTTCTTTTTACTGTGTCTTGGGGATTTCCAGCTACTCTACCCTGCTTACCTTTTCTGGGAGTTTGAATGTTACGATGCAAAGACCATGCCCACCTGGGTGACTCTGCCTGGGTCCTGTGACTCCTTTCTGTGTTAAGAAGCACCCCGGAGGGATGGCATTTGAATGGGGACATATAGATCTTTTTTGTTTGTTTGGCTGAGATTCAGTGAGGACGTGTCAGTGTTTCTGAGGATTACTGGAACCAGAGCAAATCATTCCTTGGTTGTTCTTTTCTGACTTGATATTCTATAACATTTTTTCTCCCACTTACTGACTGTATTAGTTTTGTTGTTCTGTTGCTAAGTTGTGAGTGACCCCATGGACTGTAGCCCACCAGGCTCCTCTGTCCATGGGATTCTCCAGGCCAGAATACTGGCATGGGTTTCCATTCCCTTCTCCAGGGGATATTCCCAACCCAGGGATCAAACTGGGGTCTCCTGCATTGCAGGCAGATTTTTTTTACCATCTGAGCCACCAGGGAAGCCCCCAATTAATAATAGTTTGCTAGGACTGCTGTAACAAAGTACCATAGAGAGTGGCTTCAACAACAGTGATTGATTGCCTCCAAGTTCGGGTGGCCAGATGTCCTAGATCAAGGTGTCACCAGGACCCTATGAAGGTGCTAGGAGAAGATCTGTTCCAGAACTCTCTCCTAGCTAAGGCTTGTTCCTTGGATTATGGCAGCATAATTTCAGTTTCCACATGGCATTCTCCCCATATCTGTGTCCAGATTTCCCCCTTTTCTAAGGAGGCTGGTCATACCGGAATTGAGGCCCTTCCTACTGCAGGGTTACCTTGTCTTAGCTTATTACACTTGCAATGAGTACTTGCAAATAAGGCCTCATTCTAAGCTGCTGGAGGTTAGAACTTCAACATACAAATTGTAAGGAGAGCAGGTGGAGGGCACAATTCCCTTCATAACACTGGCCATTAGTTATCTGTTTTTGCTTAATGAATCACCCCTAACCTTGGTGCCTTATAAGAATCCAGGCGTGGTTTACCTGGGTTTTCCAAGGCTTCGCTAGTGATGCATCAA
Organism: Okapia johnstoni; assembly: GCA_024291935.2. Lineage (NCBI taxonomy): Eukaryota > Metazoa > Chordata > Mammalia > Artiodactyla > Giraffidae > Okapia > Okapia johnstoni. The sequence continues at coordinate 30,624,639 of CM044327.1, read as the reverse complement.
CTTCCACATGGTTGTGGGCAGGATCTAACTGCTTGTGAATTGTTGAGATAGAGATTTCTATTCCTCACTAAATACTGACCAGAGACATTTCTGGGCATGAGCAGCTCATAACCATCTGAATAAGAAAGCAAGAGGATGAGGGAGCTTGTGAGAGGAAACGGAAACCACAGTCTTTTCATAGCCTAGTCTTGCAGGAATACTGTACATGTCTTATATGCTGGGCTTCCCTGATGGCTCAGCAGTAAAGAACCTGCCTGCAATGCAGGATGACACAGGAGATGCAGGTTCGATCCCTGGGTCAGAAAGATCCCCTGAAGGAGGGCATAGCAACCCACTCCAGTATTCTTGCCTGGAGAATCCCATGGACAGAGGAGCCTGATGGGCTACAGTCCACAGGATTGCAAAGACTTGGACACAACCGAAGTTACTGAGCGCACAGGCATGCTCATCCTATTTGCTAGAAACAAGGCACCAGATTGAGCCCACGCTCAAGGTAGGGGCATCATACACAGCATTGGTACCAGAAGGTAGGGACCTTTGGAAGCTGCTCTCCATGGTCTGTTCTCTGAGTCATCCTCCTTTTTCATGAAATCTAACTTCCCGGGTAGTTCAGGTGGCAAAGAACCTGCTTGTCATTCGGGAGACCTGGGTTCGATCCCTGGTTAGGGAACATCCCTTGGAGAAGGGCATTGCAAACCAGTCCAGTACTCTTGCCTTGAACATTCCATGGACAGAGGAGCCTGGTGGGCTATAGTCCATGGACTCGCAAAGAGTTGGACATGACTGAGCAGCTAAACACACACACACACACACGATGCATGCTTGCCCCTGAATGGTTTTCTTGGCCAGCTTCTTAGCGGTAGAATTTCTGGGTTCTGATGGACATTTTGTACGGGCTCCAACATCCCTGCAGATGGTGGCTGCAGCCATGCAATTGAAAGATGCTTGCTCCTCGGAAGAAAAGCTATGACCAACCTAGACAGCATATTAAAAAGCAGACACATTACTTTACTGACAAAGGTCCATCTAGTCAAAGCTGTAGTTTTTCCAGTAGTCATGTATGGATGTGAGAGTTGGTCCATAAAACTGAGCACCGAAGAACTGATGCTTTTGAACTGTGGTGTTGGAGAAGACTCTTGTGAGTCCCTTGTATTACAAGGAGATCAAATCAATCGATCCTAAAGGAAATCAACCCTGAATATTCATTGGAAGGACTGATGCTGAAGCTAAAGCTCCAATCCTTTGGCCACCTGATGCAAAGAACTGACTCATTGGAAGAGACCCTGATGCTGGGAAAGATTGAAGATGGGAGGAGAAGGGGATGACAGAGAATGAGATGGTTGGATGGCATCACTGACTCAATGGACATTAGTTTGAGCAGGCTCTGGGAGTTGGCGATGGACCGGGAAGTCTGGCATGCTGCAGTCCATGGAGTCACAAAGAGTCAGGTAGAACTGAGCGACTGAACTGAACTATATTGGCTCATTGTAATAGAATAAAGTCACACAGACAAATCTCTCTGAGAAAAGTCTTTCTCTAGCTTTGGGTCCTATTGAGAAAACCATTGGGACAGTCTGTAAGGCACACCTTCAGTCTCTTTTAAGGCTGCTGGGCTGGACCCAGTAACCGCACATTCTTTGATTTTTTTGGAGTCTTAACCCAGTGTTATGCAGTCTCCTTCACCTCTGTCTCTGGGCCACATTTTTCTGACAGTGCTTAGGAATCATTTATTTAAATTTTAGCATCTTTTTCTGTCCAGAGACACTGAGAATTTTCAGAGTCACCTCATCTGGGCCTGTTTTCATTTAACAGTTGTCCCTTCAGTTCCTCACACTCAAGGTTTCCCATCGGCAGCGAGATGAAGCCAGATGGCACCTTCAGCATCGCTTGAGAATCTCCTCTGCTCAGTCACCAAGTTCATTAGTGCTGGTCAAGACCACCTTGCGAGGGAGAAACTGTATTTTAGCACCCCTCCCGTGCATAATTGTGAAGTCTACCCCCACCCCCATGCCATCTCCCTGCTCTTCCCTTCCCCCTCTCTCCTGCTTCCTTGGCCCTTTGCAGCCCCTGGCTACTCAGGCCAAGGTTCCCAGCATCCCCAGTCTAACAGACATCTTGTTTCCAATAACTCAGGTCTGCTACATTCAAGTCCTTGGACAGCCGGAAATCCTTAGTGATAGAGATTCTTTATATAAACAAACAACTGATGATGGTATAGTTGGCTAATATTCCCACAGCACTGCATCAGTTAAAATGTATAAAATAGTCTTTAAGAAGCAGTAAAGTTACATTATTGCAAAGTTATAATTCTAATGATTTACATTTAAATAGCTTTTCCCACTCTATCATTTAAAAGAGTCTTTCATTAACTTACTTATTCCTCACAAATGTCCTATACAGCAGATGTCTTTTCCTCAGTTTTAAGGTTTGGGAACTGGGGCTTAGAGAGGTCAAGTCATTTTTTATCAGTTACATGATGTAAAAAAAAAAAATTATTGGAGTGTAGTTGATTTGCAATGTTGTGCTAGTTTTAGGTGTACAGCAAAGTGAATTAGTTAATACATATATCAACTCTTTTTTATGTTCTTTTCCCATATAGGCCCCTACAGAGTATTGAGTACAGTTCCCTGTGCTATACAGTAGCTCCTTATTAGTTATATATTTTACATATTATTGTCGTTGTTCAGTCTCTAAGTCCTGTCCAACTCTTTGCAAACCCATGAACGGCAGCATGCCAGGCTCTGTCCTCCACTATCTCCTGATATTTGTTCAAATTCATATCCATTGAGTCAGTGATGCTATCTAGCCATCTCATCCTCTGCCACCCCCTTCTTTTGCCTTCAAGCTTTCCCAGCATCAGAGTCTTTTCCAGTAAGTCAGCTCCTTTCATCAAGTGGCCAAAGTATTAGAGTTTCAGCTTCAGCATCAGTCCTTCCAAAGAATATTCAGGACTGATTTCCTTTAGAATTGACTGGTTTGATCTCCTTGTAGTCCAAGGGATTCTCAAGAGTCTCCTCCAACACCATAGTTCAGAAGCATCAATTTTTCAGTGCTCAGCCTTCTTTATGGCCAACTCTCACATCTGTGCATGACTACTGGAAAAAATATAGCTTTGACTATATGCACCTTTGTTGGCAAAGTTATGAATCTGCTTTTTAATACACTGCCTAGGTTTATCATAGCTTCCCTTTCAAGAAACAAATGTGTTTTAATATCATGGCTGCAGTCATCATCTGCAGTGATTTGGGGGTCCCAGAAAATAACATGTGTCACTGCTTCCACTTTTCCCCCTTCTATTTGCCATGAAGTAATGAGACTGGATGCCATGATCATATTATTTTTTTAATGTTGAGTTTCAAGCCAGCTTTTTGACTCTCTTCTTCCACTCTCATCAAGAGGCTCTTTAGTTCTTCTTTACTTTCTGCCATTAGAGTAGTATGTCTACATATCTGAGTTTGTTGATATTTCTCCCAACAATGTTGATTCCAGCTTGTGATTCATCCAGCCCAGCATATTGCATGATGTACTCTACACAGAAGTTTAAAAAGTGGGGTGGCAATATACATCCTTGTCTTTCTGTCTTCCCAATTTTGAACCAGTCAGTTATTCCATGTCCAGTTCTAACTATTGCTTCTTGACCAATGTACAGTAGTTTCTTAGGAGACAGGTAAGGTGGTCTGGTACTCTCAGCTCTTTAAGAATTTTCCACAGTTTGCTGTGATCCATACAATAAAAGCTTTCAAGTAGTCGATGAAGCAGAAGTAGATGTTTTTCTGAAACTCCCTTGCTTTCTCCATGATCCAACAAATGTTGACAATCTGATCTCTTGTTTCTCTGCCTTTTCTAAACCCAGCTGGTACATCTGGAAGTTCTCAGTTCACGTACTACTGAAGCCTAGCTTGAAGGATTTTGAGCAGAACCTTGCTAGCATGGGAAATGAGTGCAGCTGTGCAGTAGTTTGGACACTCTTTGACATTGCCCTTTTTTGAGATAGGAATGAAAGCTGACCTTTTCCAGTTTTGTGGCCACTGCTGAGTTTTCCAGATTTGTTGACATATAGTCCTGTGTCTGTCAATGCCAATCTTTCAACTTATCTCTCCTTCCCCTTTACCACCTGGTAACAACAGATTTGTTTTCTACATCTGTAACTCTATTTCTGTTTTGTAGATAAGTTCATTTGTGCCTTGTTTTTTTAGATTCCACATATAAGGGATATCATATTATATTTGTCTTTCTGTGTTAGACTTACTTCACTCAGTATGACAATTTCTAAATCCATCTATGTTATCGCAAATGCCATTATTTTGTTCTCTCTCTGAATAATATTCCATTGTATACATGTGCCACATCTTCACTATCCCCTCACCTGTTGATGGACATTTAGGTTGTTTCCAGTTCCTAGCTATTGTAAATAGTGTTTCTGTGAACATTAGGGTACATGTATCCACTCCAACACATGTCCAGAAGTGGGATTGCTATGAAGCTCTATTTTTAGTTTTTTTATGAAACCTCCATACTGTTCTCCCTAGTGGCTGTACCAGTTTACATTCCCATCAACCGTGTAGGAGGGTTCCCTTCTCTCCACATCCTACAGCGTTTATTGTTTATAGATTGTTTGATAATAACCATTCTGACCAGTGTGAGATCACACCTCATTGTGGTTTGATTTGCATTTCTCTAATAATTATTGATGATGAGCATTTTTTTCATGTGCTTTTTAGTCATCTGTATGTCTTCTTTGGAGAAATGTCTATTTAGATCTTCTATTTAGAGTCATTTAGAGTGAGGGATCAGGGTGAATATTTTTACCAGGATGGCCTCTAATTTTGTTGTCTCCACACCATTGAGTTTCCCTGTCACCAGAGCTGCAGGCACCACTGCCTTCTGTGTGCAGTGTGTGTTTTGCTTTTTTGGTCCAGACCTGGGTGCCCTGGAGGGGTGCTCCCAGAGTCCCCCAGAGGCTCTCCACAAACTCACGCTAGCTTTCCTAGTCCTCTTCTTCAGCCTGTCTGCACATTTATAAGCTAGAGTTTGGCTCCGTTGGAAATGTCCTGACAGTTTCAGCAGTGAATTTGCACATCTGCTGAAAGATTTGGCTGTCTTTGTAGCTGATGCTGATTAGCAAATAAACTCAGAGTGTGAAGGGAAAATAAATTGAAAAGGAAGGGAAAAAGTATAGAAGCCTCTGTATCTGTGGATTTGTAATTTTGAAGTCTGTGATCATTAAGATGGGGCTGACAGAAAACTGCTGAACTTGGAACTGGGTGACTTAAAGGGCTGCGCCTATCTGCACCGCGGCGACCTTGGCCCGGCCACAGGATTCCAGCATGACAGAGGTGAAAGGGCCTAGAGAACCAGTCTGTCCATCTCTTGATTGAGCTGTTGAGAAAGCTGAGGCTTGGGGAAAGGAAGCTATATTTGCAGTACAGATATTAAGTGCTAAATCCAGGCCCAGATCTAAATTTAATGTCCTTTTGGAGGTCACTAGTTCCATCATGCCATGGTTTGGTGTTTTGATAAGAATATAAGAATTGTCAAGTAACTTCTTATAAAAATTGCATTATTATGCTTTTCCAGCAGGCAGATTTGGGTACCAGAGTCCTCTGTGACCCCATGTCGCCTCCATCAGCGTCCTCTCCTTCATCCTGGCTTATCCCCTCCTGCAAGCTGGCTATGTACCATCCCACCGTCCTTCCCAGTTACCCGTCTAGCAATGTGCCTCACATGGCCTTGCTTCCCAATTTTTTATTTTTGTTTTTTGGGAGCTTTTTGTTTGTTAATTTATTTTATTGGGGTATAGTTTTTTTACAATGTTGTATTAGTTTCTGCTCTACAACAAAGTAAATCAGCTATATGTGCACATATATCCCCTCTCTCTTGGACCCACTGAAGAAATGAACCTTAAATTTTATCTAATTTTAATTATTTTACGTTTAAATACCACATATTTATACTGGGTACCATGGTGGTCAGTGTAGTCTAGATCATTACGCTTTCTGTTGGTGGTGGTGTTGCAAGAGGGAATGTTGCAAACCCATCAAATATTAGCCTTCCTCCTACTCCCAGGATCTTTATGTCACACTTCGTGGTTTCCCATGATCTTTCTCTCCTCCAGAAACACAGACCCAGAGCCGCCCTTGGCTTCTATTGTAGAAAGCATGTTTCTCTTCAACACCCGTCTCTGTTCCTGTCTATTACATAAGATACAGTTATTGACTTAGCTTAAAGCAGGGGCTCATGTAGCAGAGTAAGTAATACTAATACTAACAGTGAGAGCTTAGAGATCATAAGAGAGGACATTTACTTATTGCTCCATGTGCAGGAGGTACATAATACTTCCACATGTTAACTCATTTAGTCTTTTTTATTAAAAGAATTTTTAAATCGGTACATTTTTTTTCCTTTTTAGGCTACACCACACAACATGTGGGAATCTTTAGTTCCCCAGCCAGGGATCGAACCTATGTCCCCTGCATTGGAAGCATGGAGTCTTAACCGCTGAACCACCAGGGAATTCCCATCTCATGTAATCTTGAAGCAGCCCTACGAGCTCTATGCTATTATGAATATTATGTCGTTCCCATCTTACAGATCAGAAAACAGAGGCAAAGGCCATGGGTGTCATGAGCGTCAGGTCAGGGGTGTGAGGTCCACCATGTGATGGGAGAGCTCTCTCTCTCATAATCACAGAGCTGCCTCGACCTTATGCACCACCGCAGAGAAGCTCCCACCTGCCTGCTGTCCCTGCCTGGTGCCTGCCCCACACGGAGACGGGGTTGGGCTCTGCCCATTAAACCAGAAGCAGAGCCGGATTGGTTTGCTGCTGCAGCACTGCAGTATGCTCCTGGCACTGGTTGCCTGGAGGCTGCAAAACCTTCAGGAGGTGAAAATGTAATCTTCCATCAGACCACCCTCACTGCAGATCCCACCTGCAAGCTTGGGGATCCCCAGGCTACCTGAGCTTCTGACCAGGTGTCTACAACTTCCAGGGCCCCTACCACTCCCTCAGGTTAGACAGTTCACTAGGAGAAACTGCACATCTCAAGATCTTATGATTACACTAGACTCATGATTACAGTTTAATTATAAAGCAGGGGTCCCCAGCCTCCTAATCTTCTGAAGTGGAGCTGACGTAATAATAATAGAAATACAGTGCACAATAAATGTAATGCCCTTGAATTATCCTGGAACCATCCCCCTCCACCCTGGTCTTCCATCAAACTGGTCCCTAGTGCCGAAAAGTTTGGGGACCTTTGTAAAGGATAGAAATCAGGACCAGACAAGATGCACCGAGTGAAGTCTGTGTGCTCCCAGGTGCAGAGCCCTTGCGCCCTCTCACTGTGGATTCAGGTGGCACCACCCACCGTCCTGGCATCTGATGTGTTCACCAGCAAGGAAGCTTAACTAAGCTTCAGTGTCCAGAGTTTTTATTGGGGCTTTGCTCTTTTTCAGTGAGATGGACTGAATCATCTGCCACATCACTGACCTCAGTCTCCAGCCACCCTCCCTTCCCCTGGGGTCAGAGTAATAGCATTTGGCTGAAAGCCGCAACTCTCTAATCTCCTGGCTAGTCTATCTGGCATGGCCAGCCCCCACCCTGGAATTATCCTGGGACTAACCGGGCATCACCATGTTAGCATACACTGTTAGGAAGTGAAAGTTGCTCAGTTGTGTCTGGCTCTTTGCTACCCCATGGACTACACAGTCCATGGAATTCTCCAGGCCAGGATACTGGAGTGGGTAGCTGTTCCCTTCTCCAACACTATCAGAGCCCACCATGAATAACAAAGATACTCCTATCAGTTGGGAAATTCTAAGGGCTTAGAACCTCCACCCAAGACCCTGGGATCAAAAATCTGCTAAGTTTTTTATTAAGATCAAGGATAAGGACCTTTGAATTTCTAAATATTAGTGGTTACTGGAGACATTTATGCATGTTGCCTCATTTTTATTATCTATTAGTGATTTCTTTGGCAGATGCATGCATTGAGACTAAACAAAATTAAAAATGTGGTCCATGAATATCCAAGTAGTAGCAATTGGTGTTGGAGTTTAAAACCAAGTTTCCTAACTTTAAATCAGGTGTCCCTTGCATCTATAAGAAGAGGAGTAGAAGAAGATAAGAATAAAGACAAGATGCTTTGAATTCTTAATTGTGTTTCTTATCTAAAAATGCAGGATGGAAGCAGACTTGGCCAAGATAGGTGAGGAAATGAGGAATGTGAGAATCTGAGAGTGAGGCTCCATCCCTAGGAGACGATTGATTCTCTCTCCAGTTTTTCTTCCCGGGTTTATTTGGAGAAGCTGATGCATCAATAAGGCCTGTGTCAGGCCTTATCCCAAGCACTGAAAATACAGAAACAGAGTCCTGGGCTTCTTTGCAGGGTGGGCAGAAAGTAAATGAAAGTTGGCCTTAGGATGTAGTTAGGAAAACAATAGTGGAGGGACTTCCCTGGTGGCCCAGTGGTTAGGAATCTGCCTTGCAATACAAAGGACATGGATTCGACCCCTGGTTGGAGAACTAAGATCCCACGTGTTGCAGAGCAAAAGCCCACACACTGCAACTACTGAAGCCTGGGCGCCACTACTAGAGAGTCCGTGCGGAGCCACAAAAGATCCCCTTTGATGCAATGAAGATCCCATGTGCTGCAACCAAGACCCAACGCAGCCAAATAAATAAATCAGCTGGTTAACTACTTTATTCCATCTGCAACCTTAATTAAAAAAAAAAAAAAAGAGGAACATGCTTAGGATGGGTAGATAATCAGGATGGAATTGGGGTAAGAGGGAGTCAGTAAAGATCTCCCGAGGGAGCCAAAGTAGGAGCTGGGGCTTAGAAACAGAGATTTACAAAGCCTACAGCGTATCAGGAAATGGTGCTGGAATCTCTTGCTTCAGACTGGGAGGCAGATGGGTCCTGGTGATGCCCTGAACCTAATGCTTTGCAGGATCCTTGCTCTCCTAGCATCTGCCTCAACTGTAGCTGGACCCCCAGCATCGGAGGAATGGGGGTGTGAGGGTAGCAGACCTCAGGAATGCTGAGGGTATATGGGGTGCTTCAGGGTCCATGGAGCTTCTTATCTGTACTATGAGGACTTTGGACTTCCCTGGGGTCTCTTCTGCCTCTAACATCTTGTGATCTTGAAAAATGTTTTGCAAAGCAAATGAATAAAGTAAACAAGATTATAAAGAGAATATTTGCCTTCTTAAGGGAATAAATTGTTCTCAAACACATCAGGAGCCTTCATTTGCATGTAAACAATGCAAATTCTGTATAAGCAGAGGAGGCTTATTTTCTTAGGTGTTTTGGTAAGTTAATTACAGATCGCTCTTTTCAATTTTGTTACTCTTAAGTATATTAGGAAGTGGAAGAGCTGCATTCATTTTAAATACTGTTTACTTCAGAATAGTCACAGTTCCTTGAATGTGCAGAATATCTGCATTTTCTCTGAATTAGCCTGAATCTTTGTAAGTTATTTCTGCATTTAATGGATTATAAAATATATGAGATTTGCTTTTCTAAGAAGGTTTGGAGAAGTTCCCCTTGCATAGCCCAGCTGAACCCCATCCGCTCTCAATCATTGTGGGTTGGCTCGGGACACCCAACAAAGTTCATGCAATCTGTTAGGTTACAAAGCCATATCTCTTTTTTTAACTTCCAATGTCTTGTGGTCTTTCTGTGTCTTTCTTTCCTTATAACTTTGAGTGCCCCTGTATCAATCCGACTGCATAGACGTCCACTAATAATTAACACTTTGCAAATATTTTCTGTGTTTAGACAAGTTTTGAGGATTTAGCCATCATGGAGATAGCATCATGCACGGAACAATGCTGTCTTCCTGGTCCTACTCTCTCTGCCTCACCTCCTTCCCCCTGCCCCCTTATCCTTTTCTCTCCTCCCCTTTTCCCCCCACCCCTCTTATTCCCTCCATTCACCCCTCGCAGAAGCAAAGTACACTGCACCCCTTACCTTGGGTGTAGCAGCTTACCAGTCACTTTCTGTAGCTTGGACATTTTCTTGGGGTTCTATTCTCTGCTCCTGAGAGGCAGCTCAGAAGTTTCCAAATCCATTTATTTTGTTACATCTTGTCGGGGTTATTTCCTGAAAGGATGGTGAGCAAATAAGCTTCTACTAGGCGGGATGAGAGCAGGTGATAAGGATGAGTTCCCTGGAGGAAGAAGGACACTGTAGCGGCACGTGGTAGCCTGGCAGGTTCGGAAACCTCAAGCAGTGCTCTGTGGCCAGGGTTTAGCGTGATCATGAAGATGACCCCCAAAAAGATGGAGACGCAGGAGAAGGCAGTGGTCACATCACAGAGGACTTTTCCGGTAGGTGATGGGAACCTAGGGTTAGTACGCTTGCAGTGCGAGGAGGTAGCAGGGTGGTTGCAAAGCTTACCAGATAGAAGATCATGCAATGTCAAGGTCTGGAAATAGGGCAGGGCAGGGGATGCAGAGCAAATAACCCGTGGGAGAGCGAAATGAAGCCAGTCAGATTTACGGTTGACTGGTTATGGGGTGAGGGAGAGAAAGAAACAGGTCAGGAAAAAATCTTGAATTTCTGCTCTGGATTCAAGTTAGAAAATGTAGGAAAAGAAAGAATAGAGATTGATGATGTTTGATTATGGAAATTAATTCAATTTGGTTGATTGTTGTCACTGTCTTAATACCTTGGGCAAAGATGGGAAGCCCTTGGAAGTCCTTTTTGGCACAGGCAGTGGGTTGAATAAGTTCAAAGTAAACGACTGTCCAGAAACATGTCTGTGGATGATTTTGGAACATAACTCCTCATCTGATGAATCCTGGCCATATCATTTCAGATACGACACGGCTTAGAGCTTCATGGTTCATGTCACTGTAAACTGCTGCCTGACTGTCAGAAACTGGGCCTAATCAGAGCTGAGGTTGTCCTGATTTGCTTTTTGATTGGTTTATCAAACAGTATAAATTCAGCCTGGGAGTAATGATACATTTCATTTTTCCTTACTCACCACTTTAAACACACTTGGTCTGAACACTTTCTCTACTTCTCTCTCTCACCTTGATAGTATCTAAGAAAGCTATGTACATTTCTGGTCATTTTCAATGGTAAGAACAGTTTAAATTCAGTATTTAAGACTCCTTTTCAGGTATTAAGTCTTTATCAGACAACATTACACTTCTGTCTCACAGCCCATTCAGAGCATCCTCACTCTCTGGACCTGTCAGGTCAGATGGGTGAACGGGGTGATTAGTGGAAAGAAAAGCTTTTTACCAACTGGTCCTACACATGTGACTCTTCTCTGGCTGGGACTTTGAAATCCAAGACCTGTTTTTAAGGCCATCACATCTCTTTTTAGGGCTTCCCTGGTGGCTCAGACAACAAAGAATCCACCTGCAGTATGGGAGACTTGAGTTTGATCCCTGGGTCGGGAAGATCCCTTGGAGAAGGGAATGGCAACCCACTCCAGTATTCTGGCCCAGAGAATCCTATGGACAGAGGAGCCTGGTGGGCTATAGTCCATGGGGTTGCAAAGAGTTGGGTACGAGTGACTAAGCATTCACGTACAGATCCCTTTTGGGGGCAAGAACTCCAACAAGACTGGGAATCGTGGAAGCCATACTGTGTACTTATGTGGAACCTTCTCTTGAAAATCAGAGGTACCCATCACAAATTGTTCTAAGCTTTTCTCACTGCATTCTAAAATCCCAAGAAAAGTCCCAATAACCTTTAATTACAGGGTTTTATTTTTTAGATAATGAAAGAAAGATCACATTGTCATCATTTTTACCATGATATAAGTCGAAAATAAAGTGAGTTCTGTTTTATTGGTATGAATACAATGCAACTGAAATAAATTGTCTCTTCAAACAGAATCACATTGAAGACTGGAAACAAAGACCATCCCTCCCCACAAATGGAAGCTATGTAATGAATTCTTTTTTTCCCCTATGCCTTTCTTCAATTTTCTATTTAAGGAAATTTCTGAAAATACATGAATTATGCAGCTTATCTTTCAGATGAGAAAGAATTTTCTTCTTGGATTGGATGGCTGCATATTTATTAATAGCAGTAAAATTTTCCATGTTCTTTTGTATCAAATGGGATGCTGACTAAACTATGAAGGAGGCTTTCCAGCAATAATAACAGTAACGGCCGAATAATTATAAAAGCTGTATGGAATTGAAAGGCATTTTAATTTGTCATTACTTCTATGTGTTTAGGAAGGATCTGAATAATTATTCTGCCTATAAAAAAGAAGAGTGTACTACTTTTCCTCATTATGGGATTATGTTATTAGTGTAACACTTTTACTATAAGTTTAAAAAAAAATGAAAAACCAAAACCTCTCTTATGGTTTCTTCTAACGATGTGATCAGGATTGAAGTCTGCTCAGCTGGGAATATATTCAGTCTTCTTACGATTATGTGAACATACTGCACTTCAAACTCATTTTCATTTGAAAAGTGTTCATCTTTGCAGTTTTTAAAAACGCGATTAGACTTATTTGCTTAGTGAGAACTTCCAACCTTTATGTCACATTAATTCAGGAAGGTGACAAGGACTGTAGAATTTCCTTAGGTCATGACCGGATGGTAGCAGACGCTGAATATGAGATTCTTTTTATAACAACTATTAAAAAGCATCTGTTGTTACCAGGGTCATTCCAAGGCAAAATTTCAAAGCTATTTTTACCACCACCCGCACCCCCACCCCCACAAAATGCAAGTAGTCTGCATTTTCTTTTGGTGTGCATTATCCCAACAGCATTTAATTCTTATTCAGATCCTAACAGATCCTATGAATATTCAGATCTTATTCAGATCCTTATTCAGATTCTATGACAAGCACTGTTTTTGGAAAATAAAATTTCAAGATATGCTGTGTGCTTCGAGGTGAGTGAAAGAATTTTCCTTTGTGGTGTGTGTGTATTCATTTGTCAGATTTCTGCTAAGATATTTAGATCTCAGTGTTGAACAGGAAAATCTACTCTAGCACATTGTCACCCTCCCTCCTAAAATATAGCCTTAGGGTAAATGGCGATTGTTAGAAGATACCATTTGGCAGGCTGATTGCAGACAGAAGACACCTTCCTTGGTGTGAGAAAAATCCCTTTCGAATCTTGTCAACAAGCTCTTTCACCTTTGATTTTGATCTTTCCCAGGATTCAGCTCCCACCCTTGACAGCTGATGACTGTTCTGGTAACTTAGCCAAGTTTAGCCTCAGTGCTCTCACCTTTAAAATGGGGAGAAATGGCATTCACATTAAAGGTGGTTGAGGGGATTAAATTATAATGTAAAATGAGTGTGGGACTTCCCTGAGGGGCCAGAGGTTAAGACTCTGGGCTTCTACTGTAGGCCGTGTGGGTTCCACCCCTGGCCCCGGAAGTTCCACATGCTGCCCCCACAATGCAGCTAATAATAATAATAATAACAAATGTGGAAATTTTGTCACGTGGTAGGAATGTAATATATGGAGGCATCTTTTTACCACAAAGAACAAAGGCTAAAAACCTGTTTAAAAATAAGTTATCTATTTGATTTCAATCAATACTTTTTGAGAGTAAAACCAGAAGCAATGTTTTCCTATTTAACTGAAAATTCTGAATGAACTGAGAAGAGGACTTGTAATTCTTTGAAATCTAAATGCTATAAAATTATTCTTTCCTCCCCAAAAGAGGGCTTTGCAATGAGTGAAACCTGGATCTTACAGACGGGTATCCGCAACACACCGTACATAAGATTCAACTTATTTTCATTTTCATAAGAACTTTCAGAATGATCTGGTGTCTGGATTGCCAGTATAGAAATAGAGCTTTTCTTGTGCATACACAGAGGTGATATTGGTAGTTGAATTAAGATATACACAGCTCATTGAAAACTTAAACAATTCATTCTATCAAATCATCCTTACTTTAATTTGACGGCTAAAGTGGTGTGGGGGGTGGGGAGAGCTTGAGAGAGAGGGTGGGTGGGGAGAAGGTTGAAAAATGTAATTATGAAAGAAGGTAAAACTGTGTTTCTTTCTGTCTCACAGCCTGAAGAATAAGTAGTGAGAACATCAAACAAGAGATGAGAAAAAAAGTCAGGATATTTCTGCCTTGGAGAAATGCTTACGAACCACCAGAGGAAGATTTGTTCACGAACAATACACATTTTTCACAAGGATTCAGATTAACATAGGACTAATCTTAGTTTTGGGGAATGAATGAGCTTCCTTCCTTTCTTTTTTTTTTTTTTTTTATTTTGAGGTAAGCTATGATATGTGGATGGATTTTGGAAAAATTCTCTCCTGATAATATATTTAGCACATGTTCTACATGATAATCCTATAGCAAACAGCAGGAGCATCATTGAAACTTAAAGACAGTGGGGAAAAAAAAAATCTCAGTTTCCAATTTATTCTCAGATTTCTTCAACATGTAATTATTCTGTTAACTCCTTGCTGGTGGAAATGCAAACCACGTCTATCAAGAAATAGACTTTATTTTTTCATCGTGTTGAACACAGTTGGTAGCAACATGCACAGAACCTGACGAATCACTATTAGCAGAAGATACGTAATGGACACAAATTCTCATTTCGCCTTCAAAATAAGAGCCAGCTTTGCCATCCGATCAAGAATAAGGAGGGTAAATCAAGGAGGAATCCTCCTTTTTTTTTTCCCGATCATTCAAAGAACAGTTTCTCAAGGTTAAGCCAAGTCCTCTTTTGCAAGCTGCCAAAACAATAGCATTATTATTAAAGAATTAGTTTCCTAAAGAATTAGTTTGCCTGCATGATGATCCTCTTAGGCAAAAATGTCCTAATAGCAGTTGACCTCGATGAAACGTTTTCCCAAAGGCATTCACAAAAAGAATGATGAGCCCCAGAATGAGAGGAAAATAAACGAATGTTTTCATATGAAGTTGGCCTCAATTGTGGACTTTGATGTAGGGCATGGAGGGTTTGGGAAGAAATGAGGGAATTCTGCACAAATGGCCGCCTTGGACATTAAGGTCACCCGTTCCTGTCTGTGTCACTCAAGTCCTCTTGCTGAGCTGAGATTCAGCCACTCTGGAGAGAATGCCATTGGCCAGTACGGCAGACTGGAAAACCGTTCCCCTCTGAGGGGGAATGTCTCTGAGGTTGAAATCTCTAGGTTGAAATCTTCTCCATGGCAACTGGATTTGTAGTCCTGCAGGCTCACTGCAAAGCTGGGCATTTACACTCTAGCCTGAATGCTTCTTAGGGCCCTGACTGGGGTTGCCCTTTGTACGTTGTGACCACAGGGGGTTGGTCTCCCCATGTCAGGGTTTTCTGGGTGTCTGTGATTTTTCCACAGAGACCTAAGGCGGTTACAACTCGGCGAGCAATAAATGAAATGACTTAGGGATGCACAGTGTCTTTACGGAGGTGTTTGCAATTTGGCCCTGTTCTCTTGAGAAGGGTCCACTCAGGAGAGACCAGGCTTGTCAGTCTCTGTGACTTCAGAGAGAGCCAGCCCCGCCAGTCACGCCAGCCACGGTCTGTCCCGTGGGAAGGAAGGAGGCTTTGATAGGAAGAATCTATTTTTCTGTTTCGGAAAGCACACAACAGAGCTACAAACTTCCCATGATGACTTTTCTTTGACTGTGTAAAATAAAGCTTTCTTTGTCAAGTCTGCTGTAAAATAAGCACTAAGTAAAAAAAAAAAAAAGAAAAAAATCTTTGTTTTGTTTGTGTTTAGAGTGTTTATTATTGTTGTTAATAACAATATAGACACACTTATGAATATAAATCTCTTTTGCTTTTCAGAGAGGCTGTGCCAAACCCTTTATCAATATTAGGTTATTTTAGAATTCCTTATCTAGATAACCATGGCTCCTTGGTAATCTGTCAAGTCCAAGTAAACACCCTACCAGAGGTCTTGTGGTTTGTTTTCAAATTTCTTTATTTCTGTCCATGCAAATAAAAAGGAATGATCATTCCTGTGAACCATGGAGGTGACATATTCTGCGATGGATGTGATTTCTGTTTGGGGAAGTGTTGAATGGAGCGTCTCAGCTAGGGAGGCTAGAGGCTTGTTTTTGTCCCTTATTGGGTGAGAATGGTTCTTTTTGTTTAATTAGGTAATTTCTTACCTTCCAATTTCATGAGGAATGATGGGATTGAGATGTAAGGGAAAAATTTCAGCTCGCCATACAAATTCTGGTGGAGAGGATGAGCTCTTGCAGACCTACTGCTCTGGAAGGACCATCTGATTACAAGGGAGATTCCAGAGAGAGAAGAGTCCAAAAATTTCCCTTAAAATCTCCATTCAGGGAACCAGGGGAGACCCCTATCTCTTTGAAAGAGTGAGAGTATCCAAATCGTCAGTATTCAAAGTACTGGCACTAATCCAGAATAATTGTAGCAGTATCAACTAGACTAACCAACTGCTGCCCATTTGAAGTTGACCCCCATGAGGGAAAAATGATTTGGAGTTAACACACAAGCCTCTGTGTTCAGTCGTGTCTGACTCTTTGGGACCCCATGGACTGCAGCCCTCCAGGCTCCTCTGTCCATAGGGATTCTCCAGGCAAGAATACTGGAGTGGGTTGCCATGCCCTCCTCCAGGGGATCTTCCCAACCCAGGGATCGAACCCATGTCTCCTGCATTGGCAGGTGGATTCTTTGCCACTGAGCCACTGGGGAAGCCCTAACACACAAGGCTAATGGTGTGCTTATATTAGAGGAATATTTTTGTATTTAAAAAGATACTCACTAAGTAGCTGAAATAGTCTATGGTGTCTCAGAGAGAGGAAATCTACAGTATTGGGCATGCGATGTACTTACTTTGCAAAGAGTTTTTCTTCTTTAAGTACAGAGGAAAACTTCAGGCTGGCTTCTGGGCCATTGGCCACAAATGCCACAGAAATGAGACTCAAGTTAACGAGCTTTCATTATACATAGTCTCCCCAGCCCGGCACACTCATAAATATGATCATAAAGCAATCTGCTAAGTAGAGAGGACTCCAGTGATCCCTCTGGCTGATAAAAGTAGTAATAAACTTATCTGTAGTTGCTTGACTACAAAAACCAATAGAATTTGTTTTCCCTTTACTTTTTAGATGACATATAAACATACATGGGAGCTGTCGGAGCCTTTTTACCTTTCTGGGGCTTCCCTCATATCTCAGTTGGTAAAGAATCCGCTTGCAATGCAGGAGACCTTGGTTCGATCCCTGGGTTGGGAAGATCCCCTGAAGAAGGGAAAGACTACCCACTCCAGAATTCTGGCCTGGAGAATTCCACGGACCATATAGTCTGTGGGGTCACAAAGAGTCGGACACAACTGAGCGACTTTCACTTCACTTCACTTCTACCTTTCTATCGACGCAAGATTAGCAGAGCCATCAGAGCAGGAGAAGAGCATGTGATAGGTTTTCCTACTTCCACTGGGAAATTTGAGTCCTGGGGTAAGTGGGAGGCAGGAAAAGTGTCACACACCTCTTCTAAGGCTGGCCTTTGAGTGGGGAGTTTCTGACAGGTCACACGAACACAGAATATTGGAACTCCAATAAGAAAACCTTTCTAAACTCTCAGGTGGAGCTTCCCTGGTGGCGCTTCCCTGGTGGCTCAGTGGTAAAGAATCCACCTGTCAATGCAGGAGATATGAGTTCAGTCCCTGGGTTGGGAAGATCCCCTGGGGAAGGGAATGGCAACCCACTCCAGCATTCCTGCCTGGGAAATCCCATGGACCGAGGAGCCTGGTGGGCTACGGTCCATCGGGTTGCAAAGAGTCGGACATGACTTAGTGACTGAACAGCAATAACAAAACTGTCAGGTAGTAAAATCACGACGCTCTGTGTGTCCCATCCAGGCTAAATATTCTTTGTTTGATCAGCTCGTACAAAGAACTGATGACTTCTTTTGTTACCAGAATAAGAAGGTTCCTATCAACATACTATTTGGGGGATAGAATTTTTTTTTTCTTCTTCTTCTCTGGCTTCTTACCTAATGTATTCATCCTAAAGTCATGCTGAACTACCTGATAGGTTTGTGGTATGGATTAGCTAATTAATACATGTCAAGTGCTAATAAGTACAAATTTCTGGGTAAATGCTGCCTAAGTTTTCTACTTTAAGATATGCATGGCTGAACTATCTGGTTATTTTATTGTTATCTTAATGTTGATAAATTTGACTTGAAATTTCATATACAAATATTTTGATGTGAAATGAAATTCTGAGAGTCTCAGCATATGGACTAAGGGTGTGTGCTAAGTCACTTCAGTCCTGTCTGACTCTTTGTGACCCCCATAGACTGTAACCCACCAGGCTCTTTCTGTCCATGGGATTCTCCAGGCAAGAATACTGGAGTGGGTTGCCATTCCCTTCTCCAGGAGATCATCCCACCCAAGGATCAAACCTGAATCTCTTAAGTCTCTTGCATTGGCAGGCAGGTTCTTTACCACTAGTGCCACCTGGGAAGCCCATGGACTCAGGGTATCTAACTCAAATCCAGCAAATGTAGCCATATGGAAACACAAAGTGCCTAGAAGCAAACACAAAATGTTTCCTTAACCAGATTTTTTTTTTAATTTATTTATTTATTTTAGTTGGGGGCTAATTACTTTACAATACTGTAGTAGTTTTTGCCATACATTGACATGAATCAGCCATGGGTTCACATGTGCTCCCCCTCCCGAACCCTCCTCCCACCTCCCTCCCCATCCCATCCCTCTGGGTCATCCCAACGCTCCATCCCTGAGCATCCGTCCCATGCATAGAACATGGCATGGTGTTCCGCTTCGCATATGACAATATACATGTTTCAATGTTATTGTCCCAGAACGTCCCACCCTCACCTTCTCCCTCAGAGTCCACAGGACTGTTCTATGCATCTGTGTCTCTTATTCTGTCTCTCATATAGGGTTATCGTTACCATCTTTCAAATTCCATATATATGCATTAGTATACTGTATTGGTGCTTTTCTTTCTTGCTCACTTCACTCTGTATAATGGGCTCCAGTTTCATCCATCTCAATAGAACCAATTCAAATGTATTTTTTTAATGGCTGAGTAATATTCCATTGAGTATATGTACCACAGCTTCCTTATCCATTCGTCTGCCGATGGACATCTAGGTTGCTTCCATGTCCTCCTTAACCAGATTTTAAAGCAGGTGTTCTCCAAGGTAGGAAGGAGGGGAGGTCAACACTGATTTTAAAGAGTATATCAAGTCATTTTGCATTATAATAGCTTTTTTTTTTTTTCTGTTTTGGCCTTGCTGCACTAAATGTGGGATATTAGTTCCTTGACCAGGGATGGAACCCATGCCCCCCGTAGTGGAAGCCCAGAGCCTTAACCAGTGGACCACCAGGGAAGTCCCTGTGTTATAATAGTTTAAACACTTGGAGAAGGAAATGGCAACCCACTTACTCCAGTATTCTTGCCTGGGACACCCCATGGACAGAGGAACCTGGTGGGCTACAATCCATGTGGTCACAAAGAGTCAGACACGACTTGGTGACTAAACCACACTTTTAAAACATTAATTTATATGACATCTTCTTAAATTTCTTTTTTGTTTTGTTTTGTTGCTAATGAAATAAAATTGATTTTTGTATTATGAAAAAAAAATGCCTCAAATAGCCAGTGATTTATATGTAAAAGTTAATTGGAATAAGGTGAAGGTTATGCCTACATAATGTAACCCTGATTCCTCCCCATGCTGAGTTAAAGAGGGAAGAGTCATGGCCGGTCCATATACTTCTGAACGTCTGCAAGAGAGTCTGGGCAGGGGAGCGTCTGCCTTGGCTTCTCTTTTTCTAGAAAAATGGTGCACATTGGTTGTTTTTTCTTAAAAAAGGATATAGCCTAAGAGAAAGGAAAGGATTTAAAACCAAACAGCTTCTCAGTAATGCCATTCAAAGGCTCTATGGCAACTAGTTAAAAAGAAATTTTCCTGCTGGGTCTACTCAGCTGCCATTTTCCCCACATGATTAGTTACTCCTTAGTCACCATTCTGAGGAGCAGTTTTATTTGTTAATTTCAAATGCCTCAACTTCATTAACAATTCATTCTGACCTTTAAAAACCACATTCTATAATCTTCACATTATACGAGTGGAGGAAAAAAAATAATATTCTCTGTCTCCCTACCTCCAACTACCATGAACGTGTTACACTGTGAAGAGCATTCAAAGTATCATTCTGTGCCAACCTGTCATGTCAACAGTGGTTGAAGTCCACGCTCAAGTTCTCTCATTCCACAAGTGGTCACCAGGATCAGTAAGGGCTGATTCAGTTTCACAACTTTGAAGAAATGTATAGTATAGTGCATTTGGCTATAAATTTATTCATTTTTTTAATTAAAGGGGAAAAGTGCAATTGCTAGTCATAATAATGGATTCCCCTGTTGCATCCTTGTTATTCTGAGAACTCAGTGCATTTTCTACCTGTCTTTAAAAAAAATTAAAAGTCTGAGTGTAAAACCACAAATGATGGGTGAGGAAAGGTTTCCTTGCGGTGGCCAACTCAGTGACCACGTGTTCTACTTTAAAATCAAGTTCATATCATCTGATTTCATATTTCTGGATATTGTCTTCACAGCTGGATCGAGTGTAAATTGGTATTCATAACAGCAGCAGCACTGGTGGTTTTATCGCTCAGACTCCAAAGAGTTGCCATGTTGGGTCAACCTTGTGTCCCATCAGTTGACTACTCCGGCTGTAAATAGTCTGAATGAAGAAGCTCAGAATGGCAAGATGAGATTGGCTCCCCTGATATTAATTCCAAGAAGATCATCAATGCTGCATATGTGTAAGCAAGGTAGTGAGGATGTTTTTCTCTTTTGTCAAAAAGATCATCTCTCTTTTAAAAAAAAATGTGTGTGAGTATAGTTGCTAACACAATGTTGTGTTAGTCTCTGCTGTACAGCGAAGTGAACCAGCCACACATATACATCTATCCCTCATTTTTGGATTTCCTTCCCATTTAGGTCCCCACGGAGCATTGAGTAGAAGTCTCTGTGCTATACGGTAGGTTCTCATTAGTTGACTGTTTTATACACATAGTGTCTATGTAATATGCCAAACCCAGTCTTTCAATTCATCCTTCCTGCCCCTTCCACCTCGGTATGTCATATGTTTGTTCTCTACATCTGTATCTCTGTTTCTGCCTTGCAAAAAGGCTTATCTCTAACATTTTTCTAGATTCCACATTAATTTTTTTTTAAATATAAAATGGATAACCAACAAGGACCTACTGTATAGCATAGGGAACTCTGTTCAATATTATGTAACAAAAGGAAAAAGAACTTGAAAAAGAATAAACACATGGATATGTATAACTAAATCACTCTTCTGTACACCCAAAACTAATGCAACATTATGAATCAACTATACTTCAATATAAATTAATAAGTTTAAAAAAAATCATCTCATTGGTTGAGCTTGAGACTAATGGAAAGGACAGTCATACTACAAGGAAGTCTGTCTGCAGCAACTCTTAGAACTGTCAGAGCCTTTGGAAGATCACACTCATGAGAGAAAAGACGTCCTTTGGCCTCCAGCTGTCCACAGTCAGTTGGAGGAGCATTCATAAATGGTTTGGGTTTTCCTTCCCTTTTTCTCCCACATTCATTCTTCCTTTCTCCTGTTAGATCTACTTTGCAGCTTTCCTGTTGATTGGCTACAAGGACCACAAATTCAGAACTTCTCAGTGGTGTGTCCTTTTCTCCAGCCCTCTTGCTTAACTAGAGCATGTTGCTGTTAAATAATTAACAACAGGAAAATATAGTCAGGGCATGGAGAATACTTGGCATTTTGGAGACACATTTTTTAAAAGCCAACAAGTTTCTACTTCTGACTTGGTATCTTTTTTAAAGGCTCTGTCTTCATTATCTTGTTCTTTACCACTTATTTTAAAGTCAATTACAAGCTCATCTCCTACTTCTTTATATAAGCTACCATCTCTCAGTGTCCTTTAGTTGTAGAGAGTTTAATTGTGATGAACACTATTCTGGAATCCTTTACAAGCTACCCATGGAGGTTTATAACAAGCTGAGTGTTCCACCTGGGGGATTCTGCTGGCCATTTACTTCTTTGATGGCACTGAGATGCAAATGAACTTTTTTTTTTTTTTTTTTTTTTGCATTTCAGTCACTCACTGGTCACTCACTGGTTCAGAACCTGCCCATCTTCCCAGGTGAGTGGTAAGCTTCTCTCTGGGTGGATATAGACTCAGTCCTTATCCAGTAACACATGTCTTGCTTACTCTAAGGCCTGATCTCTGCAGGTATTGTCAAGATAGAGTACAATTACTACTTCTAGGAAATATCTCATGTTTTCTGGTTTATTGCTAGGATTTGAAGAGAACAAACCAGTTTTCTGTGCAATCACTCTTCTTTCGCCAAAGCTCTACTCTCTGAGAATAGAGATGGGTACCCCTAGGAGGTAAAAACCAAAACTTATTTACCTTTTTTTCTCAAACCCTGGCCATCCAGTTTAAAGCAAAGACTAAAAGAGTTGTAGGGGTTCTGTGCACATATCAATTTAATAATTATTTACTGAATGAAAAGTTCCAAACCAAGGAGATACTATAAAGGAAGTGATGGAAGAGTTAAAAATAACTTAAATTTAGAATATGGTTCTGCCGTTTATGGGAGTTATGGGAGTTTTCTGAGCTTCAGTTTCTCACTATTTAAGGTGAGATTAGTGATACTTTAGGTGGCGCTAGTGGTAAAGAACCTTCCTGCCAATGCAGGAGACATAAGAAACAGATTCTATCCCGGGGTCGGGAAATTCCCCTGGTGAAGGAAACCACTGAGCTCACACACTCAGTGATACTTTTATTAAAAAATCATAAAATTTAAGCCAATTAGCTCTATTCATTTCTTCTTCTCCCCTCTTTTCTACCATCCAACTAGCCAATAATTGTTTAATGTAAAATAGAACCATTCAGTTTAAGAGTTGGAAGAGGCTATTGAGAGGATCTTGCTCCTCTTTTTCATTTTGATCATTCTTGTTTTTAAAAATACATTATGATTTAGAACCCTACATAGAAGGATGAGGCTAGTATAACTCCAACAGGAAATAGCTTCCCAGAAGAGCAAAGATTAAAGCTTTCCGGAAGCTGTCAGTATGAATTTCCAAGAGGCACTTTCATCTGTCTCACTCCCACTGCCTCCCACCCCCACCCCCAGGCTCAAGCATCTTTACCAGCCACCTGTCCCCACAAGCATCTATGTCAGTAGCTCTGTCTGCCTGTTAGGCTCTTCCTTGGTTCCAGAACCCACACTGGCAGCTAGCAAGAAGTGCTTGTGATAGGTCTGACTCTAACACAGAGAGATGAGACAGCCGTCTACTCAACATTATTTCCATAGGTGGAGCTGAGTTTAACAGATGTTTTTATATAGCATTTGTCTATAGAATACATGCGTGCATGTCCATAAATATGAATCTGTTACAACATGACCTATTCATTTCTAAACTTTGTTTCTTATTTTTGATAAGACAAAGGATGAATAGCGCAGCTGTGGATTATTCCCCTTTGTTCCTTTGTCTCATGAGAGGAGTCGTTTGACTGTAAAAATGAAGCTGGATTTATGACTGCCAGTCTGAGTGGTAATAAATGTCAGGCAGACATTGCTGAGTCGTAAACTTTGTGAGCTTGAGTCTAACCCACTGCATCAATCACGACATGTGAGCCCCCAACTCCAGGAAGCTGACTACACGTGGACATGAGATCAAAGGATCCAGCTCTCTAAATATGTCTGCCCCTTGGCACCCTAGATATTCATTATTAGCTGGCTAAAACTCCTTATATGTTTGCCCAGAAATCCGCCCTCTGGTTCAGAGTCATACCACGGATGCTGGAGAAACATGGCCAGCATCCTCATCACTGGGAAATGAGTGCATTCTCGCGGGGCTGGAGCTGGCTTACATCCGCCCAGGCTTGCTCGGGGCACAGTGGGTTTAGGGGTCCCATATGACCCAGTCCTCGAGCCAGTGAGAGCACTGCCTGGCAATCAGTGAAGTTTGGGTGTGTATGGTAGCCTTCTACCTAGAGCTTGATGGACTTGAGCTTTTCCAAGTAAATATCCTGACAATATCAGGCTACAGTCTCTCTGGACAGTCCTAGACACGTGGCCACCTACTGACTACTCTCCTTGATCCTCATTCCTGGACCCTGATTCTGACATCGAAGTTGTGTTGATTTCACCAGCTCCCTCAATTTTGATGACGCGAACCACTGATCCCTCCGTTGAAGATGGGGTCCTCCTCTTTTGGTTTGTTCTCTGCACTGACCATCTTTAGCTTGCAGCCCTCCTCCTGCTTTTCCTCTCACCATCAGTGAGTGGGGCAGTGATAATCCTGACAGTTGGGGAGGTTAGGGAAGGAGCCATGCATTGCTCTGGTTTGCACACATTTTTAAAAATATATTTGGTTTCACTGGTTCAATGATCTGAGGCTAAATACTTAACAGAAATGATCATGAATTTAGTTTGAAGCTCTATGAATTAGGAGGCATCAAGGTGCCAGAAGGGAGTTGAAATGTAGGAAATTTAGGAGTTTTAACCAGGCTCTGTCAGAAGAGAAATTGGGGTTTTTATAAGACAAGCCAATTTCTTCTCTCTAAGCCCAGATTTCCCAGGTAAAACAGGAGGGTAGTTACGGACAAGATGGTCTCAGTTACCGTGTAAAATAGGAAGTCGATAGAATAGTACAGAAAGTGATGATGCGTTTTACTGTGGTACACTGTGATGAAGTAGTACCTCCCACATTAAGGTTATCTGGGGATTCAGGAATGTGAATTAAAGCAACTCAGAAAAATTTATATGAGTAGATCACAGGAGGCTAACATTGGGTGCCACCTGCATCCTAAATGAAGTTTGCAATTACTTTGCCCACAATATTACACAATCACCACCCCCAACCCAAAGATGTCCAGAGGGATTCTGGCATTTGACTCCTCACGCTCGGCAGTAACGGCAGTAACGGGAGGATGCCTCGGTGTTATCACCATTCACCTCTTTTCTCGGTGTTATCACCATTCACCTCTTTGACGGCTCAGCTCCCAATCGCCAGTTCTTTGTTTTCAAGATCCTGCAATTGTCCAAGGCATCCCAGGTCTCAGATGACAGCGAGAAAGCACTTTCATCTTTGTTTTTCAGGCAAGGCTTTACTGGGACCCCTCCTTCAGCAGGGCGGGGGCGAGAAGAAACAGCAGGTCCCCTTGCTTGCTCACCTAACTACATAGATCAAACAATTCAGCGATAACGGAAGAAAGAGCGTTGACTCCGAGATCAAATTAACGTGGATCTTAGGGCAGAAGGAGGAAATGTGACAAAGCAGCACCCAGCCAGAGTGAAGGTCTGCAAACTGTTCTGCAGCCTCGCTGTCATCAAACGCTCAGGTCTGCGGCTGCCATCAGTCATTTTCAAGAGTCAGCCCATGACCACCTGCCAGGGTCCAAACACAATGTTCTGTTACTGCCCTCAGGCCTGAGTCAGAAGGAAACCGCAGCCCAGCAGGCAGAGCCTTGGAGAAGGAAGGAGGCGGCATCCGGCACCCAGAAAACCTCTGTCTGAGAAACAGAAGAGGCAGGATGCTCATTCCTCACATGAGAGTGGCAGGGAGAGCAGGGCAGGGGGCTATGCACCCCGGGGCACAGCGCCCAGCAGCTTCCAGGCTCTGGCTCCCCCAGCTCCATCCCCTTGGCAGCAGGCTGATTATTGAGAGATGGAAATCGATGTCTGCTGCCACAGAGAACGCCTCCCGGCGCCGGAAGGGACAAAGGGAACAATGGGGACCAGGCTTTGGAACCCAGCCCACAGGAGACAAGAATCGCTCGGGTAATAACACCAGCCCCACGTGGCCTGAATGCTCTCCACAGGGACAACATTTTCTTGTGTAATCATGGTTGTTAGGATGGAGGATGTAAATAACAGGGAGAGTTTAAATTGAATATTTGACAACACTGAGCGTGCAGGGAATTTTTACTTTAAAAAAAAAAAAGAAAAAGAGAGAGAGCTTTATTTAAACGGAAGGCCGGCAAAGGCTTCAAACAACCCCCTTGTATCACTTAGGAAAAGAGATTTTTTCCTCTGTTCCTCACAGTCGGAAATGAAAGGTGCTATCTCCTATGTAGGGGGAAGAAAAAGTCCCGGGGAAGAGGATGCTTTAGGTGATTACTTAAGCCAATTTGCTTCCAAAATGACAAGACTGGCAAACTGCCCACTAGCGCATCGGCACATCAAATGATAATGATGCTCCCCAGGAAGATTAAGGCGCTGTATTGGTTTCTACTTCCTGGGCTGATAGAGGAGGTGGGGAGGGAAGGTCTGGCTCCTGCAAAAAGGCTATAGCTAAGTTCTAGGTCACTGGACAGGGGAGGAAAAGCACAGGGATGGGAAAATAGAATTCAAGGAAAACCAAGGCTTAAGAGGGATTTCCCTTCCAATGGTTAAGACTCCATACTTCCGCTGTTGGGGGGATGGGTTCAATCCCTTGTCTGGGAACCACGACCCCACATCCCCAAACCCCCTCTCCAAAAAGAGAAAACAAACAAACAACAGAAAAAAACATCTGACATATAACCAAAGCTTTCACAGGGAACTCAGTTCAGTGTTGCGTGGCAGCCTGGATGGGAGACGAATTTGGACGATGGACACAGTAACTGTATGGCTTGGTCACTTCGCTGTGCACCTGTAACTATCTCATTGTTAATCAGCTATACTCCAACATGAAATGAAAAGTTAAAAAAAATCAGGGCTTCAGAAGGAAAGGGGAATGTGAATTTTCAGAAATTTCTTTAGCCATCTGATACTAGGCTAAAGAGGAGATGTTGAAAACGGAGCTCTCTCGGGGTCAGCTACACGGGAACAGGTCCATAGTTTGCACAGTGCCCTGGGATCATTCTCCGAGGCCCCTCAGCTACAAGGTCTATAGCAGCCCAGGGGTCGGTGTGTTAATTCCAGGTCTGCCACCAACCCGGAGAGTCCCGGAGAGGCCTTCTATGTTCTTGCCCATCCAATGCAGGCTGGAAGTCCATCCCAGCCCACGCTGCATCCTGTTCTCTGGCGGTGTCAAAACAGAACCACAAAGGGAGTCCCCTCCCGCCCCCCGCCGCCCCTTCTCTGCAAAACAAACCGAGAGGGATGGCTCACCCTGCTCATGCTTTCTGCCCCTTGGGCACACACTGTCTTTGCACAAGTACTATAAGAGAAGGAGATGCGGAGGGAATCACCTGGCCACCGATCACTGCTGGCCAGCAGTGGAACCCTCCCCCAGGCATGCTGCCCACCCCATCTCAAGCCTCCTCCCATGGCAGGCACCCAGGGACCCCGGTGCTCTGTGTTGGCCTGGCTGAGGAAGCAGCCGAACCAGGGCAGAGACCCAAAAGACTGACCAGACAGCCAGCCAGGGCTCAGACAGAAAGACTCGCCCAGCTGGACATCACGCAATTTTCAGACAATCGTGCAAACTCGGGTGTCGTTTGGAAAAGAGTTCCTCTCCAGTGACAAGGTAGGAACACAGATTTGTGGGAAAGACCAAGCGGCCAATCAGAAGTTTCCAGGGAGAGGCTGAAAAGAGGGGGGCTGGCTCCCAGCCATCCAGGTGAAAAGCGCATCAGTTATCGGGGCAACACTGATGAGCTGTCTGGGGTTGGCCCTGGCTCGGTCAGCTGGCCATGCAGGGCCTGCTGCCCCTCCTGGTGGCCCACACTGAGCAGGAGCCCCAGGCCGGGGTGAGAGCCGAGAGAGGACATGGACGCAGAGATGATGCAACGCCAAAGGCAGAACGAAGCGTGAAGCGAAGAACCCCAACGGGAGCGCCCACAGGCAGCATGCGGAGGGCAGGCCAGTGGAGCCCAGGGCAGGGCTGCACGGAGGGGACGCAGCTTCCTGGAGCATCCACGCCATCGACCAGAGGGTAGGATGCCGCTCCAACCTTATTTCAGGTTTCTCTACGTGTTCCTGCACAGTTCTGCTCCTAGGATGTCGAGGCCTTCTGTCCACAACTGCTGGGAACAGAGTAAATGGCCAGATTTCTGCACCAGCCCATTCCTAGGGGGTGGTCATCTTAGCCACGGCGCTCAGAGACCAAGGCACGTGGGTGAGGCAGGTCTTGCTTCAGTGGGCACCGGGCCGCTGGTAAGCATCACCCTAGCAAGGGACTGCCTCCGGGAATTAAGACAGCAGAGGGGGACAGATGGATAACAGTCGCCTGTAGTGCTAACTTAGGGTCTTTTGTCCACTCGCAAATTAACATCGACAGATAGACCTGCTGTAATATTCTGTGCTGTTGTAGGTCTTATTTCAGCGCATTTCAGAGGCTAAAAATACAAGACAGACACGCTCACACAGGTTATGGAGAAAGCTGTGTTTAACTGTCACAGACTTAGAGCTCTAATTAGAACTGCATTTGCTAATTACATAATCGGTATTTAATTCGATATACCTAGAGAAATGTAACCGCTTATTGTACTGAGGGACCAACAGAGCTGTGTTAGAGGAACGTGATGCTCTCAAACACAAACAGAAGGCTTTCCATCTGATGAAAGACCAAGGTGTTCTGCTGTTCACACACACCACACACACATACACACACCCCCAACTTGTCATATTCCTTTTCTCTGGAAGTTTGTGAAATATTCCAGGCCAGTTCAAGCCACCAATAGGAGTCAGGATCTTACGGTTTTAACTCTTTTGGGGGACTATCTGCCCCATTTCCTTGTGAAGATCTTCCACCACCACCCTGCACCGCCCCCCCAAATCTGGGGACTAGATGGAGTCAAGTCACTCTTTGGGGTGGAGTGATGAGTTAGCTCTTTACACATTTGCAGAAAGCTATAGATCATCTGCAGGCTCTTGCAATGAGGACAGTCTGTTAAATATAGTAACTTTGGAAAAAGAAGATTAGATAGACCTCATTAATCCTCCTTTACAAGTAAGCTGTGAGAGGCTAACCGCAGAAAACCGGTTATTTGCACCCATGTGCTGATGGAGTGGAGAAGGCAATGGCACCCCACTCCAGTACTCTTGCCTGGAAAATCCCATGGATGGAGGAGCCTGGTAGGCTACAGTCCATGGGGTCGCTAAGAGTCAGACACGACTGAGCGACTTCACTTTCACTTTTCCCTTTCATGCACTGGAGAAGGAAATGGCAACCCACTCCAGTGTTCTTGCCTGGAGAATCCCAGGGACGGCGGAGCCTGGTGGTCTGCCCTCTGTGGGGTCGCACAGAGTCGGACACGACTGATGCGACTTAGCAGCAGCAGCAGCTGATGGAGTGATTGTCGTCTTGGAATTGGGAAAGCCCTCACACATGGGATGCAGAAGGAAGATGGTGAGAAGTAATTAACAAAACCACGGCTAACATGCGTATTGACTTTGGTCAGAGTCTCTTCGTGGCTAGACTGAGACTCTGTCATCCAGGGTGAAGTAAGTCAGAAAGAGAAAAACAATATCGTCTATTAATGCACACACGTGGAATCCCAGGTGACTCAATGGTGAAGAGACTGCCTGCCAATGCAGGAGACACAAGAGATGCGGGTTTGATCCCTGGGTCAGGAGGAGCCCTTGGAGAAGGAAATGGCAACCCACTCCAGTATTCTTGCCAGGAGAATCCCACAGAGAGAGGAGACTGGTGGGCTACAGTCCATGGGGTTGCAAAGAGTCAGATACAAAGGAGTACCTGAGCACAGGGAATCTAGAAAAATGGTCTAGATTAACTTATTTGCAAAGCAGAACTAGAGACGCAGATGTAGAGAACAAACATATGGACAGCAAGGGGAGTAGTGGATGAATTAGGAGACTGGGATTGATGTATATACACTGTTGATACTATACATTAATGTGAAATAGATGACTAATGAGAACCTGCTCTGTAGTATAGGGAACTCTTCCCAATACTGTGTGGTGACCTAAATGGGAAGGAAATCCAAAAAAGAGGCTGATTCACTTTGCTGTGCAGCAGAAACTAACACAACGCTGGAAACCAGCTATACTCATTTTGTTGGTTAGTTGCTAAGTCACATCCGACAATGTTGCCATCCCTAGGACTGTAGCCCTGGTCCTCTGAGCATAGAATTTCCTGGGCAAGAATACTGGAGTGGGTCACTATTTCCTTCGCCAGAGGATCTTCCCGACCCAAGGATTGAAGCCCCACCTGGCGCTAGTGGTAAAGAAGCTGCCTGCCAATGCCAGAGACCCAGGAGGCGGGTTCAATCTCTGAGTCAGGAAGATCTCCTGGAAAAGGAAAAGGCTACCCACTTCAGTATTCCTGCCTGGAGAATCCATGGACAGAGGAGCTTGGCAGGCTACAGTCCATAGGGTCGCAAAAAGTCAGACATGACTGAAGCAACTTAGCATGTACGCTCCTGAATTGGCAGGTAGATTATTTACCATGGAACCACTATGCTCATATAAAAATTAATTTAAAAATGAATCAGAGGGAAGGGGAGGATTGCTGGCAGACATGTGCTCACGTAGGGGCTGTAGCATCCTTCTCTAAAACCAGGTCCTGTGACATCTCTACTCCCTTATAGCTGTAGAACTCGGAGTGTGTACCAGCCCAACTGAGTGAAATGAGGCAAAGAAAGAGAACTCACCTGAAGTCCTAGCTGACTAGGGGAAGAATTAGGGCCAGAACCTGGGCTTCCCAGGTGACACTAGTGGTAAAGAACCTGCCTGCCAACGCAGAAGACATAAGAGATGCTGGTTTGATCCCTGGGTCAGAAATATTCCCTGGAGAAGGGAGTGGCAACCCACTGTAGTATTCTTGACTGGAGAATCCCATGGGCAGGAGAGCCTGGCCGGCTATAGTCCATGGGGTCACAAAGAGTCAGACACTACTTAGCAACTTAGCAAGGCTGGGCAGTGTGACCACTCCCTAAATGGTGGTGCTTGGTTTTTCTTGAACCACAGCTTGGGCAGAAGCAGCAGACACTCCAGATCAGAGCCTCACTCTTTGCCAAGTCGGGCCCTCCAAAGCCCTGTGCACCCTGGGGTTTGAGAATTCTGAAAACAAGCCCCAAAGAGAAACCTAGGCTCTATGAGGCTCTGAATTGCTTGTAATCCCTAACTGATAGTGAGAGGGCTTAACCTGCAGCCTCAGATATATGCCCAACAAAAAGGGGATACCACCCTTCACAACTGGACCTCAGTAGAGACTTTTTCCCTGAGGAATCCCCCAGGAGAACTGGTCAGTTTCCATCAGCCTTAAACCAGTGGACCACAGGGATGGGGCTCCCACACGTGTTGTCTGAGGCCCCCTCCTCCACCTGCCCTGCCTCTCCGTGACCCTGTCTGTGTCCTGAGCTGACCCAATGGAGGCCAATGGCGCTAGTGGTCAATCACTTCTCCCATGTTTCCAGGTTATCACTGATACACAATGTGCTCTTTCAGAATCCTTGTGACAGTTCAATGACTCATTTCCACAAACACAAGGACACGCAGTATTTGCCATTTTAAAAAGTCCACTGTTAGAGACTTCCCTGGTGGTCCAGGGAAGAAAATAAGACTGTGTGTGAGTAAGCCTCAGCGCCCTCAATGCAGGTGGCCCAGGTTCGATCCCTGGTCAGGGATCCCCGTGCATGACACAGCTAAAGATCCCATGAGCCGCAATTAAGACCCGGAGCAGCCTAAGTATATAAATATTTTTTAAAATCCACTTTTAATTTATTCATGCATTATCTTCACTTTTCTCCCCGTGTCTAACCCAGTGTCTCATCTTACTGGTATTTTCAATACCTTCTCCTCGAATAAGGCACTGGACTTGTTGAGCTTGATGATATCTGTAAGACACTTCAGTGCAAAGTCCAACTATAACCAAACTGGCCAAACAACTGATCCAAGACAATGGGTGGGCTACAGTGTATGAATATCAGGCTGCTTCTTTTAATAGCAAGCCGAATGGATGCCCTTTTGCTCTGGACTATAGCCCTGCTTGTGATGGACATTATTATTTGATAGCTTGTAAGCAGAGGAGCATCCATAACTGAGTAGTAACAAGCAATAAGCAGCCCCTGAGCTATTTCCTAGACGTTTAAAGAGCAAGCAAAGCCGTTCCACTCTGGGGCCAGGGTCCCTCCACAGGTATAGCATGTGTCCCAAACGCCTTCAGTCTTCCCTTTACCCAAGCCCTGTAACCAGCCAGAGGACAGGAGGTCAGAACAGCAGTGCCCTCCACCCCTCCATCCTCATTTAAGCCCTCCTCCTTTGGGCCTCTCAGGCTTCCTGGTCATCTCTGCTACCCTCTCCTGTGTGGGAGCTGCAGGAGAGGAGGGCATACTCCCCAACAACCATCGGAAAGAAGGCCAGCTCTTGCCTTTACCCCTGCCAATCCCTCTGTTTGGGGCAGATTTCAAAAACGACCCCATCTCTTTCCACTCTTTTTTTTTATTCTGATCTGTCCTTTGCACTTTCAAAGCTTCACCCTATACTCTTATCTAAGATTGGACCCTTGACTTCCACATCTGTCAGGTAAATATAATAATACCTATTTCAAAGTACAGTGATGAAGATTCCATAAGACACTATTTGTAAATGTGCTTAGCACTACATTTTTACCCAAAGTATTTCAAAATGGTTTTGGGTGTAAGTGTCACAGCTATTATATATTTATCATGGGTTGTATTTCTAACATTATGAACTAATCTTCCTTATCTGGGTTAATATTTTATAATTTATTGTCTATTGTGAAGACTGGGCTTTCCCGATGGCTTAGCAGATAAAGAATCTGCCTGCAAAGTGGGAGACACAGGAAATTCGGGTTTGATGGCTGGATCTGGAAGATCCCCTGGAGAAGGAAACGGCAACCCACTCCATATTCTTGCCTGAGAAATCCCATGGACAGAGGAGTCTGGCGGGCTACAGCCCGTGGGGTCACAAAGAGTTGGACACGACTGAGCACTGGGTACATTGTTAAGGTTGCCCCCTTATTCCTACTTTTATGTTTCATTTACCTGCTTTGTTTCTGCTCAGCCTACCGCCTCCTGCCCGTCAGCCCTGACAGTTTTCTGAGTCGTGCCTCTAGATGTGTCTCTTGGAGAAAGTATATTGCTGACTGGGCTTGTGTTTCTGTTTGCTCTGCTTTACTTTTTTAGTCTTTGACTCTGCATTTTACTAGGAGAATTAAACCATTACATATTTTGGCTTTTCAAAAAATTCAGTCTGAAATCATTTTGCTTTGCATTTTATGTGTTTCCTTTGTGTTCTCTGAATTATACGCTCAGTATTTCCTTTCCTCTACTCAGTTGTAATTTAAGTAAAATTTAAATTTCATAATGGTTACCGTTGTTTTTCTGAGCATATATTCAAGGCTATTATTTCCTTAATTCTTTGTTTTAAGATTTTTTTTGATGTGGACTATTTTTAAAGTCCTTGTTGAATTTGTTACAATATTGTTTCTGTCTTATGTTTTAGTTTTTTGGCTGGGAGGTATATGAGATCTTAGCTCGCTGAGTAGGGATCAACCCTACACCCCCTTCATTGGAAGGCAGTCTTAACCGCTGGACCACCACAGAAGTCCGTATTTCCTTACTTCTTGATGCAAAACTGTCAAGTCCTCCTAACATGTCTTGAGAGAAATCAGCATGGTTTAAGTCAAAATTGCTCCATCCTCTTGGTCCCTCCAAGACAACCCCACCGTGAAGGCTGCATGGTTGTGTTCTGAGACCTCATGTAGAGGAGGAATATTAGTCCAGTCTGATTTTGTATCAGCAAGAGTTTAAACACATAGTTTTTGTTGGTTTGTGTTGTCATGTATCAAATGTTGAGAGGTGGGCTGTCCAGGACTAGTACAGCTATTCAGAGATGTTTTCAAGATCCCAGACGGCTGTCCTCTAGCTTTGTCTTTGTGTTTCCGGCCTGATTTTTGACCTTGGGATGCAAAGATCAATAAGGCACATTTTTCTTGCTCTCAGAGTAATAGGTACAAATAAGCCACAGATTCTTTGATACTGTTCTTCTTTTGGAGTCTGGGCTGGTGCACATTTTTCTTGCTCTCAGAGTAATAGGTACAAATAAGCCACAGATTCTTTGATACTATTCTTCTTTTGGAGTCTGAGCTGGTAGTGGCAATGAGAATATGGCAGAAGTGATGAGGTGCCAGATTTGGGTCCAGTCCTCAGAGATCAGTGGTTTCTGGTTCCTTTCTCTCACAGAGCCCTGGGTCACCATGCAGGAAGTCTGACTGCTGAGTGGACCACAGGGAGAACAGGAGGTTGCATGGGGTGGATGAAGCGCCTGGCTGAGCCCTGCCTTCCAGTTACCCCCACAAAGTGCAGATGTGTGACTGAGACTGTCTGGACTTACCAGACCAGACCAGTTGCCAGCTGCCTACTACGAAGTGACCCCATGGACACCATGTAGAGCAAACAATTTGTGCAGCCCTGTCTAAGGTACCTGTGGTTGGTTGAATCCCCAGAGGCAGAGGAACCCTGGATACATAAGTCACAGTACAAAAGTTACACCTGGCTTTTCAACTGTATCCCTAGCCCCCACATTGTTCAAGGGTCAGCTGTATTTATTTAAATTTTCATTTATTTCTGTAATTATCAGTCAGCTCTCTTTCCATGGCAGGTGGTAGCGTGCTTAGTCATGTCTGACTCTTTGTGACCCCATGGACTGTAGCCCCCCAGGCTCCTCTGCCCATGGAATGCTCCCAGCAAGAATACTGGAGTGGGTTGCCATGTCCTCCTCCAGGGGATCTTCCTGACCTAGAAATCAAACCCACATCTGTGTCTCCTGCATTGCCAAGCGGATTCTTCACCACTGAGCCATCTGGATGGTAGAAATCTAACTCAATCCACATGAGCAAAAAAGACTGAGAAGACGAAATTCCAGGGTTGCACCCAGAGGACCAGGGAAGCCGCAGGTCCAGGCTGCAGGGACCGCCCTCCCCTGGCTCCCAGCTGCCTTCATCTGGATCCTTCTCTGCTTGCTTCCCATTCAGAACTGCTCTCTCCCTGGGGATGAGGGGGGAGGTGGCCGATGACAGACTAGCAGAAAGAGAACTCCTCCCTGCGGGGTATTTGTTTAAACAGTCTTGGGGAGGACTGCCCAGGCCGTGGCTCATGCACTCCTGTGCTCTGAGGGTGAGCAAAGGGGTCTGTGAGATGGAGTCTACGGGCAAGTCCCAGACGCAGCTGGAAACAGCGCAGCAACAACACTCCTGCGGTCTCAGGGATGCTGGCCCGGAACTCACACACTCAGGAATTTCCAGAAGAGATTTTTGAAAACAAACAAAACTCGATGTATTACAGTGCAGCAGTTCATCCAAAGTATAGGTTATTAGGGTATATTAAAATGATGATTAATTTCCTTGGTTCAGTTCAGTTCAGTCGCTCAGTCATGTCCGACTCTTTGCGACCCCATGAATTGGAGCACGCCAGGCCTCTCTGTCCATCACCAACTCCCCGAGTTTACCCAAACCCATGTCCATCGAGTCAGTGATGCCATCCAACCATCTCATCCTCTGTCGTCCCCTTCTCCTCTTGCCCCCAATCCTACCCAGCATTAGGGTCTTTTCCAATGAGTCAACACTTCACATGAGGTGGCCAAAGTATTGGAGTTTCAGCTTCAACATCAGTCCTTCCAATGAACACCCAGGATTGATCTCTTTTAGGATGGATTGATTGGATCTCCTTGCAGTCCAAGGGACTCTCAAGAGTCTTCTCCAACACCACAGTTCAAAAGCATCAATTCTTTGGCACTCAGCTTTCTTCACCGTCCAACTCTCACATCCATACATGACCACTGGAAAAACCATAGCCTTGACTAGACGGACTTTTGTTGGCCAAGTAATGTCTCTGCTTTTAAATATGCTATCTAGGTTGGCCATAACCCTCCTTCCAAGGAGTAAGCATCTTTTAATTTCATGGCTGCAATCACCATCTGCAGTGATTTTGGAGCCCAAAAAAGTAAAGTCTGACACTGTTTTCACTGTTTCCCCATCTATTTCCCATGAAGTGATGGGACCAGATGCCATGATCCTAATTTTCTGAACGTTGAGTTTCAAGCCAACTTTTTCACTCTCCTCTTTCACTTTCATCAAGAGGCTCTTTAGTTCTTCTTCACTTTCTGCCATAAGGGTGGTGTCATCTGCATATCTGAGGTTATTGATATTTCTCCCAACCATCTTAATTCCAGCTTGTACTTCATCCAGCCCAGCGTTTCTCATGATGTACTCTGCATATAAGTTAAATAAGCAGGGTGACAATATACAGCCTTGACGTACTCCTTTTCCTATTTGGAACCAGTCTGTTGTTCCATGTCCAGTTCTAACTGTTGCTTCCTGACCTGCATACAGGTTTCTCAAGAGGCAGGTTAATTTCCTACTACGCAGCCAAGAACAGTATGGGCACTAAACAAGATTAAAAAGAAGAATTTGACCTTAAGAATCTTCGGATCCGGTTTTATCATGACCCATTAAAATATAACAGTTTTAATAGTCATAAAAGATATAACTGTGGAAAAATTATAGCCTATTTTGGACCAATTTCTGAATATTGTTAGAAATGTAGTTTTATGAAGGGTTCAAAATGTAGTTACCTTGAATAAATCTGTGAAAGAAATGCTGGAGAGGCAACACCTCCATGTTTTATTTCCTTTTATTTTTTGGCTGCATGGCCTGTGGGATCTTAGTTCCCTGGCCAGGGGTCAAACCCAGTCCCTGGCAGTGGACCTAAGACCCAGTTCAGAGTCCTAACCACTGCACCACCAGAAAATTCCCAATAGTGTCCATAATGTAGAAAAGAAAAAAAAAATTTTTATTGATGGAACATGGAATATTGAGGAAGAAATGGACATTCTTTCAGACATAATAATGTTTCATCACTTTATTAAGTTATTTAAAATATTTTAATTAGTTTAAAGATTAACGCTATTCTATAAAAATCCAGTAAAAGACTGCGCATGAATGAAAACTCTGTAACTACAGTGTGTGTGTACACAGTTGACCGTCAAGTGTGATACTGAGGTGGCCTGCAGAATCAGTAAGTTTGGTGTTCTTTCCTGTACCATTCACTTTAGGGGAGGTTAGGTGGAGAGAGGTAGTGTAACGGAGAAGAACAGAATCGGGCTCCATGTTGATCAGTTTCCTTTTTCCTTAACCTTTGCTCTCCATTGCTTTTGTTATTAATACTATAATTACTACAGTGATGCTGTTTATAGCTTTCAGCCTACATAACGACCTGCCTGGGAGAAACCCTGCCCCCTGCCTGAATGTTAAACTAAATTGCCGTTGTTCATTTTGCCGTTGTTCAGTTCACAGGGAGACATTCTGACCCTGAGCACCTGTGAATGGTTGAAAGATAAAAGAAATTGATACATCTTCTCCCCAAGGCTGGCCAAGCCAAGAGATATTTTTCAAGATCTGATTATATGTTTGCTTATTGCTTCTGTTCCATTTGTTCCTCTTAACTTTTGTTGTTTGCATCTCTTTGCATTTTTAAACTGCACAGGCAAGTGGAGCTTTGGAAATGCATCTTCCAGATTGCTCTTTTGGTTTTTACAGTATTGATTCTGTCTTTTGGGACTTCTGACGCAGATGGCAATTCTATGATTGCATTTCAATTGTCTATAATTCTTTCCTTTTTTCATCTAACAACTTTTTTTTTTATCTTTCTGATTTTCAACTACCTATTTCTCCATCTCAATTTGTTGTCTCAACAGCTAATCTCTCAATTTTCCTTTTATAGAGTGTTCCTATTCTTGGGTATTATGGAGAATTTAAGCAACATTAAGTGATAAATTTCAAAAGAGAATTTTTCGTTTCCTGCATTGGAAGATGAAAAACATGTGTTTGCTCTTTGATGTCTCAAAATATATTTTTGGGTCCAATGTTTATTTTCTTTTTATTGCTACTCATCCTTAATTGGGACAAGAGCTAGTAGGGTCTGTTGCTTGCCCTCAAAAAGAATGGAATTTCCTAGCTCCCCTGCTTTGACCTGTTTGAATTTGCATGTTAGATTTCAAGCAGAAGGATATATTGAAGTTTAGAAGCCTTAGTCAGATTTCTGGTGGCTGGCGTTTATTTGTCTAATGGGTACGCCTTAGACCTGTACTGTTCAATACAGTAGCCACTAGCCACATGCAGCTACAAATTAACTAAAACGGAATAAACTTAAAATGTGGTTTGCCATTTATACTAGACACATTTCAAGTGTTCAGCAGCCTCTGAGTGCAGACATGGGAAGATTCCATCTTTGCAGAAAGTGAGATTCAGTTACAGTTATCTGAAGGTGGGGAGGTGAATTTATTTCTGTAAAACTAAAATATTCCAAGTCTTTTCTTTGCAAGAAACAGAAAATGAAAAGCTACAGTCCCCCATGGGTATTCTTCCCATTGTTCGCCCCACCTCCTTCAGGTTATTATAGTCTTCCAAAGTGTAAGACATGCCCATTTGTTTACTTCTCTTGTTGACCTCTGCTGGGGGTTTGATTCTCAGAGAGGATGTGCTGAGAAAGAGACTAATTCCCAGGAAGAGAGCCTGGCTGAGTGATGCAGGTGTGGGTGGGAGAACAGGAAAACCAAAGGGCGCGGCCACTGCAGATCCAGCAGTTACACCTTGGAGGAGTGGCCTTTCACTTGTGGTTGACGAAAGCCTAGTGGCTCAGGAAGGGACACAGGGGGAGAAACAAAAGCCTCCCCGGTGTCTGCACGGCCAAGATGTTGTATCCCAAATCTTTCTCTGTTTATTGCTCAAAGGGAGACCATCCACCAACTTCCATATCTCTAGAGAGATTGCAACTTCACTTGGCTTCTGTATTTCAAAGGTTGCTCCAGTGGAAAGTTTGGAAGGGCAAACAAGTGTTGGAATCCAGAGATTGTTCTCCAGATTCAAAATTGATAGTTCATTCGGCCCAACAACAGTTCAACAAATAGGTATTGAAAGTTAAACACACAATTCCCTCCCACAATAAAATATGATCATGCCTGAAGCAATACCCTAAGTCACTGGCCTGCCTGCTAAGAACATATGAAGGTTGGGCTGTTTCCTGACATTGAGACTGAATGCCCAGTCTTCCTGCTCAAGAAAAAGCTTTCGTTTGTTTCTGTTGTAAAAACTGGCATCATGTCCTGTGCCAGGTGGAAGGGATGTGCAGAACAGAGGTTGACTTTGGTGACAAGAAAGAACACACACAGAATTGGATGGGAGGGTTTTACCAGGGAGGCAAACGCCCTCCTCCAACTCATCTCAGAGGAATGGAGACAAATCTTTCTCCACTGTGACTTTACAAATCCCTCTGTTACTCTATTTATTTATCTGGCTGCATCAGGTCTTAGTTGCGGCAC
This sequence comes from Okapia johnstoni, assembly GCA_024291935.2. NCBI lineage: Eukaryota > Metazoa > Chordata > Mammalia > Artiodactyla > Giraffidae > Okapia > Okapia johnstoni. The sequence continues at coordinate 30,585,408 of CM044327.1, read as the reverse complement.
ACAGGATCTTCATTTCATCATGTGGGATCTTTCCTTGTGGTGCATGAACTGGCTAGTTGCAGCTACGGGCTTAGTTGCCCTGAGGCATGTGGGATCTTAGTTGCCCAGCCAGGGATCGAACCTGCATCCCCTGCATTGCAAGACGGGATTCTTAACCACTGGACCACCAGGGAATCCCCATGACTGCTGTCTTTATTTCAGCCCCTGTGTCAGAAGCCAGAAAACATTCTTTTTTTCTAAAGGGCCAGATAGCAAGTATCCTGGGCTTTGTGGGACAGAGGGTCCTGCTTTTGTAGCATGGAAATAGCCCTGTGTGTATTAAGTTGTTTCAGTCGTGTCCATTTTTGTGACCCTATGGGCTGTAGCCTGCCCATGGGGCTCCTCTGTCCCTGGGATTCTCCAGGCCAGAATACTGGAGTGGGTTGCCAGGCTCTCCTCCAGGGGATCTTCCCGATGCAGGGGTTGAACCCAAGTCTCACATTGGCAGGCAGATTCTTCACTACTAGAACCACCTAGGAAGCTGGAAACAGGCCTTATTCAGTACATATATTAATGAGTGTGCCTGTGCTCAATTGCACTTTGTCAATGAAGACAGAGATTTGGATTTCATATAACTTTCACAAAACACTATTCTTCTACTGATAATTTTTTAACCCTATAAATTTGTAGAAACTTTTCTTAGCTTGCAGGTTGTACAAAAAATTTGGAGGGCCCCACGTGGGCTGTGCATCATCGTTTGCTGACCTCTCCCATTAAATTGCAGACCAGAGGACGTCTGAGACAATTCAGAGCCTGTTGGAGCCACAGGCAAAGGATGCAAAATACACAAGAGTGAGTTTCCAGCCCTGCTACACCTCATCACCCTCCCCCCACTCCCATGTTCACACCCTGCTGTCATCTCAGGCTTTCCTCCAAAATCTTGGTTTTCCAAGAACTCACGCTGCCTTTCAGGCTATGGGAACCTCCACAATGACAATGATTCACTCAGAAAGCTGCCTTCTCTGTCTCCCAGGATGGGGAGGATCCAGAGGATTAGCAGGAAATTCATCTACTTTGAATACATTGCTCAGTCAGATCTAAGATCTCCTCTTCATTTGGGTAAATCTCTTCTCCTTTAAAATGCAACTCAGTTTTGGATTGGTCTACTGAGTTCAAAATCATTAGAGCGGGGGCCAAATTCCTCTTGCCTAGGCCCTCTGCTTTCTCAGGTATTTCCGCATGAAACAGATGAAAGGAAAACAGGTAAAAAATAAAGACACCTCATTTCAGAAAAGTTAGCACCTCATCTCTGAATTCCTCCTCCACGGCCCTTTCTAACCTGTCAGCCTGTCAGGACTTGGGGTCCAAAGTTTCCAGCACTGAGGGTCTCCCAAGACAGAAGAGGGGGCCTCCTGTTTAACTCCAGCTGCAAACACCCCTGCTTCCTGCACAAAAGCTACCCAGGATTTGAGGAGCGTTTCCTTGCTGGGCCCAGGTCCAGGCGGCTCCCGACAACTGGAGCAAACCCACGTTGGCTGCTGTCACTAGAAACACCAGCTGGTAATTAAACCTGGCAGGGGCCAGCGGTGGTAGCCCCCAGAGCTGGTCCTGCCGTGAGAGCCCAAAGAACAGAAAAACAATAAAATATGGTGAGCTGGTGTTCTAGTTCCAGCCTGATTACTAAAGAGCATCATAGTCTATTTATTCTGTCTGATCCTCGACTGTCTATAAAATGAGAAACTGGATTAGATCAATGTTGTCCTTGTGGAGCAGGGTGGAGGGAATTATGCTGGAAAGACTGAAGGCAGGAGGAGAAGGGGACGGCAGAGGATGAGATGGTTGGATGGCATCACCGACTCGATGGACTTGAGTTTGAACAAGCTCCGGGGGTTGGTGATGGACAGGGAAGTCTGGTGTGCTACAGTTCATGGGGTCACAAAGAGTCAGACACAACTGAGTGACTGAACTGAATTGAAAACTGTAAGAGCTTTGGAATAAGCAAAGAATGGATGAGCTAAGATTTACCTGGGAGACCAATGAGACCCCCAAGCCAAGATGCTGAAATACCCAAAACTGAAATTTTCCACACTGGCAGGGCTAGTATGAAGTCCTGCACATGCAATGGAAGAAGTGACTTCAGAGTTCTTTGGAAATACTATACCCACTGGAGGGAAATCAGCAGAACAAGGAAAAGAGCATTTTGAAATGAGTTGTCTTGTATTTATCTGTATTTATCCAAGTTCACAGGGCTCTTAGCAGGTTGCAAATTAATACTTCAGGCCAGATTCTGAATAAGCCACAGGGGACCAACAAGAACCTTCATGCCTGGAAACTAAGAAGGCATGATGTCAGCTGTCAGTGCTTCTGTTTGGCTGGCAGAGTTTGTGTCAAGCCATTTCTCCACATTATCGAAGTCATGGGGTATTTTACATCTTTCAATAACTCTCACCATTTGGCAGGCTAATGCATGCTTTTTCCTCTGCCAGTTTGCTAGCTCGTGTTTTTGCTGGTAACCCAACACAGTCCTGGTTTGTTATCTCTCCCAGCCCAGCTGGAAAATCATGGGGAGAAGCAGAAGATACCTTTACATGTTGATCAAGAAAAAAAATAAAATCTTAGATTCCGGAGACTAAAAAAGACTTCCAAGCAGAGGGTACCGAGAGGGAACACAGGGAGGGGTCTGAGCCTCCCACTGATGGAGTAGGCCAGTAAGGGGGGGCATTTTTTGGAAAGAACTTAAAAAAAAAAAAAGAATAGTCTGCTTTTTACTAGCCAGGCACCAATAATTCTAAACAAGGCCAGTGGAGAAATATTCTTCCAGCTGGGTGGCTGCTCCCCCGGCCCCCATAAGGTGTAGTTGCTTGAGAATAGAGTAAATGAGCCCAATTCTTTTATTTACTTAGGAGGGACGTGAAGGACCCGGCATCTTGCCCATGGCCCCTGAGCTGGTGCATCTCATAGAACCCGGGTCTCTCTGCTGCCCCCCAGAGGTCTTTCCGCTCCATTACGCTGCCAGACCCTGGATGAACGCAGTCAATGGACAAAATTGGATCACGTTAACCAAATGATGAAATCTGAGAATCTGGGGGAAAAGCCCAGAGCAGCTGCCCTCAGTCCTTGTCTTGTTTATGAGCCATATTTGAGAATTTTCAATCTTAAAGCTCGCCTTCTCTATCCGATCCTTCATTTACATGAAAAAAGATTTCCTTTTCATATTGGAAAATATGACTATGTTCATATAGGTTCATTTCCCTTTCAAAATCATGGTGAGACCTTCCTGATTTCCTGTGTGACTGTGTAGTGAATATGAATCGCAGTTCTCATAGACAGGTGTGCAAAGAATATTGTTATTGTTGTTGTTTAATTAAAAAATCAGTTTAATTTAAACTCACAGCTTTCATCCCACCCAGCAAGCAGGAAGCGCAAGTTCAGGTATTTAAGGGCTCTCCCGTTTCAAGGTTTTGCTGACTTTAAAATAATGTACAATGTGAGAGTTTTAAGTTACATTTTATTGGGGGCAAAATGAGGACTATAGCCTGAGAGACAGCATTTCAGATAGCTCTGAGAAACTGCTCCAAAGAGGTAGGGGAAAGGTCAGTATATATGTGATTTTCGTGAATGGGGCCTACATGCAATCAGCACACTTTTTTTTTTTTTTTTTTTTTTTTGCAGATTGTTTCTGCTAGTCTTGTAAGAGTTACTATTAGCCATGAGGAACAGACATCACCGTGAAGGAGCTTAGTGATTTTCTAGATATAAGGAGATGTAAGAACTGGGCTTATAAAATCAGCCCTGAAAGTATCTATCTTCAGACCTGTTCTGCCAGTTTTCCCCAGAGCACAGAGTGCCTTATTCCTCATCTCCATCCTGAACTCCTTTCAGGGGGTGTTGCAAGTCAGCTGCTGCAGGGTTCCCTGATTTAATCCTTGCAGAGTTAGATTTAACCCTTATAGAGGTAGATGGCCAGCTTCCTTGGTGGCTCGCTCAGTGGTAAAGAATCTGTCTGCCAATGCAGGAGACACAGGAGATTAAGGTTTGATCCTTGGGTGGAGGAGATCCCTTGGTATAGGAAATAGCAGCCCACAGTATTCTTGTCTGGGAAATTCTTCCCTGGTGGGCTACAGTCCATAGGGGTTTCAAAGAGTCAGACATGACTAAGTTGCTCAGCAGGCAAGCATGACCAAGGTGGGTGGCAAGTGCCCATGGCAAGTGCCAGTGTGTAGTTGACAGTTTCCACCCTCCAGTCCATTGTTTGCACTTGGGTCATCCTGCTAGGAAGTCCCACTGCCACCCACCTCACAGCCCCTTCACTTGCTTTCACTCCTTGACTTGCTTCCAAGAGAGTTTCCAGTTTCCCAGATGACATTTCTCCCCTGATGCAACTCAGTGGGGATTTGTTGTTGAATTTCCTGGCATTTTAATATTAATTATCACGTGTGATTTTTTTTTCCCTATTGAAGTGAATTATTTCTCTCTTGGGCTTTCTTACTCAGAGACATGTTATTTAAGGCCCAACTGGAAAAGGAATGCACCCAAGGAAATGCACCCAGAAGCCAAGAGAAAGGCATGCGTAGGAGGAATCTGCCCAACACCCACGTCAGGAGTGATTTCGTGTTGATTTAGCCACATGAGGTCGATGAACTCACTCTCCGGGGAGTCATATCTCCCTGAATTATTTCCCAGTCTGACATCCCTCTGCCTATATCAACCAGCTTTCCACCGAAAAGTGAAAATCATTTGTTTATCCCCAATTTTTGCCTTCCCTCACTCCCTCCACCTGTCAAACATTTGTCAAATGCCAAGCCTTCCCCAAACCCTGCTTTGCCAACCAGAGAGAGGAGACAGAAGAAAAGAATCCCAGGGCGCAGAGAGCTGGCAGAAAGTGGGACAGACAGGAGCAGGTGCTGAGGTCAAGGGGACAAAGTTCAGGCTCTGATGAGTGTGTCACTCTGACCCTCTCCCCTGAGGTTTGGATCAGGAAGGAAATACTTAGAATTCTTTCTACTCCTGTGCTTTTTTTTTTTTTTTTTTTAACAATTTGCATAACAGTTTCACATAAATAATCTCCTTTGTTCCTCACAATAGCCCAGTGAGACAGGCACTTTATAGATAAACAATTCTTTTTTTTTGAGAGAGAGAACACCTTCAAATTATATTTTATTTATACAAAAATGGCATATTTAGCAAAAGGCACAATGAGAAAAGAGTTTCTATGGCCCAGGAGAAAAGGCAGGAAGGGGATAGGCCTTCTGAGGCCCTGCTGGGGGAGAAGGGGCCTAGGAAGAGTGGAAAGAAGTCCTGGGTAAGTGCTGAGAAAAGAGTCAGCTCCAGTTGGATCAACACTGTTGGCAGGTCATGGGTGGGATTCACAGTGACCTCGCTGTTGAACAAATAGGACTTTAGCAGGAAGTGCCTAGCTCTGGATCATTCGTTAGATTTTTTAAGTGTATATATTTAAATATGTATTTATTTGACTGCATTGGGTCTTAGTTGTGGAGCGTGGGACCTTCCCTGTATCCCGTGGGACCTTTCGCTGTGGCGCATGGACTTTCCAGCTGTGGCACTCGGGCTTAGTTGTCCTGCGGCATGTGACATCTCAGTTCCCCGACCAGGGATAGAACCCAAGTTCCCTGCCTTGCAAGCCAAATTCTTAACCACTGGACCACCAGGGAAGTCCCGTTCATTAGATTAATAGCAGGGTGGGACTGAACGACCAGCCCCTTTCTCCTATGACCTAGGGATTGGAGCTGAGCATGGTGAGAAAATCTAGTTTTGAAGCCAGCAAGACCTCGAGTCAAATCCTAACTTCAGCCCATAGTAGCTCTGTGACTATGGGGAAATTCTTTTGTGATGCTCTGTTGGGAATTGTCCATTTTCCATGAGTTTTCTTGTGAAGATTAGATGCGTTGATATGGTATCAATAAATCCTCAGCACAACAGTTGGTACTTAAGATGGGCTTGATCTCTAACAATAGGAAGGACCCCATTCATTCCAGGATCTATAGACACACAGACAATTAAAAACAAACAAGCAGAGATTGCATAAGAAATGAATCAAAGTGTGTTATCCATGTTGGGATTTCCTAGTTCCTAGTTCCTAGTTTCCTAGTTCCGCAAATGAATGCAAGAAGCTTTAGCCTTTAGATAGACTTAGAGTCCTTGCTTGGCATCAAGTCGCAGCCTGGGGCTGACACAGAGGGTCCTGCAAAATGAGTGCTTGTCAAACTTTTGCTGCTTTGTATGCATGTGCACAGTTCTGCTATAGGGTTCAAAATCCAGGTGATCATGTTGAGCTAGTTCCATATGTTTGCATAAGCTCTTCTCCAGAATTTAGAATAGAGCAGTTGGCTCATTTATGCTTTTGTCTAGTCCCCATTTTTGGAATCTAGCCTGGCTTTTCTCCTGAAACTGCTAATCCTAGATTGAATATTGCTTCTTGACCTTGCTTAGGTGAGTAACAAATTAGAGAGATGAGGAAATAGTAACTAAAAAAGTATTCTGAACCTCGCTGGGGACCGGATGCCTGGAAACTTTGAGTCCGGCGCTGGCACAAGGATATCCTCTGAGCCCGCTGTTTCATTTCCACACCTGACGTTTCCTTCCACGAGGGAAAGCTCAGGGAGTATAGCATTCCTGGCTCCCTCCTACTCCTTGGTTTACTCTGCCTCAGGGAGGGAGAGTGGCAAATCTGATCGGAAACTTTGAGCAGAAAAAATTATCTGTTTATTTCATCTCCTCCATATTCTACTCTGACCGTTTACTTTTCACCGTGATGGTCTCTGCCCTGGCAAGGCAGCTGGGCACAGAGGTGGCCCCAGGTACTAAGGGCTATCCTGGTTCAGCATGGCCATCCCAGGTGTAGGAGTTTGCCTGATTACGGCTAAAATATTAGGAAACAAAATGCCCATGCCTGTATCGGAAAAAGGTGAAATTTGGCAGCTACTTCCCTTTGTTTAACTGCTTAATTTGTTCAAAATTAAGACAGAGAGAAAAAAAATGTGTTATTTTCCTCCTTCAAATACTTGATGGTCTAGCCTTCACCCTGTGTCCTAAAGCAACCTACCTCAAAGGCCTATTGGAATGTTCTGGCCACTTTTATATTAAGTGGGATATAATAAAATAAGGATAGGCTAGAAGGGGCAATAGGGGTGCCGGCTTATATTGGGTGTGTCCACAATTACGGGCTCATATATATAAATTGTTCTCATCATTAAAAATAACTGCACCAAACTGAAGTAGATCAGAGCCCGTATGCCTCTGATAGTTAATGCATTCTGTTAAAGTAGGTTCAAAGTCCACTCTGCCTTGTTAGTTCCATAGAAGCAAAAACCTCTCTTGAGACATGGTAGCCTTGGGAGACCATCTCACAAATCCATTTTATTTGTCACTGGGGACACCTCCTGTGTAAATGGCTCCGTACAAATCCATTCCCACCAGAAGGAAAGCAGTTCAGAGTGCTGTCCTGTGTATAATAAAGGTAGAAACGATCACAGTATTGCTATATCCAATAGAACAGCCGTATCTGTTTGCAGACATCAGTATGAAAAAGGAGAATCTTTATTAAGGAAATATCTCTTGCTTATCTGCTGTGGAGATAGGTCCTCTAGGAGAAACAGACAAACACATGCTGGGATCCCCAGTAATGCTTAACTACCAGGATGCAGTCTGAGACACATGGACAATTAGCTAGATAAGTAGATATGCAAAGCAGCAGAGTGGCAGAAGAGATGGTAAATGCTAGGAAACTTCTTTGCAAACTGGGAGGTTAATGGATGTTCTGAAAAGAGGTGAGCAGGATCTTAGTAGTGAGGTGGGAGCAACAATACAGGAAACTACGGTTGGGAAACAGCGTCTGAGTCACGGGTACAGCACGTGCATAAGCTGTAGGATGAAAATTACCAGGAGTTCTGCCTGTGGGTGGACTAACTTGAGGGCCATGATTTTGTTAAGACTGAGCAAGAGATTAAGTGAGGACACTGCCTGGGGACCAGCTCCTGGAATGGTTTGAAAGCTGAATGGAAAGGGTTTGAACTTTACCCAGGAAATAATGCTGAGTCATAGAGGGAAGTGTTATGATTAAAATACATAGATTTTTAGATGGAAAAAGGATAGACTGATGGATGAGAACCTGGAGGGAGACTGTTAAGTGGATGATGGATGAAGTGAAACAGCAGGAGATTAGCTAGCATAGTTCAGGCTTGGAGAGGGCGGCAAGGGTGCCAGCGATAGGATGGAGGTATAGTTGTTAGGACTTAATGACGGCTTACCTATGAGGAAGCAGAGAGTGGAAAGTTAGACCTAGCAAAAACCTCCAGACGAGATGTCTGAGAACGTGACGTCACCATGGGAAGCTGGGAAAATTTCAGTTCAAGCAGATGGCGCATCCACTGGGCACTGCTCACCTGCCCTCACCCTGTGTGGCCAAAGGCTCAAAGGCTTTCTCTTGCAGACTCAGCACCACTGAGAACCCAGAAACTCAAGCTGCAAACAAGCCCCCTCTCTCCAGTGCAGAGATGTTGCCCTTGTCTGCTGGTCTCACAGCCCTGACCTACATTCTCTGTCTCATAGCCATCCGAGTGGTCGGGTGATCTAGAATCAGAATTTGATGTTTCTATTCCAGGTCTGCATTGGCTCAATGAGGTCTCATTTCTGAGACCATTCACTTCAATGACACTTTGCCATGTCCCTGCTACCTTTTATCCTTTTATCACAGGGCTACATCTTGCTTCTGGCTCATTCTGCCTCCCCTGGATTTACCACCCTGATTTATCATCATATCATCTTCCTGATGCTAAGAACTGCTGCCACTCAACCCTCTGGTCCCAACTGAATCAGGTCCCTTAACGAAGGAAGCCAATTTGGGATGGATTTGAGCTTGGGTCTCAGTCCTTCTCTTTCTCCAGAGGTGATTAACTCTTCTTTCTTCACTGGCTCTACCAGTCTTTGGTATCAGAGCAAACCCACTACTTGGTTCCTCGGAACATCTGTGAGATGAGGGACTATGGCTGTTCCCTTAGTGACAGTTAATGATGAAAGTGTAATACACAATCACAATGTCAGGGAGGGGCTTCCCTGGTGGCCCAGTGGTTAAGAACCTGCCTTCCAATGCAGGGGGAGCAGGTTCAATCCCTAGTGGGAAAACTAAGATCCCACATACAGCAGTAGCAACTAAGCTCCACTCACCCAAATTAGAGAAGCCTGCACTGACCACACAGAGAATCCCATGCCACCGTGAAGAACCTGAAAGCCCCAACAAAGACCCAACACATCCAAAAAAAAAAAAAAAATCAGGGAGGTAGTCAGCCTAAGACATTGAAGCTGACGTAGGAGATCAGGGTTTAGACATACAGAGTTTGGTGTTATCTCCATAGACAAACACATCATTATGGTTGCCTGCTAAATCGCTTCAGTCATGTCCGACTCTTGGCAACCTCATGGACAGTAGCCCATCAGGCTCCAGTGTTCATGGGATTCTCCAGGCAAGAATACTGGAGTGGGTAGCCATATCCTACTCCAGACGAACTGCCCAACCCAGGGATTGAACCCACATCTCTTACATCATCTGCACTGGTGGGTGGGTTCTTTACCAGTAGCACCACCTGGAAAACCCTTCATTATGGTTCCTGTGGCTCAGATGGTAAAGAAGATGGTAAAGACTCCAATGCAGCCAAATAATATTAAAAAAATTTGCACATGCTATTTATTCAAACAGTGCTACTGTATTTAGGTGGCTAAGTTGGAAAAGGATTCACCTACAATGTGGGAGACCTGGGTTTGATCCCTGGGTTGGGCTGGAAAAATCCCAGTACTCTTGTGGGGGGGTGAAATCCCAGTATTCTTGGGGAGAAAATTCCCCCACTCCAGTATTCTTGCCTGGAGAATCCCCATGGACAAAGAAGCCTGGCTGGGTATGGTCCATAGGGTTGCAAAGAGTCGGATGCAACTAAGCACAGCACAAAGTAAATGCCAGGTAGACATGGACAAGTCAGCAGCAAGCACTAACCGCAAAATTCTGCATCACGAATCATCCCAATTCTTATTATCTTTTTAGAAATAAGACACTGGTGAAAAGTTGCTATACTTGGGAAAGGACAGAGCACTATTTCTACCTCAATACTTTTCTGAGAAAAAGAGAGTTAAAACTGAGCAGAGATTAAAAGCCTGAACGGTGAGAGAGTCTAACGTTAGGGACACAGGAGGGAGAAGAGGAGAATTAGCCATGGAAGAAGGATGAAGGGAGGGGACAGGTGTGCAGCTGTGTGGGGTCAGAGGTGACAGCACTACAGAGGTGTGGGGAGACAGGCAAACCCACTTCCCTGCCCGGAAGGCATGGCTCTTTCCCTATTCTTGCAGCCCTTTTTCAGGAGAGTTTGCAATGGCAAAGCAACGTAGGAAGACAGCCTTTGGTCTTGTGTCTTTCTCCTTGGACAGAGGATTCCAAGCAGGAGTCCCTCCCCTGCCAGAACTGATGATGAGAAGATAGAAGTTCAGTGGAGTCACTATGCAGGGCACCTCAGCCAGAGGCTCCCAGGCTCACGTGCCTGTGTCCACAGGACCCAAGGTCCCCGGAGGAGGAATAGAGAACATGTGAAAAGCTTCCCATTCAATATCAAACAAAAATATATCGTGGCCTCAAGCCAATAGATATTCTGGGACCAGCCTTTATTCCAGCCCCTTACAGGGAACCAGCTGGAAGTGTTTTTGAAGAGCTGGACTATTCAACTTCTGAGATGAAGGATCTGCTATTTAATGGGGAGGCGACTTTTCAGTGCAGAGGTGGAACACAAAGTCCTTGGCTTATTCTCCAGGAATTCTCATACATTCTTGATATAATAGGCTTAGTAGAGAGAAACCTATCAAGGAACAATTTTTTCAAAATATTGTTCTTGATGTGGACAGTTTTTAAAGTCTTTACTGAATTTGTTACAATATCGCTTCTGTTTTATGTTTTGGTTTTTTTGGCCACGAGACGTGGGATTTTAGCTCCTGGATCAGGGATCTAAAACCTGTACCCCCTATATTGGAAGCTAAAGTCTTAACCACTGGATTTCTAGGGAAGTCCCTGGGAGCAAATATGTTTTAAGTGTAACAATAAATAGGTATATAGACAGGCAGATTTGAGGGCTGGGAGACAGAATTCTGTATCCCCAGGGTATCCAACACCTCCTGATGAAAAGTCAAAAGGAAATACTTGAATTCTTGTTTCCCAGCCAGGATGGATTTCTGTTGACGAACTAGAGAAAACAGTGTCAGACAGTTTTAGGTATTTAATTTGACTCTGAGTAGAGGAAGGCTCAAGTATGGTGAGGGAAGGGCTAGATTTCAGGGTCTGCCGCTAAACTTGGCACCATCACACGTGTGCCCACTTCAGGTCTTCTTATTCCAATCTGTCTGGATTCCAGTCTCTCTATAGGATTTGGAGACCCAAGGCATCGGATGGATAAATACAGGGCGGGGCCCAACAACAAAGGTCAAAAGACATGAGTTCAAGTTCGTGTGATTCTGCAAACTACTAAAATTCTTTGAATCTCAGTTCACAAATCTGAAAAATGAAACGGTCCCTGTGTGCCTTGGGGTTGTCACCAAGATTGAATGAGTTAATATGTGAGAAAGTCTTGGTAAACTCTACAAGCACCAGGAAAGGGGCTTTTAAAAAATTTGCTGGTATATAGTTGCTTTACAGTGTTAGCTTCTACTGTATAATGAAGTGAATCAGCTAGCTATATGTATACATATATCCCTTCCCTCTTGGACATCCCCCCACCACACCCATCCCACCCCCCTAGGTCATCACAGAGCACCGAGCTGAGCTCCCTGTGCTATGCAGCAGGCTCCCATTAGCTATCTATTTCACACATGGCAGCTTATATATGTCAATCCTAATCTCCCATCCACCCCACACAATCCTTTCCCTGCTCCTTGTGTCCCCACGTCTGTTCTCTACATCTGTGTTTCTAGTCCTGCCCTTAAAATAGGCTCATCTGTACCATTTTTTTCTAGGTTCCACAAATAGGGATTAATTTACTGTGTTTGTCTTACTTTCTGATGGATTCTAGGTCCATCTACATCTCTACAAGTTTTAAAGCACCAGAGGCTCTTTGGAAACATTCCAGCTTGACAAAAATCAAATCACTAACATTATCACCAAAAGCACTGGGAAATCATCCTTTCCTGGTGGCTGAGCGGTAAAGAATCTGCCTGCAATGCAGGAGTTATAGAAGACACAGGTTCGATCCCTGGGTCAGGAAGATCCCCTGGAGAAGGGCATGGAAAGCCACTCCAGTATTCTTGCCTGGAGAATCCCATGGACAGAGGAGCCTGGTGGGCTACAGTTCATGGGGTTGCAAAGAGTTGGACATGACTGAAGCGACTTAGCACAGCACAGAACAGGGAGATAACTTATGAAACAAATGTTTGAGAATGCGATTGATTGTAACTTTCAATTACTCAATAAATTATTGAAGTTATTTTTATAAGAAATAAAAATAAAGCACAATTGGCTAGAAGGAGATCTCAAAATTCAGAATCCAGCCTCCAGGAATGCAAAGGGCCACCATGTCCTGGAGGAAGAAGTCATACCATTAGCTTCATTTCTAAAAGAACAAAGATCTTTAGTACTGAGTTTATTGACAGGTTAGTGAGGAATTCTGCTAGGAATGATGTTGAGAAGCTGACAATTTCTCATTTCTCACTCACATTCATTAGTCAAGATGAAGATACTGCTGATGTTTGCCTACTAATAGTGAGACTGGCCACCCAGTCTGTGACACAGTGTTTCCCTTATAAAAACCTTAAGGGAACTCCTCAGAAGAAATTCACATTTTCCATCTGTTATACTGAGTGCCCAAGTTGCACATAAAATGAAGGCAAACTATCTGTGATTGCAGCTTATGTCAAGATTGATGGTCATTTATAAACTGATTGACACTGGGTAAGCTATTTAACTGCTTTATATCTGTTACTTCTTTCATTGGCAAAACAATTAATAAATGATACAACCAAGAACGTTGTGGTGAGAATTAAATGCGATGACACCATGAAGTCCAGGCTACTAAGTGCTAATAAGGCAGAGGATTTTTACCATCAACTTCCTGCCCTTCCTTCCTCCACTTACTGCTCAGAAGTTACATGTCAATGAGCTACAGAATTTAGAACAAATTTGATTGCATACACTCTTCTAAAAGTTGCAGGTTGTAGTTGGTCTTTTCTTTTTTAATCTTTCCTTCCGAATATCTTCTCACCTCTCCATTGACACACAAAATTGCGAAATCCACAATGTTTGGGCCACGGTATATATTTCCTATTTCATGGGCCTTGAAAGTCAGAATTGTCTTTTCCAAATGGAGTTTTTAGTATTTCTTGTGAAATGTCCCCCAAATCTCCTTAATCAGGATATTTCCATTTTAGTATCAAATTTTTAATCGATCCAGAACAATAGCAATCACAAAATGACAGATTGACTCTGAGTATCTCAAACTATTTGGTATTTTTTTCCTGTTTAAAAATAAAGTCTTCATGAACCCATGGCTGATTCATGTCAATGTATGGCAAAAACTACTACAATATTGTAAAGTAATTAGCCCCCAACTAAAATAAATAAATATATTTAAAAAATAAAATAAAATAAAAAATAAAAATAAAGTCTTCAATAGGATAGTCAAATCTATGGTTTTCCAGTAGTCGTGTATGGATATGAGAGTTGAACCATAAAGAAGGCTGAGAGCTGAAGAATTGATGCTTTCAAACTGTGGTGCTGGAGAAGACTCTTGAGAGTCCCTTGGACTGCAAGGATATCCAACCAGTCAATTCTAAAGGAAATCAATCCTGATTATTCATTGGAAGGATTGATGCTGAGGCTCCAATACTTTGGCCACCTGATGCAAAGAGCCAACTCTTTGGTAAAGACCCTGATGCTGGGAAAGATTGAGGGCAGGAGAAGGGGACAACAGAGGATGAGATAATTGGATGGCATCACTGATTCAATGGACATGAGTTTGAGCAAGCTCCCAGAGATAGTGAAGGACAGGGAAGCCTGTTGTGCTCCAGTCCATTGGGTCACAAAAAAGTCGGACATGACTGAGCGACTGAACAACAAAATACACACAATCGAATCACTTTGTTGTACAGCAGAAATTACCACAACGTTGTAAATCAACTATACTTCAGCAAAGTAAATCTGGGGTATAGAGAAGTGTCCTGGCAGGCACCCACTGGGAGAGTGGGAGAGGGCTGCTGGAGGGGTGAATGTGGAGAATAGTGTTAGGCTTTGCTAATTCACTGTATTTTGACATTCTTAGCTTGGGTTCAAGCGTTTGGGCACTGGCCAAGAAATGGGGCCTTAGTGACCAGCATGGGCTCAGAAATGAGGTCCCAGCATCCACTGTGGTCTTCACCTTGGTGAGTAAGAAGTCCGCAAATATTTTCAGGACAGAGTCAGGGGATTTCTGACAAGAGAGCCATGGGACCCTGGGAGGCATTGGGGGCTGAGAGTCCCTTCTTCACAAGGCTCTGCTGCCTTCTCTTATTAAGTCTTTTAGAATCTTACAGTATTTGGGGGAGGGGAAGAAAAATCAACACACAAGAAACCATTTATGAGCATTTGATGACAACATATGAATATGATAAGTAAGATTCTGAAAGTTATACAGTTAAGCCAAATATTAAAGAAGTCTGTTGTTGAGAGGGTTTCTCCCATAAAGTTGGAATCTTATGAATCAGATTACATAGTCTGAGATCTATTGTATTGATACCAACCAGGGTCCTTGGCCTTCCCCAGTCAATAGAAACTGGCCACAAGCCAGACAAAAACACTCAGACAAGGCTTTATTGGGGCCCCTGTTAAAGGGATCAGGGAGGAGGCAAAAACAAGTAACAGGTTCCCTCATTTGCTCCCTGAAGGTGGGCAAGCCGGTTCCTTATATGGGGTAAAGGCGGGACCTTACGTGGTGTTGTGTGCAGGGCCCATGTACATGTACGGGACCCTGCTTTTGCTCTGGACACCCTGTTTTGCCTCCCAGCTCTTCAGAAGTGGCAGTTGGATTTTTGGGTCTTTTTGTATCTTTTGTCCATAATTTGCCCCAACTGCACATGCATGCGGTTATTTTTAGTCCCATATAATTTCTTTGTATTTTGTTGGTGGAAGAGCTGTTTATCCAGGTGCAAGCACTGCAGCAAAGCATCCTAGGTCCCAGCCTGTCTCAGTATTTGTTGAATGAAACATTAAGTGAAACTTTTTTTGGCCTATTCTCTGCATCTACCACCACCTTCCCAGTCCTGGTAATCCTCCAAATCCCATGATCCTTTGCCTCTCTCATCTCAGGGGAGCAGGGATCCATTGCTTCTAGATCCTGTTCCATTTTGCTTCCTCCAAGCTCTGGTCAAACACAGGCAGCCTTAGTGATGATCCCAAATATTCAACTGAACTTTGCCAGAGGAGGTTGAGGAAGGGATGACCATTCAGTCATTTCAGTCACTCTGGTTGTTCTGCATTTGCTTTAGGAAGTGAGACCCAAACATTTCGAGGTAGAAGAAGAGTACTGCCATCAGTGAAGCAGGGTCCCCCAACCACTTTATAGCTCATTGCAAACACTGCTTAGAAATATAAACATGAAGGTGGGTGGATAAGCTGAAAGATGAGGACTGACATTTATGTACTACTATAAATAAAGCAGACAGCTAGTAAGGACCTACCATGCAGCACAGCGAACACAATACTCTGTAATGACTTATAGGGGAAAAGAATCTTTAAAAGGGTGGATATATGTAAAGGTATAACTGATTCACTTTGCTGTATATCTAAAATGAACACAACATTGTAAATCAACTATACTCCAATAAAAATTTTAAAAAGAAAGAAATATAAACATTGTTACACAGGACTTAATTTTCCCCACTTTCCTTCCAAATCAGTGGTAATGTACCAGTCCCCAATGCTCAATTTGGAGAGATTCAATGAACTCGTACATGGAAAATGAATCACATCACAGTTACTTCCTGAGCCCTTCCGAAGCTGTTAAGCCTCAATATATATGTTTTTAATATTAGTTGATGTGGATATAATAGAAACCAAGTATCCTAGTTAATTAAACGTGTTGCTCAGAATATTTTCAAAGCTTAATTTGAAGTCATATTCAACGGCTTTGGGCACCCTTTTCATATTGCTGGAGTATTATCAGTTCTTCTTGGATGAGTAATAAACACTAGGAAATAGACAGTGAAGAGTGTGTGTGTTTCTCACTTTCCCAGTACTAGCAAATTACAAAAGAAAACAAAAATAGTGAATCTTTAGGAGCTGTCTTCCTGGTAATACATACAATTTCTCTTTCCCTCTCTTAAAGAAGCCATAACAAAGCTCCAATAAAGCAAGTCTGGGAAGCCCATTTACTGTGCTGGACCCCTAGAGACTTTATACCTGCCCGAATGTAACTGGTAATGTTTGCAGACACTTTTGTTCATTACGATCGGGCAAGAGGTGGGTTGCTATGACTTTGAGAGATATGCTAGACATTCTAAACGCACAGGACAGTCTCTGTGACAAAGAAGTATTCTGAGCAAAATGGTAATGGTGCTGAGGTTGAGAAACCCTGCTGTCGGGAATCCGTTTGTTGAGCATAAGATGTCCCGGATGTGTGAAGGGCAGCATCTGCTAGAGAAAAGACGGCTTCCTCTCCTGAAGTGTGAACATGCTCCAGGGTCTGCAGCCACATGCACAAGCAGTGGCCAAAGCCTAGCTTCCTTCCCTGGCTTCCTCCGCTGTTTCCGAGCATGTTGGTAACTCCCACCTCTGAGCCAGCGCGCTTAGTGACAGACACCACACAAGGTCCTCGCGTTACAATTTCTCACCTTTCCCATGGTGCGAAAGCAACACACAGTCAGGAGAAAACTTGGAACTGTGATCTTTTCCCAGGCTAGCGATCTGTGGTAAGACCCTCTCTGGCGTCGGTGAGCAGCCCAGGGAGCCACGGCTCCCACCCCACCACGAGGTAAACAATCCATATGCTTGTGACTCTTCTGTACCCGGACAAGCATGCTGTTTCCCACTGAAAACAGTATTCAATAAATTATATGAAAGAGTCAACATTTTATTATAAAGTAGGCTTTGTGTTAGATGACTTTTGCCCAACTGTAGGCTAGTATAAGTGTTCTGAGCACCTTTAATTAGACCAGGCAAGGCTAAGATGTTTAGTAGGTGAGATGTTTCAAATCCACTTTAAAACATTTAAAATTTTCAACTTACAATGAGTTGATTGGGACATAAACCCATTGTAAACTGAGGAAGATCTGTAATGTAACGTGATGTAAATCAAACCTACATTATTAATCTTAATTAACCAAGATACATACATGTGTAAATTTTTTTCAGCTTTATCTCTCCACTTAGACGATATGTACCTTCTCTTTCTGACTTAACAATTTAGTGTCTCCCCATGACCCAGCACGGAGCTAGCCTAAAATAAGGTTTCAGTGCATACTTGTTTGTTGATGGAAAGGCATATACTTAACTGCATGTGCTAATTCACTTAAATCTACAGATATCTGCTCCCTTAAATAAAGCACAAAACCGAAATAATCTAGTCACAGTGGAAGATATTTAAACAAAACAGAACAAAAAACCCAAAACATGTGATTAGATTGAGAGACATAATCTCACAGTATTTGAAAACCTGGCAGAAGAAATCACTTATTCATTCATCAAACACTTAGAGAACAACTACTAGGTGATTGCTTCTTGGCAAACACAGAGAATAATGAGTAGTTTTCCTGTGTGAGTCACAAAGTTGCAACAGATAAGAGGGCAAATAAACCACCAGTTAGATGGAAGTGTGATCATACATAGGTGGGTGCAAATGTTGTGAGAGCCTAAGGGGGTGGGGTCTGCCCTTTGGATCTGGGAGACAGCTGAGGATATTAGGTAGAGTAGGATGGGCAGAAATGTTCCAAGTGAATAACAGCACAAAGGGACTATATTTTTGGCAGAGAAAACAAAAAAAACAAAGATGAAGGGACATAAACACATGGCGAGGTCAGGCAGTTATTAGTCTGGTAAAATTGAACTGTCACATCAGTTGGGGTGGTGGGAAAGCTGAAATTACAAATTAAGAATGGCGAGTGAAGAGCCACATAAACCATGCCAACGGCTTTGGGTGTTTGTGTGTGTATGTCTGTGCTTAGTCTCTCAACCACGTAGCCCACCAGGCTCCTCTGTCCATGGGAGTCTCCAAGCAAGAATACCAGAGTGAGTTGCCATGCCCTCCTCCAGGGGATCTTCCCAATCCAGGAATCAAGCCCATGTCACCTGCAACTTCTGCACTGCAGAGGGGTTCTATACCACTGAGCCACTGAGGAAGCCCAGGTTTTTGTCTATAGTCAGGGTGGCAGAAGGGGAGCTCTCCTTCCACAGGTTCAAGGTCTTACGGGTGATGCTGCCGCAGTTTGCATCTGGAGAAAGCTTTGGAGGCTGGGGAGGGGTTTGATGGGTAAGGGAACTAAATTTCAACCAAGAAACATCAGCTTGTTTAAATAGACATCGAACCTGCAGGTCTAGAGGGTTCTGCGCTCTATGTCACGGTAGACAGTCAAAGAGGGATAATGAAGACCTCAGAGCAGTGTCACTGGCCGAGCTTTCTTTCATGAGCACCTGTGCTTTCCTATGACAGGAATTCACGCGGATGCCTGTCTGCTGGGAAGTGGGCTCAGGGGTGAACGGAAGCCACAGAATCCACTCTCTGTTTGCTGTCAATCCCCTTCTGCTTTCTGTCTCCCCTTGATAAAACGAATAAAGCAAGCTGGAGCTATTGGGCTTCAAAAAGCTGCACAGAAATGTAGGGATGCATAACAAGATCGTAGATGTGGGTGAGACGTGGCAGTCACCCTGCTCTGTCACTTGTAGGTGTTTGGGCTTTCTGCCAAGCACTCTGGTGCTTGGGAAAAGTGATGTCACTTTCTCTCTTCATCGAGAAGAAAGTCCTCATTTCTTCTTTTACCTCCCTATCCTTCTTTGAAAAATTAGCAGTTTTAAAAAATTATAAAAATAATATACACTTATTAGTGGGCAACTTGAGATACCCAGAAGAAAGATAAAGAAATACTACAAATCACTCATATTCCTGACTTCCAGATACAATCAGTGTTCAGATTTGAGGGACACAGGATCATTGGATGAAGGCTTCACGTTCTAGTGCAGATAATGACCAAAGCTAATTGGATCATTTTGTATTTTACTGGAAACCCTATCACTACATAGGGTCCGTAGACTGGAAGGAAAGGAAAAGGTATCCCTGCTATTAGAAGATTTTTTTCCTATCTTTGTTCAGGTCACCTAACACCAGGTAGTGATGAGTTACCCCAGTAAAGCATGCACTAACTCTCAGAGTGAGGCCTTTAGTACATCTTCGGAAATGATAATAAGGAAGTGGACTGGCTGTGAAGTCACTCCTTTCACTCTTTGGTGAAAGAGTATGAGTCCTTGGCTCTGAATTTAAGGTTCTGAGGTGGAACACAGCAGCTGTTGAGGACCCGATGACTGCCTGGTCACCATTGCACATGGTCATCGGTCAATAATGTCAAGTATCATAGGCCCATTTTATACAGATAGGGATTTTTTCTTCCTTTTTATTGCAGCCTGAAGAGAAGGCACGTGAAGAATTGATCTTCAGTTGTTAAATGGGATTCCTTTCATTCAGTCACTGATAGATTTGGGAGATCATGTTCCCTCCATAATGCCTGATGACTTCTGGAGCCATCTCTTTTACTCATTCAGATCAAATTATTTCCCTGTTAGACACAAAATCACTGAGTGAGATCTGCCGGAATCAAGATGAGCTATTATTGCTCTCTTAGTTTATCTGCTGGGGAGACCTGTGGTTCAATCAATTACCAGTGGCTCTGAAAAACCTTAAGCTACTCACTGCTAGGTGTGGGCAGCTCCTGGCATTGCAGCGGGCATCAACCTTCACAGCAGGACTCATAGAGCTTTCCCCTCCCATGTACCTTCCCAACTCGATTTGTCTAAAATCCTTTGCTTTGGTGGTACAGGGAGTCCCATGTTCAATGCGAAGAGGAATTAAAAAACAAATGAAGAGATACAGGGAGAAGGCAGGAAGCAGCCCTTTTGTGCCCATATTGTGTGTCCTAGGTCTCTTCTCACTCAGGTCTTTAAAAATCAGTGGACTGAGCTACAAATAATGCCTGGACATGGTCATGCAGTCCATGAGGTCACAAAGAGTCCAACACAACTGAGTGACTGAACAACAACAAATGGTCAGCAACAACATCCTAGCTCCCTGTTTGTCTGTGATTTTCTTACCCTTTCTTTCCCGACATGGTGGCCCTTTGTCCCAGCCACTGGCTTTGCTCGCTGATTCTGGCTGCTCCTCTGATCAGTGATTAGAATCCCCCTTTGATACACTGAATCTGGGAATCTGGCTCTTTTTCTTGTCTCTCTGTTCGTTCTGCACTGCTTGGTAGTATTAGATAGAGAACTGTTCACTCCAACCCTAAAATCCTACAGCTGGGTTCCAGGGATATTCCACCTCAAGCTCAAGGTTACCCTCCCCATCTCATAGAGCATCACCGGGGGAAAGGACATGGGCAGAGTTTTTACCACTTCATTACTGGGCATTATCTCACCCTTCACTCAACCAGTGAAATCACCGGTCCACTCCTGGGGGTCAGGCTCAGTAAGGAACAGGCAGAGTTCACCCTCATTCATAAGAAAGAGAGGGCTTGGTACAGGGACACAGACAGAGGTTGTGAGTAGTGGGGTGGGGGGAGCTTAGGGACGTTCCCTCTGACTGCTTCTGTTGCTTCAGTGAAACGGGAAGCTATCACCAGTTGGGCAAGAGGAAGGTGGAGGAGGTTTGGAGGCTTGAGGAAAGAGAAGGAATGAAATAGTCCTCTTGGAGAGCTGGGGAACAAAAAGTAGCACAACTCCTAGACAGCACGAAGGGTCACATTGAGATCTGTGAACATAAATTGAAAGTGAGATCAGTCAGCATGTTTCAAGGGCTTTTGTTTTAGCCAGGTTCATCTGCTTGATGCAGGTGCTGAATAGACAGTCCAGTTGAACAAAAGATGGGATTTGATGCAAAGTGATTATAATCATGCATCAAAAGGAAGACGGGTCAAGACAGTTGAAGGTCAAGGAAGGGAGTGATTATTCTAAGCTGGGTTGGGAAGGTATGAGAGTAAGCATGAAAAGAGAGACTACAAACATGCTAAGACCAGTGGCTTGCAAGGAGTAAGCACACAGGGAGTTGTGACCTGAAATATAGTGCTTGGCATTCATATGATGGAAGTTTAATTATTGATACTGTTGAAGTCCAAGATGTATTGAATTTGAGGTGCTTACATGATATTCAGGTTGCGATCACCAGAAGTGGTTAGCAAAATGGATCAGGAAGGTTGGGGCTGAAATATGGGGTTTGGTATTCAAAGTAGGCATTGATTGAAACCATGGAGATGAGTAGTCAGAAGTGTCTAGGAGACCAGAGAGGGAGAAGGTACTGACTTCTCTTGTCTGCTGGTCTGGAAAAGAGACCAGGCTTTCCTATCATCACCGAGAAGCAGAAGCAAGACTGTCAAACACCTTTGGAGTGTAGCCATCTGTCCACGTGCATTAGTCCATGACGTCATGAACATGAAGACAAGGTCCCCTCGGGCAGGGATCCTGGGGGAACTTACATGAATTATGGGTTTGGGGAGTGGAGTGAATTTGTAGTCTTTGGGCTCTAAGCTTTCATTTTCAAACTTCACTCTTTTCAAAGTTTCACCAAAAAGACTCAGTGACTTTTCACCTTTCCAGAAATTACACATTTTATCAGCAAAATCACTCATCAAAATTGCCCATCCAGAAAGAGGAAAACCCCTGAGAAGCCTCAGATGTGACTTTCTGTTCCCTGGTGATGGAAAGCAAAGTGCTCTTTGGGCAAAGGGACCCAGTGAGAGTCCTGCAATTAGAGAAGGCTTGAAGCACTAGAGATTTTTAGAATATTCTGTTGCAATAGAACTCGATTTTTTATTGATCTCCTTTAGGAAAAAAGCTAATTACTTTTGATTCTCTTGACTGAATTGCCAGGAGTATGTTTTCTCAAGCCTATTGCTTCCAAGTACACTTAAAAGCATTGAACTTTCAGTTGAGTTTATTGTCTGCCTCAATGCCAGAGAGCCTTGCATTTCTTAATCCGAAATGAAGTCACCAGTAATGACACTCTTCTCATTTTACTCAGGCCACTATAACAGAGTAGTCCAGACTGGGGGCTTTAACAACAGAAATTGATTGTCTCACGGTTCTGAAGGTGGGAGCCCTGAGATCAAGATGTGGGCAGGATCGGTTTCCTCGGAGGTCTCTTTCCTTGCCTTTTACAATAGATGAATGTCTTTCCTTGTGTCTTCACATGGTCTTTCCTCTGTTTGTGTCTCTTCTTATAAGGGCACAACTTGTTAATGACCTCATTTTAACTAAACTACTTCTTTAAAGACCAGTCTCCAAATATAGTCACATTCTGGGATTCTAAGAGTGAAGACTTCAACATATGACTTTGGGGGCAAAATTTAGCCCATAATAGCACCCCTCTGTGGTGTTAGCTCCATGAAAACCGAGCCTTTTTCACAAATGTTGCTGTGAAAGGGCAGACCTCTTGGTGATCTCTGCAGATTCTGGGGGGAAGGGTCACCTGGAAAGCTGACAAGGGACCCAGGGCTGTCTGGGCAGAGAGATGGACAGATTCAGCTTCATGCTGAAAATCCTTGTGGTCAGGTTCGGTTCTGGGGCTTCCAGCCCAACTTTCCTTTTTCTGAATTTTTATTGGAGTACAGTCGCTTTACCATGCTGTGTTAGTTTCTACTGTACAGCAAAGTGAGTCAGTCATACACTTACATATACCCCCCCGTTTTTGGTTTTCCTTCCCATTTAGGTCACCAGAGAGCATGAGTCGAGTTCCCTCTGCGATACGGTAGGTTCTCAACAGTTATCTATTTTATACCCAGCACCAGTAGTGCATATATGTCAGTCCCAGTCTCCCAGTTCAGCCCACCCAGCTCAGCTTTTCTAAAAGCTTGCCTTCCTCTCAGCCTGCACTTTGCTAGCTTCATCCACTCAGTTCATGTTTCCTAAGTGCCTATCACAGGCCAGGCCGTATTCTAGGAGCTAGGATGCAGTGGTGAACAAAGACACCCCTGCTCTCCTGGGGCTTACAGTCTGGTGGGGAGACAGATCATCAGCAAGTCCATCGGCGGCTGTGAGGTCAGATAGCGGTACATATAGAGTAAAACAAGACGATGGGGAGTGATGGAGGCTGAGAAATGACCCTCTGATGTCGCCTCTGCAACTTCATGAACCTGATACTCTCTCTCACTTCTTCAGGTGAAGCGCAGTCTAAGGGATAAAAAAATTCTATACATGGAAAAACCTTGAGCAGCCCAGCTCTGAAAAAGTACAATAAAAATACAGAACATGCTTTCTTTCAAGCTAAGCCCTCTTGTTCTCATCCTCAGAATCTTCAAAGCCTTTATTTTAGGCTTGAAGTTAAAATCATTTGGGGAGGATCCTCTTGGAGAATCCAGCTTCCCAGGTGGTGCTAGTGGTAAAGTGGTAAAGAATCCACCTGTCAAGGCAGGAGATGCAGGAGACACGGATTCAATCCCTGGGTCACGAAGATCCCCTGGAGGAGAAAATGGCAACTCACTCTTATATTCTTGCCTGGAGAATCTCATGAACAGAGGAGCCTGGCTGCCTACAGTCCATAGGGTCACAAAGAGTCAGACACAATTGGGTGGCTGAGCCCTATTGGAGAATCCAGTGAAATCTCTGAATGTTTTACCTAGGAAAATGTACGTGAGTTTTGGCAGCAATTTCATGGATAGCTTTAGGGACTTTGCAGATCTTCTGAAGTCTTCTGTGGACTCAGATTAGAGACCTCTCTATAGTCATATGAAGGATGATTAGAGCTACAATTTTTGAACATTTACTTGGTGAGCTGTGTGCTAAAGCCATTCAATGCATTGTTTCATCTAATCCTCCTGAGAGAACCACCTATAACTATCATTATCCTGCAAGCTTACTAAAGATGAGGAAACCCAGGCTCTAATATG
Source organism: Okapia johnstoni (assembly GCA_024291935.2). NCBI lineage: Eukaryota > Metazoa > Chordata > Mammalia > Artiodactyla > Giraffidae > Okapia > Okapia johnstoni. The sequence continues at coordinate 30,561,339 of CM044327.1, read as the reverse complement.
AAAAGCAATGTTGTAGAATAGTTAGTGATGGAACCAAAGCGTGATTCAAGGAGCCAAGAATCCTAGTCATAGTCATACCTGGCCTCTGCTTTTTCTTCTTTAACTTCTTATTTTGAAATATGTACAGTTTTACTGAAGAGTAATAAAGACAGTACAGAAATAGCTCACAAAACCTTCACTCAACATGGTTTTAGTTAACATGTCATATAACTGTGCTGGATTTATTAAAAAACAAAATGAACAAGCAAACAAAAAACCAATGACACTGATCAGCTTACTTAAGAACCCCAGAAGGGACTTCCCTGATGCTCCAATGGTTAGGACTCCACACTTCCACTATAGCGGGAGTAAGTTTGATCCCTGGTCAGGGAACTAAGATCCCACATGCCCCGTGGCAAGGCCAAAAATAAATAAATATAAAAGAAAAGAAAATGGATAACTGACTTAAAAAAAAAAGAAGAAGAAAACAAGGGAAACTTCCAGATAGTCACAGAATGGCAGGCACAACTGAATTATCAACTGAATTCTCTGTGAAGTTTCACTGAATGACATCAGGGTATTGGGGATTGACCATGATGATTGCATAATATCAAGAGAAGTTTAAAGAGATTCAATATTCTGTTTTGGAATTAGTAGAAGTTTCTAGAACTTGCCTCTTGACAGTACTATTTGGGAGCACAGGATACAAGAAACTTAGGGGTATCTGAGAGAGAGAGAGAAATAGAATGTGAGAGAAGTTGTAAGTGGTCCAGGATGGGGGCTCTAGAACGGGCTGTCTGGACTGAATTTATTAACTCTGTAACTTTTGGCATGTTATCATTTTAGTGACTCCATTTTCTCACCTATAAAAGAAGAAAAATGGTCCTACTTCAAACTCTTATTGAGAGTAACTGAGTTAATATATATTGGAGGCACTTATAACAGTGCCTGGAATATAGTGGATTCGTAATAAATTTTAGTTATGGTAATAATAATAATATAACATGTATATAATATGAATTACATAGAGATAATAATATAATATAGTATCAATAGCTCATCATGGACACTCCCAAAGTCCAGCATGAGTTCCATTGTCATTTCTTTATGCTTCTCTCTGGATCTCTGATAAGTCCACTGGAATAAACCTCGAGTGGACACCCGAGGTGTCCACAGGTCCCATGTTGATTGATCAACCCCTTCCCCTTCTTTTCCTTCACACGTCTCCTTTCATCATCTCAGCTTTATTCTGCCAAAATTACCAACTCTAGGGCCCTAGTATTAACATACATTTTTCACCTTGGAGCAGTGACAAGATAAACAGAAGTCTCTTTCATTGATTTTCTCTTGGAATGACTTTAAAATGTTATTAAATTAAAAGAAATTGTTTGCCTCAAATAAGGAGGTAATACACTGAAGGGCAGGAAGGGTGACCTTTTCACTCTATCCTCTAGTATAATTTTTTGAGCTTTACAACCGTGGAGACCTACTCTGTCTCCCAGTTATTACACAGAGCTGAATGGAAGGAGTTTTTGCATCAGTGCACCTTAAATGTCAGGCAGGATGTAGCCACAGGGGAAGTGTAGCAAAGACAAGGCTCTATCATCTTGGCCATGTTCTCCTTCTGAACTCAGGCTGTAGGGTGTGAAAGCTTGGATTCTGAGACTCCTGGGCTCTGGTGGTGGGAAAATCCTGCCTCTGTGCTGCGGGAGGAAAAGAAACAGCTTCCCTTGGAGAAGGAGCACCATTTCCTCCCCAATCCTGGGAGTTGTTGGTTCTCTCCATCTTCTTGTCCAATTTACTGTTTCCTCACTGAGGAAAGAATGCAATTTTTCCCCTTACTGCTTCTGGTAAGGACCATGAAGGCTCTGAGATTTCCTCTTGCTTGCAAGTCAACAAGTTATACTTCTACCATTTCATAGGTGTGGAAAGGAGACACAAAATTTCTGGGTTAAAGACAAAAGTCAAAGTCTCTCAGTCATGTCCAACTCTTTGTGGACCCCATGGACTATACAGCCCATGGAATTCTCCAGGCCAGAATACTGTAGTGGGTAGCCTTTCCCTTCTCCAGGAGATCTTCCCAACCCAGGGATCGAACCCAGGTCTCCTGCATTGCAGGTGGATTCTTCACCAGCTGAGCCACCAGGGAAGCCCTAAGGTCAAAGACAGAAGACCTCATTAATTAGGGAACAGCAGACAGCATGAGCTTCATGTTCACACTTGTTCCTCTTGCCCCCAAAGTCCCACGAGGGTGATTTGGTGATGGGTCCAGGGAGATGCTACCCATGTAACGGGCTTATCTCAGCTGGGGAATCCCAAGCTTAGTAAACCCCCAATCTGTAACGAGGCTTCTAGCCAATGAGCCCAAACTTTTCCTGAAGGAGACATTATCTTCATTACCCTGGTCATGAAACAAATATTCCTTCTTATTTAGAAGGAGATACTGTTTCTATCTTCAAAGGTGATTTGCTATACAGCCATCCTCTTAAGATAGTCTGGAAATAAGCTGTTGAAACCTTATCACAAGATGTGCTGACATGTAAGACACCCAGAGAGAATTGCCTTCCAACATTTTTTCAGGGCACTGCTGACCAACCAGATAATGATGGTCACAGACTAGGGATTGTGCTTGTCTCCTGCATCAAGGATGAGCTCTCCAGAGATCTGTATTGGATATGTTTGAGCATGATGGCAGAAATACGTGTGTTAGGAAGTTCCAACTTCTTAGGTGTAACTTTGAGAACCATTGGCTTCTTACTGAGTATCTAAAATCTCCTGAACTTGGAGAAGTGTGTATGACTCAGTCTGAGTTCATCTGTTCCATACTGATTAATTCACATGTCAAAATCAAAGAGGCAAACTGAAGGTAAGGCTTGACTATAATGCAATCCAGAGAGGTCTTTGACATGAACTCTGAAATCATTTCTTTCTGGCAGAATGATTCATCTAGAACAATTAGTCAATCTTTGGAACATTACTGTTCCCACAAAGAGTTTTTTAAGATTCTTTTTTTCCTAATCGCCTCTCTTCTATGTAATTTTGTTATCACAGACACAATCTATCTCATAATTTGTGGGCCACAAACATTTGTAAGATCAAGGTTTCCTTGTGCACCCAGATCCAATGTTTACCTCCTTTGGGATGACATCACCCACATTGAGAATGCATGGTCTAGAAGATTCTTGGACAGTAAGTCCCCGACATACAAACCTTCAAGGTGTGAACTTTCAAAGGTGCGAATGTGTATCCAGTTCCATCAAGGAACCAGAAGCTGTGCCATCAACATCAGGTGTGAGTGACACTGCAGCTTGTCCTCCATCTCCTATTGCTGATGGTCCTTCAGCTCTACCATCTCCCACCTCCTCTCCCTTTTCCAGTCAGTAACTCCTCTTGCCTGTTCACTTGATGTCAGCCCCTGGATGCCAGCTATTGTACTGTACTGCTATAGTTTTCAAGGTAGTATTGTTGTTGTTCAGTCGCTCAGTCGTGTCTGACTCTTTGCAACCCCATGGACTGCATTACACTAAGCTTCTCTGTCCATCACCATCTCCCGGAGCTTGCTCAAACTCATGTCCATCGAGTTGGTGATGACATCCAACCATCTCATCTTCTGTTGTCCCCTTCTCCTCCTGCCTTCAATCTTTCCCAGCAACAGGGTCTTTTCAAATGAGTCAGTTCTTCACATCAGGTGGCCAAAGTATTGGAGCTTCAGCTTCAGCATCAGTCTTTCCAATGAATATTCAAGACTGATTTCCTTTAGGATTAACTGATTTGATCTCCTTGCAGTCCAAGGGACTCTCAAGAGTCTTCTCCAGCACCACAGGTCAAAAGCATCAATTCTTTGGCGTTCGGCCTTCTTTATGATCCAACTCTCACATCCATAGATGACTACTGGTAAAAACCATAGCTTTGACTACACAGACCTTTGTTGGCAAAGTAATGTCTCTGCTTTTTAATATACTGTCAAGGTTGGTCATGGCTTTTCTTCCAAGGAGCAAATGTCTTTTAATTTCATGGCTGTAGTCACCATCTGCAGTGATTTTGAAGCCCCAAAAATAAAGTCTGTCACTGTTTCCACTGTTTCCCCATCCCTTTCCTATGAAGTGATGGGACTGGATGCCATGATCTTCGTTTTTTGAATGTTGAGTTTTAAGCCAGCTTTTTCACTCTCCTCTAGGCACTATACTGTAAGATTAAAAATGTATTTTTTATGTTTGTTTTTCATGTATTATTTGTGTGAAAATTATTATAAACCCTTTACAGTACAGGACTATATAAGCTGAATTCTGTAGTTGGGCATCTGGGCTATCTGTGTTGGACTTACAGATTGGCCATATGAACATGCTCTTGGAAAAGAACCCATTCATATGTAAGAGACTTACTGTACTAGTTAGGAAAGATATTAGTCGGGATCTTCTGAAAAGCAGATGCCAAGACAGGCTAAGCACACAAGGATTTTATTAGGAGAAATAATTGTATGAAAGTGTCTGGAGGGAGGGAAACAGATAATGCGGTTTTCTAAGTTCAGGCCACAGAGGCCCTATTGAATGTGGAAGCTGAACGTGGGCCAAAGGTTATTCATAGATGATCGCTGTTTGTAAATACCTGATCCTTGTTGTGCAGTCCTGCTGGTTCCCCTCTCCCTGTGTTCACATGTGGCGCCACCAGCCGCATAGAAAAGAGGCCGAAGTCCCTTCTGAAGGAATGGGTTGAGGGCAGACACACAGGACAGAACCCAGAGCTTCTCAAGGCTGTAGGCTTCTTACATGTGCCCCCAGGACCTTTTTCTGACTGCACTTGAACTTGTAAATGTTTCCACGATGAGAGCAGGGTTCTGTTAATGCACTAGAAGACGGGGCCTCCCCTGACAGAAGAGATTCCCAGAATATGGCCAGGTGTTCACTTTTATTACGAAAGGAGAAACTTGTAAATTTGCTGCTTTACAATTTCTCCTGCTTTCCCCCTCCATCCACGAGCCCTGTGTGGTTTGTTTCCCTGACGCTGGGACCTTCTCCTCCACCTGAGTCAATTGGAATAACAGAGCGGACCCTTTTGCACCTCTCACAACACACATGGTTGATAGGAGAGCTGGGACTTAATGGAGTTTCCACCAGTACTTGCTAAATTCACATGGAATTTATCTCATCTCATGAATCCTTCCTCTCTTCAATGTCATATATAAAAATATTTCTAACCTCATCAAAAAACCGGAAGTCCTTTTTCTTCCAGGTGGTCAATAATTTAGCACATGCTTCCTCAGCAGTTTCTAATCTGCCAAAGAAAAAATGCTCCAGAGCCAGCAGCCACTTAAATTTCATCACTTTAACACCATGGCCCACCTTCAGACTCTCCCTAATCTCCTGCGTTTCCTAACCTTAGTGACCTTTTATACCTTCAATAGTTTCTCGTAATGTTTAAACAATAATTCTGATTCCTTATCCCCTGGGACCAACTGTTTCTCCCCTGACCCACCCCACTAGTGTTAGTCACTCCGTCAAGTCTGACTCTTTTGCAACCCCATGGACTGTAGCCCGCCAGGCTCCTTTGTCCATGGAATTCTCCAGGCAGGAGTACTAGAGTGGGTTGCCATTTCCTTCTTTACCATCTGAGCCACCAGGGAACCACCCCTCTGCCCCGCCAACTACAGGTTCCAAAATCATCAGCTTCATGTCTCTGGTAATTCAAGCACAGTTTGCACGGGTGATCCTATGTCTGTCAACCCAACATTCTGAAGAAAATAAGTTTGGATCTGATGTGTGTTGCGGTCCTTTGCCCAGACTTAGATCACTTATGGGTCTTTTCTGAAGCAACACAAACTTGACAAAAGTTCTTTGTAGAATATTTACCATCTCTCAATGTAACTTTTAAAAATGTTAGTAATCTTTTCTCCACCAGTTCAGAATGGGAAAGAAATGTAGAGGATGAAGGAGACAAAGAACTGGGTCCGGCTCAACCACCTTTGTTTCTGGCTAAGCCTAGAAATTCCACTTGCAAACCAAGACAGAGAGGCTTTGATACTGCATTTTCATAGGACTTAAGGAACCAGGCCTCCAGAGCAGTGCTGGGTTGGAGGATGGGGCAGGGAGACCTGATTCCTGGGAGGGGAAAGGGGGGTTCTTTGTACTAATTTCTTGAAAGATGCTAAAATTTCTAAGTACTCCAGCCCAGGGGATTCTGTGAGCTGAAAGGTGAAGTTACAACCTTCCCTTGGTATAAGATTCTCTTGCACATAAACCGGCAGTTCAGCAGCAGAAAATATCATATCAGCGCAAAATAAGGAATGCAGCAAAAAGAGAACATCTGAGCAAGAGCAGTGAAAACATATGACATACATATTTTGCACTTATTATAATAATAAGTCTAGAGCTGTCTGGCTTCTAGGTTGGCACAGTGGCTCCACCCTAGAGCCTGTAGAGACGTGTGAGATTTCTTACTGTTCCCATGTTGTTGTTGTTCAGTTGCTAAGTCATGCCCAATTCTTTGTGACCCCATGGACTGCAGCACACCAGGCTTCCTGGCCCTTCACCATCTCCCGGAATTTGCTCAAACTCATGTCCATTGAGTCAGTGATGCCATCCAACCATCTCATCCTCTGTTGTCCACTTCTCCTTCTGTGCTCAAATTTCCCAGCCTCAGTGTCTTTTCCAATGAGTTGGCTCTTTGCATCAGGTGGCCAGCATATTGGAGCTTCAGTTTCAGCATCAGTCCTTCCAATGGATATTCAGGGTTGGTTTTTAGGATTGACTGGTTTGATCTCCTTGCAATCCAAGGGGCTCTCAAGAGTCTTCTCTCGTAGCGGTGCCAAAGGGCCAGCTCATCCTTAGTTGTTAGCTCTTCATATGATTGTGCCCCCTAAAGTAGGAATTAGGCAAGAGGCCAGCACGGTAAGAGAGAGAGTAAGCAGTGAGTAAAAGAGCAAGTGAGACATAGTTCTTCTTGTGACCCTCTCTTACAGCAGAGACAAAAATCTTTTCCAGAAGCTCCCCAATGGATGTCACCCTACACCTCGCTGGTCTGAACTGAGCTAACTGACCTCAGATCAATCACAGACAGAGGGCAAGGGGTCTGATGCTTGATGAGGCTGCATCACAGTTCACCTCTTGAGACCTGGCACATGGCCACCCGAACAAAACTGGGCATAGTTGGCAAAGAGGACATAGAAACAAACAGTGTTGGCTGTGATCAAAAAGGCAGTGAGCTTTCTTAACCTTTGTTAAATGTTTTGAAAATGACATCTAAATAAAAAGACTTTGGGGATTATCTAGTTCAAAGTCTTGAATGCCCATCCAAAAGAAAATCATTGCACTGATCTGAATGATAACAGATATCATTCTGTAGAAAAACAAGGACTTCCTTCGCGGTTCAGGGGTTAAGACTGTGCTTCCAGTATTGGAGGCACAGGTTTGATCTCTGGTCCAGGAACTAAGATCCACATGCTGTACAGCCAAACAAGCAAACAAACAAACACACACCATGAGCTAAGCAGCAATAAGGACCCAACCTTCACCTTCATTTCGCCAGTGTCTTTTATTGTATTTGGCACAGCATGCAAGACACCCAGAAGATATTTTAAGCTTGAATTAATGGAATGAATCTTCATGGAGTAGGTGAGCGAACTTAGACCCACAGAAGAGAAATGACAAGTCCAAGGTCACTCAACTAGTCTTCCTAAAGACAGAGCCACAATCTGGTTCTTTTGATCTTTGGTTTGACTCTAATGTTCCCATTTTCATGCGCTACTTGTTCAAAGAAGGTATGGGAGGACCTCAGGTGGATCCTGAAAAACAATTGCTCAGGAAAAACTGAGGGTGTTTCTGTCACTAGGATTACAAGTGGAGCTCAAGGGAGAATCAAAGCCTTCTTTTTGATACTTTTTAATGATTTTTCCAGGATGTGTGAACCCTTCGTGGGTTCTCCTAAACCAGAGGGTACTGGATGAGGGGTGAGAAAGACCCTTCACACAGTCCTTCATCTGTTCCAAATTGTCCCTTGATGGCAGAATGATATTTATTTTATTTATTTTTGAGTGCATTTATTGTATTTTTATTGATATATAGTTGATTTACAACATTAAGATAGCTTCAGGTGTACAACATAGCAATTTACTATTTTTGTACATTACATTACACTTAAACTTACTATAAAATAGATGTTACATCACATCTTCTTTATCCATTTGTTGATGGGCACTTTAGGGTGCTTCCATATCCTGGCCATTGCAAATGATGGTGCTGTGAACATTTATTTTGTGAGACTGCTGACAATTAGCATTTTTAAGATGCCATCATCAACACAGCCTGAAACAGGAGAAAGTTTATGGGGGATAATTTCAGATTGTCATTTGTTTTCCTTATTACAAAGCAACAGTAGAAGACAACTCCCTTTGGCTACCTTGTGGAAACACCGGTAACCCTTTATCTCTGGGTAGAAACTATTATGGAGAAACCCTTTTCCTATCCCTGTCCACATTCAGCCCTGTCAACTGAAAAAGAAAAAAAAAAACACAACCAAAACGTTGAGAATCGTTTTAATTGGCAGACATTCTGAGGACTTCAAGCCTGGGACACAGCATCTCAGATAACGCTGAGAGACTGTTCTGAAGAGGCAACGGGGTTGGGGCGGAATGCGGTAAGATAGGATATATAGGAGCTTTTGCAACAACAACAAAAAAACAGGGAGTCGGAACATCAAAAGATTACTATTAATTAAAGAAAACTGGACATCTCAAGTTAGTGAATTTAATGTTTTTCTGTGTATGTGCTAAGTCGCTTCGGTCCTGTCCGACTCTTTGCGACCCCATGGACTGCAGCCCCCAGGCTCCTCTGTCCATGGGATTCTCCAGGCAAGAATACTGGAGTGGATTGCCATTTCCTACTCCAGGGGATCTTCCCTACTCAGGGATCAAGCCCACGTCTCTTATGTCCCCTGCATTGGCAGGCAAGTTCTTCACCACTAGTGCCATCTGGGGAGCCCTAGGAAGATGCAAGAGTCTGGGCTCACTGAAATCATTCCTTTGACCTGCCCCTCAGCTATCTGGGGCTAGAATTCTGTGCTTTCTCATCCTGAGTCTCCTCAGGGTGCCCCACAACTGGGTGGGGAGTAGGGGATTGCTGACTGCTAAATGGCTACTCACTCCAGTATTCTTGCTGTGAGAATTCCATGGACAGAGGAGCCTGGTGGACTATAGTCCATGGGGTTGCAAAGAGCCTGACACGACTGAGTGACTGACACTTTCTCTTCAGTGTACACATGTCAGCCCTAATCTCCCAACTCATCCCACCCCCTCCATGTCCACATGTCCGTTCCCTACACCTGCATCTCTAGTCCTGCCCTGCAAATGGGTTCACCTGTACCATTTTCCTCGATTCTACATATATGCGTTAAAATACATTATTTGATTTTCTCTTTCTGATTTACTTCACTCTGTATGGTAGACTGCTATCAGTCAAGAACGTATTGCCCCAGGGAACAAGATATTGCCCATAAATGCAGTCTTTGACTTGGTGCTAAAACACACCATATTTTGGAGTTCGTGATCTTGCTCAGCTGACCCTGGAGTCTGACAGTTGACGTTGCCTGGGGCTCCCGAGCCCAGCACCCTCCCCTGTTCTCCCTCCCAGGCCCTGCTTTTCACTGTCCTCATCTGTCCCTTTCGTCCCTTTCAGCATCCTCTCTGCTCCTTCCTTCCCACAGGGACAGGCACTTCTGCTTTCTCCTTGCACAGGGGCCTTCCTTCTGTGCAGAGCTTGACAGTCAATCCAAGTGCAAACAGGTCACTTTTCTTAAAAGCCAGACCATGTTGCCATCTCAGTGTGCGCGTCACAGTCTCCCAGATTCACAGGCTTCCCTCTGAGCCGCATGGAGGTATCTGAGCTCTCTTCCCCTGGCTCCTTTGCTGCCACTCGCCCTCCAGCCTCTGAAAAGACCAGCATGTCAAAGCCCCTCTTAGGCTCGTTTCTGCCTTCCTGGTGTTCTTCCCTCCCCAGTGATGCGTTTCATGATTTTCCCATCTGCTTTGTTAATGATCATTAAATCAGTGCCGGGCAGGGTTCAACAGTCACAGGGCTGTGACAGAAGAGGGAAGAAGAAAAGTTTCACTTCTGAGATTTTTTTTTTTTTTTTTTTGCTGTAGCACTTGGCAAGTGAGATCTTAGTTCCCCAACCAGGGATTGAACCTGCATCCCCTGCTTTGGAAGCCCAGAATCTTAACCACTGGAGCACGGGGGAAGTCACAAAGCTTCATTTCTAAAATAGACATTCTGGTGCGCTAGGAGGACAGGCATTACAGTAGTCAGTACAGAAGCCTTTTTGTTATGGAAAAGTCTGGGTTCGTTTCGCTTTTGTTGTATTTTTCCTGTTGCTCTGTCTCCATAGATATTTTCCGACTTCAGAGCAGGAGTGCTAGTTGTGCTACTTTGCTTGAGGTGGGGGAAGTGGCGTGTGCGTGTGTGTGGTAGGGGGGCTGAAAATCTGATTAGCAATTCCTCTGCACCAAAGTCAGCACATTTGCCCCGTGGCGACTGGCTCCCGCTGTCAGGGGTGGGCTGGGCCACTGGTGGGGTGGCTGCAGGACTCCGGGCCCCCTGCTTTGGTTTCCAAATGGGATCCTCCCCAGGGCAGCCAAGCTGCTGCCTCTTGTCAGTCTCTCCGGTCGAATCCTTTACAGATAAGTGGGCTGCAGCTCCTCCATATGGGCCATGAATGGTGCAGCTGCCCCAGCAGACCCGCGCTCTTGGGGCTGAGGGAAAGGCCTGACACAGAAAGACTGCATACTGTTTGCTTGCTGGGATCCCTGGGGCTTAAGTACGCGCTGATGGAAGCCCAACAGAACGCCTGAGAACACTGGCCTGCTGCGGACCAGACCCGCCCACTCTGGACCTGAGGTCTCAGCATCCCACGCCATCCTCCTTGGGCAGCAAGTGCTCTGGCTGTTTAATTGGGGTGTGAAATACACCTGGCCTCTGGACCATGCCTGCATGGGAACGCCCTTGTCACTTCATAGCAGCACGGATTGGGAGGAGTGAATGGATTTTTCTGCATCTCAGTTTCCACATTTGTAAATCGAGGATGCTAATACTCACCTTGGAGGGCTGTAACTGTGATGCATTGAGAAAGTATATATAAAGGAATGAGGGGATGGAAGGGAGGTCCAAGAGGGAAAGGATACGGGACTTCCCTATAGATCAGATGGTAAAGAATCCGCCTGCCATGCAGGAGGCCTGGGTTCAATCCCTGGGTCGGGAATATCTCCTGGAGAAGGGAATGGCAACCCACCCCAGTATTCTTGCCTGGAGAATCCCACGGACAGAAGGAGCCTGGTAGACTATAGCTCGTGGGGTCACAGAGTGGGACACGACTGAGCAATTAACTACTACACTACTATAGCTGATTCACTTCACTGGACAGCAGAAACTAACACAATATTGTAAAGTAATTAGCCTCCAATTAAAATAAATTAATTAATCTTAAAAAACACACGTCAGTTTATGCATCTGCATAATAGCTCAATGATCATCTCCTAATCGGTTGTTATTAGAATTAAGTGACAATCCATGAACCTAGGAAAACATCTCGCAGGTATCAGAGGCGTGAGGACGCTGGTTTCCCTTCCTCTGGGGGGGGTCACAGATGGCTCTCACTTATCTGGCGCCTGTGTAGGAAGTGGTTTCCCTGTCACCATCCCCAATTTATCCAGGCCAATAAGGACTTGCCTGCCAGGAGCTTGTTGAGTTCACCCACCCAACTCACTCTTGCAGTCAGGAATGGATTTTCCGCCGGAGGTGGCAAGAAGAAAAGGCGCGTGCACGTGGAACTTTCTACTTATACAAAGACCAATAACCACTCCCTAAAAGGCCCACGCCCAGGATGGTTATGTCTGGTTGAGTCACAGGTTTGCCTCATTCCTTCCAGGCCACCACCATGAGCTCAGAAGAGATTGGGTAAAAGTCATTTCCCTTTGTTCAAAAATATGGGGTTGAAGCTGTAGAATATCAAATAGCATTTAAGCTATTCCTGAGGGATGAGGCATCTGATGAGGGAAGGAAACGAATCAAACAACAGAGAAAACAAAGGAAAACTCAGGCTGGGGGAGGCAACTGAAACAGAAAGAGTTCGGGTCCGCGGAGGCAGAGAAACTGGCGCAGTGGCGGGAGCGGAACGACAGGACAGGACGGGGAAGGAGGCGGATCAGGTGACTCTGTGTCCTCTTCTGGCTTCTTAGATGAAGGGCTCAGAAATGGAGAGAGACCACCTAGGAAGGGCCTAGCCATCACGAGTCTGCCGGGCTTCCCTGAGGGTCCGCCAGCGTCTGCGCAGACGAAGCCTCGGGTTGGGGGGGGGGGGGTCCCAGGTATCTTTGTGCCGCTGATGTAGGTTGCGTGTAAGAAAGATACAAGATAAATTCCGTGACTAAACCTCAAAGCAGATGGCAGAGCTGGAGCATCATGCCTGAGGAGGGAGTCTGGCGATGATGAAAGCCGGTACAATGAGGAATCCTTTTGGGCATCCCAGGCTTGTCAGTGGTCAAGGTCAGAACTCTGACAGCACAGGACACCTTGAAGCCTTTCTAAACTGTGATTAACATCTGACGCTTCAGTGTACCCAAGATTCAGCATCTGGGCAAAGAGAGCTGCAGGAATTGCTGCTTTTATTTTTTCAGATGGGAAAAGCAAGTATCGGCATCATTAAAATCATAGTCTTAGAAATGAAAGGATTCTTGGTTGTGTGTGTTACCCAAGGGATTTGCAATGGCTCACCATAAACAGAGAGACCCTTATACACTGAAGCTGTTAACACAGAGTGAAAAGGTAAAGGGGACAGAGCAAGACAGAGAGAGAGAGAGAGAGACAGAGAAACAAACCCAAACCCCAAACTCCTTTTTAAAATTGGCAGCAACTGGAGCTTTATGCTTCCTAGCAACCAAGACAAAAGCAAACAAGTGACCTCAAGATCACCTAATCCAACCCCATCATTTTACGGATGAGGAAATAAAGGTCTATATTATTTTTAAAAGCTTTTCATCAATGAAATGTGTTTCTGAAGTTTCTGTAGCTAAGCATGGAATTGTTTCCACTGTAATGTTGCAGATTGATTTTTTTTTTCCAAATGGGCTTTTTCATGAGGCACTGATGACCTCCCAGAAACCAATTACACACCAGAGCAGCGCAGAAATCTATGTGAAAAGTTAACCTTCGAGGAGCTAAAACAGTTCACACAACAAGCAAACAAGCTCTTTACAGGAGTACCATTTTCCCAACTATCTGCAAGTCACATATTCTGGACACCCTCTCTGCTCCCCTTCAGTTAAATTACCCCCAAGCCTTCAATCCTTTTCTCATCCTCACTGTGCTGTCCTGACCTCACCCTAGTTTTCCGCTCGGCCACGTGGTTGCTGGGCTTCAGGCAAAGTGGGAGGGGGCCCCACGGAAACCCAGCCTGGACAGTGATTATTTGCTGAAATTTGCCCCAGGACTTAGGCAGTCAGTTTAGCAGAGCATCAGGCAAGGAAGTGATGTATCCAAGAGAGCAACCCCTCCTACCTAGTCCTGGGTGAACCGAGCAGGTTTTGAGAGGAAACAAGTGAAATAATGGAGCCCTGGAGCCTCTAGGACAGGAGAGAGAAAAATGCTACTGGAGGGGTCCTGTTGTGTCACTGAAGCGACTGGACTCCAGGCTCAGTCATGAAATCTACCCCCATGAGTCTCCCTACCCAAGGCACAGTATCTGATCTGTTCCATCTCACCTGCTTCTTGTCCCAGCTGGAATGGCAGCAACTGGCTCCATGTGGATCACAGACACCTCCCACAGGTACAGTTTGGCACCATCTCACATCACCCCTTGCTTCCCATTTCAGGGCATTTCTGCTCAGTCCATTGCATCTGTGACCTGCAGAGTAAAAACCTTTGATTAGGGGGTGATGGGGGTGATTTACAGCCCTTCTGGGCTCCTTTGGTGGCTCATTTGGTAAGGAATCTGTCTGCAATGCAAGAGACCGGGGTTCAATCCCTGTGTTGGGAAGATCCCCTGCAGAAGGGAATGGCAACCCACTCCAGTATTCTTGCCTGGAGAATTTCACGGACAGAGGAGCCTGGTGGGCTACTGTCCATAGAGACATGAAGAGTTGGACACGACTGAGCGACTAACACAGCACTTCTTGGTGGATGTCCCTCAGGACGAGTTACATTTAATGGATGGCTGTTTCATCAGTGTCTTTTGGATGGTGTCTCCCAGTCTTGTTTCATTCTCCATGCTCCTATCTCCTGTTCTAGGAAGTTCCCTGGTGAATGGAAAGTTGAAAGATTCTGCTTTGGTCTCAGCTTCCTGGGGAACGGAGATGGAAGAACCTTGGCCTAGACAGATGCTTACCTTCTGGGCCATTTCTCCTGCTTGCAGTTAAACTAGACCAGGATTTCTGGTCAGGCTCACTGAGAGAGCAAGTTAGATTCTAGGATTGATTTGATTTTTCATTTTGATTTTGGCCATCTAGATTTGACTTTCTCTTTTGGAGAAAGAACTCTTGATTTTTTTTCGGTCAGTTCTCCCTTTACCACCCCTGGTTACGTAGACCCAGTGTTCATTCCCGGTCCACCTTAAGGAGTACATGAGTGGTTTGTTTCTAGCCAGTTATAGCATTTCATATCCACTGGCCAGTGGCTGATCCAGGATGGTCGTGTGAGCCAATGTGATAAAAGCTTATGCTAGGACTACTAGATAAGAGGCATATTTTCTTTTCCACTGCACTTGAAGGCTTGAACCTAGAAAATGTGATAGTAGGGCTGTTACAGCCACCTTGCCAACTCAAAGAAGAAGCCATCTCACGACAGATACAACACAGAGGAAGAAGAGCTCAGAGAAATTGGGACCTAGAGACATAGTTTGACCACACTCTTCCCTCCCATCAATCAATGGCTAAGATCCTAGACTTTTCATTTATTTCAGCCAATATGTTCCCTTTTTGCATAAACCAGTTGTTGCTCGTTCGGTTGTTATTATTCATTTACAGATCAAAGAATCTTGACTGATAAAAGGGTACAAATTTGCCACTAGTAGATAAGTCTTCATGATGTAAGGCATAGTATATTGACTATATGCAACAATGCTGCTGCTGCTGCTGCTAAGTCGCTTCAGTCGTGTCCGACTCTGTGCAACCCCATAGACAGCAGCCCGCCAGGCTCCTCTGTCCCTGGGATTCTCCAGGCAAGAATACTGGAGTGGGTTGCCATTTCCTTCTCCAACATGCAACAATACGAGATACTAAATCTCAGACTTGCTAAAGACTAGATCTTGACTATTCCCACTACAAGACAGAAATGATAATTATGTGACATGATAGAGGTGTTAGTAACACTAAAATGGCAACCATATTGCAATATATAAAAGTATCACATCAACTCATCCTACACCTTAAACAGAGTTACATTTCAAATATATTTCAATTTTTTTAAAAAGGAATCTTGACTGATATATGAAGATCTGTCTGCCTTGAGATCCTTGTTTTTGCAATCCATTTTGGTTGTCACTCTAGAGTGTATTCTAAAATTTATGTGTATTAAATATTGCAGATATAAAAAAAGAATAACTTTAAAAGAGCTATCAATCAAACTCCCAACTTTTGCCACCCAGTTTAAGAAAGAAAACAATTTTTCAAGTTCTCTGTCACCTGAGATTCTACATCCTCCTCTACACCTTCAGAAGTACCAACTATGCTGAATTTTGATGAATGTATTATGTTTGTATCTCTAAATAACATATAGTGGCTTTGCATGATTTTTAGCTTTATATAAATGCAGTCATGGTGTATGTATTCTTCCTTGACTTGCTTTTTAAATTCAACTCTGTAGAGGTGATCCCTGACTTACAATGGTTTGACTTAGGATTTTTCAAATTTAAGAAGGTTTGAAAGCACTATGCATTCAGTAGAAACTGTACTTCAAATTTTTATCTTTGTTTGGGCTAGTGATATGCAGTATGATCCCTTTAAGATGCGGAGCAGCAGCAGAGAACCATAGCTCCTAGTCAACCGTGCAATCAAGAAGGTAAACACCTGATACACTTACCACCATTCATTCTCACTTTTGATAAATCACGTGAGATGTTCAACATTTTATTATCAAATTGGCTTTGGGTTAGATGATTTTACCTAACTGTAAGCTAATGCACACTTAAGTAGGCTAGATGTTCAATAGGTTAGGTGTATTAAATGCATTTTTTACTTATGTTATTTACATCTGAAGATGGGTTTATGAGAAAGTAACCCCTTTTGGGGCTTCCCAGGTGGTGCTAGTGGTAAAAAACCCACCTGCCAATGCAGGAGACTAAGAGATGCAAGTTCAGTCCCTGAATCCAGAAGATCCCCTGAAGGAGGGCATGGCAACTCACTCCAGCATTCTTGCCCAGAGAATCTCATGGACAGAGGAGCCTGGTGGGGTACAGTCTATGGGGTCACGAAGAGTTGGACATGACTGAAGTGACTTAGCACGCACACACACATCCCCTTCATAAATCTGGGAAGATGTATATTCTGGAATTCTTCCATATGGTTGCATGCAATTATAATGAATTTATTTTTTATTTTCCATGCACATACTATGATTTTTTCTGCTGCTCTTAGAGTTTTATCTCTAGATTTGCTTGCTATTGCAAAATACTCTGTTATGAACCTTCTCGTATGTGTCTTTGTGAATCTGTGTATAGGTTTCTTTAGGGCTTATATCATCAAGAAGAATCTTTCTTCATCTACAGGTACATATTTACTGAAAAATTACAAATTGTTCTTTAAAGTGGTTTTACTAATGTACACTTCCATAAATCATGGATGAGTTTTTAAATAATTTGTCTAAAATTTGGTATTATCAGATCTTATTGTTTGCCAGTAATGATGTCTGTAAATTTGTATCCTTTGTGTGGTTTCAGCTTACATTTTTTCTGGTGGTAATTGTTGAAATCACAGTGACATCAAAAGGATTTCATCCATGTTTTCTCTGAAGGCAAAATATATATTTTATACAATTTTTATTTTAAAGTGAACATCCGACATATCAATTAATGAGAAAACCAACCAAGTCGTGAGGTTGTTTAAAGAGAATTGAAGAGAGTGGAGAATTTGTAGCGGCTGATGCTTTGAATGAGGTGGCTAATTTCCATACAAAACTAGCTAAAATCCTACAGTGTAATAAAACTTCAGTTTGGGGGATTCTCATTTCTATATATGTAAACCTTTTGCATCTCTACCAAATTGGAAAAAAAAAGTTTGCATTCATATCAGACAATAATCATTTAGATTGCTATACATTTTTAGTAAGTTTTTATCTATACTTACAGACTCGCAAACTATCCTAATCAACAGTACATAATAAATCAAATGAAGAAAAACATTCCAAGTGGAGAAGTTGGCACAATTTTTCCATAGAGAACCAGATAGTAAGTGCTTTATGTTTTGTGGGCAATCTGGTCTCTGGGGTAACTCCTCTTTTCTGTTTGTGAGAGCAGTCACCGACAATATGTAAATAAGTAAGTGTGGCTGTTCCCATTCAATATTATTTCCAAGAGATGATTTTAGTGTCTGACCTGCAGGCATAGTTTGCCAAGCCCTGACCTGGAGAATCAGATAATCCCTGAAATTAAAAGATGCTTGCTCCTTGGAAGAAAAGCTGTGACCAACCTAGACAGCATGTTAAAAAGCAGAGACATTACTTTGCCAGCAAAGGTCCATCTAGTCAAAGCTATAGTCTTTCCTTTAGTCATGTATGGGTGTGAGAGTTGGACTATAAAGAAAGCTGAGCGCTGAAGAATGGATGCTTTTGACCTGTGGTGTTGGAGAAGACTCTTGAGAGTCCCTTGGACAGCAAGGAGATCCAACCAGTCCATCCTAAAGGAAATCAGTCCTGAATATTCATTGGAAGGACTGATGCTGAAGCTGAAGCTCTAGTACTTTGGCCACCTGATATGAAGGGCTAACTCATTTGAAGAGACCCTGATGGTGGAAAAGGTAGAAGGCAGGAGGAGAAGGGGATGATTACAGAGGACGAGATGGTTGGATGGATCACGGATTTGGTAGACATGTATTTGAGTAGGCTCCAGGAGTTGGAGATGGACAGGGAAGCGTGGCGTGTTGCAATCCATGGGCAAAGAGTCGGACATGACTGAGTGACTAAACTGAACTGAACTGACCTGGAGAATCAGGTAATCCCCAGGGGACCCTGCCAGGAAACACTCAGATACACTGAAAGAACATTCAGTAATCCCTCTGGTCTATTTTTTCTCAGCACTGTGGGTATTTTTCTTAGCAGTCTTTCCTTTGATCATAAATAATCTCCAAAGATTTTTTTTGATCACAAAAAGCTGGCCTCATTGTGCCTGACCCTAATTCATTTACATGGTTTCAGTAAAAATTGCTAATTTACGCATATAAACCACATTTTAACACTGTCAGCAAGTCTAGAGCTTGCAAGGCCAGAAAATTAACTTCTGTCTGAAGAAATGGAATAGTTTCTATTATTTTTCATTTCTCTCATTGTTTCTTTTAGTTTAAGACCATGGAATCAAACCCAATGTCTATAAATACTGGTGAAATTCTCTCTCATCTGACTAAGGCTCATGGCCAGCCAAGAAGTAGCCTTCCTTACTGCCTCTAGGGATTGGAAGCTTTAAGCCAAGTGGTCAGTAAGCTTTGTGTAATGGACCAGATTGAAAATACTTTAGACTTTGAGGCTGTAACACCTCTGTTTCAACGACTCTCTCTACTATTGTAGACCCATCAACAATATGTAAACAAATGGATGTGTTTGTGTTCTGATAAAACTTTATTTACAAAAACAGTTGCTGGGCTGAATTGGATGGGTGGCCATGGTTTGCTAACCATTGCCTTCAGTCATATACCAGGTAGTAGCCTAAATGTCTTAGAAAGTAGAGGAGAGTAGACCAATATTCAAAGATAAATTAACATTATAACAGAGTAAACCTAATTCTAGTTATGCATCAATATAATATTTGCTGCTAAAGGGATCAAAGCTCTTTCAAAAGAATCTTTTGAATAAGGTCATCAAAACTGAGCCACTTTTGGCAAAATGTTAGCATATTTTGTTGCTTCTTTTCAGACTCATTATTTGCACTTATCATAATCCAAGGAAAATAAAATCACCTTTTGCAAAAGAAATTCAGGTTTTTCTCATCACTATATATATATATATTTTAACATTTTAGAAGGGCCAGTCTTTTAATTTTAAACAAAACTATCATACTCTTTCACCTAAGCAACAAGCATGTCTAATGACCTTGCATACTAAGTTGTACCTATATGCTATTATTCCTCCTAGTAGAGCATTCATGAGAGATCATATTGCCAACATCCATTGGTCATCAAAAAAGCACAAGAGTTCCAGAAAAAACATTTATTTCTGCTTTATTGACTATGCCAAAGCCTTTTTCTGTGTAGATCACAACAAACTGTGGAAAACTCTTCAAGAAATGGGAAAAGCAGACCACCTTACCTGCCTCCTGATAAATCTGTATGCAGGTCAAGAAGCAACAATTAGAACTGGACATGGAACAACAAACTGATTCCAAATTGGGAAAGGAGTATGTCAAGGCTGTATATTGTCACCCTCCTTATTTAACTTATATGCAGAGTGCATTGTGTGAAATGCCGGGCTGGATGAAGCCCAAGCTGAAATCAGGATTGCCGGGAGAAATATCAATAACCTCAGATACGCAGATGACACCACCCTTATGGCAGAAAGTGAAGAAGAACTAAAGAGCCTCTTGATGAAAGTGAAAGAGGAGAGTGAAAAAGTTGGCTTAAAGCTCAACATTCAGAAAACGAAGCTCATGGCATCCAGTCCTATCATTTCATGGCAAATAGATTGGGACACAATGGAAACAGTGACAGGCTTTATTTTCTTGGGCTCCAAAATCACTTCAGATGGTGACTGCAGCCATGAAATTAAAAGACTCTTGCTCTTTGGAAGAAAAACTATAACCAACCTAGACAGTATATTAAAAAGCAGAGACATTACTCTGCCAACAAATGTCTGTCTAGTCAAAGCTATGGTTTTTCCGGGTAGTCATGTATGGATGTGAGAGTTGGACTATAAGGAAAACTGAACACCGAAGAATTGATGCTTTTAAACTGTGGTGTTGGAGAAGACTCTTGAGAGTCTGTTGGACTGCAAGGAGATCAAACCAGTCAATCCTAAAGGAAATCAGTCCTGAATATTCACTGGAAGGACAGATGCTGAGGCTGAAACTCCCATACTTTGACCACCTGATGTGAATAACTGACTCATTTGAAAAGACCTTGTTGCTGAGAAAGATTGAAGGCAGGAGGAGAAGGGGACAATAGAAGATGAGATGGCTGGATGGCATCACCGACTCAATGGACATGAGTTTGAGCAGGTTCCGGGAGTTGGTGATGGACAGGGAAGCCTGGCGTGCTGCAGTCCATTGGGTCACAGAGTCAGACATGACTGAGCAACTGAACTAAACTGAGAGCATTCATGTATGGTAAATAAAACTTTTTCCAAACTATGTAACATCTGTTTCACAGAATTAGGAGGTAGGTGACATGTCAAATATAGTCATTTTAACAAAATTGCAAGCTCATTTTACATTTATGGCATGACTCTTGCAGCCCAAAATACCCTGCTTACACCTTTTTAACCTTTTAAAGCAGCAAAAATGAACACTTTTGTTAACATTACTAAGGGATATATACACTCCAAACTACATAAAGTGAACACTATATTCTATATATGTATATATATATACACGTATATATATATATTTTTTCTTGATAGTATTCTTAGAAATTAGTCAAATAGTCAAAGATTGTATACATTGAGCAATTCAATGAATATTGCTTTAAGACCTTAAAGTCACCTATGAGATTTGGTAATTATGTCTAAATTGAAATAATTACTATTAATATGAAAACACTTGTCAGAGTTACAATTCAGTTTTAACACATACTTTTATATTGTTCAGAATCTGAAGCATTAGTGAGAGTACTTTAAATTTCTGTATTTAGTAAATCACTATAAAATATTTAGGAAGATTAGATTCACCAAACTTGTCATTAAGAAAGTAAAAAGAAAGGGGGAAAAAAAAAAGCAAAATACCTACATCTTCCTCTAAGAAACAGTGTGCATTTGTATATGAGTCATACTGCTAAAGTCAGGGAAATAAATATAGCTGTTTTTTAAAGCAGATTTATTGTACCAGTCTGATTTGCTCAAGGATTCATTTTTATCACCTGAGCTTAGCTTCTGATTTAGCAGTTTCTATGAGACATTTTCTTTTCTTTAAATGTTAGCATGTTTAAAACATTAGAAGTTCAATTCTTTTTAAATTTTCTAGTAACTGTGAGAATATGCTATTTAGATAAGTTTCTTTTTGTTTATTTTTTAATTGGAGGAAAATTGCTTTATAAAATTTTGGAGAGATAAGTTTATTAATGTCCATAAATCAAAGAGAACAGAGCACATTTACTTTAAGGGACTTTGTAGTTACATTTATTATCAAATCTTGTATATTAATACACATAATGCAGTCATGTACAGGCACACACACTCATGTGTGTGTGTGTGTATACACACACATATACATGTATGTATACGCATCATAAACATATACACAAAAACACACATATCACACAATGAGAGGTGAAGGCTTTTCTCAATTGCAGGCACAAGGAGTTTTCAGCTTATGCTTTACTACTACGTCATGGGACAGAATGGCATGGAAAATAAAAATGCACCAATCCTGATCTCAAAGGTCTCTTCTCCTTTCCAGTGGAATCATGACATGTTCTTACCCAAACACACACACATACACGAAATTAAAAACAAAAAAACCCAAAAAACCCCAACTCTATTATTTCTCCTCCAGTTAAACTAGATCCCTCTCTATCTGTTAAAGATTATCTAATGGTCGGACCATAAAACCAACCCACCAGTCATGGTTGCTACCAGTGGGCAATAATGCACGAGACATGCAAATGAGAACTAGAGATGAACTCAGGAAAGAGACAGAACAAGCAAAACCAAGCCAAAATAGAGAGTTAGGAAGAAAAATAAGAAAGAGAGAGAAAGAAAGAAGGAACACAAAGAAGGGAGAGAGAGAGGGAGGGGCAGAGGGAGGAGGAAAGAAAGAAAGAAGGGAGGGAGGGATGGAGGGATTGGGAAGGAAAGAAGGAGCGAAGGGGAAAGAAGTCTTAGGGTGAATCCTAAGATGTCAAGACATGCATGTTTAGACCCAAACAACTCATAATGGCACTTCTTGGGCAACACAATTTAAGTAGTTGTAGAAGGTAAACCAACTGGCCATCTCTGTCAAGTATAATTTTCAAGAAGCTAAAGCCAGGTTTCTCAGGCAAACATGAAGTAAGCATGTGTTAAGGATTTATGCAACTCATTCATCATAGAGCCAGCTAGATGATAAGGTTTTCGCTAATCATCGTTTAAATATTTACTGGCTCATTTATATGTTCAAAACCTTCAGTAAACCATTATTTTCTTTGGTTTCTTGCATCTGATCAGCATAGTAAATCAGAAAAAGATGAAGAAAATCATGGATTTTATGGAAAACAACATTCACAACAAATTTTCTATCTCCTTATCAAGTCTTTTGATGACAAATCCTGAGTTCTTTCTACTGTACTGTAACCATCTCTGCTACGACACAATGCTTGTTTTCTAGGAGCCTGTAAAAACTTTGGAAACATGAACAAATAGTGAATACATGAGGAACCCAAGGTAGAAATACAGTGGTCACTGTGGGCTGATTTGGTCAAATGATTCATGTAATGGGCAGGAACTGAGCCCCAAAGCTGTCCTTTTGTGTTTTTTACCTGCAGTAAAGTTTTACTGTTTCACAAGAACAATTGAATTATAAAATATTTCCTATAGATCTGTATTATCTACTTCTCACTTCTACTGTGAAAGCTCCAGACATAAGCAAGTGGTAGATTAATCTGCAAGCTTTCTCTCCCAAATGTGAAATAACTTGGTATATAAGCTTTAAGACAATCCAAGAAACACCTCATTTGAAACTTTGTCTACAATGAGAAAGAAAAAGAAGAGAGAGTTGAAACAGACTTTTCTGCAAAACTTTAAAAACACAAAGGAAGAAACCATCTTCTAAATAAAGAGCTTAATGCTAAGCAAACTGAACCAGAAATTGAGTAGATCTGTAAGTCCAAGTGGCCAAATTGACTTCAGACTTCAACTTGTAAGAACTTGATTAACACTAGTTCATAGATGGGTCAGATCAAGGTAAACATGTGATGTTTATGGCGAGTAGGCAAGGAGGGGTGATGGTATAGAAGTAAATTGTTGATCAGGAGCCTTTCTTTTCTTGTTCTCATCTTTACAGGAGAAAGGAAATAAGATCTCTTGATAAGGCTCCTATGGAACCACCTGCTGTGTAGCTCCTCTTAAAAATACAGACGCACTCTTCATGTGAAAAGTTAATAGCAAGTAGGATAGAAATCTTTCGTGGAACAATATTTTTCCAAGAATATGAAATAGATATGACTTGACGGTTCTTTCCATGAAAAAATGTGAAGTTTAAATTTTGCATTATTGTAGTTCTCCTGTCAAGTCCAAGTTTAGGCATTCTAGCTAAATTTTTTTTATTTCCCATTGGTTGTAGTCAGAGCCTGTAACCTGAAAAGGAGGTTGATTATGGCCCATGATAAAGAGATGAATTCATTAATGACTTATGGAGAATCTTTAACGTTGGCTCAGGATTTCCTGATTCAGTAGGTCTAAAATAGGAAGTCAGCATGTATTTCTAAATATGCTTTAGAATTTCTGTTGCTCCACAACTTTAAGGACCATGACCGTGGGACTGTGGGAACGGAACTGAGGATATAGATTAGTCTGCCTGTCGTGGAGTGTGTCTTCCAGAGGATTGCAGAGATGAGTTTTAGAAGCAGGGGAGCAGGAGGAAGTTAGAGCAAGAGAGGGGAAGGATGGTAAATTTGAGGATGCATGTAGAGAAATTTGGGAAAAAAGATCTGAGGGATTATAATTTGGGCTATAATGAAGATAGCATAGGGATTTCTCAGTTAGCCTTGAGACAGTCAAGATCAAGCTATTGCTACAGAGCTGCAGCCTGGTAAGACAAACTGGATGTGGTGATGGCTCTGAAATTTCCTTCTCCTCCTCAAGAAGAAGGGCATCAGGTACACTGTACACATACTCACTGCAGTGAATATTCCCTGGCCATCAGATCAAACAATATCTGATAAGCATTCTTTCCTACCTGCATACAGTAGCTTTCTGAAAATAGCTCAAGTTTGGGGAAAAAGAAAATTAGGCAAAGCACATTTTTTTTTGGTATCATCTTATAACTCAATACTTAATGGACCTCAGTTGAATTTTCTTGGTAAGAGCATGTGAGAAACTGACAAGCAAGTCAAGTAAGAGTCGCTCGAGTGGGCACATGGACGTTAACTAAGAAAATGAGACCTTTTGATGCCTTGCAGTGGCTTGACTCTTGTTCCTCCCCCCGAAAAGATTTGTCCAAGTCCTAATCCCAGTCCATGTCCTGGAATCTGTACATTTGACCTTATTTGGAAGAGGAGTCTTTGCATGTAGTTGAGCTAAGGATCTTGGGATGGGGTCACCCTGGATTATCTGACAGCTAGCATCTCTGTGAGAGAAACGCGGTGGAGAGGCCAGGGAAGAAGGCTATGTGAAGACAAGGCAGAGATTAGAGCCAGGCAGCCCCAGGCCGAGGAATACCTGTGGCATCAGAAGATGAAGGAGACAAGATTTCTCATCTAGCGCCTCCAGAGTAAGCGTGACCCCGTCAATATTTTGGATGTGGACTATTTTCTCACCTCCAAAACTGGGAGAGCATCAATTTCAGTTGCTTTAAGCCACTCAGTTTGTGGTAATTTGTCACAGCAGCCGTGGGAAACTATGCATGTTGTTATTGTTCAGTCCCTAAGTCGCCTCCAACTCTTTGTGGCCCCATGGACTATAGCACACCAGTCTGTAGTATGCATAGGAATATGCATACTTCTATCATAAAAGTGTTGGTTCACCACTGTATCATGCAACATGTATGATGGAGAAAGAAAAAGGGATAAAGACCATGAGGAGATAAGCAAAGGTCTCAAATTACTGGGAATGTCAAGTTCCGGTGAATTGGGAGGTGTGCCTTCTGAGGGCTGTGGGAGGAGACGAGAAGCTGTTAGTGAGGTGGACTCACTAGTCACGTAGCCAAACACAGAGAAAATGGCACAAAAGAAGCAGCAGAGGAAGTAGAGCTTCAGAGAATTTCATGGTCAATCCAATGACTCAATCTGTCCTGGATTTATTCCTTGGGAATGGAAGTTTCATAGGGACATAAAGCTCCCATGATCCTTCTAATGGGAACCCCACGCTAGAGAGGACTACACCGCACCTTTATCTCAAATATCAGGTGAGTGGAAGGGGCGCAGCATCCAGCTTTACACTCAATGCTGATTCATTAAACATCAGGTGTCAGTTTTTACCAAAATATCTGTGCAATATATCACTGTGTCAGACAAAATTGAAATGCTTCCAGAAGGATAATTGCCAGAAAAAGAAAAGAGGCTTGGAAGAAATCTACATTTTGAGGTGTTTATTCAACCTTTTCCTTTGTTGAATGGCCAGAAGGAACATTTCTCCAAACAGGCACCTCAGAAAGATTAAGGCTTGGGTCTCATCAAAGTCAGATAAAACATAGGAAAGAAACCGGGACAGGAGAATATCTTCAAGGCCATATTTCTTAAATATGTTTCACTGTTTATTGAGTAGAGGAGAGGACAAGGGATATCTGTTAACAACTATATTAAACAGAATTTGATACTCAATTTTTCATTGAGGTGTATTTGATTGACAAGGTTGTGTTAAATGCTGCTGTACAGCAAGATGATTCAGTTATATGTGTGCATACATTCCTTTTTTAAAAAAATATTCTTTTCCATCATGATGGTTTATCATAGGATATTGAACACAGTTCTCTGTGCTCTGCAGTAAGCCCTTGTTGTTTATCCGTTCTGTATATAGAAGCTTTAATTTGCTGGCCCCAACTTCCCACTCCATCCCTCTCCCAGGCCCTCCTCCTTGGCAACCACCAGTCTGTTCTCTCTGTACGTGATTCTCTTTCTGTTTCGAAGGTAGGTTCGTTTGTTGATTTCAAATTTTTTAAGGAGACTCTTCTGCTTACTAATTTACTTCCCTTTGCTAAAGCAGAATCAATATGCATGAAAAAACAAGGAAACTTGGTAAAGTGTTTTCTATTTTTCCATAATTGTTCTCCACTTTGCTTTCATTATTTCCAAGGAGTGGACAAGTTCTTGGGACACATATAAATGGCTTAAAAGGCATGTAATTTTAAAAATCATTAAATTTTCGTAAGCTCTATTACAGCCTGCATTGTTGTTTAGAACTCTGGCTCTCCTTGATTGCCAACGTGAGTGACACAAAAAAATACTCAACAGGCAAGTTCAGCATTAAAAGGGAGTGTTTTAAAATGTTAGCTCCACATTTGTCTCCTTCTGCCACTTTAGAAGTGTTTGTGGTTGACCAGTTACATGAGAGGTTGTGCCTGGAAATGAGTAAAGTGAGGCTACCTTTTGCCCTTTTGTTTTTACAGACAAACAGCTGGGGCAACAGTCTTTCCTTCTGCCCCTCACTCTGGGTCTGGGTCTAAGATCTCTGTCTGCTTTCACCAAAGACTTGCACTTACCGACAATGTAAAGCCTGTGAAAAATGTCCTCCTTGTCCAAATCTTCTCCATCCTTTAACCCACGGTGCCCATCCTGTGAATTCCAATAAGCCTTTCACAGTGCTGTAATGCACACACAAGCTTTTCCTATCAAGGCTTTGCAACTCTGGCTTAGGAGTTAACTTTGAAACAACACATTAACATTTGCTACTAAAACTCTGAGTTTACCAAGTGCTCATCATCACCTCCGTATATTAATCATGATGAGAAAACTTTGAGGCAGCGTTTATTATTACTATATTCTAATTTCAAGATCATGGCACTTAAAATGATTTCCTCAAGCTCACAAATGCAGTGAGCAACTGCCCCAGGATTCTAACCTGAGTTTTTCATTTATTTATTCATCCACTGTGAACATACAGTAGTGAATGTATATTCAGTGTGAAATTCTGTATTTCAGTGATTTTTAAGGTGCGTTTTTGGGTTACTGTTTAAATTTTACCATTTCCAACACTGGTATATGGCGTTTAATTGGCACTGTTTTTGTTTTTCAAGGGTACAAAATACAATGTCATATCTTACACTAGTGCTATCATATATTAGATTGAGTATTTATTTAATAAGGGCTTACCATATGCCAGGAGCTGTGCTGGGCACAGAAATAAAACTGTGAGTAACACAGTCATAATTCCCACTCCCGTGACATTTCCAGTGTTTTACTCTGCATAATTACACCACCCAACCCTAACCTGTTCTATATTGTTTTCTATTTTGTCCCATGTGTTCAAAACAATAGTCATAACAAGATTACAGGCCATTTGAGGAGCTGTGGCTGGCCAAATTGCCTTCCTTGAATGCAACCCTTGATATCTTTCCAGTGTATTTTTTTTCCTGATGTTTATCTTGACTTTCCTCACCAAATAGAAGAGGTCTCATGTGGTAGGATCATTATATTGATCCATATTTTGACAACGTTTTTTCCAGAACTTGGGGAAATCACAGCTTCACCAGGGATGGGGGACTCTGCAGTTTTGCTACACTATCACTTATCAGTGTTTGGAATTTGATGCCTTGCTGCTCAGTCGCTTCAGTCGTATCTGACTCTTTGCGACCCCATGGATCAGGGGGCTCTGTCCACAGGATTCTCCCGGCAAAGTTACTGGAGTGGGTTGCCATTTCCTTCTCCAGGTTTGATGCCTTAGGAACACCCTAAGTTAGGAGCTTAATCCCTGCCCCTCACCCCCACACATAGACTGGCCACAAATACCACTGCCACACTGCCATTGCCCCAAACAAGACAAAATGGAAACAGACTCTGTTTCTTTATAGCAGGTTTACATTGGCGGCTGGGGCAGGATCAAACACAGTGAGGTTCTGAAACATTGTAGCCAGGAAACATGCAGTCCAGCCTGGCTCTCCTGCTAGCCAGCTGTCAGTGTTGGAACCTCTATTTACTTGTCTCTGAAATGAATGTGTCAGACCGAATGATCTCCAAGTCCCTCCCGGCTCTCACAGTGCAAGAAGTGGAGGCTAGCCAAGGCTAGGTTTCATTTTTCTATCACGTACTTCTGATTAAGGATAACTATTCAGCAGATGCCAGTCCCCCATTTAAAGGGATGCAACAACAACTGGATAAGAATGGACTCTGGGAGGTCCCATGTCAGCAGGACAAGTCTTGGCTTTCAAGATTGCTTATTAACCACTGTAGTGGCACGAGGCAGAGGAGCCTAGTGACCTAACACTCTCCCTGACCCCATGTCTCCTGGTGAAGGAAAGGGAACATGGGAAAATCAGGAGGGATGATGGTGGACAGAGAGTCTTCTGTTACAGAGCTCTATGTACAGTCTCTGTGCCTACATGGGTCATGTCTCATGACCAAGTAAGTGACTGATGTGTGTGAACAAGCTACAAATCCATCCTCTAAGCCAGGACTATCCTAGGGACCTCAGGGGAAGTCACCACTCATAATCAGAATAGAAATACAGACTTTCAATTTTACTGCTTTCTTTTTGTTAATCTTAATTCTTGAAGTGAGAATGTCCTTGTGTGTATGTGCCATTATTTGCAACTGTACTCCCTAGGAAATAACCAGATTGCTTTATGTGTAGGGAGGCTGCATTTTTGGGGGGGTGGTCTGGACACCTCATCTCTGAGAAGGGACCAAGGTGTCAGGAATCCTTGATAAAACTTGATGCTGATGAAGTGACTGATGACTTCCAACACAACCTTCCTCATTGAAGATCGTGATGAAGAGCAAGTGATACCACCCAAAGATAAACCAAAGCCAATCAAAGAGTTGGGAGGAGCCTTGAAGGTGCTCTGGTCTGAACATCGCATTTTAAGAACATGGTGAAATGCCTTTTCCAAGGTTGGGTAATTCTTGCACTTACATCTCCCTGATGTCAGTTCAGTCTCCTGAGCCCACCAGTGCAAATCCCAGAGGATGTGCTCATGTGAAGGAATGTGGTGCCGAACTCTGACTCAAACAAAGGCTCCCAGGATGTACACACATACTATCATGAAGCACTGAGCCGGGAACAGACGTTGTCTAAGTCTCTCAAGAGTATACATGGGGAAGGAGGTGGAAGAAATGAAACATGAAGTTGAAAACACTTTAATCAATCGAAATGCAAAACCAGAATGTTCCCTGAGACTTTTACTTTGGTGTGTTTTTTATCTTCTCAGGTGAGAAGGAGAAGTAACTTTGTTTTGATGGGAAGCCTGCCAGACTCAATATCAGATACTCAGGTTCTAGTCCCAGTCTTTAATTTGCCAGCTAAGCAATACAGCTTAGAAAAAAGAAACTTTGTTATGGGATTCAAATGGAGCTTAGTGAGCCATTCTGTAGTATCTGCCATAAATGCATGCACAAAAATTCCCAGTGGGTCTCTCTATATCATGCCTGCTATATCATAAACATGGTATATTTAATATATGTATATATGTACATGTATTCACACATATATCTATTATATTCTCTCTCACTCTCTCTCTCTTGCTCTCTCTCTCTCTCTCTCTATATATATATATGATATATATTGTTACTTAGTTGTTAAGTTGTGTCTGACTCTTTTGTGACCCCATGGACTGTAGCCTACCAGGTTCCTCTGTCCATGGGAGTTCCCAGGCAAGAATACTGTAGTGGGTTGCCATTTCCTTCTCCAGGGATCCTCCTGACCCAGAGATTGAACCCACATTACCTACAATGGCAGGTGAATTCTTTACCACTGAGCCACTAGGGAAGCCCATGATATATATACATATAGTATATATTATGTATATATATCAATATATAATCAACATATTAACTGCATGCTAATATATAATAAAAATATTAACTGTATTTATAGTCTAAGATAATATGTGGATTATTTTCTCTCTTTTTCTCTATATATGTTTCTGTGTCTGTATTTTTTTGACAAATGAAACTCATGACAGTCACATATTAGTGAGTATCAGTCAGTTCAGTTCAGTCCCTCAGTCGTGTCCGACTCTTTGCGACTCCATGAATCACAGCACACCAGGCCTCCCTGTCCATCACCAACTCCTGGAGCCCACCCAAACCCATGTCCATCGAGTCAGTGATGCCATCCAACCATCTCATCCTCTGTCATTCCCTTCTCCTCCTGCCCCCAATCCTTCCCAGCATCAGGGTCTTTTCCAATGAGTCAGCTTTTCGCATGAGGTGGCCAAAGTATTGGAGTTTCAGCTTCAACATCAGACCTTCCAATGAACACCCAGAACTGATGTCCTTTAGGATGGACTGGTTGGATCTCCTTGCAGCCCAAGGGACTCCCAAGAGTCTTCTCCAACACCACAGTTCAAAAGCATCAATTCTGTGTGCTCTCAGCTTTCTTCACAGGTCAAATCTCACATCCATACATGACTACTGGAAAAAACATAGTCTTGACTAGATGGACTTTTGTTGGCAAATAATGTCTCTGCTTTTTAATATGCTATATAGGTTGGTCATAACTTTCCTTCTAAGGAGTAAGCGTCTTTTAATTTCATGGCTGAAGTCACCATCAGCAGTGATTTTAGAGCCCCAAAAAATAAAGTCTGACACTCTTTCCACTGTTTCCCCATCTATTTCCCATGAAGTGATGGGACCAGATGCCATGATCTTAGTTTTCTGAATGTTGAGCTTTAAGCCAACTTTTTCACTCTCCTCTCTCACTTTCATCAAGAGGCTCTTTAGTTCTTCTTCACTTTCTGCCATAAGGGTGGTGTCATCTGCATATCTGAGGTTACTGATATTTCTCCCGGCAATCTTGATTCCAGCTTGTGTTTCTTCCAGCCCAGCGTTTCTCATGATGTACTCTGCATATAAGTTAAATAAGCAGGGTGACAATATACAGCCTTGACGTACTCCTTTTCCTATTTGGAACCAGTCTGTTGTTCCATGTCCAGTTCTAGCTGTTGCTTCCTGACCTGCATACACGTTTCTCAAGAGGCAGGTCAGATGGTCTGGTATTCCCATCTCTTGAAGAATTTTCCACATTTTATTGTGATCCACACAGTCAAAGGCTTTGGCATACTCATTAAAGCAGAAATAGATGTTTTTCTGGAACTCTCTTGCTTTTTCAATGATCCAGTGGATGTTGGCAATTTGATCTCTGGTTCTTCTGCCTTTTCTAAATCCAGCTTGAACATCTGGAAGTTCACAGTTCATGTATTGCTGAAGCCTGACTTGGAGAATTCTGAGCATTACTTTACTAGCGTGTGAGATGAGTGCAATTGTGCGGTATTTTGAGCATTCTTTGGCATTGCCTTTCTTTGGGATTGGAATGAAAACTGACCTTTTCCAGTCCTGTGGCCACTGCTGAGTTTTCCAAATTTGCTGGCATATTGAGTGCAGCACTTTCACAGCATCATCTTTCAGGATTTGAAATAGTTCAACTGGAATTCTATCACCTCCACTAGCTTTGTTTGTAGTGATGCTTTCTTAGGCCCACTTGACTTCACATTCCAGGATGTCTGGCTCTAGGTGAGTGATCACACCATCGTGATTATCTGGGTCATGAAGATCTTTTCTGTAAAGTTCTTCTGTGTATTCTTGCCACCTCTTCTTAAAATCTTCTGCTTCTGTTAGATCCATACCATTTCTGTCCTTTATCGAGCCCATCTTTGCATGAAATGTTCTCTTGCTATCTCTGATTTTCTTGAGGAGATCTCTAGACTTTCCCATTCTATTGTTTTCCTCTATTTCTTTGCACTGATCGCTGAGGAAGGCTTTCTTGTCTCTCCTTGCTATTCTTTGGAACTCTGCATTCAAACGGGTATATCTTTCCTTTTCTCCTTTGCTTTTTGCTTCCCGTCTTTTGGCAGCTATTTGTAAGGCCTCCTCAGACAGCCATTGTGCTTTTTTGCATTAGTGAGTATAAGCACTCTCAAATCCCCTTTCAAACATAAATGACAGCAGATACTTGCAGAAATAGCTGTATCATTACAAAGGATGATATGGCATGTCTAGCATACAGTAGTTTGCTCAAGAAACATATTTTCATTCCCGTGAGAGACCTTGCACAAGTCACTCATTTTTGCTATCTCCATTTCCTCATCAAAGAAACGCGGATGATGATAATAACAAGACATAAGGCAGGAAAAATTAAATGTGATTGAAATGTGTGAAAAATGCTATGGAAGTGAAAGGCAATGCTGTGGGATATAAATTCTGAATATAATGATAAAAACAGTTTAAAACTACCATTGAAATTATTATGTGGTGCTGCACAAATTGGCATAAAATGAAGCCTATCCCGCAGTAAACTACCACTACACCCTCATCAGAATGGCTACCTTTTTTTTTGACGTGATAATACCAAATGCTGGCAAATGTGCAGAGAAACTGGATCACTCATACATTGCTGGCAGGAAAGTAAAATGGTACAGCCACTCTGGAAAACATTTTGGCCCTTTATTGTAAAACTAAATATGTGATTACCATGTGAACCAGTAATTACACTCCGAGGCATTTATCCCAGTGAAATTAAGGCTTACATTTACACAAAAATCTGCATATGAATGTTCCCAGCAGCTTTACTCATAATAGCCAAACACTGGAAACAATCCACTCCATGTGTCTTCAGTGGGTGAAAGGTCAAATGAGACATCCAGACCATGAGTTACAACTCAGCAATAAAAAGGAATGAGCTGTTGATACATGCAACAACTTGGATGAATCAATGATGTATTACACTGAGCAAAAGCAAATCCTTGTCCTAAGATGCCAAACTTAAAAGTGCATGTACTGTGATTCTATTTATATTATATTAAGCATTCTTGAAATGACAGTGTTACAGAACTGAACAGACTAGAGAGTGAAGGGGTCAGAAATTAGGGAGGGGTTTGGGGGGGTGGATATAGCTACAGAAAGGTAACATGAGGATCCTTGTGGTGCTGCATCTGTTCTGTTCCTTGACTGCAGTAATGAGTCCACGAACCTACACATGTATCCATAAAATTGCATGCAAAACAGGGGACATCTGCATAAAATCGTTAGATTGCAACAATGTCAATGTCCTGCAGGTGACATTGTACTATAGTTTTCCAAGATGTAAAAGTTACATGAAGTCTCTCTGTTATTTGTTTCCTCTGAAGGAGACACCTGCTGAGAAGTAGAAAAATCCACTGTTAGTTAGGACTCAGTTGCACATAACAGAATCCACTCTAGCTGGTTTAGGCACAAACGAATTTTACAGGGAATCAATTGCTTACAAAGTCACTGGAAAGTTATGAGGAGCAGGGTCCAGCCTGAGTTTCCAGCCTTGAGTTGGATACATACAGGAACTAACATTTGATGATGCCCTCTGTGTGCCAGGCATTGTATAAGTTAGATTCCATATATTAACTTTTCAATCAAAGCCAGGCAATGTACTGGATTCAGTCCCTGCCTCAGTGGAGGTCCAGGCCCTGCCTAGCTAGAACCACCCTAATGATGGCCAACACTGAGCTCAGCATCCAAGGAACCAGGCCACTGATGCTGCTGCATTTGCAGCTGCAGGCCAAGGGGTCACCTGCAGCAGCTCTTTCAGCCTTTCCTGTGGCTTCTGAGCATAACCTCAGACCCGGCCTCACACTGGGCTACCTGATCCTTAGTTCCTACTTGGGGTTCCCTGTGGTCTCTATAGGGTGAGACCTACTAGTCACCCAGGCATGGGCAAACCAGAAGGTCAGGACAATTAACTCCCAGCAGGTGTGAGCTTTGATCAATGGCAATTAGGGCACTGCAGATAAATGCTTTTCTTCAATCCTTGGGAGGTAGTTGCATACAGTCTCTTAAAAGGTATCAGCAAAACAGAGAAATCAGCTTGCCCTGAAACTGATCAGTCCAATTCCACACGTCTTTGTATTTGGTCTCCTCCTTTCCCTGTCTCTCTTTGTATTTGGTCCCACCTTTTCCGGTCTCTCCCCTCTCTCTTATTCCACTTGTGTTTTCAGCAGGGTCACGTGCTCCCCAAACATGTGAGTATGTCACCTTATGCCTTGTACTTGGGCTTCTGGGGAACCCAGCTCACTCAAGGCCTTAAAGCAAGTAAGTGCCACTGCCAGGGTTACAACCCAGGAGTTGATCTCCAGAGTTGGTAGTTTTTAACCATTCTATGTACTACTTCAAAGGAAAAAACAGAACCTGGGATTATAAAGTTAACATCATCTTTAAAAATAACCTCTCCTTCTCTGCCGACTGTATGGCTGCTGTTTCTTTCCTTTCTCCAAGCTTAGATCTAACCTTCATTTTGCTCCAGGCTGGGTGCTGGAAGATTCCTACACAAACTGCTAACGGTTTATTCCATATCAGCCCATGAAAGGACATTGGTGCTCAGTGGGTAAGGTCTACTTGATTGCAGTGAGACAATTTGAAATGCGGAATGTAAAAGCCATTAAATTATAACCACACAGCTGTGTTCCAGAGTACAGCTCTGTCTGGGTTGGCAAAAATTTCCTAGCTCCTCTACAGAAATATTGCATTCTTGTTATGAGCCAGGTACAAAGTCAGATACAAAGATATAAGGCGGGGAGTGAGGGGTAGTCAAACACAGTCCTTACGCTCCCAGAAACCTCTTTCTAGCAGAGAAGACAGGTACACCAAGACACAAGTTTAGCAAAGTAGTCAAGTGCTACCCCTACAACTTCATTGTTTTTTCATTTTTTTCTTAAAAAAAAAAAAGTGTTTTAGCTGCTCTGTGCAGCATGTGGGACCATAGTTCCCTGACCAGGGATCAAACCCATGCCGTCTGCATTGGAGGCATGGAGTCTTAACCATTGGGCCTCTAGGGAAGTGCATCTTATTAATAAAGAGATCTTTGTTTTTATTTGATCAATTGAAAAGCTGCAGGCACATATGGGTCCTAATCTTTTCTTTGTAAAGAAATGGCTTCCCAGATCTGGGTAGGGCAGGAACAGCATGGGCTACTCAGAGAGGATCAGCAAACCCACCATATATTGGGTCTCATTGACAGATAAAGTCACATCCAACTACCAGTCCAAAGACAAATCCTGGCATCCATCAAATTCTTGTTCCAGGCTTTTCAAAGCCTTTTACCTACCTTAGCACCTTGGTGTTTCCCAGAGAAAGTAGGAAGTAGGTGCTGTTACTGGCTTCCTCTTTTTACAGTGAGAAACTGGAGCACAGAGGGGTTAGTACTTAGCCCAAGGACACACAGGAAGCAGATTGAGCAGTACGAGCATGTTCCAGTGACCCTCTGCATCCATGCCACCCACCCCCTTCCCTGAGATCTGAACATCCCACTGGGCATGACCTCCAGTGGTTGGGTATCTTTTAGCTTCTCTTAATAATGATGTATAACTTCCTTTCTTTCAAAATTATGCCATTAATCTTTTAGAAATAGCTTAGAGTTTCTCCATATATGACTTCTTGAGGTGCTAAGACTAATATATGTATAATGCTCAATCTGGGCCATGTTTGAGAAGGAAAGGTAAACACTCTTAATAATTAAACCAGGACAACTAGTGAAACCAGGACTGTTCCAGGTAAACCAAGATGAACAGTTTCCTGAACACCCATCATTTATGACCAGAGAGAAATAGCTGAATTTGTGGGTAATATTATTAGAACATTTTCATATTGGTCTCTGCCTCCAAAGCGTCTCTGGTGGCTCAGTGATAAAGAATTCACCTGCTGATACAGGAGACATGAGTTCAATTCCTGGGTTGGAATATCCCTTGGAGAAGGAAATGGCAACCCACTGCAGTGTTCTTGACTGGAGAATCCCATGGACAGAGGAGCCTTGTGGGCTATAGTCCATGGGGTCACAAGAGAGTTGGACACGACTTAGCAACTAAACAACAACAGCTCTGCCTCCAGTTCCTGGCACAAGGCTCCTAATACCTTGCAACTTCTTAAGTGGTAAAAACAATAGGGGCATCTCCTGTTCAAATATTTGTCTTTGATCCCATCCCTGATTTAGGGCACCTAAAACTGTGGTAAATTCCTGACGGATACAAGTACTAGGAGAGTCTTTTGTTCTAAGATGCTTTGGGGCTACAGTTCATAGGGTCGCACAGAGTTAGACATGACTGAAGCAGCTTAGCATGCACGTGCGGACCATAGCTCGCAGGCTCCACTGTCCATGATATTATCCAAGCAAGAATTCTAGAGTGGGTTGCCATTGTCTTCTCTAGTGGGGAACCTCATTATTGTACTAACATAGTTCACACAGATAGAGACAGAACCAGCAAGGTGGTCTGAGCTACCAGTGGTTTCAGAGGCTGTTCATTTCTCAGCTGAATTCTTGAGAGTCACAAGTTGTCCCTGGGATGAGACTCTCAAACTCTGATACACTATTAAAAAAAAAAAGAAAAGAAAATACTCTCTCCATCTCCAGTATGGCTTTGATTAGAAAAATGTTATTAACTTTTCAAAAACTTACCATTTTGTTTTCTTGGAGTTTGGTCAAGGCCCCCCATTTATCTTGAAAATGCTAGTTTGTGCACAATTTTTAATTGAAGTGCTCTAGGGCAAATTCAATTAAGTTGTGGTATATGAACTGAAATTTGCAATATATTAAAAAATATTCCCTGCACAGTTCACCAATTAACCAGTTTCTAATGTGAGGGCCATTGTCATTCCAAATTTGTACTTGAACTCCAAAGACATGACAGAAGGCTTCAGCAATCACAGACAAACCCCATATCCATTTGTACTTACTTATAGACAAGATTGGAAAAGGAAATGGCACCCCACTCTAGTATTCTTGCCTGGAGAATCCCACGGACAGAAGAGCCTGGTGGGCTAAGACAACCTGGCTGAAAGGACACCCATGCTAACTGGGACTTATAGAATTGAGGGGAGGGGCCTCGGAAATCTTTCAAATTCTCCCTCCTCTAAATGAGCCACCTGAGGTCCAAAGAGAGTGACCCATTCAACAAAAGTGACAGAGCTAAGGTTGAAAACCGAGGGTCCTGCCGATTGCCTGTTTCAGCCTTGTCCCAGGCTGACTGGCTTCTACTTTTGTCCTTGGGTGACACTGACTGTCTGCTGCTACTGCTGCTGCTAAGTGGCTTCAGTTGTGTCCGACTCTGTGCGACCCCATAGACGGCAGCCCACCAGGCTCCGCCGTCCCTGGGATTCTCCAGGCAAGAACACTGGAGTGGGTTGCCATTGCCTTCTCCGACTGACTGTCTAGCCACCTCATAATGAGGGTCCTTATGTTTTAGGCCAAAGCAGTGGAGGAGACTCAGGGATGGAGCCTTCCTGGTTCTCTCCTAACAAACCATGTAAGTCATCGAGTTTATACTTTCTCACCACCAGCCCGAACCCAGCCCTTCCCATGCAACCTGTTCCCAGATTGCCTTCTGGAACCATCTCCCCACAAGGAGTCCAGTCCAGGAGGTGGAATCTGAGGAGAGGATGGTGATATGTATGAGATTCTAGATCCGTATTGAAAAGTTCCTCCGTGTACTGGCCATACCTAAAGGCACTTCAAGGCTAAATTGGGATTATCTATTAGCAATTGTTTTTCATTAACCACAACTGTCCACCTCTCGTTAGCACAGCCAAAGCTGAGCCAGTGAGCAGCTGCTTCACATCCCCATGCAATTGTTAGGGCAAATGTCCATAAATCATGATGCAAATTTGCCAGCTGTGACTGTTGATAGAACAGTCCGCAACTGAATGTGCTGAGTTCCATGGGTCAAGAACTTTCCAGGCAGGTGTGTCCATACCGTATCCAGAAGAAGGTTTTGCAGGAATCTAGGAAGAATTCACAATATGGAGGACAGTATTCATTTCCCACTGCTTAATAAATACTGTCACAAAACATCTTTTCAACTAAAATAAAATTTTGATAAAGAAAACATAATACTGATAATCCCATTGCTCAATGCAATAGCTGCATTTTTGCCTATTTACTTTCCAGGCTTGAAAATTGGTCTTGAAATTTTTAAAACCATCCTGAATTTGTCCTTTCACAATTTTGCTTTTTAAAAACTTAACACATAAGAAATATTTTCCCTTATTTCCAGGTTTAATTTATCTTAAATAAAACAATATTTTATCACCTTGAACTATAATTTAATGTGACAATTTGTCTCTTTTAATTGTATTGGTATTGTACATTGCTGCCATGAGTATTTTGATGCTTTTGCTTTTATGAAATCCTTTCCTTAGGAAAAACTGTCATGTTTGGGCCCAAGATATGACACTTTTATGGTATATGCAGTACATTATTATATTGCTTTCCAAAAGGGACATACTAATTTGCAATACCACCAACAGTATATGTGTTTGCCAATTTTCCAGAAATCTTGTCTTTAACTTATTTATCTTTAAAAGTTTTGCTAATTTGCTAGGTTGATGAAAGGCACTCAGGTTGCTGTAGAGAATTTATTTGTTGAATTGATTGATTGATTCATTTAACTATCCAGTCAAGAACTATTTATCAAATAAATGCCTTGCTAGGAGCTGCAGAAAGAGAGAGAGATGAAGTTCTCATAAGATCTCAGCATTGAAGTTAGTGGGGCAGCACAGCAGAGTATTTTAAGAGTAATGATAGAGGGACCATTGGTGGTCCAGTGGTTAAGAATCCACTTTGCAATGCAGGGGATGTGGGTTCGACCCCTAGTTGGAGAACTAAGGTCCCACGTGCCAGAGAGCAACTAAGCTGGTGGTCACAACTAGAGCATGCATGTAGCACACTACGGAGCCCCAGCACCACAACTGGAGAATCCGTGCATCGGAACAGAAGGGTCCATATGCCACGATTAAGGCCCAACACAGCTAAAATAAAATGAATAAATAATTATTAAAAAGAGTGCAATAAAAATATTAAATATTTTTAAAAGACCCTGATGCTGGGAAAGATCGAAGGCAAAAGGAGCAGAGGGCAGCAGAAGATGAGACGCTTAGCTAGCATCACCAACACAATGGACGTGAACTTGAGCAAATTCCAGGAGGTGGTGGAGGACAGGGAAGCCTGGCATGCTGCAGTCCGTGGGGTCACAAAGAGTAGGATGTGACTTAGCAAATAAACTAATAATGATAGAGTTATTAGAGTTACATACACTGGGCAGTTCACTTAAGTCGGAGGATTTGAAAAAGATATCAGAGAAGTAGAGATAAGTGGGGGACACAGGTGTTTTAGGAAAGAACCGGAGGAGAATCGTGGGCAAAGGCATGACTGAAGACACGAGAGGGAAGGTCAGCTCAGAAGAAACAGGGAGCCAGGTGGAGTGATCTGCAGAACCACAGGGCCCTTGCCCAGAGCCTGGGCTGCACAGAGTTAAATGGAGAGAGAGAGCAGTTGGGCATATTAGTTAGCACTATTTTGGTTTCAAGTGTCATAAATGTCAAGTAGAAACAGCTTAAACAAGAAGGAAGAGACAGAGAAGATGAAGGGGGAGAATTATTTGCTATAAAGAACTGTGGTGTCTCAGGGAGTCCAAGGACAGAAACAGCGTCAAGTCTTAGAAGTGACTATAATCAGAAAAGACAGGTGTGCCTCTCCTCTCTCCTCTCTGTTTCTCTTTGGATTTCTCTCTCTCTCCAGCTCCTCACCTACATGCTCAGCTTTTTCAGTTTATAGGGCAGGAAGCTTAAACACCAATAGCTTTACCACATACAGTTTAGACATCAAAACAGAGATGAGCACGCACTCTTGGTTCTAGTTCAAAAGTTCCCCTGGAAGTCCTCTGCTTGCCCCAGTTTGGGTTCCAAGACCTACCTCTGAAATGATGCACCGAGGCTATGAAGCCAGAATGTCAGGATTCTCTATTTAGGAGCCTGAAAATTCCTGTTGAAAATATGATCATCTTGGATAGAAGAGAGGGTTAAGTGGGTATTGAGGTTGCAGGAAAACGAAACAATTCTCTGTTGTTGAAAACAAAGATCTACTATTATTGAAGAGAAAGTCTAGGGCACCGTCATGAATGACATTGAATAATGATGAGTCAAGGACTTCCAATTTTCTGTGTGCCAACCTGTGTATCTTCTGCCCTGGCATTCCTGAGCCTTCTGTTTGCTCTGGAGGATTTGGTTTGTGTGGTCAACTTTTAGGGGAGCTGGCAGAGAAGAACATGGGAGCTGAATACTTCTTAAGTTTTTAACGTTGTCAGAGCAGCTCCCAGCTCTTCCGGGATGTTGATAAACCAGCACATTATAATTGCAACATGCCTTGATCTTGACCTTAAAAAAGACCTGTGAGGTCTACACGCCTTAGCTTCCGCCCACACAGCTGATTAAGAGACTTACTCAAGCTGGACCAGAGTCATTCCAAGAGATTTCTCTACCTTCTGGTCGCTGGGGCTTCTGTCTTTAAGACTCGGTCTTGACCTTGAATAAGGCTGATTCCTTCTTTCTCTAATCCCACCCTTTTCTAGAGCCTTTTAAATAAGTGTAAACCATAAGGTCATTTTGCATTAAATGGTAGTTGAAAAAGGATAAATCTGAAGAGATTTATATTATTAGCTGGAGCCCTGAGATAAGCAGATTGCTTTTTCTTTTTCTTTTTTTTTTTTCTTCTGTTAGAATGATCACTCTGGCAGCTGGAGAGGATAGATTGCTGCAGATTGAGCTTAGAGGCAGCAACACCAGTTGGGAAGATTGTTCTATTAATCCAAGTGAGAAATGATGAAAGCTGGAACTAAGACAGTGACCATGGAGACAGTGATGGGGAGATAGATATTAGATATTCGTGAGGTATGATGGATCATTTTAGGAGCTTTTTGCAGCAAATAATAGAAAAATAAACAGCACACACTAGCTTCAGCAGTTGTTTGTTCATGAGATATTAAATCCAGAAAGAAAGTAGACTTCACGAGAGGCTTACAGTGACTACAACTCTGCGTGTCCACTTCTTTTCTATGCTCACTTTTTTATTTTTTAAATTTATTTTTTAATCGAATAATTTATTTGGCTGTGCTGGGACTTAATTGCAGCATCCAGGATCTTTAGTTATGATGCATGGTGTCTAGATCCCCGACAAGGGATGAAGCCCAGGTCGCCTGCATTGGGAACTCGGAGTTTTAGCCACTGGACCACCTGGGAAAATTCCTCTATGCTCACTTCTTTGTGTCGATTTTATTCTCAAGATGAGAGCAAGATGGTTACAGCAATTCCAGACCTATTATCTATCCATGTATGACATCATCTAGAGAGAGGATCATTTCTAGAAACTTGCCCAGTGAACAGGGACAAACTTTCCTGATGGCTCCTAATGAATTTCTCTTTGATTCTCCCATGACTGGGTCATGTGCTCAGCCCTAAATCACCCACAGGCAAGGGGGATAGGATGACTGTTAAACCAACTAGGACTTTCCTAAAGTTGATGGTCAGATTCACTCCCAAAGAAGCCAGTGAGCTATGTTGAGTAGGGAAGAGGGGAGAAAGCTGAACAAAGTCAGAATTTTCTGGAAATGGAGAAAGTAAAAATGGAGGTGTAGTAAGTCAACACTATTCAATACAGGAAGGAGTCGCTTGAGTGTGGGGAAGTGGAGGGGGTGACCATTACATTTCTCAGGTTTGTTGAACTGAGTGATCAGTTAGATTCACCAGGATCAAAAATTAAGGAGGATAAATGGGGTTTGGGCAAAAGGTCAGTGTTGAAAGGCATGGGTTACATCCATGTAAAGATGTCATATAGATAGTTTGAAGCTAAGGAAAGAGTTTGCATTAGAGATACTTATTTGGAAGTTATTGGCACGTGGAAGTTACATGACACACAAGTGCTCGGGGAGGTCATTATTGGATAAAAAGACCCAAGGAAGTGAGTGAGGCGAGATAAAGAGAAGAATTCCTCCCTGAAAAGGCCAAAGTATATAACCTGGAATGGAACCAAATGCACTTGCATGTCAAAGAGGTGTTTCTTGAATTTGGCTAGCTTTGGTAGTGAAAATTTCTACATAATCACATGATTTCGAAGCTCCATTGGACAACTTACTACTTTTAAAGTGACATCTCCTCACCCAACAAAGTATACCTGCACTGAAGTGTATGAAAAGAGCTTTGGAGTTAGTAGCAATGGAATTGAACCTAAAGTAATAGGTTCTTTTTAGATTGTCAAAGTATTTGGAATCCTTCTATGACACAAATAATCAGCTATGGTTAATAGGCTACATGGCTTCTCTTGGAGGGAAGAAATGTTTGATGATGGAATTCCCTCAGGGGGCACAGTTTTGATCCCTGGTTGGGAAACTACAATTCTTGCATGCCATGTGGTGTAGCCAAAAAAAAAAAAATTTGGTGAGTCTGTCATTGGTGACTTTGCTGTAATAACTTAAGCCTGGCAATCTTACAGGAAGACCTTAGCAAAAACTCAAAGAAGGTTAAGGTCAGATCTAATTGGAAGTTTGAGGATTCTCATTCTACCAAATGGAAAATGAAAGAACGAACAAGCAGGGGGAGAGAGCATTGAGTTTGCTAGACTTCTGGGAGGCATGCAGACTGCAGGACTGGCTCTGCTGCTCGGGTCCCCCACCGGGCAGGCTTTCCCCACAATGCTGGGATGGAGAGAGCCTGCTTCCATGTGCACAGCTGCAGACAAGAAGTATAGCCCTCCCCTCCTGCAGGAGCCAATGAGCCTGAGACCAGGGCAGGAAAGCTCAGCAGAGGGTCCCAACTTCAGAGCTTCCTAGTCTCTTACTGAGAGGACATTTCCCATGTCCATGAAAAGAACCTCCTAGATGGTTTCTCTTAGCCAAAGAGAAAACATCATTTCAATGCTAGATATTCATAGAAACAGCCAAAGGGTCGATTTTGGCAGATGCTTTGGGAAATTCAGGAAAAGTTTAAAGGTGAGGACTGTCTACCTTCTTAGGGTGGAGGTGAGCTCCAGGGTTTCCTTTCAGCTCTGGAATTCTGAGTTTCTGTGCTTGACAGTCACTGATCTGTAGAGCAGGAGAAATTGACCCAGACACCCAAGGTCATGACAGTTCAGTTGCTCCCTGGCCATGTGGCCTTGGCCCCTGCTGCATTTCTTGGATTCACTTTCTCTTTTTGGAGAAGATGTGACTCTCTGAGAGACAGTCAGTGCAGTGACTAAAGGCAAATTATCCCCATTTACAGCCTGGCTTTCCTACTCCTGGCACAATGGGAGGGGATGGAGGGGGGAGATGGTTAGTTAACCTCCCTGTGCTTTAGATTCTTCACCTAAAAAAAGAGTCCAGGGTCTCCACAGTGCTCAGATTAGTGCCTGTTCCATATTGAGAATCATGTAAATACTGGCTACCTTTAGCCTAGCTCTAATTTTATGGAAATCTGGGTAATTCTAGGCCCAGTACTTAGCATAACTTTTACCCCATATCAAGATTCCTAGGAATTAAACATGTTTCCATAGATATGGACATGTCTTGAGAATACTCCATAGCCAGAATTTAGTGTGGCTGAGTTGCCTTTTTATTACTTTTATATATTTCTAAACCCTTTTAAAGAAAGTGGTTTTCAAAATAAAGTAAAAGATTGTAATTAGGCTTTGCAATATCTTGTAAAACCGTACCCACAAAGATTTACCTCTTTTGTATTAAATGGAGCTGCATAGAATTAATTACCCGAAGAGATGGGTAAAAGTCTATCGACTGCTTGATGAGAGCTGTCACTGCCCCTGGCTCAATAACCTGGGCTCGCTAAAGGGAGGTCCACTAGGATTGCGGGCAGTTGGGAGGGCGGAGGGAAAGGATGCAACTTAAACCTTTCTACCAAAAAGAAAAGTTGCATTTAGATTCTATCATTCATTCATTCACCCCTCTTCACCCTCATTTAATAATCCTTCAGCTATTAAATAACCCTTGAGATTAGGAGTATGTATAAGAACTACTTGTTAAAATGAAGATATCTAGTTTTTTCCTGCTGATCTAATAGAGCTACCCTTAGGCCAGCAATCTTCATTTTCAGCTAAGACAGTAGAATATCTGGGCTTCAACCTGGAAAACACTTCTTGACTATGAGGAATGATGAAACCCACACTAGACAGACTTGTGGGCAATGTAGACAGTAGAAAATGTCATGTCTTTCCAAGTTAATGTGTTTAACATTTCAACATTTGTACTATGACATTTATTTGGTGATATATTTATTTGGAAACTTACATAATATTTCTATTAATAAATATTCCAAAAAGATCTCCCTAATAACTCACTTCCACTCTCTGAAGCTAACTTTGGGCTGTGAAGAAAGCTCAGCCAACAGCATTATAGCAAGCATTCTTCTGATTTGGAATTTAGATCTTGTATGCCAATTACAGAAGACCAGC
This sequence comes from Okapia johnstoni, assembly GCA_024291935.2. Taxonomy (NCBI): domain Eukaryota; kingdom Metazoa; phylum Chordata; class Mammalia; order Artiodactyla; family Giraffidae; genus Okapia; species Okapia johnstoni. The sequence continues at coordinate 30,516,958 of CM044327.1, read as the reverse complement.
ATCTAATTTATTGAAGATTTGTGTTTGCAACATGGAAGTATTTAATTTATAATTTTTAATTTTAATTTACCTGCAAGGGCAGTCTGGAAGGCAGGACCAATTAAAATTTTACCAGTTGTCAAATAAGTCCCCATGGAAACCTGAGTTAATTGGTTTCATAATTCCTATTTATTGCAGTGATATTATAATGTCCTTTTCAGATTAGAATGAGTGGTTGTCCAGCTCTTCTTCCCTTCATCCAACCTGGGTGGGACTATTGGACATAAGTAGGAAAAAGAGTAAAAGAGGGAAGTTTGGCCTTGGACCAGGCTGTAGAAATTGGTCAGTCTCAAAAGTCATGGTCAATGACTTAGAGGGGGTACTGTTATACAGGCTGTCCAAGGTGTGGCTGGGTTAGGACTCTCCACAGAGCCCTCAGGAAAAGATGGTGGCAGTGGTTCAGTGTGGACTTCTCATCGGAAAAAGAGCCAGCAGTTAGTATTCTAAGAGGGCAGGAGTCCTCGGAAGAGACACTTGCAAGGGTTAGGCAGGTGCTTGGGTTCTGACACTTGGTCTGAGCTCAAGGCAGAGCTCAGTCGTGGAGTGACCAGCAGGGGCTCAATGTGGATGGTATGTATCCAAGGGCTGCAGGACCAGTGGGTACCTGAGTGTTCAGGGTTCAGCCTCAGGCCATAGGCTCACATATTAAGGCAGCTGGACAAAGGCCTCTCTCAATTCCTTGTTGGGGATAACTTGCTTAACTTTAAACTCTTTTCTATCTGGTTTAAAATATTCTCAGGATACAGGAGGGAATGTCTTAGAATTTAAACAAATGCTGCTAGTTCCCATGGCTGGGAAGAGAATAAATGGGTTATTCCCCAAGAATAACTCTTTATAAAGCCTCTAACCTGTTTAGAGGGTGAATGCTGATCCCAGAAATAAAAACTTCCAAAGGTCAAGTGTTAAGGGAATGGTGGAATCTTCAGGTTTAAATATGGTCCTCTCCACACTGGATGGCTGAAAATAGGAACGTGACTTCATTTCAACTCCCACACCTGCAAAATTTCTCCTCTGCCTTCTTCATAGCATTTACTCCGATCCAGGAACATTGTCAAGTGGAATGTGTACACCACACACATGCCTCTGTCTTATCCCTCATAATAACCCGAAGACTTGCAACATTATTACTTTATTTTACAGATGAGCAAAATGAGTCTTGAGAGAGGTTAAGTAACTTGCCCAGTCACAAAGCAAGGCAAGGATCAAAACTCTTTCAGTCTGAAACAGGAGGGACTGGGGCAGGACACAGCCTTTAAAAGAATGGTGTAACCATGGGATACGACATAAGTGGTTAGACCCAACTAGGTCTTTGATGGCAGACGAGGCTTCCACTAGACCTTGAGCCTCAGTATAAGCCCACTGTAACATATCAGCAAGCTAAATGACACACCTACGGGCACCGTGGTAGTTCCAGGGCTGACCATAAAATGTCAACAAGTGAGAGGTGGCCCGATTCCTGGAAATCCTCACCCTTTTCCCAGAATTTCCTAGAATACCCCTCCCACTCATTAGCTTATGAAATTGCCCACCTTATACCAGCTGACAACCTCATACCTTGGTGCCACTCTCACCTTCTGAGATGGCCCACACTCTGTCTGTGGAGGGTGTTCTTCTCTAGATTAATCCACTTCTTATCTATCACTTTGTCTCTTACTAAATTCTTTCTGTGATGAGACATCGGGAACCTGAGCTTCATTAAGTCCTGAGACCAGGTGTGTGAGCTCAGATAAGAGACAGTGGGTTTAACTCCCAGTCTGGGTTACACGGCTTCAAGTCTGCTTCTAGATCCTTCTCCTTAACCGCGATGCTCTGCTGTTGAAGACTACATCCTACAGAGAGTACACAGTGAAGGCTACATCACATGTAGTGTGTACAATGAAGGCTATGTTGTGTACAGAGTATACAATGCAGCCAAAGGAACACAGAGGTAGGAAGAGAAGATAGGGCTTCAGGTGACAGATCTGTCCATAGTAAGTTTTCTCAACATACTTATCTTCCATTCATTAAAAGAAAAAAAAAATTAGAGTGTCTTCTGTGCTCCTAGCATTGCTTTAGTGAGTTAAGTTGGCAAGAATTGCTGTCCTCATGAAGTTTCAAATAATGGCAGAGGCCACAGACAATTAAAAAAAAAAAAAAGATCTAGTAAGTACACTACAAAATATAATGCAAAGTATTGTTACTCCCAAACAGGGTTCACCTCTATGTGGGTGTGAAGCCAAAGGACACATTCAAGGCAAAGAGTGGGAAAAGGAAGGATTTCTTACCACAAGTAAGGAGAACACTGGGGATCTTTCCAGAAGCAGTATCTCCCCAGACAGCAAAAGCAGGGCATTTTTGAGCTAAGGGCACATGCATATTCATGAAGGGGCTTGGGTGGTTGACAGAGTCCAAGGTTTAGTTGATCGAGGTCATGAGGGTCAGGAAAGGTCAACTTCATCCTTCCTTAGGTTCCAGTTGATCTTGTTGAACACTTCAGGCCAATCTTGACCACTGAAACAGAACTGGGAGACTTTTTTTACAGTTTTGTTTTTAATTAATTAATTAATTTTAATTGGAGGCTAATTACAATATTGTGGTGGTTTTTGCCATGCATTGACATGAATCAGCCACGGGTGTACATGTGACCCCCATACAGACCCCCCTCCCACCTCCCTCCCCACCCCATCCCTCTGGGTCACCCCAGTGCACCAGCTTTGAGTTCCCTGTTTCATGCATCGAACTTGGACTGGTCATCTATTTCTCATATGGTAATATACATGTTTCAATGCTGTTATATCAAATCAGTGCAAGACAGAAAAACAGACGCAGATGTAAAGAACAGAATTTTGGACTCTGGGAGAAGGCGAGGGTGGGATGATTTGAGAGAAATGGGAGTCTTTACAACCGACATATGATCTTCGCTATTGTTGCTTCTTTTGCCTGATGACTGCCATTTGCCTCTGCCTTCTTTTGTTCCCTTAAGATCATTAACTACTGAGACCTGTTAAGGACACGCATTGTGGTTAGACCTCAATCCCAAAATGGCTTAGGCCCAAAATGGCTTCTCTTCTGTCAAGAAATCCATGCCTGGCCCTCTTTCTCTGGAGATCCCCTACCCTATCTGTTTACACTATGATTACAAATTATAAAAATTAATTACAAAATAAAAACAAAAGTAAACCTAATAAAAACAAATATTTATTGGTTATCAAGCTGTGAGTCTTATAAGGATAAAAATATGTGTTGAAGGGACTTTGGGAATATAGGGCATGGCTGCTGCTGCTGCTGCTGCTAAGTCGCTTCAGTCGTGTCTGACTCTGTGCGACCCCATAGACGGCAGCCCACCAGTCTCCCCCGTCCCTGGGATTCTCCAGGCAAGAACACTGGAGTGGGTTGCCATTTCCTTCTCCAAGGATATGGCTACTTAATTTTAAATATGATCAGGATAACCTCAGGTTCACAGAGAAGGTGATACTTGATTAAAAAAACAAACTTTAAGGGAATGAAGGTACTAGTCAGGCACATGTGAGAGGGCAAAAATTCCAGGCAGAGGGCCTGAACAGGGTGAAAGCCTTAAAACTAGAGGTTGCTTGGGATATCGGAAGAAAGGCAGGGGACCAGAGTGGCTGGCATGGCTGGAGTAGAGGCATGGAGACGAAGGGCCATGCCAGCCATGAAGGGCCTCCTAGGCCATTGTAAGGGATTCGACTCTACTTGGTGGGAAATGGGTGACCGTTGCAGGGTCTTGATCAGAGAAGTGACTGGCACAACATGAACTCATTTTTTTTTTTTTTTTGGCCACACCGCATGGCTTGTGGGATCTCAATTCCCTGACCGAGGATCGAAACCCAAGCCACGGCATTGAAAGCCAGGAATCCTAACCACTAGACCGCCAGGGAACTCCTGAACTCACTTTTCTAAAATAAAAAAATACTTTTAAAAGTGGGAGTCTAGTTATTGTACAATATCATATAAATTACAAGCATACAGTAGAGGGTTCCACGACGTTTAAGGGCTAGACTCCATTAGCTTGTTGTGGTTTTAGTCTTGAAGTTGTGTCTGACTCTTTTGCGACCCCATGGAGCAGCCAAGCCATTACTGCTCTCAGGACTGAAGGAGAAATGGGGAGAGAAGAGTGGTCCCGAAACCCAGTGAGAGGCAGAGCTGAGTAAACAGCACATCCTGCTTACCAATAAATCGGAAGGAAGGCAGCAAGGGGGTCTGGGGGCTGGAGTCTGCAGCACCTGACTCCTGGAGAAGACAAAGGACCTGGCCTGGAGAGGGCACAGAGTCAGCAGCACAGATGATGCACAAAGCCTCAGGCTGGGTGCGATCGTCAAGAGAGGGAGCGCAAATAGTGAGGATAAGAGGACAAAGAACTGAGCCTGGACCTGTCCATCATTAAAACTTTGGGGAGAAAAGGAAAAGCAAGCAAAAGGCATTACATACAAAGTCCCCTACATGTGAACGAGTTCCATTCCAAGAGCAGGTCTGTGAGTCCAATTTGTTTGGAAATCCAACAAAGCTAGCCTTCAGGTAAGGTAAGGTAAGGTGTTAGTTGCTTAGTTGTGTTCAGCTCTTTGTGACCCCAAGGACTGTAGCCGGCCATGGAAGGCTTCTCTGTCCATGGGGTTCTCCAGGCAAGAATACTGGAGTGGGTTTTCATTCCCTTCTCCAGGGGATCTTCCTGACCTAGGAGTCAAATCAAGGTCACCTGCATTACAGGATTCTTCTCACTGTCTGAGCCACCAGGGAAGCCCTAAAGTTAACCTGGTGGTTTAGTAGTTAAGTTGTGTCCAACGACTTAAGGGTAGTCCCACCAGGCTCCTCTGTCCATGGGGATCTCCAATCAAGAATACTGGAGTTGGTTGCCATTTCCTTCTCCAGTCAAGTTAGCCTCAGTTCAGTTCAGTTCAGTCGCTCAGTCGTGTCCAACTCCTTGTGACCCCATGACTCGCAGCACGCCAGGCCTCCCTGTCCATCACCAACTCCCAGAGCCCACCCAAACCCATGTCCATTGAGTCGGTGATGCCATCCAACCATCTCATCTTCTGTCGTCCCCTTCTCCTCCTGCCCGCAATACTTCCCAGCATTAGGGTCTTTTCCAATGAGTAAACTCTTCTCATGAGGTGGCCAAAGTATTGGAGTTTCAGCTTCAACATCAGTCCTTCCAATGAACACCCAGGACTGATCTCCTTTAGGATGGACTGGTTGGATCGTCTTGCAGTCCAAGGGACTCTCAAGAGTCTTCTCCAACACCACAGGTCAAAAGCATCAATTCTTCAGTGCTCAGCTTTCTTTATAGTCCCACTCTCACATCCATACATGACCACTGGAAAAACCATAGCCTTGACTAGATGGACCTTTGCTGGCAAAGTAATGTCTCTGCTTTTTAATATGCCATCTAGGTTGGTCATAACCTTCCTTCCAAGGAGTAAGTGTCTTTTAATTTCATGGCTGCAATCACCATCTGTAGTGATTTTGGAGCCCCCCAAAATAAAGTCTGACACTGTTTCCACTGTTTCCCCATCTATTTGCCATGAAGTGATGGGACTGGATGCCATGATCTTAGTTTTCTGAAAGTTGAGCTTTAAGCCAACTTTTTTACTCTCCTCTTTCACTTTCATCAAGAGGCTCTTTAATTCTTCTTCACTTTCTGCCATAAGGGTGGTGTCATCTGCATATCTGAGGTTATTGATATTTCTCCTGGCAATCTTGATTCCGGCTTGTGTTTCTTCCAGCCCAGCATTTCTCATGATGTACTCTGCATATAAGTTAAATAAGCAGGGTGACAATATACAGCCTTGACGTACTCCTTTTCCTATTTGGAACCAGTCTGTTGTTCCATGTCCAGTTCTAACTGTTGCTTCCTGACCTGCATACAGGTTTCTCAAGAGACAGGTCAGATGGTCTGGTATTCCCATCTCTTTCAGAATTTTCCACAGTTTATCATGATATACACAGTCAAAGGCTTTGGCATGGTCAATAAAGCAGAAATAGATATTTTTCTGGAACTCTCTTGATTTTACGATGATCCAGCGGATGTTGGCAATTTGATCTCTGATTCCTCTGTCTTTTCTAAAACCAGCTTGAACATCTGGAAGTTCACGGTTCACGTATTGCTGAAGCCTGGCTTGGAGAATTTTGAGCATTACTTTACTAGCGTGTGAGATGAGTACAATTGTGTGGTAGTTTGAGCATTCTTTGGCATTGCCTTTCTTTGGGATTGGAATGAAAACTGACCTTTTCCAGTCCTGTGGCCAGTGCTGAGTTTTCCAGATTTGTTGACATATTGAGTGCAGCACTTTCACAGCATCATCTTTCAGGATTTGAAATACCCAGCTAACACAATCAGCTATATAGTACTGCAGGATAATAGGTTTATAATACTTTTCCCACAAACAATACATAACAAGCAAACACAAAAAATAATGAAAACATTTTTAATCTCACAGTACAGTTCCTTGCAAAATACAGTAGGACAGCATAACAGCTGGTATCCAGGGGCTGGCATCGAGGGAACAGGACACACGTTTGCATCTTTGAAAGTTCACAGCTTGAAGGTAGGGGACTTACTCTACAAAGAAATAGCTTTGACATTGGATCACAGCAGAAAGTAGGAGATCCTGGAAACCAAAAAAGACCATCCATTAAGGGAGAGGGCGTGATCCACTGGGTCAAATGCAGCTGATGATTTGAGTGAGATGCTGGGAGAGAATTGACGTGTAGATTTAGCAACATGGAAGTTACTGGTGTCTTTGTCAAGAGACGTTTCCAGGGTGTGCTGGAGATAAATATCTGAGGGGAATGGCCTTCAGGGAGAAGAGAATGAGAGGGCTTTCTGACAGCAAGGTAAGCAATTCTTTCTAGCATTTTTGCTGCAAGGAGGAGCATAATACTGGGTTGAGAAGTAGGGAAGAAATAAGGGTCAAGAAAAAATATCTGGATACACAGCAGCATGTTTCCAATGACGATGGCAATGTTCTAGCGGAGAAGAAATGCATGATTCAGGAAAAAGAGGGGGAACTATTATACCCAGAGCCATGTCTTAGCTCTTGTTTCTTCTGTAGAAATGGGGTCAGCGTCTTCCTGTCATTTTTGAGGGGCTCTTTGGTGAATGAATGAGATACAAGAGGACTCAGCAGCACCCCCTCCACCAATGGGCATTCTTGGCATCAGCATTGCCACCTCCTGTCTGACTTTGGAGCATCCACGAGTCCCTCCAGGGAAGGAACAGCCAGGTTCTTGGCACCTCCTGGGCCCCGGGCACTGTGCTTCATAAACATTAACTCTAATCTTCACAACAACCCAGAGCTTTATCTCTCACTTACAGAACTGAAGGGTTGCTTGGCAATGCCTCAGAGAGGCTAAGGAATTTATCAGGGGCCAGAGCTCGCAGGACACGGAGCCAAGACAGAAACCCTGGTCTTTCTGACAAAGCCGGCGAGTCCAGTCTCTCTCCCTGGCCGGCCTCCTATCCCATTTTTCTTTCCCTGCATCACTGTTCCCTCCTCCCCTTCTCTTGCACCTCTACTTTCTGTGCACTCTTGTCTAGAAGCAATACCTACTCAGTCCCAGTCATTCAAAATCAGCTCTGATAACATTAACACCTTATGGCGTTAATACCTAAAGTTACCCTCCTCTGGGCGTTGGTGATGGACAGGGAAGCCTGTGTGCTGAAGTCCATGGGGTCGCAAAGAGTCGGACACGACTGAGCGACTGAACTGAACTGACTCTCCAAGATGTACTATTTCTCTTCTAAAAGGGACCCCTTGCCCACCCCTGCCCCTGACCCTTGCCAAGACAGACCTCCATCCCATTCCCACAATAAGTCTCTAACAGTGGACTTTCACATATGGTGATTGTTGGAGACAGAACAGAGATTTGGAAGAGCTCCTGAAGCAGCACTGTTTACAGTAGCGGAGACATGGAAGCAATCTCTAAGCATCCAATGGTAGATGAGTGGATAAGGAAGATGTGTAACATTTATATCATGGAAGACTGCTCAGCAGTGAAGAAGAATGAAATAATGCCATTTGCAGCAACATGGATGGGCCTAGAGATGATCATACTAAGTGAAGTCAGGCAAAGACAAATAACATATATGATATTACTTACAAGTGGAATCTAAAAGATGATAGAAATGAGTTTATTTGCAAAAGAAAAAATAGACTCACGGACATAGAAAACAAACTTATGGTTACCAAAGGGAAAAGAAGAGGTTAATGGGTAGATTAGAAGTTTGGGAGTGTCAGAGGTACACTACTATATGTGTGTGTGCCCAGTCGCTTCAGTTGTGTCTGACTTTTTGCGACCCCATGGACTGTAGCCCACCAGGCTCCTCTCTCCAGGGATTCTCCAGGCAAGAATACTGGAGTGGGGTTACGTGCCCTCCTCTAGAAGATCTTCCCAACCCAGAGATGGAACCTGGATCTCCTGCATTGCAGGTGGATTCTTTACTATTGAGCTACTAGAGAAGCCCCCACACTACTACATATAAAATAGATAAATAACAAGGACCTACAGTATAGCACAAGGAACTGTATTCAATATTGTGTGCTATTTATAAAGAAAAGAATCTAAAATATATATACATATACACACACAAATCTATATATGTAACAGAATCATTTTGCTGTACATCTGAAACATTGCAAATCATCTATACACCAATGAAAATTTTTAAAATTAAAAACTTTTTAAAATAAAAAAGTAAAAATAAAAATCCCTGAAATCCAGCTGCACAGGTCAGTCTCTATGCCCCTGAAAGATTGCTGTGTCCGTTCATGCTGTTCGTGTGGACGGCCACTTATCTTTCAAGTCCCCAAAACTTTTGTGACCTCAACCTCTGCCAGGTCCATGCTATCAATAGCTTTTTTTCCTGATCAAGTTGACCAACACTATTGTCCACCCCATTCTAAATACTCTTCTCCCCCTTTCACTCTCTCCTGTTCCCTTCCTTTCTCTTGCTCTCTCCATTACACACACACACACACACACACACACACACACACACACACACACACGGACTGCTCTCCTCAGAACTTGGACAGGATTTGGGGAGGATGAAGTGACCTGCCACCGTTGCTAATAGGTCAGATCAATATCATGTAAGGCACCCCATCCTTCTTCATTTTCTCATCATGAGGCGATCGATAGCCTTGCCCGCCTCTAAACCTTTCCCAGAGGCTCCACACTTTTCATTCCTCCTTGTTGTTTTCAGGGCTGAACCTCTTCACTCTAAGATGCTCAGGACAGGAAAGGAGGCACTGATCCCAAATTCACCAAGCTCGAGGGGCTCATGCTCACTGCTGTGTCGCTCCCGTAGCACGTGAGTGTTCACAGGTGTGTGCAAATAAGTGCGTGGCCATGGGCGCCCATGAGCATCTATTTCTTAAATGTAAAGAGATCAATAGCATTACTTTTCTGCACCTTCGGGGAATGTAACCTACCAGAGGAGGAACAAAGTGCAGAAGAATTTATTCATCCCTATAAATTAATGTCATATGGAAAAACTCCTCTACACTAATGAAGAGCTGGCAAATAACATGACCTGGTTTCCAGGAATGCTGTTCAGTCCATTTACAATGTTCACTCCAGATCCTAAAGCTTTATTCTCTGATGAAGGGTATGTGGATGTGCCTCTGACCTTACACAGCACAAGCAAATGTCAGTATATTGTGGTCTGAAGACATAGAATGTTCCCTTTGGGGCTTCCCTGATGACTCAGCAGTAAAGAATCCGCCTTCCAATGCAGGAGACACAGATTCCATCCCTGGGTTGGGAAGATCCCCTGGAGGAGGAAATGGCAACCCACTCCAGGATTCTTGCCTGGAGAATCCCATGGACAGAGGAGCCTGGTGGACTACAGTCCATGGGGTCACAAAAGAGTCAGACACAACTTAGCGACTAATCGATAACAGCAAATGCTCCCTTACTCCAAATGGAAATGATACCTCCACGGGCCCAGCACCATACATCCAGATCCTCTGTGAGGGCTGGATGTTGAAGGCAGTGGCTGAGGTGAAAACACACAGACTTACTGTGTGTGTGTTCAGGGGACATACAAACCCACTCACCCAGCCTCCATGGCTCCTCTTTCAGATCACTGTCTTCCTGTTCCAGCTCCAACGTTCAGTCTGGACCCAGTGTCTGATGAGGGCCGTCAGATGTAGGCTGCAAAACACTTTCTCTCAGTCCTGGCAAGAGTCTCACTCAGCCTCTTGACTAAATTCTGCGACCCATGTTGCGAAGTTTGTCAAGTAAGAGCTTCACGGCTGAAAACTGAGGGTAGCAGACACCTGTCTTCCAAAAGCAACCTGTATTTCACAACCTGGCCAGTTCAGAAAAAAGTATTACACTTCAGAAACATATGGCACGGTTTGGGGGTTGCTGAAGCCAACGGTTGCTGGCAAATAATTTCCGGTAGCTTCCAGGGAGAAATTGCCTTCTGTTCCTTCCTGGATCTTAAGTGCTATCTGCAGAGTGAACCCTTGATGTGAGGTGATACCTGGTGATGAATGAAGCTAGCACAGTTGCTCTTTCTAGAAAGTCTCCCCCATACACCAGGACCAACTGAATGAGTTTGGAAATTCTACGAACGGAGGGGTGTTTCTTGCATTTTATACGATAACAAGAGGCTTACAATCCAAGCAAGAGGAATCTTTCTCTTCTTCTCCTCCTTAAAAATCCTACAAGTGTAAAAAGGAATGCATTTAAATCAGTTCTAATGAGGTGGATGAACCTAGAACCTATTATACAGAGTGAGGTAAGTCAGAAAGAGAAAGATAAATACTGTATTCTAACACATATATATGGAATCTAGAAAAATGGTACTGAAGAATTTACAGGGCAGCAGTGGAGAAAGAGACATAGAGAATAGACTTGCGGACATGGGGAGACGGGACGAGATGGTGCGATGTATGGAAAGAGTGACTTGGAAACTTACATCACCATATGTAAAATAGATAGCCAGGGGGAATTTGCTGTATGGCTCAGGAAACTCAAATAGGGGCTCTGTATCAACCTGGAGGGGCGGGATGAGGAGGAAGATGGGAGGCAAGTTCAAAAGGGAGGGGATATATGTATACCTATGGCTGATTAATGTTGTGGTTTGACAGAAAACAACAAAATTCTGTAAAGCAATTATCCTTCAATAAAAAATAAATTGAAAAACAAACAAATACACACACACACACACACACACAAAATCCTACAAGTGTCTTGTATGGGAAAAGAATGGATATGTATATATATGTATATGTATATCTGAATCACTTTGCTTCACACCTGAAACTAACACAACATTGTGAATCAACTGCACTCCAATATAAAGTAAAAAATTGTAATAATAAATGAAAAGAAATACCACCAGTGTATAGCATCTGATTCAGTGACGGTGTGACATGAATTCTCCAGGTCTTGGACTTCATGGACTTTGGGTAGGGACCATCCTCATCCAATCTCTGCACTCCTGAGAGTGTCTCAACTATGGACAATGTACACTTCTCACAATGTAGTGGTAAGAAGTCCAAGGGGCAGAAAAGACTACAGGAGTAGAGACAGGCGATAGAAACGGACAATTCCTAGTGAGCTTTGGACGTGAAACCCGCTTACCTCACCCTCTCTCCAGGGATAAGGTGCTTCTTTCCAGATGGATATCTGAAGCCCAGAGATGCACTTGTTCCGGTGTTAAGCTTTCCAGCCCTGAGGATCCCCTTGAAACTTGTGCTCTCCCGCCTCCCTCTGCCTCTGGGGTAACAGCCCCCTCCCTCCAGCCTTGCCTGGCACCCAGTGTGCCCTAACTGTTATCACTGGGCAGAAACCCCTCCCAGGCAGGCTGTGGAGAGATCCCCTTGGCCACCCTCCAGGATCCATGGAGCACAAAGTGATGGCCCGTGCTTAGCTGACACCGTCCCAAGACCCAACCCTTTTCCTACCCCCAGGAGATGAGACTGGTCATGTCCTACTGCTCTGCCCCTTCTCGGCCTCCTCTGATTTTGCTGTATCCCTGCCTTTTGCCCTTAGCTTACCACACAGATGCTTTTAACCTCTGAAAGCCTCCCTGGCACCCTTTCCTGGGCTATCACTCGTGTCCGCACCTTTGGTTCAGGTATAATTTAGTGCCGCTGCTCTCATTTCAGTCTCTGCAGTCTGGGGTGGCCTGGTGACAGTTTTCGAGTCTCCTTGTCGTGAACCCTCTGGTTTGAGAACTTCAGCAGGTTTTGGCCAAGTACCTTGACTTTACAAGGTCAGAGTTGTTCACACTGGTCCAGTTAGTAGAATATAGGGCGATGAGAAAGAGGTGGGGGAGTGGGAAAAGGAGGCAGAGGATGGGGAAGCAGGAGGGGGAGGAGGAGGGGAAGGGGAAGGAGACGAGGGAGGAATAAGCAGAAAAGGGAGAGGAGACAGGGAGGGCTTTTTTAGTTTTGTTCTTTTATGTTTTTGTTTAAGTATTAACTTCTAAATCTGAAGAGGAAAACATATAAGAAGAATCATAACCAGCAACCAAATCTAGTTGGAACTCGTCCTTAGGTTTGGACTAGTCCAAATCCACCCACAGGCTGATTAAGAGCAAGCAATGCTATGCCAGGAGTCTGTTCCCCACAAGACTGGGCTTCTGCCTTATGCATGCTCAGCTCCAAGGAACTCACAGGTCCCCTTGCCCCTGGCCATGACCTCGGGCACTAAGGGGGTACCCCCGCCCAGGTGCTGGGGATGTAGTGCCATCTGCAGGGACCCTCCCCAGCCCGTCGATGTCGGTGCTCCGTTCTCCCTAAACAGAGCTCACCACGAGCCCTGTTGTTTCTTTCACTCTGACTCCATCTCCATTTGCGTCCTTCCTCTGTCCTAATCGGAGCCTCGGGCTGTAGAAAATCCCAAATATCATAATCACACAGGCCTCCCGAGTCTTCAGGGAACCGATGGGTAAATGAGCCACTGCAAGAAAAGCCATAGAAAATAGGCATTGATCCGAACGTGGAGGTGAAGTGTGTGAAACTGTTTATAAATTGTCTGGATAATTGTAGGCACTGGAGTGGGACATGAGGGCTTCCATCCTCTCTGGTTTTTGAGCAACTTTAATTAACTTCCAGACAGGAGCTAGCATACTCTTCAGAGCCAAGCAGGGCTGGATTCAAATTCTCACTAGTCTGATTTGAGGGTTTCCCTTGTGGCTCAGCTGGTAAAGAATCCGCCTGCAATGCGGGAGACCTGGGTTCGGTCCCTGGGTTGGGAAGATCCCCTGGAGAAGGGAAAGGCTACCCACTCCAGTATTCTGGCCTGGAGAATTCCATGGACTGTATAGTCGACGTGGTCACAAAAAGCAGGACACACTTTCACTTTCAGTCTGATTTGAGAGTGCTCTCCTTTTCATCAGGTCACAATTTCCTTATCTGTGACATAGAGGTAAAGTTTCTTTGAGTGTTGCAGAAAGACCTAAAATGAGGAAGGAAATCAACCCTGAATGTTCACTGGAAGGACTGACACTGAAGCTGAAGCTCCAATACTTTGGCCACCTGATGCGAAGAGCTGATTCATTGGAAAAGATCCTGATGCTGGGAAAGATTGTGAGCAAGAGGAGAAGGGGGTGACAGAGGATGAGATGGTTGGATGGCATCACTGACTTGAGTTTGAGCAAATTCTGGGCGATAGTGAATAACAGGGAGGCCTGGCGTGCTGCAGCCCATGGAGTCACAAAGAGTCAGACATGACTGAGCCACTGAACAACAACAACACGGCTCAAACAGAACATGGTCTGGTGCACACTGGTGACTCCCTGGTATTCCTGGGTCCTCTTAGAATAGGACCCAGATCTCTGAATCCTCATCCTGTTTGAATTCAGGGTGTCATTTTCTCCCCCAAGCCGGCTCTTCCCCACTGATTCCTTGCCCATCTGAAGGCTGAAGACCTTTTTAAAAAAAATAAAATAAAATTTTTGACTGCCCTGGGTCATTGCTGCGGTGCAGGCTTCCTGTTTGTGGCTTTGTTCCCTGTTTGTTACACTTTGTTGCGGTGGGCAGGCTTCTCATTGCAGTGGCTTATCTTGTTGCAGAGCATGGGCTTTAGAGCGTGCGGGCTTCAGTAGTCATGCTGCATGGGCTTAGTCGCCCAGTGGCATGTGGGATCTTCTCAGACCAGGGATCGAACCAATGCTCCCTGCATTGGCAGGTGGATTCTTAACCACTGGACCACCAGGGAAGTCCTGGCTGGAGATTGTGAGTCCCCCCTTTCTCTGGCATGAGGTCCTCTCCCCACCCTTTTGCATTCTGTTCTCTGTCCCTGGAGACCCACTCGCGAATAAGGATGACAGCAAGCCCTTTGTTTCTGGCTGAGGGTGTTGATAGGGGGCAAGAATAGGAGACAGATTGGGGTGGGAGGGTGAGGTCAGGGAGTTTATTCCCTGGTTCCTTCTCTTGGGGTCGACCTGGACTGGCACCATCCCTTCTCAGAAGATCAATATTCCTCTCTAGGGCTCTCTCTCCTGAAATTGCCCATTTGATTCTGATAATAGAGTCCTCCCCTGTCATTTCGAATCTAGCCTCAGGGTCCTGGACAGTCCCTTGCGGGCCCTCTGTACCTTTGTAATTAGGCCCTTTGTAAAACAAAACAAAGCTTACTCAAATTATCTTAATTGGATAGGTCATCTGTGTCCCGTAGGAATTCTAACAGCTTCAGGGGCTATATCTCTCCGGATGCTCAAATCAAGAATCTAGAAGTCATTTTCACCCACCCTTTCCTATACCCCTAATTCCCACTGGCCATCCAGCCCTGTCAGACGTGCCACCCAAATATTTCTGTATCTGGACCTTTTCTTTCTATCCCCAGTGATGGTCTCATCAGCTGAGATATTGATCATTGTGTGTTTGGGTTTCCCCAGCTGCCGGCCAGATGATCTCCCTGACTCCACTGGTACCCCCTCCTTGATCCATCCTTCCTACTCCCAACAGGATGGTTTGCAGATTCTTTCCCAGGTTGCCAGTCCTTAAAAGACAAGAACTCAGCATGGTGCTCAAGACACATCCCAACATGAACTTGACCTACTCCCTCTCCAGTGTTTCCTGCCCCCCTGTTCTCAGATTTGGCCACGCAGGCCACCTATGGACTCTGCAGCCCAATCATGTGTGGCCACATCCGAGGCAGATTCAGCAATACCACCTTGACATGAGAGAAGCGGGGCGGGAGAGGGAGCGATGCTTCGGATGGATGGTGTTTCTGGCTCCCATCATCCTAGAACATTTGTCCCAAGATGTGGAGAGAAGGCAGCAGCTGTAAACTCGCACACCACCCCCTTCCCCGCCCCCGCGCCCACGTACTCCCCTGCCCATCCCCCCAGTGTGAGCTCCGCCATTCAGCCTGGGGCTTCGGGAGAAACACGTTTTGTTGAACATGACTTTGAAACTCAAGCCAACTCCTTCATCTGCTGCTTAGACAGAGAAACACAATCTCGTTTCAATATTGGGAAACAATCTCTCTTGGATGTAGTGAGAAGCGATTCATCAGTTTCCTAATGAGTTTCCAAGATTATCTTGAGTGTTGCAATCTTCCCTTAAAGACAGACAAGTGACTTGCCTACCGTCCTTCACACCAAGGCTCTGTGTCCATGCAGCGCCTCTGCCGGGAGCATCCTGCCCATCCTTTTCTTACAAGTAACAGCAGAAAGCAGGCAGGCACTCCATCCCTCCATCCCTGGAAGCCCTTAGTCATAGCATCTGTTTCAGGACTCATCTCACTGTGTCTTAACTGGTTGTTGGACTGTGGGCCCCTTGAGGGCAAAGGAGGGTCTGACTCTGTCCCCACGTGCACTGTGCCTTTCCTTTGTCACTCGCCCTCTGGTCTGCCCGGTGTTCTACCTGCGGTTCACATCGCCTCCCTAGAGTAACGCCCTCAGTGAGGCTGCAGAGCTGTGGTTGTTTATAGAACTGGTCTGCCACCTCTGCTCTGCATCCTGGGAGAGACGCAGATGCACTGGGGAGAGACCAGGCACTTGGCTCCATCCTGTCCCAGGAGAAGAGAGCTCGTCATGAGGCCAAACCCCAATCCTTCAGAGTTGAGAGACAGGCTGGGCCCCCTAGCATCTGGGAAACTGAGGTTACAGCTCTGGAAGGAGAATGCAGGGTACACTGAATCTGGGCAGGCCCGATTTACCAGGAAGAATTTGGACAAGAAGCCCAGAGTTCAAGGCGGGGACCCAGAAGACACTCCACAGGCAGAGGAAGGTCAGCCTAGAAGAGCGAAGCACTGTGCTAGAAGCAACCTGTTTGGGGAGCCTGGGGGGCGGTAGTTGTCCAAAGAGCCAGCTTAGGAATCCAGACCAGACCAAGTTCCAGCTCTGTGTGTGATTGATGCAAACTTTCCTGAAGCTCTTGAGAGTTGCAACATGCTCCAGCCAAGCATCAGTGGATGGAAGAAAATATTTTGTCAAAGACAGAGTAATATTTTTGGTGTATTTATGATATCAAGCGTGGACATAAACAGGCATCACTCTTATGAGGATGTATGTCTAACAGGTCTCTCAGGTCCCGGAGGCATTTTATCTCAGGTTTTTATGAGCCGTCTTGAAGGGCAAGTTTACAGAGAAATCCCCAAAGCTGCCAGTGACATTCAGCATTTTCTGAAAGTAAAATATTAAGCAGATTGACTCAGGTAAGCTTTCCAAAGGAGGTCCGCCCACCCTGAGAGATGAGGGGTCTTGAGACGAAGGCCAGATGGCTCTTTACCAAGCTGTCTCACAGGGAGGTCTCACGTTGGTGGATTCTCTGTGCCCTTGAGATGCCAACTTTGTCCTCGTCCTGGAAGCAGGTGGAAGCCCGGATGCTGACTGGCACTAATCGAATTAAAATTAAAGTCCATCAAGAGGTGGAAAGCTTCTTTGGATACAATGGAAATTATTTTGATCTGATTCAAGGAATTCTCATTTTTCCTGCTGGGTTAAAGCCCCTTTCTAGAGAGGTAAAAATAATAACTCCAGTTGTGCAGTAAATACAGAGTCAGAACAAAGGGAGGTGGAGAGTCTGGGAGATTTTTATCCAGGCCATGGTATTGTGTGATGAATCATCCCTACCCTTTGCTACAGAACACCTCTCTAGTAATTTAATTAAGGTTGTCTTGCAGAGTCAGTGTCTTCTTAGCTTGGCCATTGCTGGAAAAACACTGCCAAGCTGTGTCCTGTCGAGTTTTTTGTGATCCAGACTATTTCTTTATGTTCATGCATTAGAAGACAATTGATTGGGCTTTTGCTTCCTAAATATTAACCACATACTTGTCCTGCCTCTCTGAGACCCAGCTCACCTTGTATGGGATTGGAGGACATTGCAAATCCTTTGGTCACATATTTACAGAGAGTCTCTTATTTATGTATCCAGATTGCTTAACATTTTGTATGGATTTAATAGTTGAACCCTTGGAAGCTAATCTTATTTATCTCATCTCCAAGTTCTTAGGGGACAACTCTGACATCCTCCCCATCCCAGACCCACAGTCACAACATCATGTTCTGGTAGAGGGATGACAGAGAATATGCATGTGTTACCCAAACACAGAGCATTGCTTGTAATCCACTCTAAACAGAGGGTACCACTTAGAGTCTGAAAGAGATTTTATTTAATGACAATTTTTTTTAAATTGAGGTATAGTTGGTTTACAATATTGTGTTAGTTTCTGATGTACAGCAAAGTGATTTGACAAAGTGATTCAGTTATTATATATATATATATATATTCATATTCATATTCTTTCCATTATGGTTTTATTAAAGGATATTGACTATAATTCCCTGTGCTATACTGTAGGACCTTGTTGTTTATCCCTTCTATATATAATAGTTTGCACCTGCTAATCCCCAACTCCCAATCCATCCCTTCCCTACCTCCCCTCCTCTGTGGCAACCATTAATCTGTTCTCTACATCTGTGAGTCTGTTTGTCTCATAGATAAGTTCATTTTGTGTCGTATTTTAGATTCCACATGTAAGTGATATCATATGGTAACTGTCTTTCTCTGTCTGACTTCACCCAAGCAGCTGCAGATGGCATTATTTCACCCTTTTCATGGCTGAGTAGTATTCCATTGTGTGTATGTACCACATCTTCTTTATCCATTCCTTCTTTGATGGACACTTACGTTGCTTCCATGTCTTGGCTGTTGTAAATATTGCCACTTTGTACATTTGGGTGCATGTATTTTATCAGATTATAAATTTCTGGATATATGCCCAGGAGTAGGATTGCAGGATCATACGCCAACTCTATTTTCAGTTTTTTGAGGAACAGCCATATTGTTCTTAAAGATAATTCTTTCCTAAACTTTCTAAGTAAAATCATGAAATCAGTTTTCCAAATAGGTGATACAGATTAAATATATAACAGACACCCAAAGGTCTTGTTAAATTCTTGGTAGACTTATAGATTATTCAAAGAAATCATGGGGTTCAGAGGTTAGCCAGAGCCTCTGGAGCAGGTACCAGTGAAGGGAACCAGGGACCCCCACATGGTAAGCCTCTGGCCCTGCCATTAAAAAGACAATGCTGGGCCACGTGGATCATGACCCACAGAGGCAATTTCTGCTTTGCCTTCTCACCCCCAGGCAGGTGCAGGTCCCATCTCCTGAAAAGCAGACTGAGACTTAGATCTGTGTGCAGATGGGGACTCACTTTAAAAGCCAACACCTAAAAGAAATGAGAGAAGTGGGACAGAGTGGAGGGATCTGCTGGGCTATGATAAACACATCGGAGTCTTGTCAGAGACTCCAGGCCCATAACGAGCTTTGCAGGGATCTGGCTTTGAGGCAACAGAGCCAGGCCTCCATCAACCCTCCCACCCCTGGGGGGAGGGTGTCACCTTGTATGAAGTGGCTTCTCTGACTGAGGACAAATCCTAGCGGGGTCCTCAAGGAAGAGCCTTTGGCCACTGAGGCCCCCAGTGGCTGCAGATATGAGTGTCCCATCCTGGACGGGGCATGGGAGTGTCCAGCAAAGGTGAGATTCACAGATGCTGAGCAGATGACAGTCTCTGCTCCCAAAAGGCAAGGAAAACCCACCTTTAGAACTTAGATATCAACGGTCTGCTCTATTATGTGCCAAGATATGAAATCCCTGGGGGAAAGCTATCATCCTAGAAGCAATGTGACAATTTCACCATAAAAGGGATACATTTTCCATGCCACCTCCATTCAACATCCCCAAAAGGAGCCAACACACAGTACCTCCCAGCACAGCTTCTTGCCTTCTGCATAGTCACAGAATCAAGATGGTGCAGCACCGGTGATCCGGAGATCTGCTTGGGGAGTGGCAGACAGGGCAGAAAAGGTGCTTTTCAACTGTGACTGTGATACTGGCTAGACTGTGTGGAACTGAAGTTGGTTGCCTGCCCATGACCCTGGCCAAAGACAGAAAAACAAATGGTATCATCTCTGGTGTCTGATCTCCTTCTCTGCTCCGAAGCCCAGTACCTCTCCTTCACCCCCTTCTCTCTCTTAGTCCAACCACTGTTGGGAAAGAATGTGAAATTTACTGGCGTTAGATGTAGGTGACTCATAATCACTGTCTCCCTTCCTCTCCCCCTACCCCATGAAATACTAGCTTCAACTTGTTGGCAATCAGTCCTAAAGCAGATGGGGCACTGCTCACAGCCCTGGCAGTACAAGTGAAAGTGTGAAAGTGAAAGTCACTCAGTCGTGTCAGACTCTTTGAGACCCCATGTTCTGTACAGTCCACGGAATTCTCCAGGCCAGAATACGGGAGCGGGTAGCTTTTGCCTTCTCCAGGGGATCTTCCCAACCCAGGGATCGAACCCAGGTCTCCTGCATTGCATAAGGAATTCTTTACCAGCTGAGCCACAAGGGAAGCTCTGGCAGTACCAGGCAGAGAAGAAAGAACATCTGGAGGACGTGGAAGACCCTGGTAGTAGCTTGTCCCATCTTCTTCCTTCTCTTCTGTTTTGCTGACCGAGATCCAATTTTACCTTGCATGGCCAAGGGCTAAGCTGAAAGACTACATTTCCCAGGCTCCCATGCGGTTGGGTGTGTCCTAACTGACCTAAGTGAAGGTCCCTGGGAGACAGGCAGAGGAAGAATTTCAAATCAAGCTAATTCCACTCCTAGGCTTTACTTTTCATTCAGCACCCTGCTGCCCTTCTTCCTCTTGCTTGGAACATGCCTGTGGTGGCTGGATAGTCAGCAAACATTTTGAGCAATAAGGTCACCTTGAGGATGATGGAGCAGAAAAGCAGAAGCAACGCAGTTCCTTGAAAATCCTAACACTAATATACCTATCACAGACCACTTGCTTCCTCCATGTGAGAGCGCAGTGAATCTCTACCTTGTTTAAATCATGTATGTAGGCTTTACGTTACATGAGGCTGAAACCAACCATGATTGATACAGAATTCCAGAAGTAGGACGCTACAGACAACAGAACCCAAAATATCAAATGGAGGAGGTGGGGAGGCTGACATTCAGGATTTGGGTCTTGTAGTCTAAAATCCCTCCTGTCCTTGTTACTGCGCTGGTGAAATATTTTGTCAATCTGTTGCCTACTGTACCTTGAAAATCAGACCTCATGCTGAGCACAGTCAAAGTGTTGGGAAAAGTGGTAAGAAATTAAAAATTGTGCTAGCATCCTCCTGCTGCTCTCAGCAAGAGTCCTACAATAGAATAAGACACTCGGCGGAGAGCTAGCCACGCTACAGGCCCAGATGGAGAGAAAGATCAATTTACTAAGAGAGACGGTCCTGCCTACAGCCTGCAATCTGGGTTGAATAGGAGCCTCATAATTTAGATCTTGCAGGGTTGGAAAAGCCAAATGCATTTGCACCCCGAAAGGAAGCAGTTATGAGAAGCGGCTGCACAACTGCTGAGAGAGAAGATTGAGATTGTCTCACAGGAAGTTAGGAACCTGCTGACAAGTTAAAGGTAATACATTCCCATCCAGGTTCAATGTATCAGATGAGTCCAGGAAGTGACCGTTAATTTGAGAAAGTAAGACTTCGCAGAGCACAGAGGCCGGTAAATAAAAGATGCGACCCTTCCCGATAAAAATCTCTTTTTAGCCTGCAATTTACTTTGCATACGACTGAATAGATGCAGCAAGGCTGGATACTTGGTCAACTTCAAAGAAAACAAGATGGGGGGAGGGGTAAGATAGGAGCTTGGAATTAACAGATACACAGTACTATACATAAAATAGATGACCAACAAGGTTATAGCACAGGGAACACAGCTCAGTATTTTGTAATAATCCATAAGGGAAAAGAATCTATAAATATATACATACATATATATAAGTATATATACGTATAACTAAATCACGTTGCTGTACACCTGAAACTAACACAAAGCTGTAAATCAACTATACCTCGAAAAAAATTTTTCAAAAACAGGATAATGATTATAATAAACAAACATGTCAATCGGCAGGCTGAGGCTTTTCTACTTTCAAAGGGATACCTGGGCGCCCAAACTACACATGCAGGGTTAGATATGGAGCCCCCACCCCCAGGGGTACTCTCTAGAACCTGATTCAGATGTGGTCACAGACAACAATGGCAAGCACTGTAGCATCCGGGGACAAAGGCAACTGGATGAAAAGGACAAGGAAGGCAGTTCTTTCCAGAAACCAGAACCAAGGCTACCTTTTGATCTAGCTCCTCACACACTCCACTGACAGGGCTGGAGACCCTTGCTATTCTTACCCAAAAGGATTTGATAGTGGCTCTGGATCAGCATTTCTTTTCTCCACTCTTTCAGATGGATGATTGTGTTTATCGGCTTGTTTTTATTGCTGCCATCCCATTTTTTTTCCTCCACTATGGTGCATTAGCTGTTTAGGAGCATATCACTTGCTTGTGAGTTTATGTGCCGCTGGACCGTAAGAAGAGACACCGAGATACAATGGAGCAGGCTGCACATCATCCAGATACCCTGAACGTTGAACTGGATGCAGCACTTGGGTAATAATTTGGACCTGACTCTTTGAGGCAGCCGGTAATTGCATTCTCTATGTCTCTCCTGGATATTGGGGAGCAAAGAAGAAGACTGTGTCAGAAACAGTTGCCTAACCATATCCAGTTTCTCTTTTTTCCTAACAGAAATTGATTGTTCTTCTTTGAGATGATGTCTCTGTTTAAAGGGCTTCCCTGGTGGCTCAGATGGTAAAGAATCCACCTGCAGTGCACGAGACTGGGGTTCATTCTCTGAGTGGGAAAGATCCCCTGGAGGAGGGCATGGAAACCCACTCTAATACTCTTGCCTGGAGAATCCCATGGACAGAGGGGCCTGGCAGGCTACAGTCCATAGAATGGCAAAGAGTCGGACATGACTCGATGACTAAGTGCATGCATGCGTGCGCGCGCGCGTGCACACACACACACACTATTTAAAAACAAGCAAAGAAAAAAATATAAGTGGCGGTCATGGGGATCTTCCAGGAAAGCTAACTAAAGTGGGATAATGCTTCTGAGAGGTGTGTCCTTTTACATCCTCTCTTTTTCTTTTTCCAGACAAAAACATGCAGATGATGACTGGCAATCTGCCAAGCAGCTTGGACAGCAAACCAACCTAAAGTGTGAAGCCATGCTCCAGTATAGTGGAGCAGAAAGGTAGAAGGAGGCTGGTGCCCTCCTACTCCTAGCTACATATCAGTCTTTCTTCTCTGGCATCAGTTCTTTTTGCCTTTAAGAGAGCAAGAAATAAACCCGCTTTATTTAAGCCACTTGTGTTTTCTGTTATCTTTAGATGAATGGAATCCTATTTGGTACCAAGGAAGAACACAGCCTTCACACTTCAGAAGTCTTGGCTTGCATATATGGCCTGTCCATAAGGCAGACCATCCAGCCTTGGCCAACCTTTATACTCTGAGAGCAGAGATTCTAAAAGCCTATGTTTAGAATAAACCAAGAAACAAACCCCTTGGGGCACAATCTCTGAAGCAAAGTAGGCTGAGTCTGGGCCTTCTAGGACTGCTGGGCAATGTCACTGTGGATAGGTCAAGTCCAAGTACACACAAGACAGATAGACCTGAGGACAATTTGCGTTTGAACCAGCTTGCTACAAGTCTACGAGGTCTAGATGCTCAATCCCCTGGCTTATCGAAAGCACAACATTGGTTTCTTTGACCAAGAGTTATAAAACCCATGGCCCAGCAGATAGAAAAATCCACGGGCTTTTCCATTTTAGTTAAGACCATGTGTAATGGGAAAGTATGGCCTGTTGCCTAATTTCATTTTTCCAATGGTGCTAGGAATCCTATTGCTGCTGTAACACATTGCAGTAAACAGTGATTATAAATAAAATCTATTCTCTTATAGTTCTGAAGATCAAAAGTCTTAAAATAGGTCATCAGGGCTGCGTTCCTTCTGGCCCTAAGGAGTGATCTATTCCTTTGCCTTTTCCAGCTTTTATAGGCTTTCTGCATTCTAGGCTTTTGCCTTGTTCTCCATCTTCAAAGCCAATAGCTTGGCATCTTTCAATCTGCCTCTCTGTCCCCTGCTTCCATCTTCACATGGCCTCTAAGTGATTCTAACTTTGCAAGCTCTCTCTTAAAAAGATCCTTGTGAAGATATTAGGCCCACCCAAAACATCTAATCCCCCACCTTAAGATCATTATCTCAGTGATGACTGCTAAGTCCCTTTTGCCACATAGGGTGACATATTCACAGTTTCCAAAGATTAGGACATGGACATCTCTGGGTGGTCATCATTCAACCTACAAGCACCAAGGTCAACTTAATATTCTCTCGAGTGTACTCAGTGGCCTGTATTTCCCACATCCCAAAGTAGTAGCCTCTCCAAGCTTACTATATTGTCTTTTTTTTTTTTTGCTATTAAAATTTCTATCAAGAGACCTCTAGAGGTGTAGATGTACCTAGAGTTTGTCCTACAGAGTGAAGTAAGTCAGTTAATATCATATATTAACACATATATGTGGAATCTAGGAAGATGGTACAGATGAACCTATTTCCATGGAAGGGATAGAGACAAAGGCAGAGAGAATTGCTATATGGACGTAGGGGGAAGAGGAGGGTGGGATGAATTGGGGGATTGAGATTGACATAAACACACTACCATGTGTAGAATAGCTAGCTAGCAGGAAGCTGCTGGATAACACAGGCAGCTCAGTTCAGTGTTCCGTGTTGACCTGGATGGGCGGGATGAGAAGGGGTGGATGGGAGGTTCAAGAGGGAAGATATATAGCCAATTCACTTGTTGTATAGCAGAAACTAATAATTTTAAAGCAATTATACTTCAATTAAAAAAAGTAAATAAAAACTCCCAATGTTAGTGTATAAAGCTGAGAGCTTTTATTTTGATTCCTTGTTAATCTGCTCCTATTTTGGAGATAAGGAGAAATTATCTTTAGGCCAATTCAACCTTATTAGAGGGGAAGCTTCATTACCAATGTGAGCTTGCATGGGACATTGCTGTAAGGGCCCTAAGTGAGGTGGGGCCATTAGGGTGGGAGGGTCACTTCATAACAGTGAACAGTGGGAATGTAAAAAGGCAGTGCTCAAGAAGAGCAAGAGAAAGATGGCGAAGTAGAAGGAAAGTAGACCTTCTATGATGAATTTTAGGAACAACGTCACTACAAATAGCTAATGTTAGCTGGACTTTGATTACATGTCCATGTAGTAGATTAAGTTATTGGTCCTAATTCTTTATACTGCTTCCCATTCAAATCCGTGTCCTTGGCCATGGAACTTTTTAATTCCTCCAACAAAGACAGGGTATATTTCCAAGGCCCTTATTTGGGACTCATCCACATAACTTTTTTGGCCAGCAAGATGTCACTGGCCAAAGATGAGAGAGTCATTGGCTTAGTGAACTTGCTTGTTAGGGTTTGCCCTCTTGTGATTCTGCTGTAGGAACAGGAAGGAAGACTATTCCTGCCCAGCCCACTGGCCCAAGAAGGATGAGAAAAACATGGAGCAGCCCAATGCAGCGTGCACTTGAAGTTGCCCATCATGATCTGCAGACGCATGAGAGACCAGAGCTTATCATTTCATGCCATTGAGATTTTAGTGATTGTTTATGTCAGGTTGCTTATTTCCTGGTCCAGTTGAGAATCTTTCTAAATGTTACAGGTATTCATTCATCTCAGTTAATTCATCTACTTGCAGAGTAGAAACCGTCCTCTGTACAATTATTATGCCATTATTATATATTATTTCTCTCATCTATCGCAGATGAGAAAACTGAGGCAATGGACCATTAACATACTTGCTCAAGGTCAGGCAACTAGCAGGTGTTGGAGCTACAGTTTGAACTTAGTAGGTCCATTGAGTTCTTTTTCTAATTAATTTATTTTTAATTGAATGACGATTGCTTTACAATACTGTGTTGGTTTCTGCTGTACATCAACATATTGGTCTCTAGTCAGCATAAGTTTCCTTTCTCTCTTTCAATCTTTGTGGCCCATTTTCAATATGCTTCAAACTATTGGGGTGTTAGATCCTTCTGTGAGCATATAAAATGAGAAATCCATGGGCTGAGTCTGGGGTCCTGGATTCTAATTCCGCTACCAATAAGGAATTGCTTTATTTGAAACTGCTAAAACTGCCCAGATAGGAACACTCTAGAAGGGGAAAAAAAATTTTGATTTGCCAATTCATGATCCACATTTTCAAGGTGTGATCTGGTAGACAATATAGCAGAAAACCAAAAACATGATCCCAGAAATAAATTGTCATTGGATGGCCAGGAAACGCCCTGTTCCAGAAGACTGGCCGTGTTTGAGATTTTTATAAAGAATGCTTTCTCTCTTGGCCTCAACTCTTGAAAAGGAGAGTTTTATTCCTTATGGAAACTTTTGGAAGCTGAGTTCACAGGTGGATGATAGACGCCTAGGAGGTCAATGATCATTTATAGATGAGACGTAAGGAACCCCCAAATGTGAATCTAAACACAAGCATCAGAAAGTGGGGTTTCCATGAAGCACATAGTTGATAAAGACTAGAAAGAGACCCAAGGAGGTTCAGATGTTTCTAAATAAAAGCAGGAGGCTCACAAGTCTACTGAGACCTGAAAGAAAGAAAAGATTTAGGAATTACTGATGGGGACAGTGAGAATTAGAATTTTGTAAGTTTAAAAAAAATTGTGTGTGTGTGTGTCACATATATGGTACCTGCCGTCTTTTGTCTGGCAGTAAACAAAAAAATAAAAATAAACAAAAAAGTCAAAAACCAAAAATAAGCAAAATTAAAAACAACTTGATAATGTTACTGTAGGAATTTTCAAGGGAGGTGAGAGCTAGGAAGACTACTTCTACTGTTCAGTCTTGGATGATGAAGGTGATAATAGTAATGATGATGTTAATCAGCATTTGTTGTATTATGTTCTTTATGGATTATTTATTTTCAAAGCAACCCTGGAAGGAAGATATTAATATTGTATCTCTTTGACAGATGGAGGGTTTGAGACTTAGAGTCTTTACATTATTCTCTGAAGTCACACAGTCTCAATGATGGGACTAGTGTTCAAATACAGAAAGTTTGACTTAGTGCCTCTTAACAAACAGGAAAACAAAAACAGAGGAAGTGGTTTCCATTTGGGAAAGAGAAATGGAGGTGTCAGAATCCCTTGGAATTTCCGTGATAGATGAAAAGGCACACATATGGCTGGCCAGTGAGGAAACCTGTGATATAGGTGGAAAAGCATAACCTATTAAGCTCTTGACAACCCCAACTCCCTGCCTGGCACAGGTGAGTACACTGTATGAGGGACCTCCGTCTTCCATGGCTCCTACCGCATTGATTCAGCTTCTTCAACAGAAACTCTGTCCTCCAGCTGCTTGGCACATTGCCTCTTTGCCTTTCAGAATGTGCCCTTATGCCAGGTGAAGGCTGAGAAAGGCAGGAAGAGCGTGGGCATTAGAACCGGGGCAGGGGGAGCCTTCTGGAAGGAGTCAGAGCAGGAAGTTCTCTATAAGACAGTGAGAGGTGCAGGGCAGCAGGAGCAGGCTAAGCCAAAATCAGCGAAAGACAAGAACAAAAAAACAACCAACCAAGCAAACAGAAACTAGAGTCTTGCAAGAGTCAGAGGTGGATTTAAAAGTCAAACATTTGGAATCAGAAAGTCAAAATCAAGAAAACCAGGGGCAAAGTGGGTTTGCAACCTGGGTGATGATCTTGAATGCAGCTTGGCACTTGAAATGGGCTTTTGCAAGCCTGGAAGTCATGATGCACGAATGTATTCTTTCTGCAGAAAGGACCGAGCTGAGATGGGCACTGTTGAGACTGCAGCTGAAGATTAAACCCTGCTGTATATGATGGAGGCTGGAATTCTGGGTTCACAGCTTGCCACTTGCTCCCCCAGGAAGCCTGTTCCTTCAGTCACTAGGTGCTAGCTAGAATCACATCCCCAAATGAGCTGGCCATCAGGACCTACAATGCAGTCATAACACCTGATCAAAAGGTTCTTCATTAATATATTTCTGCTTCAGCCTCTTTTCAATCAATGCCATCAGTTTCTACTCCCAGACGCCAATACAAGTCCACGTGATCACAGTGCTCCCCTATTCCCACCCGTTGCCCAGACCCGAGGCTGAAGTCACACCAGCTTTCCTTGGCTCCACTTCAGTCTTCTCTGGTCATAGGCATGTCCTGCATGCAGATGCAATCTTCCCAGGACAGTGGAGACTTCTTTAAGGGTTTCAGACGTTGACGGATTGAACTGCTGTCCAAGGTACCTCTTTTCTCTCTTGTATGTTTTACTTGTTTCTCTCAAATTATTTTGCCCCACCTCTGTTCTCTGGTTTGTATTACAAGAAGTTGACCTATGAAAATTACAAGCCCAAAGCTCTCTTGCTGAGTGGTTGGGTCCAGCTAATGGGAGTCATTGGCAGGAGCCTAGAGGGTAGAAGGAAGGGAGAGGCCAGAGAACTTCTCTCTCCTACCCTCTCTGCTGTGGGCTGCATCTTTGGAAGGGACTGTGTTTCCCCCATGGTACCAGCTCACTTCAAACTACACCCATCTTTGGGCCCAGTTTCTAGAGGTGACCACTAGCCTGGGCTTTCTCTACTGCACACCTCTGCCTCCCAAGCTCCTTGTGTTTCTCCAGATCTAGGCATGATGGATGGTAATTTCTGAGACTGCTGAATGTCTGGGCTGCCTCCCACTACCCTTTGTGAAATTTCAAGTCCTCCAATATCTTCCAACTATTTCCCCATGCTAAAATATTTCTATTGGCTGGGACCTGCCTGATACACACTAAAAGGCTAATCAACTGCTATAGGAAAAGGGAAAAGGAAAAGTGGAGAGAAAGCAAGATGCCAGGGCACGAAAGCAGACTTTGGACTTGCCGGTTTTTCCCTTGGGTTTGACCCTAGAGCTGCTGGGTGGGCAGGAGGCTGAATGGAGCAATGTGTGGGTCCACGTGTGGTGATCACGTGCTTCTATAGACTGCCTGGATTCCTTGTATCTCTGAGGACCAGACCTATCCCAGGCCGTATTTCCCAGGAGGAAATCAGTCTGGGCCACCTTCCCCTCCTGCATAAGTGGTCTTGAAATGCCTCGTTTTCAGGAATCTTTTGTTGTTGAGATTCAAATACTGTCATAAAATATCTTCATCACAATAAAAATGCAAACTACAAAGTTGCCTTTCTGCGGGCACCACTGAAGGATGCGGGGACATTATTCAAATGTGTTCAGGGCAATTGCCACTCAGGCACTTGCAGCAGGCAGACGGGACTTAAAAATAGCACATTCCATTAAAAGGAAAAAAAAGACTCTTTGGTAACAAAATAAGTGACTGTTCTGTTTGTCCCTGTTTTGTACAGACACGAGTCCCCTCCCCAGACTCACTGCAGAGTTGCAGTTTTCCAGAAAATGTGAGGGACAAGCCGTGGTGACGCTAAGTGGATCTGGATCCAGGGGAAGAGGTGGAGACAGAGTTAAGGACTGGAGAGTGTGGGACTGCCACCCCCTCCTCTGCCTGCATCCCCCCAGCCCACGCCCAGCTCCCCGGCCTTAGGGATGGTGCCTGTGATTGCCGGCCCACAGGGGGCTAACTGCAGTACATGCTATTGGAAGGAGAGAAGAACCGAGAGACTTCCAGAAAGTTCAAGATGCCAGTAATTTAGAATGTGTTTTGTTGTTGTTGTTTTGGCTTTTATTAAGTCTCCTACCAGAGTGAGTTCATAAGTCTAATTTGTAAGTCCAATGAAGTTAGCCTACATACACAACTAACACAATCAGATATATACTGTTACTTTTACGCTTGTTTCTGGACATCCGGGAGTTGAAACAAAGATACTGTACTACTATACTCTACACAGCAAAGTGCATAAAAGCACAACCGTTTGTAGAGAATGCACATGTGTGACGATGGAAGCTAGATATGTACGCCAACTTAGTGATTGGACATGTTATCACACGTTCATATCTCTGAAAGTTCACTACTTGAAGGTTTGTATGTAGATGATCTACTGTGCTTGCCTATTTACATTATAAATAGGGAACTTAGACCCTAAAGAACCAATTGATTTGGCCAAGGGCACTCAGCTACTTAGGGGCGCGGTCAGGACTTGGAGTCCCAAACCAGTGTTCTTTACACTCTAATTTAGTACAGTGTTGAATTTGTTGACTGAAAAAAAAAAAAAAAACATGATGTGAGAGTTGTGAGTTAAGTTTTATTTGAAGGCAAAATGAGGATTGTAGCCCGGGAGACTGTCCATCAGATAGCACTGAGGACCTGCTCCAAAGAGCAGGGGGAGGTGGTCAGTGTTCCGTGTGATTTTGGCGAAGGGGCCGAGGGCAGACAAGTGCATGTTTTGGCAGAAGGTTCTGCTAGTCACGAGGAGCAGATGTCTCCGTTCATGCTTTTAATGCTTTTCTAGATGTGAGATGATGCAAGAATTTGGTCTCATAAAATCTCTTGGAGATATCCAACTATCCGAAGGCCTGTTTTGCCAGTCTTTCCCAGAGCTCAGAGCACCTCATTCCTGATCTCTACCCTGAACTTCTTTGAGGGTGTGTTGAAGGTCAGCAATTGCCATGGCCAGTGACATCATTCTTATAGAGGCAGATGGCAAGTGACAATTTTTCATCTACAAATGAATGTGTGTAATAACTTGAATTTCAATCATTCATCACACCTATTAAAAGAAAAAAACCTAGGATGTGTAGATAGTTAGATGGGTCACTAGATTGCTAGATCACCAGATAGATAGATGATAGATTATTCACTCCCACACATACACAATAGAAAGGTTCCCACTCAGAAGCTGATGGAGAGTAGGAGTGCCAGAGGATCAGACAAAACGGGAAATCTCACTGCCAGTCCCTCCTGGGTACTACTTCATGATGGAATTGGGGCTGGTCCCATGACCTTGCTGAGCTTCATCTTTCTCGTCAGAAAATTGGGCATAAAGACTCAAGCTATATGTACTTCATAGGGTATTATGCTGCTAAAATGAATCAAAGTATAGAAGAAAGTGGATATTCATGTTTACAGATATTAGAGAAGAAGCAGGGATTAGCTGGTTTGATCTGAAGGGCCAAAGAATAAATATTTTAGGTTTTTAGGCCAAATACATTCTCTATTGCAACTACTGGATTATGCTATTACAGCATTAAAGCAGCAATGGACAATACCTAAATGAATGAGTGTGTTGGGTTCCAATAAAACTTTATTAATAAAACAGGCAGCCGGTCAAATTTAGCCCATGGGTTATAGGTTGCCAACCCCTAAGAGAAAGTCCTCCCATTGTGTTCAGGGCTCTTCACTGAAAATGCCTCCAACTTCTCCTCCACCACATCCCCTCCCAGGCCCAGGCTTGATGACTCAGCCTCAGCCTTATTTTTGGAGCACCAGCTTTTTTAAGGCAAAACATAGCTCACTAGAGGGGTTTTTAGGCACATAGTCATCTGCATCAGAGGAAGGAAAAGCTAAAAGCACATTTATAGCCATTTATAGCCATAGTCACAGCCAGCCTTCTTTATGAATATGTTTATGTCTGCATTTCAACTCACAGCCACGCACACAAAGTGGTGCAGAGAAGGGAACAGAGTCGTGGATGGAAAGACACATCAGTGGATTTCATAGGACGAGATGTAAGCACAAACAACAACTCTGGATATTTATAGCCCAGCTCTAACTTTTTAAAGCACATTCACATTTATTTTCAGTTATCACTGTGAGATTAGGAGGGGGTTTTGACAGATTTGAAGGAAAGCAGATACTTAGCTATAGAGTCACAGTTTTACTGGCTTGTAGATCTTGGAGTGAGGCAAGATCAGAGACTTGTGGACCCAATGGAACACTTTCCCCTCAGGCTGAGACCTGTATTGCCCAGAGGACACTCTCCAGTCACGGTCATGCTTCTTCCCAATACCCTGCTGGAGAATCTCGGAGTCAGTTTTCCATGAGGATGTGATCTTCTTCCCTGATTGAGTCTCCTTGATTAAGTCAAAATGAAGGGGATTTTAAATGCTGCGGGATTGATGGGGGAACACAGAAATCAGTCCTTACAAGGCACTGGGGATTGGATGGGGCTGG
This sequence comes from Okapia johnstoni, assembly GCA_024291935.2. Lineage (NCBI taxonomy): Eukaryota > Metazoa > Chordata > Mammalia > Artiodactyla > Giraffidae > Okapia > Okapia johnstoni. Next base: position 30,485,456 of record CM044327.1, on the reverse strand, counting down.
ATTGAATATTTCTCAGATCTTGGATGGGTTAGTCACCCCTGGATGAGCTGGAATTAGAAATGCTACTCAGGCTAAAACATGAGTTAGATGACTTCCACTGAACCTTGGGTAGTGTAGCTGAAAGTGAAGTCTGGCTGCTTGCTGCTCAAAAGCCAATAAAGAGGCCAGGTTGGTAGAAAGGAAAGTTTGCTTTATTTTGGATGTCGGCAAAGGGGATGGGGTGTGGATGCCTGTCCAAAAATCAAATATCTCCATACACACACACCATCAGTGAGCGAGAGCTTTTATAGATGGCGGGAGGGGGCTGCCTGCAGAAACAGCACAGTCAGCCCTGACAGTCATCTTCAGATTGGTCATTGGTGACCTGACCAGTGTCATCTTGACTGTTTTAAGTACAGTTAGTCTTCAGTTCCAGGGTTGATTTGTTCCCATTTCCTTGAGGCCACTTCTTGGAATTGTGGCAGCTGATGTCATGGCTATAGTCTGGTCATCATGTAGTCAACTTTTCCACCTGGTGGGGTTTCAGTATCTATAAGACAGCTCTCAGGATATGGCTCAGAATATTATCTATAGCCCTTGAGAAGGAACTAAAGGTCCTTGACTTTGCTTCATGACCAAACTATTACTATTTGGTCTCCATTGACTATTTTTCTTTGTTTTTGCATTTTCTCACTTCTCTGATATAACTTATTCTTCAGTTAAAACCCTTCCACAGACAAAAGACAGGCAGAGGACATAGGGGAAAGGACCATAGGATCCTGCCCCCTTTCGGTAGAGGTCTCCAGCCCTGGAATGGGAGAACAGCAATCTGAAGCTGACTTCAGAGGAAGCATAAGGAAAGAGTTCAGATACTGACTTCATCTTAAAAGAAGAGTGAAGACGCTTCTCAGTGGGGACAGAACAAATAAATCAGGCAGCTGATGAATATGCTTTGGAAAACTAAAGAAGACGCCAACATGGAGATTGTCCTTCAACGGCTGGGCCACCGAATCCACCCAGAGGAAAATAAATTACCTGTAACACACATGCAGGGTAGTTTTGACCCCAGTAGAAGAGCATATGGCCTCATATAAAAGTGTATTCTTGTCCCAGGGCACTTGATGTTGGGGCACCACCTCAGGGATCAAATATAAATAAAGATTGAAGGGGTTCTGGAAAGAGCCAAGAAGTCCATCCAAACTACTAGGCTAACACCCACATCTATGTTAAGCTGTTATCCTTTACCTTTTCCTGGCATCCATGTGAAACCAGCCTTCTTTGAAATCTAAGCTGGGAGTCATGGAGAAGGGAGGGTGCAGCTAAGCCCAAATTGTAATAATGTGTGATCAATGAGCATTTATTGGAATACACTGAATTTAAATACACAATTTGTCAAGCACTTCTTGTACTTAAATTTTCTCATGATTCTATTTCTTTCAGTATTTACTGCTTCACTTAATCCCTCTGGTTTACATGTAATTAATCCTTGCTTTTCTAAGGCAAAAAAGCAAGGATTTTCTGATGTAGAAAGCTGACAGGCATTTTCCCTCAGGGACATTACCATACATTAAAATTCTTCAAGAATATTGGTGTTTAAGAGCACGTGGGCCTTTATGACCTGTGCAAGCTGGCTAACTCAACTGTGGGGTATTGTTTCTCTGAAAAGTTGCTCCAAACAACTGCTTTATAAATGGCTGCTGCCTCTGAGATTTTTTTTTTTTTTTTGTAAATTAAGGACTGTAGGTCTGTGCACACAAGTGTACGTGTGTGTGTGTGTGCATGTGTTTTTTCAGTACCTCTCAATCCCCTTGCTGTCCTACAAACAGAACAAATACCCACTCTTTCAGAAGGTAGATCCTCAAATCCTTGTTTCGTTTTGTTTTTTTAAGACCTCCTAGAAATACATTTACTGATTCCCATTGCTCCCCATCCCCCATCAAAATGAAAAATCGAGTGTCAGAAATCAATACTTTCAGCAGCACCTTGTTCTCTCAGCCCATTGTAATCCCTGAAGGAATCTGTGTGCCACCCACGCCCACAGGCTTCATCTCTATTGTGCGGAGCAAATAGAATCACTGAAGCTGTATTTCTTGTCTTCTTTAAACAGCAGCAAAAAAGAAATGGGGGAGAAGATGACTCATGCAATTATTTCCTGATTATACTCACAATCAGGGAGATGAAATCCATCTCCCACCCTTCCAAGTCCCTCCCATCGTGAAATGAGTAAAAGGCTTCAGTGCAACTCAGGTCAGTCAGTTGGATCAATTCAGGGTGTAGAACACCCCATACACCAAAAGATCCGAGGAACAAGGTTTACCCCCAAACCCTTTCTCGAAACTGTGAATCTCCGCTCCTGGGAGGTAAGGAGAAGAAAAGGAGGCTGTCAGAAAATATGAATTAAAAATATGTCAAATCATCAATATATTTTTTTGTACTCGAACGTTTTACTTCTGACCTGTGATCTGTTTATAGGTTAATTCCAAAATTTGGAAACCAATGAACAACGTTACATTATTAACACTATATATTTTTAAAAAAATCATTGGAGTAAAGTTGTTTTACACTGTTGTGTTAGTTTCTGCTGCACGGCAAGATGAGCCAGCTATTCATGTATAGATGTGTAGTCTTACCCCCTTTTTGCTTGGATTTCCTTCTCATTTTCCTTTGTTTTCTGTTTTGTACATAGTAGTGTATTTGTGTCAACCCCAGTCTCCCAATCCATCCCACCCTCCTCCCCCTGGGTGTCCGTACATTTGTTCTCTACATCTGTGTTTCTATTTCTGCTTTGCAGATAGGTTCATCTGTACCATAATGTCCGACAAAATGTTATTCTCATCTTCCATGGACAGATTTCCTGACTCTTTTTCCTTTTAATGTTTCTGATCTGATTAAAAGTAAGACTTAAAAAGGAAAGAAAAAAGAAATGGTACAGAAAGAAAATTCACTTTTCTCTTCTACTTAGAAATCTCTCAAGGAGGTAGATGTCAAAAATAAGTCTTCTTTGCTACCTGGTTTGGTCTTACCCTGGCTGTGCTGAATCATTTTTGTCATCTCCAGCTATATTTCTGGGACAAATTAGAGTCTCTGCTCCTCAGAGTTCCTGGGGATAAATTCATCTTCACAGAAAGTCTCATAGAATACTACAGTATACAAAGATTGGGGATACTGGAAAATTTTCCTTCTTGTATAAAAAAAACTCAGACCTGGGCAAGAGAACTTAGTGGATTTTCCCCCAGGGCCAAAATAAAGTGGTGATTTAAGATAATTTGCTGAGAGGGAATGATTGTGTGTTTGCTTGATAGCCCAGGGATGGGAAGAAAGGCTGAATAATCAAAATCGCCCACCCATAGAGTTCACAGTATCTGTAGTGGAATGGAAAGTATAAAGGACCTGAAGTGAGAAAACCTACAAGCAAGTCCTCACTGCACCACTGGAGCATAATAGTCATATGACCTTGGAATGACATTCATACTTTCTGAAGCTCAATTTCTTCGCTTGTATATGCATTGGGATAAATGTTCAGTTAGCAAAGTATTTTATGATAATCAAAGGAGTAAGTGTACTGAAATCATTGTGAAAACTAAAATGCAATGCAAATGTTGATGTTGGTCAGTCGCTAAGTTGTGTCCAACTCTTTGTGGCTCCATGAACTGTACCACGCTAGCCTCCTCTGTCCTCTACTATCTCCTGGAGTTTCCTTAAGTTCATGTCCACTGAGTTGGTGAGGCTATCTAACCATCGCATTCTCTGTTGCCCCCTTTTCTTTCTGTCTTCAATCTTTCCCAGCATCAGGGTCTTTTCCAATGAGTCAGCTCTTCCTATCAGGTGGCCAAAGTATTGGAGCTTCAACGTCATCATCAGTCCTTCCAATGAATATTCAAGGTTGATTTCCTCTGGATTGACTGGTTTGATCTCCTTGCAGTCCGAGGGACTCTCAAGAGTCTTCTCGAGCACCACAGTTCAAAAGCATCAATTCTTCAGCGATCAGCCTTTTTTATGGTCCAACTCTCATATCTGTACACGACTACTAGAAAACTGTAGCTTTGACAATACAGACCTTTGTAAGCAAAGTGATATCTCTGCTTTTTAATATGTTTATGTTTGTCATAGTTTTCCTCCAAGGAGCGTCTTTTAATTTCATGGCTTCAGTCTCTGTCCGCAATTCAAATAGAGGCTGTATATATTTTCACACTGTTTATAAGAGGTCTAAGCAAAGCAGTCATTAATAAGGCACTGATTTCCTGTCTTTCAAACAGTGAGTTCTGAATCAGACTGCTATTAAGACTTAGCAAACATACAGGTAGCTGCTTTGGCTGTAGAAGGAACCTATTATTTTGCTCTATTCCTGTTCATTAGTTACATCCCATAGCATTGCTATTTGGATACTTAGCATACAAACTGACAAATGAACCACTCTTCTAATTTAATTAGATTTGGAACAATATTTTTAGCACCTAATGACTTTCTAATTTGTAAATTTACATGTAGGTTTTTTGAATTGATCAGGCTGAATAATAATAATCCTTCATAATTACATAGCATTTCATAGTTTACCAAACACTTCCACATAATATTAACTCATTTCATTCTCTTAAAAACTCTGTTACATAGAGCATGGAATTATTGTATCTATTTTTATGGATGATAAAGCTAAGACCTAAGGAGACTATGAAATTTCCAAAACCACAAAGTAAGGGACCAGATCCAGGGTAGGGATCTATAAATGCAAGAACCCCTCTGGTCCCAAGACCCCAATACCATTACTTGACCTTGCCACACACCTGAAAGATTTAGGTTACTCTGGTCAGGATGAACTTGATGGGTTTGTGAAGTTATGGATTTGCTGAATCACTGCCACTCAAATAATATCAGTCACTTCTCATCTTGGTGAAGGAGAATAAGTTGTGAGAATGGCCGTCAAACACTTGGATTTCTAGTTCATCTGGGTGAATGTTTGAGCCCCAAGCTGGCCCCTTGCCAGCTCCCTGGAACAATACCACCCTTGTTTACGTGACTCTACAACTCCTTCCCTGGGGTCAAGACTACCACTGACTTAGATGCAATTTATTTTCCTCTTAATGGGTTCGATGGCTCAGCCAGACTTGAGAGACACATAGAGCAACCCAAATGGAGCCACTGTGTCTTGTGTTACCTGATGTTAGAAGGGACATACCATTGTTTTTGTCCTGTGCTATTGTTCCAGAAGGGAGCTTCCCTGGTGACTCAGTGGTGAAGAACCTGCCTGCAATGCAGGAGGCGTGGGTTTGATTCCTGGGTCGGGAAGATCTCCTGGAGGAGGGCATGGCAGCCCACTCCAGTATTCTTGTCTGGAGGCTCCTATGGACAGAGGAGCCTAGTGGGCTATGGTCCATAGGGTCACAAAGAGTCTGACACGACTGAAGCAACTTAGCAGTGGTTCCACAGAGCCACCGTTGTCCAATATGGGAGAGGACTGCATAAGGATGTGACTATCCAGAGACAGAGATTATGGCATCCACACTTAGGTATTATTAGCATCACAGATGGTACTCAGGCCATCACAGGGTAGGTGACAGGAGATACGTCCTTTCTGGAACCCAGGAAAGCAGCCACCATTGGAGCATCCCTCCTGGCACCACAGTGAGGAAGAATAAGAGAAAAAAGTCTACACAAAAGGCCCCACGTGGCCACGGGGAGCAGTAGAGTCATTTTTTCTGTGTGTGACAGGCCATGTCAGGATCCTGAGAGGCAGAGGGCCCCGGCCACCTCACAGTGGTGGTAAGAGAATACAGCTCCAGATTCTATGAGCCCCACTCGCGCTGGAGGCCAGACCCGGATCCGGTATTGTGACACTGGTTAAGTCCGTTTGGGTTCCTCCTGGTGGATAATGATAGCCGCCAAGCAGTCTGAGATGGCTGAGCCATTAGCTGAGCTTCACAATCTTGCTACGGGATTATGATGAAAGCGAAACAAACAAATAAAGAGAAGTGACTCAGTCCTGTCCCACTCTCCGTGACCCCACGGACTGTAGCCCAGCAGGCTCCTCTGTCCATGGGATTCTCCAGGGAAGATACTGGAGTGGGTTGCCATGCCCTTTTCCAGGGGATCTTCCCAACCCAGGGATCAAACCTGGGTCTCCCACGTTACAGGCAGATTCTTTACCATCCGAGCCACCAGGGAAGCCCAATGAGAGCAAGTCTTAGACCAAATTCTTTCCAACATTTGGATATTTACTAAACAAACAAACATTTAGTAGCAAGTAAGCAAGAAACAATGTGATAGGGACTTTGCTGGTGGTCCAGTGGTTAAGAATGAACACGGGTTCGATCCCTGGTCGGGGAACTAAGATATCACCTGCTACTGGGCACCTAAGCCCACCCCACAAATAGAGTTTGTGCCCCACAACGAAAGGTCCTGCAGGACACAATGAAGATTCAGTATGCTGTAACTAAGACCCAATGCAACCAGATAGATAAAAAGAAACAAAATTATAAAGTCCAACTTCGTAACCTTAATGCTCATCAAACCAACTCTGTATAGAAAGCTCACCTAGGGCAGACAACAATATTCTAAAGGCCGGATTCTCTTATCTGTAGACCAGAAAATATACAACCCGAAACTTCTGATCCTAAAGCTAGTCACAGGACCATGCAGAGACCAGCTCCAGTGTTCTCCCTTAGCAAAAAGGTTGCAAATATGACCAGATGTTCAAGAAGCAGTAAGGGGTGTCCCTACAATATTCTAGCCATGACACATTCTGAATACCCACTAATCTCATCTATAAGAACCCATCATGCCTTTGATGCTGTTGGAAGATAAAGATACACTAAACTATTCTGGTATTATTCCTGGGTTATTTTGGCTTAGTATTTTCAAAGCCTAAAGTAAACAGTATGTGTTTATTCAGTTAAATAAAAGAAACAAAATAGCAGTTACCCCCAGTATGTGCCTACAATGCTAGGAGTGCGAGTTCCAGAATAAAGCATCTGGCTGCACTAAAATACAGTTTTCACCAGCACACAAATAATACCATGCTGTTTAGGCCGATGCCATTTTAAGTAAATTACAGGTGTCACGGTGGAGCTAACAAGCCTAGACGAACTTTGCAGATAACCAAAGATCAGATGTGATGAATTGCATGTCAGGAGATGCCAGTGAAGGAGAGAGCACAGGTGCAGACCTGGCCCCTCCTACTGCACGATGCCAAGAAGTTCCCATGACGGTCTGGAGAGAAGGGTGAGCCTGGCAAAAATGAGTTTCCTGAAAGTGACTAAAAGTGGTTCTTTACTCCCCAGGTTTCGAAAAAAAAAAAAAAAAATGCAGTAACTGCTCTAGCATGTGAAGTTCTTTCTTAAGACCTTTCAGATGCCTCCGTGGCCTAACAGTCGTTACTTAAGGGGTGGACTTCACACCATGGGATTCTGTGCGTTCTGCACTCCGGTAAACCCTCACCTAAAGGCTAAGGGCGTTTGTCAGCTCTTAATCCCCAACCCATTATCACAAATCTGATCTTATAATCCCTTTACTGAGTTGCAGGTGGGAAAAGGCTACTTCCATTCTTTATGCCCTTGAAACGTTCTCCCCACGTAAGTCTTCACTGCCCCCTATCTCAATGGTGATCAGCAAGTCTCTCCCCCCACCCAGGGACAGCAGCTGCGTCTAAACCACCCATCTGCTGTCTTTCTGGGGCTCTGCCATATTCGCTTCATGCCCACTTGCAAGTGTATTCCATTTCTATTTAGAAACATTCTGCCTACCCTGGTTATTTTTGGCTGCTTATCAATCAGTGCACATCTCTGTGGCAGGCGTTGGAACCGCTGAACCGTCCTGCTCCCAGTACGCCCAGCATCTTCTGTAGGCTGGACCAGCAGTGAGTCAGGGATGTCAACATGAGAGGATAAGTGAAGTCTTGCGCTTGATACGTGGGGACTGGAGCTGGTAGGATGGTGGTGAGGTGGCACGGTATCTCAGTCTGTCCTGGCTCCTCTGACAGAAGACCATCCTCTGGGTGGCTTATCAACAATGCAAAGTGTGATTTCCACAGTCCTAGAGGCTGGAAATCTGAGATCAGGGAGCGCAATATGGTTGGCGACTGGCAAGAGCTGTCTTCGGGGATGCTACTGGATCGGTCAAAACTTCCTTCAGGTAAAATGTTATGGAAAAACCTGAATGAAATTTTGGCCATCTCAATGTTTCTCCTTTTAACCTCTCATGGTAGAGAGGTCCAGAGAGAACAAGGGAGCTTCCTGGGGCTTATTTGCCGGAGTCCTGCTCCAGCTGGTCAGGGTTCCCTTAGGATGGACGGCGTTGGTGATACGAATAAGAAGACACAGCGAGTCGTGGTGTTTCCAAGTGTCTTCTGACTTTATTGTTTTTAAGACAGCTTTTATATTTTTAGTGGTACATAGAAACAAATGTAAAGTATAGAGTCATGCCAGATCAGCTCGATGGATCAGCAGTTTTTGATCCATATCGGAACCAGAACACTGTTTGTGTTTCTAAGTTATAAAAGGTTTAAAATTGTTTACATCATCTTCTGGCCCAGAGGCCTGCTAACATCTTGTGACTCTTTTATTGATAAGGGTTGATCAGCCAGGACACTTTTGTACCAGGCACAGCAGGAAAGAATTCATTAATAGAAAGTTTCAAGGTAAAACCTGTTTTCGGTAATTTACTCTAGCCTTGAGCTTTACAGAAAAGAATGTGGTTCCATAAAGTCATAGTACAGCAAGCTGAAACAATGTAGCACAAAGGTCAGTTCTTAGCAAAATCACCAGCTGAATTAACAAATTGTCTTATTATTTGTATTAAAACTAAACTTTTATTTATATAAATCCCTAATTATTATGCTTTCATTATATAGGCTAAATACGTTAAGAGTAAAAACATAGTGAGTAACTATAGATTAAGTAACAATTTCACAAAGCACTATTTTTTGTATTTCCTAACAAGCCTTTTTTCCTGCGAAGGGTTTTGTGCCCAAAGGGGCTTTCTGTGCGGAGGCTCTCAATGCTGTTTTATTACTAGGGAGAAGTTATGCACATTAGCTCCAAAGGCACAGGTACATTTATTAAACAAACCAATATGTTAGCAGAAGGAATTTAGATCAACATACTCTATATTTCAGATAATTTTATTTAGGGTGCTACTGTTCAGGGGCCTTGTCAATTGAAATTTCAGATTGATCTATTTTAGAAGGGAATAAGGAAAAGCCTTTTTTCTAAGTCACAGAAAATAAGAAGAGGTTTATTGTAGCAAACATCAGAAAGACAGATCTCGTCTTTAAGGTGAGTGCTGGGGCAGCCTTCCGAGAATCCCTGAGGGCTGAGAAGCCGTGCTCAATCAACCCTCTACCTCATGACTCTGTCATGGGTGGGATCTCGTGAGCTGGCTCCCGGCACTTATTATTATTATTATTATTTTGATGTATAATGTACATCTAGCATTGAATTAGTTTTGGGTATACAACATAGCGATTTAATACTTGTATGCATTGTGATCAGTATAAGTCTAGTAACCATCTGTCACCACACATAGTTACATTTTTTTTCTTTTCTTGTGATGAAGGCTTTTAAGAATTTGCTCCGTTAGCAACCTACATATATGCTGCTGCTGCTGCTAAGTCGCTTCAGTTGTATTCGACTCTGTGTGACCCCATAGACGGCAGCCCACCAGTCTCCGCTGTCCCTGTGATTTTCCAGGCAAGAGTACTGGAGTGGGTTGCCATTGCCTTCTCCGCTATATATATGCAATACAGTATTATTAACCAGACTTGTCATGCGGTACATTACATTCCTTTGATTTACTTTTTCTTTTTTAAAAATTACTATTTATTTTTGGCTATGCTGGGTCTTCATTGCTGGGTAGGGGCTACTCTCTAGCTGTGGAGTGTGGGCTTCTCATTGTGGACCACAGACTCTAGGCATGCAGGCTTCAGGAGTTTCTGCACATGGGCTCAGAAGTTACTGCTTGCAAGCTCAGTAACTGTGGTGTGTGGGTTCTGTTGCCCCATGGTGTGTGGGATCTTCCCAGGCCAGGGATCGAACCAGAGTCTCCTGAATTGGCAGTCAGATTCTTAACCAATGGACCACCAGAGAAGCCCTGACCTATTGTTTTATAACTAAAATGTGTGCCTTTCCAACCCCTTTACCCATTTCGCCCACCACTAATCCCCACCTGCTCCAGCAAGCAACCACATGTTCTCTGTATCTATGAGCTTAGGTTTTGTTGGTTGGTTTGTTTCTTTATTAGTCTTGCTTTGTACATTGCACATATAAGTAACATTACACAGCATTTTTCTTTTTCTGACTTATTTCACTTAGCATAATGCCCTCAAGGTCTATGCATGTTGTCACAATGCACAAATGGTAAGATTGCACTCTTTTTTATGGCTAGTATTTCATTGTATGTACACACACAATGCGTATATGTGTGTGTGTGTGTGTGTATTGATCCCATTCATAAGGGCTCTACCTTCATAACCTAATTATCTCCCAAATGTCCCACCTCTTAACACCTTCACATTGGAGGTTAGGATCTCAACATACAGGTTTTGAGGGGACACACCCATGCCAGAACATGAGGCAAAAGGAGGAAGTAGGAAGTTTAAGTGTTGAAATCTCTGGTCACATATCATTGGAATAGAACTTCACATGCATTTGGAAATATACAAGGAACTTATATTTTTAAATGCAAGTAAAATTTGCATAACTAAATGAACCTTTTTAAAATTTACAATTCAGTAACATTTAGTGCATTCATAAAGTTCTGAAAAGGATCGTCTCTATCTAGTTGCAAAGTAACACTATCATCCTAAAAGAGAATCCCATGCCCGCTAAGCAGTGGGTGCCCATTCCTCCCTCCCCAAGGCAGCCTGCAGCCTACACTCTGCGTTCTGTGTCTGTGGATTTACCTATTTTATGCATTCCATGTAAAAGGACTCATGGAACACATGGCCTTCTGTGCCTTTTTTCTCTCACTTAGCACAAAGTTTTCAAAGTTCATCCACATTGTAACATGTATCAGAGTTTCATTCCCTTTTATGGCTGAATGTTATTATATTATGTGTATAGATCATGCTGTGTTCCCCCATTCATCAATTAATGGACACATGGGTTATTTTCACCTTTTGTCTATTGTGAGTTATGCTGCAATGAATATTTGTGTATGAATACTTGCTTCAATACCTGTTTTCAATCCTTTTGGGTATATTCCTGTGTGCGTGCTAAGTGGCTTCAGTCGTGTCCAACTATTTGCAACCCTATGGACTGTAGCCCACTAGGCTCCTCTGTTCATGGAATTCTCCAGGCAAGAATACTGGAGTGGGTTGCCATGCCCTTCTCAGGGTATATACTTAGGAGTAGAATTGCTGGGTCAAATGGTAATTCTATGTTGAATTTTTTGAGAAATCTCCATATTTTCCATTGTTGCTGCCCCATTATAAGGACCCACTAACTATGCATGAGGTCCCATTTTTCCACATCCTTATCCTTGCCAAAACTCATGATTTTTATTTTTTTTATATTATTATAGTCATCCTACTGCATATGAAGTGATAGCTCACTGTGGATTTAACTGTTATGGATTGCATGCTTGTATTCCTCCAAATTTTTTTTTGCTGAAACCCTCATCTCCCACATGATGGTATTTGGAGAAGGGAATCTTTGGAAGGTGATTTGATCATGAGGATGGAGCCTTCTGCCAGGAGCAGATGCAGCAAAACGACAGCTGTCTGCAAATCAGGAAAAAGCCCTCACCAGAACTCAACCAGACTGTACCCTGATCTCAGACTTCCTGGACTAACAGTTCTTAGGAGGGTGGGGGGAGCCGATGAGTCTAAAGCATGCATTCCTCCTCTGGAAGGGGACAGGAAGACTTTTTCCATGTGTTACTACATTGCCAGGAGTCCCAGTGCTAGAAATTCTCAGGGTGAGTGTAACAACAGAGAAACAGGGTTGATAACTGGGGTGTTTTGGAACAGGTGGGTAAGTTGATTATCTAGTAGAGGAACATGGTGATGCTACGGACCTCTGTGGACTCAGGTGAGATTAAACCCTCCCTCCAGCGACTAAAAGTGATCCTGAGAACAGCTGTGTTCTGATTCAGGTAGACAGCAGGACTTGGAGTTTCTTTACTTCTGTTGTTCTTTAGTCACTCAGTCGTGTCTGACTGTCTGTGACCCCAGGACTGTAGCCCACCAGGCTCCTCTGTCCATGGGATTCTCCAGGTAAGAATACTGGAGTGGGTTGCCATTTCTTCTTCCAGGGGATCTTCCTGATGCTGGGATCGAACCCACATCTCCTACATTGCAGGCAAATTCTTTACCATTGAGCTACCGGGGAAGCCCTTCTTTACTTGCAACTGACTAACAAACTATGCCATTTGCTTTTTCTGACTGTGAATTAAATTTCCTTTTCCTACATGGTGGCCAGGGTACTTGGCAGTCACGGAAAAGCAAGTTACCAAAAAGCAAGTTACCAAAGCAAAGTTACCAAAAAGCAAGTTACCAAAGGGGAAGAGCAGGGAGGGATAAATTAGGAGGTTGGGGTTAACAGATACACACTACTTTATATAAAATAGATAGCCAACAAGGACCTACCGGATAGCATAGGGAACTGTACTCAATATTTGTAATGACCTCTAAAGGAAAGGAAACTGAAAAAAGAATGTATGTATGTGTGTGTGTGTGTGTGTGTGTGTGTAATTGAATCACTTTGCTGCACACCTAGAACTAATACAACATCATAAATCAACTCTACTTCAATGAAAGAATTAAATTAAAAAATTTAAAAATCACCATAATGTTACCACTTTCTTCAGGAGAGAGGTTATATAAGACAGCCATCCTGCCCCTCCCAGCCTCCTGTGGCTAAAGCAAAGGCAGCTGTGCTGAATGCAGACAATGTTCTGGGGGTGGAGGGTGGGGGTCCCTGCATTAAAATAAAGGCATTGTGTGAGGAAACCAAATCCCAGATGCATTTGCAAGTCTTTCTAACAGACTGAGTCTCCAGTGCTGATTTTCCTTGTAGAGTTTACAAAGAAAGAACAATCTCAAGGGAGGAAAAATGTAGGTACCCTGGAATATCTTCCATTTAAAGGAGAGAAAGAAATTAGCTTGGAGGAAAAAAGTAGAAACTTCCATGGTTCCTGTACCCACTGCTGTAAAATGTACATGAAACAAACAGAAACAAGAAGACACATCTTGCTGCTTATCTAAAAAGAACGGGCTAATGACCCCTAGTGATGCTGAATGACATCCTTATATGCGTGGAAAGCGACTACTCTTGATTCGGGGGCTACACGTTTCATCCAGCCCCCGTCATCCACCCCCCGCTGATACCAGACCTCGTTCTTTGCTGAACACATCTGTCTGCTGCTCTTGAGCCATGAAATGATTTGTCATTTCTCCCTAGTGAACTATTAATGGAGAGCACTAAAATTCAATTTAAAAGTGGGAGTTACCACATAATACTGTTGTTGATGATGGATTATGGGATTTAAAGCAATGTCCACACTGTAACTTTTTTTAAGGTTACAGACCGGCAGAAAGAAACGGCCTTTGTAATACGCTAATGCAGCAGCAGCCAAACATGTTCTCGAGAAAATAGTTATTTATGAGACATTATCATCATTTCACTGCCAAGATAGGCTGAAAATCCTACCATCTAATTTTAAAGCCTGCCGCCACCACCACCACCACTGCTCAGGACCAAGGCACTGGATCTAGGTGGGCAAAAGAGTTGTTACATGTCTGTGGTACAGCAGAAACTAATGCAACATTGTTAAGCAACTATATATACTCCAATAAATATTAATTAAAAATTAAAAAAAAAACTTGGTAGTTAAAAATCTAAAAAAAATTTATTAAGTCTCATATGGGATATTGACATCCAGAGCTCTGTGACAGAAACTCCTAGATGTTACCAGACCTGTTTCCTCTACTTTCTGGAGTATAACTAGATTACATTCCCCAGGTTTATCTCTTGCCCAGTATGATCATGTGACTGGACGCTGGGACGTGGCCTGTGATTGGAAGCGATACCCATCAATACCTCTGCTTCAAAGTGCCCCATGCTCTTGCCACTCACTCCCCTCCTTGGTGACCCCATAGAGACATAGCTGAGCCGGGAGATAGGAGGAACCAGGTCTCTGAAGAGCTGGACAGAAGACATCACTGATTAGCTGTACACATTTGGATTTTCCATGAGTGAGAGGTAACCTCCTGTTGGAGTAAGTCACTGAGATTTTGGAATTCACCTATTACATGAGGGGCAAATACTGCCACCATTTCTGTGGCTTAATTGACAAGTCGTTTCAAAATGTGGTGAGGAACACGGACTTTCTGCCGTACATCAACATGAATCGGCCACAGGTGTACATATGTCCCTTCCCTCTTGAACTCCCCCTTCCACCTCCCACCCCATCCCACCCTTCTAGGATGTCACAGAGCACCAGCTTTGGGTTCCCTGCTTCATACAGCAAACTCCCACTGGCTATCTGTTTTACAGATGGAAACGTGTATTTTTCAATGCTATTCTCTCACATCATCTCAACCTCTTCTTCTCCCACTGTGTCCAAAAGTCTGATCTTTATGTATGTGTCTCCTTTCTTGCTCTGCAAGTTGGATCATCAGAACTATCTTCCTAGATTCCTTATATATGCCTTAATATGTGATATTTGTCTTTCTCTTTCTGATTTACTTCACTCTGTATCATAGGTTCTAGGTTCATCCACCTCATTAGAACTGACTCAAATGTGTTCCTTTTTATAGCTGAGTAATATTCCATTGTGCATATGTACCACAATTTTCTTATCCATTCATCTGTCAATGGATATCCAGGTTGCTTCCATGTTGATGTAGGGCAGAAACCATCACAATATTGTAAAGTAATCATTCTCTAACTAAAATTTTAAATAATAGTAATAATAAAATTGACAGATACAGACTACCATGTATAAATAAACAAGGACCTACTGTATAGCACAGGGAACTATATTCAATGGTTTGTAATAACCTATAATGTAAAATAATCTGAAAAAAATTTATGTATACATGTATACTTCAGCTGGGCTTCTCAGGTGATGCTAGTGGTAAAGAATCCACATGCCAATGCAGGAGACATAAAAGACGTGGGTTTGACCCCTGGGTCAGGAAGATCCCCTGGAGGAGGGCATGGCAACCCATGTCACTATTCTTGCCTGCGAAATCCTATGGACAGAGGAGCCTGGTGGGTCCATAGGGCCGCAAAGAGTAGGACACAAGCAAAGTGAGTTAGCACGCACGCATACCTGAATTACTCTGATGCATACCTAAAACATTGTCAATCAACTTCACTAACTAAATTAGTTAATTAAATAAGGAATCTTCAGAAAATAAAAATAAGAATGTGGGCTTTGGCGCAAGATCTGAGTTTGAATCTCTGCTCTGCCATCTTGGCCACGTAAATTTGGACACATTGCTTAATTTCTCTGAGTCTCAGTCCTTCCATCTGTGAGAAGAGGATGATGAGGCCCACCATCCACATGATTGTGAGAAAGTAACAGAATCATATTGGTAAAGTGTTGGCATGAGGCTGGCACACAGCAGGTCCTTGCTGTCCTCCTTCTCACACCCCTTCCTTCCTTTCAGGATCTAGGCGCAGCCCTCCTTCAAGCTGACTTTTCTAAGACTCAGAACTGACATGAAATTATGCATCTACTTGAGATTTCTCCAATTCAGAGATGCTAAAACTAGGGGACTGGAGGCTGAATTCTACTCTCTGCCATATTTTTTTTTTTCTGGTGTGTGTATAGTGTTGACGGCTTTTAAATGAGATGCCAATACTGAAGCATCTCAATAAAAATTCAGTTTCTAGCTTTTCTTAAATAACTGAATCATCTGGAACACTGAGTCTGCATCTCTACCTCACTGACAATGAGGTGATAAAGATAGAAAAATCCATGGAATCTTCCCATGTGCCAAGTACTGGTCCAAGCCTTTTGCTTATAATGTAATCCAATTCTTATAATACACTTGTGAGAGCGGTATTCCTATTATTCCCATTTTTCAGAAGAGAAAACTGAGGCATGAGAAATTAATTGACGTGTCCAAGGTCATGGCAATGAGAAGTGGCAGAGATGGGATTTGAACCCAGGCCTCCAGCTTCAAGGTTGAACTCTAAAACTGCCTTCCCACACTACCTCTTATGTTAACTGGACCTTTGTTGGTGCTATAGACACAAGGTGCGTATGCCACACTCACTTCTGCTACATCCTCTTCTTGGTTGGCAACTTTCAGGAAAATCTAGATGGAGACTCATTTCTTAGATTAATTCCTGAGAAAATACTGCAGAGGACCTCAGTGACTTAGTGGATGAAGACTAATTGCCTGTGACTTTGGTCAGGCAGAGAGAGTACCAACTGCCATGGAGAGAAAGTCAGGTTCAGACAAAAAAAAAAAAAAAGAAAGTCATATTCCTCCTATTTCCAGCTCCTTGGGAGAAAACCAACTGCATTGCAACAAATGCCCAGGTTCTTTCATCCTGCGATGAGGAGGTAGTTTCTGAATTATTTGATTTAGCAGCCCCTCATTTCCAATTATGCCACTGACTGAGAGCAAAACAGTGAGAAAAAAAAAAATCAAGTGTCCACGAGACCGCGTTATTTGGGGAAGTGAACATCCTACAGCCTTGTGAGGCTGAGGATGTTAATAACAGCATCATGCAGTTTCTGGAAACCCTGACGTACCAGAAGTTTAACCAATGCCTCTAGGTCCACAGTTGGCTCCTACCCAATGCTCTGCACTGTCTCCCCATGATTCCAGTAATGATAATGACTATGCCGACTGTGCAATTGCTTTTTCAAAACTGGAAAACATTTTTATTTGATTTTGAACCTTAGAGCAACTCTACGGCCTAGGTAAAACCAATTTAGCACATATTTTCTAATGGTAAAACCTGATTCTAAGAGAGTTTACTAACTTGCCCCTGATCAAAGCAGAAAATAATGGAGAAATAACCCCACGTTGTCTGATTCCAACTCCAATACATATATTATTACATTAACTTGCCATGTACCACTTTCTTCTTAGAGTCTGAACTTCTGGAGCTGTTTCAGAAGGCTGAGAACAAAGGCGTTTTAACAGAAAGCATTCTGGGGTCAAGAAAGTGACTGTGGTTTCCAGGTGGGTCATTGAAAAAGATATAAATCACGGTACCTGGATATTGAAAGTAGGAAGGACGTGAAGTCAAAGACTGGAGAAGCCTTTAGAAAGACTGAATTGTGAGACATCAGAAGAGGAAAAAGTTGGGAAGATTAAATAAGCAGCCGGCTTAATGCAAGCTGAATTAAAGAAAAGTGCTAAGTGTCCGCTAGAATTGTATTGGCTGCATGTCACAGAAATCCAGCCACAGAGACTCCTCCAAATATGGATCTATTTTTTCTTGTTTATGTGTTAGGCTGCACTGGGTCTTTGTCGCAACACACAGACTCTCTAGTTGTGGCGTGCATCTCAGTCCTTTTGGCACTCAGTCTTCGTTTCTGAGAGGCATGTGCGATGTTAGTCCTGCGACTGGGAATCAAACCTGGGTCCTCTGCACTGCAAGGCGGATTCTTAACCACTGGACCACCAGGGAAGATCCTATTTTTCTTATGTAACAAATAATCTGGAAATTGGAAATCTGAAGCTGCAACCACCATCGCTTCAGTGCCTTAAGCTTCCCAGATTCTTTAGCTCTCGGCTCCTCTCTCCCTAGGAGAAGGCAATGGCATCCCACTCCAGTACTCTTGCCTGGAAAATCCCATGGACGGAGGAGCCTGGTGGGCTGCAGTCCATGGCGTCGCTAAGAGTTGGACACGACTGAGTGACTTCACTCTCACTTTTCACTTTCATGCATTAGAGAAGGAAATGGCAACCCACTCCAGTGTTCTTGCCTGGAGAATCCCAGGGGCGGGGGAGCCTGGTGGGCTGCATCTATGGGGTTGCACAGAGTTGGACACGACTGAAGCGACTTAGCAGCAGCAGCAGCAGCCTCTCTCCCTAGCATGAGGCTTTCAAGTTCATTCTCAAGAAGTGGGCGTGGCATCCACTGTCCTTAAAGGAAGAAAAGTGAAAGTGAAGTCACTCAGTCGTGTCCGACTCTTGGTGACCCCATGGGCTGTAGCCTGCCAGGATCCTCTGTCCATGGGATTTTCCAGGCAAGAATACTGGAGTGAGTTGCTTTTTCCTTCTCCAGGAGATCTTCCCAACCCAGGGATTGAACCCAGGTCTCCCGTGTTGTAGGCAGATGCTTTACCATCTGAGCCACCAGGGAAGTCTCATTTGTAACTTAAAGAAAGAAGGTCAAAGGCTAGAGAAATGGAGAGGCAAACCAGCTGAGCCCTCTCCCTTGTAAATAACATTTCCAGACAGCACCCACCTCTTCAGCATGCTTGGTTGCCCCTCCTTGGCTTCAGCTATGTCACAGGACCACTCCTGGCTGCAGGGGCCTAGGGCAAGCTGAACTTTGGGTTTTGTCTTGAGACCATCACATTGCTATGCTGAATAGAATTCAGATCTGTAGCTGTAACAGGTTACAGCTGTAAAAAAATATTAAGACAATAAGCAGATTGCACCCAATGGTGTGGCTCATGTAGGGCATCTGCAAGGACCAATACAGTGACCTGGGATTATCAACAGAGCATCCTCAGGCCTTGATGGATGAGGGGAAGGTGGTATAAGAGCCAGGAAGGGCTGAAGCAGGTAGAGAATGCCACTTTGAAAGGAGCAGAGATTTGGTCAAAGGACATCATCAACTCAAGACCATGCCAGACAGAAAGAGGAAAGGGACTAATAGCCTGAACTCACTTCACACCTGCCCTCTGATATCTGCCACAACTCCCTATTGTCTAAGCCAAAGAGAAGCTGGATAACTATGAGTGCTTAGGGGAGGAGAGAGGGCTTCTGTGTTTTAACCATCACGTGGTTTCCACCCTCGCGTCTCAGGGCTCCGTTCTCTTCCTTGCCTGTTTAATACTGGGCATCTCCTCCATTTACGTTTAGGGTTCTCTTTTTTGTTTTTTTTTTTTTTGAGGAGGTCCATTTTTCATAAGGCAAAAAGATTTCACTTGTCCTATATTTTAATCAGCTAAAACGTTCATGTTTCTGCCTTTGGGAGAAGTTTGCCCATTAGGAATGGCTGAAAACCAGCAGGTTTACGGAAGTGAACAGAATGGATCACAGGGCAGGATGAGAAAGAGGCTCTACTAAACGCAAGAAAGGCATTGCCCTGCATTGGCTCCACCGTAGTAGAAAAGTCTTCATCCTACTCTTCTTTACTCTTCACAATAAAGAGGATATATTGCAGGACTTCCCAGTGGTTAAGAATCCACCTGACAATGCAGGGATGCAGGCTTGGCCCCTGATCAGGAAACTAGGATCCCACATGCCATGGAGCAACTAAGCTTTCCAGCCATAACTACTGAGCCCAAGAGCCCTGGAGTCCTTCAGCCACAACTAGGGAGTCCGTGTGCTGCTACAAAAAGCTCCTACATGATGCAACTAAGACCCAATGCAGCCAAATAAATAAATAAATAATTAAAAAAGGACCCCTGGTGGCTCAGTTGGTAAAGAGTCAGCCTGTAATGCAGAGGACCTGGGTTTGATCCTTGGGGCAGGAAGATCCCCTGGAGAAGGGAAAGGCTACCCACTCCAGTATTGTTGCCTGGAGAATCCGATAGACAGAGAAGCCTGGTGGGCTACAGTCCATGGGGTTGCAAAGAGTTGGACACGACTGAACTACTAAGCATGCATACAAAAAGGATTTATTGCAAGAGCCTTGCCACACTTCCACACTATGATTGAATTTATGTGTACTGAACTGACCGGCACCTCTCCCAACGTAAGATGCGAAGGAAGCTACAAGTGCCAGCCAATTGTCTAGCTGCTTGAGTAAACACTCATAGGTTCTCTCCAGTTCACCGGGACCCCAGCTTGAGTCTTGCTGGTGAGCAGCTCAGGGATGTTTGAGCTGGAGAACCTGGCCATGATTATCAGACCCATAGGAACTGGATTTATACTCAGACTGACAAAAGCCTTCAAGGCCTGGAATTTTAGAATAGGGCATCTCCCCCCAACCCTGACCCTTGCTCGCTCGCTGTGTTTCCCCTGCTTGAAACACCAGTATTCCTGCCCTTGCCTCTCTCTCAATAAGCTCCTCTCAGCTTTCATCTTGAGAATCACTTCCACGGGGAGGCCCCTCTTGGCCCCTAGACTGGACCAGCCCCTCTGCCACAGGGTCTCAAGGCATCAAGGACTGTACAGCTGAAGCACTCACTACCTCTAATTACTCACTTATGGGGCATTGACTTCACCAGGTTGCAGGTGCCTTTGTTTATTCTTTATGGCCCAGTGCAAATATAGCACTAGATGTTCAGTAAGTATGTGCTTTGACTTATTATTTGGAATCGAATTTGCTAAATTGGCCGCAGCTTGGGGAGCATGGGGCATATAACATAAACAGTTGGTTGTCCTGTGCAATGTTTCATTGCAGCCTGGAGGACTGGCCCTGTTCTAACGCTGAGAATAGCTCTGTGAGAGACCAAAATAGCGGAGCCTGGGTCTCTGCCCTTGGCAATGCTGGGGAGATACAGACACACATTCTTCCAGGGCTTCTTGCATAGCCCTGTCCTCTGCTAATGAACTTGTAGCTCTCTTCTCTCTCTGGCCTGAGTTATGAAGGAGGGTTATGAAGGAGGCAACACTTGCCCCAGATTAAGAAACGGCTTCGGCAGGGGTGTGTGTGAGTGTGCACGTGGGTGTGTGCATGTCTGGGTCTGTGTCTCTTCGGGAACACAGATGGCAGTGAGCAGGTGTTGGAGAGTGGGGCTTCGTCAAATGGTCCATGCGCATCCCTCCAGCTATGAAAGAAGGAATGATGTGTGAATGATGGAGGGAAGCTCATCCCAGCTCTAGCCCAGGACTTAGCAGACTTGTCCCCTGGATTTGTCCAAGGATGACAAGAACTTCTGGCTTCCTCTTAGGAAACAGCAGGGGATTTTCCAGTGATGTGCTGCCCGGGTGATTGCAGCTGTTACACTAATAAAACCTTTGCTCATCTTGCCCCCAGTAAAGACAGGGTCCCTAAATACTCTTTTATACTCTTTTCATACTCTGCGAAGATGCCATCCACTTAATCATTAATATGAATTAGACAAGTAGGCTGAGCATATGTTTACTTTTAATTTGTTATGTATCTTAATCATGTCACAGACTAAGCAACTAATAGGTGCTGAATTAATATAAATTTAACACACTGTTCTGATGTCTGGGGACCCTGATAAAGCCCCCTCACTTTTATGTTAATACTTGAGACCCTTTTATTCTTCACAGTGACCCTTAGAGTCTTATAATCCTCTAGCCCCATATTCACTTTTCCACTTCCTATGTCCCACTTTCTAAATCACCACTGGTATCTTCAGTTGGGAATGCTGCTGCTGCTGCTGCTAAGTCGCTTCAGTCGTGTCCGACTCTGTGCGACCCCATAGACGGCAGCCCACCAGGCTCCGCCATCCCTGGGATTCTCCAGGCAAGAATACTGGAGTGGGTTGCCATTTCCTTCTCCAGTGCATGAAAGTGAAAAGGAAAGTGAAGTCGCTCAGTCGTGTCCGACTCTTAGCGACCCTATGGACTGTAGCCCGCCAGGCTCTTCTGTCCTTGGGATTGTCCAGGCAAGAATTCTGGAGTGAGTTGCCATTTCCTTCTCCAGGGGATCTTCCCGACTCAGGGATCGAAAACGCATTTATGTCTCCTACGTGGCAGGCGGGTTTGGGAAGCCCTATGTTATGATACAATGACTCAGTTACAGCTAATCTTGCTTTAGTTACATTTTAGCCTAGTGGATCATATTTGAGAATGTCTGGATGAATATTAGGAGACAATCTAGTTTTATTAAAAAGCAAATTTTCAAAATTTACTAAGAGCTCCTATTTTTTTTTCCCCTTGATTCTGAGATGCCGGGGAAGATGTAACTCAGGCCTGGGAACTGCTCTGGGTTCTAAATATGAGGTGCTTGCGTTTATGTGGGTGCCCATGATAACACGATGATAGTCTTTCCAATCATTTAACTTACACAGGACTAAGTTCCCTTGAACATTCAGTGTGTAGAGTTCTACAGCACCTTTAAAGCTGGTTGGGATTCCTAAATTCCGTGTGTATGGTAAACTGACACTGAGCTTTTGTTCATTGCTGACCATTTTGCTCCTCCTTCTATCAGCCTCCCAGGCCCTGTCCAACTGTGGATCCAACTCCTACGGATGGTTCTTGTAGTCAATTCTGTCTTTATGTTTTATTGGTTTCATCCTAGGAAAGCGTATTTTCACCTATTTTCTTCTTGCCTATAGTGGGCAATTTTATATTTCATTATTGAATTCCATTTGCTTTATGGACGTACACATCTTACACCCCAACTAATTATAAAGGTCTATGTTTATGGAGCATATTCCCTGTGTTAATTCATTTCATCTTCCCTGTAATTCTAAACATACGGATTGTGGTCATCCCCGTTTTATCAGATGTGGTAATGAAAGCAAAGAGCTTAAGTAAATTTCCTCAGGTCACATGCAATTAGATTTATTCATCTGTTCCTTCTATAGTCATTAAATATTCATTTGTATCAATGTTGCATTAGGTGTTGTGCATGCCAAGTCATGCAAACAAACTGCAAGAAATGGTGAGAGGCAGGGAAGCCTAGCAAACTGCAATCAGTGGGGTCATGAAGAGTCTGACACAACTTGGCGACTGTACAACAACTGCTAAGTCACTTCAGTTGTGTCTGACTCCTTATGACCCCACTGACTGTAACCTCCTAGGCTCCTCTGCCCATGGGATTCTCCAGGCAATAATACTGGAGTGGGTTGCCATTTCCTTCTCCAGGGGCTCTTCCCAACTCAGGGTTCAAACCCGGCTCTCATGACTCCTGCATTGACAGGTGGATTCTTTACCACTACCACCACCATACTAGGTATTAGGCATCACATTATAGGTTGTTCCTGAGCAGGGCCAGCACCTTATAGGTTTTCAGCTATAGCTATGCCTATAGCTCTAACCGTAGGTGCCTAGTACGTAGCAGCTGCCGGACAGAAACTTGTTGACCGAGTCACTGTGGACTGCCGTATTATTGAATTGGCCAAAATATTCACTCAGGCTTTTTTGTAACCTGGTACAGAAAAACATTAGTGAACTTTTGGGCCAACTTAATATATGTGCCATAAGATTTTTAACCTACTATAAGAGAGTCTTGTCATAAATGTAACATTAAGCTGATGCCCTTCCTAAGAAACCACACGCCCTTTGAGACCTGTTTTTTTCCCAAGGAGTAGAACTGGATGGCTGCACAGCTCAGCTCACCTTACAGAATGCTGCCTTGTGAAGGACTCCACTCCTCTCAGAGAAATCTGCTGTGGGATTAAGAATGCACTTTTAAGCCAAATCGTCCACATCCTGCTGTTTGATTTTGTAACTGCATATTGACCTCGATGCTGTAAATGTCAAGGTGCCTATGTCCGGCTGTCTGTGACCGGGGTCCTTCTCGTTGGGATCTGACCCAATTGATCAAGGACTTTGTTTTCCTTAGAGCCAAAAGATTTGTTTCTGTCAAGTCTTTGAGTGGAGGGGAAGGTAATATTTTCTAGATAAGGGTTACATAAAGCAGTTCTCCAGTGCTAGGAAATACAGCTTTTCTAGTACTTCTGCACATTGGGAAAAAAAAAAAATAGATGAGGTTCCAATTCCAGAATGTACGGCAAAGAAAACAGAGTTGAGCCTCTAACAATTCCCAACCCAGACTCACTGACTAGGTAACACTGAATGCTTTGTTAAAGAATTTATCAAACTGGGTGCTGTCCAGTTATCAACACTTCTCGCTTTGCACTTAATCAGATAAAAGTCTTTGTAGGTTGCGACTTGTCCAGAGCTATGATTATATAGCGAGGTAGTATTAGAATAGGTAATAGAATACAGGCCTCATAATTCCCGTTGCAGAATTATTTCCTCAGTACTCAGATACTCTTAACTGTTTAGAGTGTTCCACCCTTAGTGCGTTGAAAATACTTTGCAGTTAGGGAAATTCTGATAGAAATAAAACTATTTTGAAGCACAATCTGTGAGGTGAAGTAACACGTTCCTCTGACATAAACTAACATATAGTTATATAGGCTGAAACTGAAAAGAAAGTGTTAGTAGCTCAGTCGTGTCTGGCTCTTTTTGACCCCATGGACTCTAGCCTGCCAGGGTCCTCTGTCCATGGGATTCTCCAGGCAAGAATACTGGAGTGGGGTGCCGTTTGCTTCTCCAGGGGATCTGCCCCACCCAGGGATTGAACTGTCTCTTGCATCTCCTTCATTGAGCCACCTGGGAAGCCCATATAAATCCTGAGGATTGGTTCATTACAGAACTGACATCCTTCTCAGACCCTGCAGGAAAGAAAAGCAAGATAAAACCAGAGAAGGCTTTGAATGTGGTACCAGAATAAAGCAGCTGAATAACATCTAAGCAAATGCCCACTGATTGCATCTGATTTGCCAGCATCTTTCTCTTGCTCCTAACTCTGCTTGGCTCCATTCTTTAGAGGCAATACTAGGCATTCTGTATATGTAGAAGCTCTGGAGGCCTCATACTTTTACCTAAAATGTAAGAGTCAGTGGGTGAGCAACCTAGAAATTAAATGATCTCTACATAGAATTTGGGAACATGCAGAGAGTCAATTCCTTTTATACTTACTGGGTGATCGATCTATCTACTGGAGACCAAATCCAGGCCAGAACTACAATGATAAGCTCGATTCACTTTGTGTATAGCAGAAACTAACACAACATTGTAAAGCAATTATACTCCAATAAAAAGCTAACATAAAAAATAAATTAAATATATATATATATATATTCTCTGTAAAGGACAAGCTGCTGTTTTTCCCCATGACTTGGAAAAACAAAAAAAAGAATAGAAGTCAAAATCCACTGCATTTCAACCAGAAAAGACTAGTCTGAGAGATTTAGAAGTGGTATTTTTTTTTTGTACAGAATAAAATTCTTGGGAAAAAAAATCTCAGGTGGGCATGCATATCTTGCAATGTTTCTTAAAGAACTGAACATGGTGATTCAGAAAAAAGTACAAGAGAGAAAGTTTAATTGTTTATTTTTTTAATGGAAGCGTGAGTCTTTTAAATGTTCATTTATGATGGTTTTCATATGAATATTTGAGGCCATTGTTTTCCCTCTTACTCTGCATTGATTACGGTAACATAAAAACTGATTTTTCTGAAGATGATAATTTCCAGAAAGATAACTTCCACGGTTGGGAAAGAAATATCTTCTTGCTCAAAGAGTAGTTTGGATGAAGTCAGTGTCCCATCACCCATATGAGGCACCTCTTAGCACTACGCAGTTAGTGGCGGCTTCTCACATTCCTCTAGCCCATTTCCTTCAGGATATGCACACGCTCCTGGTCCAGTCAGCTTTAGTTAGAAGAGCAGGGCTGTGTCCTTTCTTTTACATGCCATGAATGTCCATCACTCACAATTAAATGAACCCTCAAATTTCCCTTTCTTGGAAGGGCTCACGGTACCGGGCAGATGCTGTGAAGTATTATGAACTTCTGCTGCAATTGGCCCAGTAGAATGAAGAAACTGGACAATTCAGTTTCGATTATGTTGGTTTTGAGAAGCCAGTGGGACCTCTAACTGGAGCTGTCTAAGAGGCCTTTTGTTGGGACTTCCCCGGTGGTCCGGGGGCTAAGACTCTGTGCTCCCAATGCAGGGGGCCTCCATGGTCAGGAAACTGGATCCCACACACCCGCAGCTAAGAGCTTACGTGCTGTAACTAGGATTCACATGTCGCGGCTGGAAGATCACATGTGCCTCTATGAAAAGTGAAGATCCTGAGTGCTGCAAAGAGGACCTGGCACAGCCAATGAATAAATCATTTTAAAAAGAAGCATTTTGTACAGAGATGAGAGTGCAGATATAAAATAACTCATAACTCAGGGCAAGAGAGAACTGGGCTGCACAGTGGAAAGAATTCTAAGATTATCTTTACTAAGATTTCCACCTCCGGGTGTAAACATCCTGTATAATCAACCCCCTCACCCTAATGTGAGTGGGACTTGTGTGTATAATGATATTTCACTTCCATCACTAGATTACTAATGAATTAACTCTGAGTTAATCAAAAGGGAGATTATCCTGGGTGAACCCTTATAAGAGGGATGAGGTCCTTGTGAACAGAGAAATCCTCCTGCTGGCCTTGAAGACATGACCTGATTTTTTGTAAGGGGACCTATGGAGAAGGGCCAGCTGGGAAGTGGCTCAGTTGGTAAAGAATCCGTCTGCGATGCAGGAAACGTGGGTTGGATCCCTGGATTGGGAAGATCCCCTGGGGAAGGGCATGGCAACCCACTCCAGTATTCTTGCCTGGAGAATTCCATGGACTGAGGAGCCCGGCAGTCTACAGTCCATAGGGTTGCAAAGAGTCAGACACGACTGAAGCAACTGAGCACACACTCATGCTGGGGAGAAGGTCACGCAGCCAGAATCTGGGGATGGCCTCAAGAGATGAGAGTGGTCCCCTGCTGACCTACAAGGAAATGGGCACCTCAGCTATGCAGTTATAGGGGCCTGAATTTATTTAACAATATGTGAGCCCAGAATCAGACCTGAGCTTCCGCTGAGCTCACAGACTCAGCCACCAGCTTGACGTCAGCCTGGCAGGAATAAGAGCTGAGGACCCAGCTAAGCCACAGCCAGACTTCTGACCCGCAAAAGATGTCCGATAATACATCTGTGTTGAACACTTTAATAAAGAAATGCATTTGTGGTGATTTGTTCCCCATAATAAGAATGCAGATTTTGGAGTTATCAGCATATTGATGATAATTGAAAGCCTCGGGGTGTACGAAATTAAACATTAAGAGGGCATGTACACAGAGACGGGGAGAGTGCTTAAGTGAATTGCTAATGAAGAGACATTTAAGGGAGGGAAGAGGCAGGGAAGCTGTGAAGGAGTGGCCATCCAAAGAGGAGTAGAATCAGACAGATAAAGTGGGAGACATTAGGTTCTTTCTCTCCTGCCCTCCCTACTTTATCTCTTAAGACAGGGACTTCTACACCCTCACTCATGGCTCTGTGTGGTGGGATTGGCAGAAGTGAGCTTGCCTGGTCCAGCCTTTCAGGGTTGCCAGGGCCACAAGCCCAGAGTCCTCAACCCTGTTCAGCAAGCTGCCTGTGATGATGAGAAAGAGGAGGGCAGGAGCTCTGCAGTTGTCAACTGGGTCCCTGGCCGGGTGGGAGGGAGCTATGGTCTCCTGTGGGTCCAAGCTCTGGGGAAAGTAGTGAAATTCTCATTCTAGCCATAAGTAAAGCATCCAATGGGCTTCCCAGGAGGCTCAGTGGTAAAGAATCCACCTGCCAATGCAGGAGATGCACGCTTGATCCCTGGGTCAGGCAGATCCCCTGGAGGAGGAAATGGCAACCAATTCCAGTATTCTTGCTGGAGAAATTCCATGGACAAAAGGATTCTGAAAGACTACAGAAAGGTCGCAAAAGAGAAATGACTCAGTGATGAAAAACAAGACAACACAAAAAAGCATCCAATTGTTCTCCTGCGATAAAACTAGTGCATTAATTCTGATTTGATTTCTATTATATTTCTCAACTTTTTAGAACTCATTGGGGAATTCTGTGATTATCATTGTAGGAACAGCCAACAGCATTAGCGGGGGAGGGGAGACAGAAGGTCAAGGAGGAGGAAGGCACCACAGGATCAAAAGATCCAGGGAGGTCCAGGGCAGTAAGCCCTTGGTAAATGGCAACATATTAGTCAGGACCTGAGCTCAATTCATTAAACGCACTTCCCCACTTAATCATCATGACAGTCTTCGGATGAAGCACTTACATAGGCTGAAATGAGGCTTGGGGTGCAGGGCGGGGGGATTTTTTTCATTAAGGTAGGAGAAATTTTGAAAATATTTCAGTGCTCTTAGGAGGGAGAGCAGGTGGGAGGGGTGAACGTGCCTGAGAAACTGAGGCTAATTTGAGGCTAATTGGGAGAGTAGGGTCTCCGGGGGAGGGGAGGGGCGGGACTGGAGAGAAGGACATGGAACCATGTAAGTTTCAAGAGTTCCTTTTCCTGTTTTCTATTTTCTTGGTGAAGCAGAAAGTGAGGTTATTTGCCCAGAGTAAGTAAAGGAGGAGAGAAGGTGGAAATGATTGTCCTCTGAGAGATGACTATGAATTATAGACAAGTTTCTTACCAGACATGACTGCAGAGGAAATGACCCAAGAACCAACTTGTCTAATGGGATGTCTTGCTGATTCTTTCTGTACAGAAATTATGCTTGGAAAGGAATAGTGTGCTCATCACTACTTTCACTAAAATTTTAATAATTTTGTTTTCTTTAATTTTTCTATAATTTCCTGGTAACTATAGACACATTTTTGTCATTGTTTTGTTTATAGTTTGTGCTTCATTGTTTGTGGGTGTTTTTCTTTTTTTTTCTTCTTTAAGGAAAGCCATCTTTCAGGAATGCTGATTTTGGTAGGATTGATCTGTTTGCATTCTACATCATCAGCTTTGTCACTGAAAGACATTGACTGAGGTCTACTGTCTAGGCTATGACTTCAAAGCAAATCTATTCTGACTCTGATTCACCGGCTTTGGAGAATAATTTCAGAGCTTCTCACTGATGCTGTAAACTCTAAATTTTCCCATTGAGTCCCCGCTTCATTAAGCATCAACTTTTTTAAAAAAAATAAATAATCAAATGAGAATGTAAAGTAATTAGCCCCCAACTAAAATAAATAAATTTATTTTAAAAAAGCCAAAAAAAAATGTGAATGAGTTCTTATAATATGTCCATGATCGCAGTGCATGCTGTAGAACATAAAAAATTAACAAAGCAAAGCAAAAGCCAAAATACATAGTTTCTAAACTTAAGGAGCTTGTATGCTGGATGCCAACTCGGGACAGCATGCCGTGAGTAAGAACAATGTTAAACAGAAAGTGCTACATCCTTCAGGGCAAATAATGATTACTGTGGACTGCCGAGGTCTTCACGGAAAAATAGAACTGAAGTAGTTTTCAGAGAAGGCAATGGCACCCCACTCCAGTACTCTTGCCTGGAAAATCCCATGGACGGAGGAGCCTGGTGGTCTGCAGTCCATGGGGTCGCTAAGAGCCGGACACGACTGAGCGACTTCACTTTCACTTTTCCCTTTCATGCACTGGAGAAGGAAATGGCAACCCATTCCAGTGTTCTTGCCTGGAGAATCCCAGGGATGGCGGAGCCTGGTGGGCTGCTGTCTATGGGGTCGCATAGAGTCGGACACGACTGAAGCGACTTAGCAGCAGCAGCAGCAGTCTCTTAAAGGTCAGCCAGACCAGCCAAGAGAAAGAGACAGGGAAGATAGAATGCAAAGGGTTAGAGGAGGACATGGATGAAGGTTAGTGAGGAATCTGTGCAAGACAGTGTTTGTATTAGAGAAATCTGGGTAAAGGGTTTGCTAGCTCGTAGAATCACAGGGTGAAAGAACTTTCAAGCCAACTTATAATATCTCTCCTTTTAAGAGTAAGGCTGAGATTTATGATTGTTCAAGGATGCTTCAAAGGTTATGTTGGCAGAACTGGGTTACGGATTCAATGTTTTTTTTTAAATTGAAATTCTTAATTGCAGAATTAGGGACTTTGCCATAGAGCGGTGTTATAGAATAGGACTTAAGCTTCCTGACTCTGTGATATCTCCGGCTGAAATACTGGTTTTGATCCTTGTAGTCATGTAACCTTGAACAAGGTTGTTGTGTTTTAACCTTTCTGAGCGTCTGTTTCTTCATCAGTGTCATGGGGACGCTAATAGTTTCCTCCTAGAATGGTTGGTTCATGTCTGTCTATTAAATAATCGAGGCAAAATGCTATCATAGAACACAGTAAGTATCCAATATATGTTATCTGCAGGTTTATTAGTTTTCATTCAACATTTATTTGAATGCTGACTAAGTTTGGTAAGGTTATTTGAGATGTATAAATGTAGATTAGGTGGAATACATACTGCTTAATAGGAGAGATAAGACTTACACATAAAAATTTACAATACAAGGTAAAAAGTGATCAGGGTTGTCAGTAAGGCTTAGATAAAATAGACAAAATACTGTATAAGCATTAAAAAGCAAGAGGGATTTCTTTCACGTGAAAACAGTTTTGTGGAAATAATGGATTTGTTTTAGAAGAATAATGCTGGAATGTAAACTGATACTCTCAGTCACCTTGGGAGGCTGTATCGTGTATTATATGACATATTTACTAACAGACGAGACTGTAGTTAATAGTCAAGAGATATTTGGACACCCCTCTGGGGACTACCCCCACAGACATTTACACAGCCACCTCAGAAACTCTTTTCCAATCTCAGAAGGGTGCAAACACTGCTTGGATTCTGTTTATTTTATTTCTCAAGACTCTTCTTTGTGGTGGCTTTATTTTTATTATTATTTTTTCTCTCTCTCTCTTTTTTTGTTTTGGTGATCAAATTTTCCCTCCAACTTTAAGGAATGAAACATATCAAGGTTTGGGCTTAGGGTTCTTCGTATAAAGAGAATTTCAGTTCGCTTCTGCTAGGCATTTGGGAATTTGAGCCAACTCTGGAAGATCGTGAAGGACAGGAAGCCTGGCGTGCTGCAGTCCATGGGGTTGCAAAGAGTCAGACATGACCTAGCTACTGAACAACAGCAACAGCAAGGCATCTGGGAGCCCTATTTACCTGGAAAGACTTCAAACTTAATTTGACACCTGGTATTTTTCAGATCACATCATTATTGTAATTTCCAGACCCAATTTTATATGAAGGCTGACTTGTAGTTAAGAATTCCCAGCTAAGGAGGTGTTTCTTTTTTTTTTTTTCCTTTTTGAATCTGGAGACAAGTCTGAGAAGGGCACATCTCTTGATCATTATCTGGTGTAAGGGGGAGTATTTTTTTTTTTTCCAGTTTACACCACCTGGTGTTGTCTTCCGTGAGTCCTCATTTATGTCAGAGTCTCTAGTCCGATGCCATCTTTCATTGTCATTAAAATTAAAGCTCTAAGCCATAAGGGACCAGCATCTGGCCCTGAGGCAGTGCCAGCTTCCACACTCTGTTCCCGTATTTGTGTTCTCTCAACACTTTTCTTTTGAAATAGTTTATTCAATGTTTTCAGGAAGTTTTCACCAGGTGGGATTTTGGGGACTCTTAACCTGCTGTGTTATCAGAAACGGCAATCAAATTGGTCAAATTTTCAAAAGAATAAGTGACTCCCACTTCCCCACCAAAAAAAGGGCTAAGAATTATTACAGAAAAACGCATTTAGAGAATGATTTTAAGAGTCAGATAGACTTGGATTCAAGTTTTTAAAGTTTTGGGTACATTAATGAGTTACTGTTTCCTATTTGGAAAGTAACAGTATCAAAAATTATACCCCTTAGGAGCATGTGACATTACATGATATAATCCCACATGCCATGCTTAAAACATAGTAACTTTTCCATATAAGAGTTCAAAACATAACACATATTTTTAGTGGCATATGGACTGGATCACTAACAGTATAAAACATTATGCAACTATAGCCAACTAAGAGTAACAAATCATAGATACTGTAGTGCTTAAAAATGAGGGAAATCCATTGCCTGGAATAGCTAAGGAATTTTCTGAAAGAATCTACTATCTAACTTACACTTGGAAATTGGGAGAGAGTCTGAGATAGACAGACAGGTAGAGGAGAGTATACCAAAAAGTAAGAAAAAAGTTTTGCTGTTGAGAGGGGATAATGTTTTCAAGTACTGTTCTTTGTATTACTCAGATTGTAAGTGTACTCTCTAGTTTTCATCTGTTGTCTTTATCTTCCCTATGAATCTATTTTTTAAAATGATGGCAGAGCCCTTGCCTTTCATTTCTTCTGCGATTCCCCACAGCATACGGTGCTCTGTATGTAATAAGCGCTTAAGCAGTACCTATTGAGTGAATGAGTCCTCACTTTTGAGAAGCACCTCTTCTATCTTACTTTCAGCAGCTTATTCTTCTCACGGTGAAGGTGCCTGCAGAACACCCAGTACCTTTAGGTGGGAAACCTAGCTGTACATTGTGCGGGCGTTATTGGGGATCAGTTCACAGAAGGAAAGCCCAAGAGGCTGCTGCAGCCAATTGACATTCCTTTGGAAATGTTTTTTGGTCAGGAGCGACTTCAAAGTGAAAGAGTAAGCCTTCTTTTCTCACTGACAGCAGAGTGCCATTTCTAGACACTGAGGGGACTGCTGTAAAGACATTGGATTTTCTTTCCAACCACAGGAGCCAGATGGATAAAATCATAATCGGGTATAAGGAAGAACTATCTAATAAGGAACTGAGTTCAGTTCAGTTCAGTTCAGTTGCTCAGTCATGTCTGACTCTTTGCAACACCATTGATTGCAGCAAGCCAGGCCTCCCTGTCCATCACCAACTCCTGGAGCTTACTCAAACTCATGTCCATTGAGTGGGTGATGCCATCCAACCATCTCATCCTCTGTCATCCCCTTCTCCTTCTGCCTTCAATCTTTCCCAGCATCTGGGTCTTTTCAAAAGAGTCAGCTCTTCGCATCAGGTAGACAAAGTATTGGAGTTTCAGCTTCAACATCAGTCCTTCCAATGAACACCCAGGATTGATCTCCTTTAGGATGGATTGATTGGATCTCCTTGCAGTCCAAGGGACTCTCAAGAGTCTTCTCCAACACCACAGTTCAAAACCATCAATTCTTTGGCACTCAGCTTTCTTTATAGTCCAACCCTCACATCCATACATGACCACTGGAAAACCATAGCCTTGGCTAGACGGACCTTTATTGGCAAAGTAATGTCTCTGCTTTTTAATATGCTATATAGGTTGGTCATAACTTTTCTTCCAAGGAGTAAGCATCTTTTAATTTCATGGCTGCAATCACCATCAGCGGTGATTTTGGAGCCCAAAAAATAAAGTCTGACACTGTTTCTACTGTTTCCCCATCTATTTGCCATGAAGTGATGGGACTGGATGCCATGATCTTAGTTTTCTGAATGTTGAGTTTTAAGCCAATTTTTTCACTCTCCTCTCTCACTTTCATCAAGGTGCTCTTTAGTTCTTCTTCACTTTCTGCCATAAGGGTGGTGTCATCTGCATATCTGAGGTCAATGATATTTCTCCTGGCAATCTTGATTCCAGCTTGTGTTTCTTCCAGCCCAGCGTTTCTCATGATGTACTCTGCATATAAGTTAAATAAGCAGGGTGACAATATACAGCCTTGACGTACTCCTTTTCCTATTTGGAACCAGTCTGTTGTTCCATGTCCAGTTCTAACTGTTGCTTCCTGACCTGCATACAGATTTCTCAAGAGGCAGGTCAGGTGGTCTGGTATTCCCATCTCTTTCAGAATTTTCCACAGTTTATTGTGATCCCCACAGTCAAAGGCTTTGGCATAGTCAATAAAGCAGAAGTAGATGTTTTTCTGGAACTCTCTTGTTTTTTTTATGATCCAGCGGATGTCGGCAATTTGATTTCTGGTTCCTCTGCCTTGTCTAAAACCAGCTTGAGCATCTGGAAGTTCATGGTTCACATATTGCTGAAGCCTGGCTAGGAGAATTTTGAGCATTACTTTACTAGCATATGAGATGAGTGCAATTGTGTGGTTGTTTGACCATTCTTTGGCATTGCCTTTCTTTGGGATTGGAATGAAAACTGACCTTTTCCAGTTCCGTGGCCACTGCTGAGTTTTCCAAATTTGCTGGCATACTGAGTGAAGCATTTTCACAGCATCATTTTTTAGGATTTGAAATAGCTCAACTGGAATTCCATCACCTCCACTAGCTTTGTTTGTAGTGATGCTTCCTAAGGCCCACTTGACTTCACATTCTAGGATGTCTGGCTCTAGGTGAGTGATCACACCATCATGATTATCTGGGTCATGAAGATCTTTTTTGTACAGTTCTTCTGTGTATTCTTGCCACCTCTTCTTAATATCTTCTGCTTCTGTTAGGTCCATACCATTTCTGTCCTTTATTGAGCCCATCTTTGCATGAAATATTCCCTTGGTATTTCTAATAAAGGACAGAAAGGAACTGAGAATGTTATGTTATTTAGGATATAGCTATTAGAGAAAACCTAACTTACATGTTTAATGTCAATTTAATACTATTTAATGAATTTCTCAGAGAAGGAAATGGCAACCCACTCCAGTATTCTTGCCAGGAGAATCTCATGGACAGAGGAGGCTGGCAGGCTACAGTCTATGGGGTAACAAGAGTCAGACGTGACTTAGCGACCAAACCACCACCAATGAATTTCTAGTTGCCAGCCATGTTGTTGGTTCTTGGAGACAAAATGTTGATTAAGAATCTTACACCAGGACTTCCCTGGTGGTGCAAGGGACACGGGTTCAATCCTAGGTCTGGGAGGATTCCACTTGCCGCAGGGCAACTGAGCCTGTGAGCCACAACTACTGAGCCCCAGTGCCGCAACTATGGAAGCCCATGCACCTAGAGCCTGCGCTCTGCAACAAGAGAGGCCGCGGCAGTGAGAGGCCCTTGCCCACAACTAGAGAGTAGCTCCTGCTCTCCACAGCCAGAGAAAGCCGGCGAGCAGGAACGAAGACGCAGCACACCCACAAATAAAATAAATAACTAAATTATAAAAAGGAAAAGAATCATGCACCGAAGATGTAAAGACTTTACATCCTTAATTATCTTTTACTGAACAACTAGGTCATCTCACAGGTACGTGGACTAGAACGTAAAGTCAGACTACGCCCAGGGCAAAGATAGAGAGATTAATAGAGTGTTATGGGATTAGTAATCAGGGGAATTAGTTTTGAAGTCAAGGAAGATCTAGAACAGGAATACCAGAGATAGTTCAAGTACTAGTAGAATTTAAACATGTGTGATGCTGCTGCCGCTGTTAAGTCACTTCAGTCGTGCCCAACTCTGTGTGACCCCATAGACGGAAGCCCACCAGGCTCTCCTGTCCCTGGGATTCTCCAGGCAAGAACACTGGAGTGGGTTGCCATTGCCTTCTCCAATGCATGAAAGTGAAAAGTAAAAGTGAAGTTGCTCAGTCGTGTCCAACTCTTTGCGACCCCATGGACTGCAGCCTACCTGGCTCCTCCATCCATGGGATTTTCAAGGCAAGAGTACTCCACTGCCTTCTCCATGTGTGATGCTAGGGAATTTTAAAATACCCTGAAAGCCATGGTGTGTATGTGGAATGGACCAGGGACTGTGGGTTTATGGGGGAGGTAGCAGCGTACACACTTTGGGATGGGATTTAGAAGGTTGTGAGAAAGTATAGAAAGTTAGATATGAGAATAAGTGTGAGAACATATTTGCTGGCAGTTGACAAGCAGTTGAATGGGATGAATGAGACACAGGTGAGAAAGATGAAAGAATGAATGATGAATAAACTTTGTAGCTTGGGAAAAGAAGTCCAAAGTGATATCTTTACTTGTGATGAGAAACCAGACCAGAAGAAGCAATTAGAAGTGAGATAGATGAATTAAAGTTCAGATATATTGAAAATGAGATATTGTGAGATAAATGTGGCTACAGAGTTGCCTTAGAAAATCTGGGAGGGGTGGAATATGTGGTCCTAGAAAGAAAAAAGAACACTTATGAGACTACTAGTAAGTTAAGAGAGGTGAAAATTAGGCTTGCATTTTATCTTTTTTTTTTTAACCTTTTTAAAGATTATTTTTTGATGTGGACCATTTGTAACATCTTTATTGAATTTGTTGCAAAATTATTTCTGCTTTATGTTTTGGTTATTTTGGCTACAAGACATGTGGGATCTAAGTTCACTGAACAGGGATTGAATCCACACTCCCTGCATTAGAAGGCAAAGTCTTAACCACTGGACCACCAGGAAAGTCTCTCTTGCTGTGGTTTATGGCTAAATCGTGTCTGACTCTTGTAATCCCATGGACTGTGGCCCACCAGCCTCCTCTGCCCATGGGATTTCCAAGGCAAGAATACTGGATTGGGTTGCCATTCTCTTCTCCAGGAGATTGTCTCAACCCAAGGATCAAAATCACATCTCATGCATTGGCAAGTGGTTTCTTTACTACTGAGCCACCGGGAAGCCCAGAAGAAGTCCTTAGGCTTGCAGTTTAAATGGGAAGAAAGTGAGTTGGTAGAATTTGACATAGATTACCCTGTTGACTCAGACAGTAAAGAATCTGCCTGTAATGCAGGAGACCTGGGTTCTGTCTTTGGGTCAGGAAGATCCCCTGCAGAAGGGAAAGGCTATCCACTCCAGAATTCCTGCCTGGAGAATTCCATGGGCAGAGGAGCCTGTAAGGCTAAAGTCCATGGGATTGCAAAGAGTCAGTCATGACTGAGCAACTAACATTTTTTCATTTTCACCTGAAATACCAGTTCTACCCACTGACTCTCAAATTTATATCTAGACAGACTCTTCCCCTCAAACGAATGGCTGTGGAATCAACTAACTTCTCACCATCATTACTTGGTTACGTGATATGAATGTCAAGCTTAACATTTCCTAGTCAAATTCTTTATGTCCCCCATCCTCACCCCATAACCAGCCAGCTCCTCCCAACATCTTCTCCATCTTGTAAATGGCAAATCTATTCTTTCAATAACTTAGGCAAAAACACTGGAGTCCTCTTTTGCGCTTGTCTCCAATACATCAGCTACTGTCACTTATATCAGTTGTACTTAGCTCTAATTAAATGTTATTTTCCCTTGCTATCTATATGATTTATAGCATCATGCTCTTGAAAGGTGGGGTCTAGCTGCTGACCACTCAAACAGGCCAGGTTTGTGGGAAGGAGAGTTTGCTTTATTTCAGATGCTGGCAGCTGGTGGGAGAGGTCAGATGTCTGTCCAAAGCCCACCCATGCATCAGGCAGGAGGCAAGAGCTGTAACAGACAGAAGGGGCTACATACAGAAACAGTACAGTTATCTGTGATAGTCATCTTGAAATTGGTCACCCAGGGTCTCATCAGTGTCATCTTGGTTGTTTTAAGTACAGTTAATCTTTAGTCCAACATCGCTCTGTTTCCATTTCTTGAGACCAGTTCCTGGAACTGTGGCAGCTTACATCACAGCTACAGTCTGGCCATCACGTAGTTAACTTCTCCACCTGGGGTTTCAGTAGCTATGAGACAGCTCACAGGAAATGGCTCAGAATATTATCTATAGCCCTTAAGAAGGAACTGAAAGGCCCTTGACTATGCTTAGTGACTACATTATTATTATTTGGTCTCCTTTGACTGTTTTCCTTTGTTTCTGCCTGTTCTCACTTCTTTGATTAAACTTATTGTTTGGCTAAAGTTTTCCACAGACAAAAGCAGGCAGAGGACATGGAGGGTGAGGAGGATAAGGACCATAGGGTCCTGACCCGTTTCACTCATTTCTTTAAGATGTCTTTCCCAAATTCACCCATAAATATAACTTTCGCTCATAATCCTGTATGCAATATATATATCCCCACCACTGCTTTCTGTCGCCTTCATTCTGCTGTATTTCCTCCATGGCACTTAGCAATACTTAAAATACTCCAAAACTCCCAGCCCTGACAAGCTCTGGAACCTTTATTAGACTCACAACTCCCCAATAGTTATTTTCTGCCCAGCACCATGGAGTCTTGCCCTGCACCTGAGCAGCTTAGAATCTGCCCAAGATTCAAGGAAACTCCTTTGCTGTTTTATTTGTTTGTCAGTTTCCATGCTCCCTACTAGCATCTAAAGACACAAATAGTTTATTTTACCCTTGCTACCTGGAACAGTGCCTGGCAACCTAAGTGTTTAATTCCTTGTCGTTGACTCTGTACAATAAAATTTCTCACGTATTTGGAGTAAATGTCATCTAATTTATAATCATGAGTGAAAGCAGGATATTGAGAAAAAGTAATAAATGTGTGGGCTCATCACAGGGAGTGTTAGCAGAAGCCAACTAGAAATGATTAAGAGAACTTTTGAAGAGCACTGAGAATCTTTGTGCAGAGAAAATCATACATTTGGAATTGGCCCAATTAATAGAGTGAAGTCTCTTTTTTCCCATCAAGACTCAGCTTCTCAGGAATGGGAGGAGACCGGGCTGGTCCAATAGTGGTGGTTAACAAAGTTGCTGGGGCAGAAATACAAGGAGGGGAAAGTGTTGTGGATCCTGAAGAGCAGGTTAGGCTGGTCATCAGAAGTGTCGAGAGGCTAGGAGGGAAATCCATCCTTACATAGTGGGGTGGGGTGGAAGGTGGGGTCATGAAGGGAAAAAGAGCTTCCAGGGTGGGAGTGAAGATGACATCTAGGGGAAGACAATGGTAAATCTTAAATTTCTCTGGCTTATCTTTGAAGGGATAATCATATCATAGTGATGGCTTGACCTAAGTCACTCATTTTATCAATGAGCCGGTTAAGTCCCAAAGAAGCGAAGGGACCCCTCCAAGGTCTATCTGAATATAGCCCAAGTCTCCAGCAAACACTGAAGAGCCAGATCACTGGGCAGCTTCTCCCACCCAACTTCCCTTCCAGTCGGGTCTGCCCCAGCTCCCATCACTCATTCTCCTTCAATTTCAAAACTTCAAAATTCTCACTGACAAAAAAAAAAAAAAAAAAAAAAAATATCTAAACGAGAGTTCTGCCCTGTTTTCTCTGTGATTCAATAAGTTTTTGGCTTCAGGGGCCTTGGAAGTCTGTCTTTCAGACAAGTGAAAATGTAACTCCCTCTAAGCGTTTCTCTCTGCCGGCAGGATGCCTGTCTCTAGCTGACAGGACAGGCTGCCTCTGCTGTTTGGGTTTCTCACCAGGCTGTCTGACAGCAGGATACTTTTTAGCTTGATCAAGGACAATAGGCTCTAGATCAATGCTCATCATTTGTCAGACCTGGAAAACCTCACTGCTACGATAACTGTTGGCTCCACTGGGACTACGCTAACTCTTGGTCTGGCTGTTGGTTGGTTTGCGAGAGGCAGGAGTGAGTCCCCTGGATGATGAGTTACACGGGTGTCTTCTGGATTCAGAGTGGTGTGGAGAAGAGAGGTCTGGGGGTGAGTTAGGAGAGCTGCTTTCCAGTTCTCCTCTGCTATCTATGGGGTCCTCGCTGTAAAGGAAGGTATTTCCCCCCCACCAAGCCTTGGTTTAATCTTCCCCCAAGTGAAGGAATGGAAGAAATAATTCATTTCTTCCATTTCAGGTAGGGTGTATGCCTGTTCAAAAATCTGAAATCGCCTGGGAACGCACAGGAAGCTTTTCATGTGAGATCTTCTGGAATGGAACACAGGTGAAGGGACGTCCCCTAAGAAATCCCTGTTGTTGATTAACTGCTGGTTAATGATCGTCGTGCAAAATACACTAAGGAATGGGACCAGTGGAAGATTCACAGAATAGGGAGGTGAGTGGACAAAGCCCTCTCCTCCACACATTTCTCAATGCCCTCCCTACTGTTACAGCAAACTAAGTAAAAAAGCAAAATGTCAGTACACAGAGTTGTCTGCTAGTTGGGACATTAGACATCAGCTCAGCTAGTTCCTTCTCTTTATGGTTAAAGACAACAGTGTGCATGGAGAAGAAAACTATTGGCCAATACAGTTAAAGCTGAGATTGCAGCTCTTGCCGGGGAGTCTGGGAGACTCAGAGCATCCTGGTCAAGAAGAGGTTAAACCCCTTCATAGGAAGAGAAGGGTAGGGAGACCTGAGTCTGGACAGTCAGCAAGTAGAGGAAATAAGCTCGCTTCTAGAAACGATCTTTTGCTGATTGCTCTGTTTTACACTGGGGACGAACTGCTTTGGTTCCTCAGATGTTAATTGTAGCCAGAAAAAGGCCAGAACACTGTGATAGCATGATATATTTGGAAAACAACACATGATTTGGAATTTTGCAGGCCTGGAGTCAAATTCGGTTCTAGTCCTAACTATCCATCCTTTCTGAATCCAAATTCTGTCATGAATAACTTGGGGATAATTATATCTGCCTGGATTTGATGAGGATTTAGAGTTAATATATGCAAATTTGCTAACTGGTATCTAATTTATCAACGAGATACGAGGGAAAAGGACAAAAAATTTCACCCAAATTGCAATACAGATACACTGTAATTGCCAAATTTGCCACATTGAGGGAGGCTGCCAGACCTTTACTGATTTTGCGGACGGTTACCTCACACGCCCATGTGAGGAGAGCGGTATTCTCAGGACCCGTGGTGCCTGCTGCAACAAGATGAACAATCTCAAGTCTCTGAGTTTCCCTTGGGGACTACAGAACTTGGTGACTCCAGAATTTCCACAGAGGAGTCTTAAAGATGGCAGTTTACTTGGAAATAAGGCTTAAGGACTTGCCTTGAAGTTTGTACATATGTTTGCAAATGATTGAAAAAATGTCAACTGTGTGTATCAATGACAGAAGATGTATAGAGTCAGGGGGTGGTGAGGTTGCTCAAAACTCACCACATTTCTAGACGCCCTGCCTGTTGTGATAGCAAACAAAGTATAAAAGCATAATTCCGACACACAGAGGTTCCTGCTAGCTGGGACATCAGACATCATCTCAGTTAGTTTCTTCTCTTTATGGTTAAAGACAACAGCGAGTATGGAGAAGAAAAGCTATTGGTCTAATTTTCATCAGGGTCAAGGGATAAATATTTACAAACTCTGAAGTGTGACTTCAGGGTCCCTCAACTCCCATATGTATGCATATGTACACAATCACACACACACACACAGACACACTCATTAGAAACAGGGCAAAAAAATAGTACTCACATATTATTCATTTGGGCTTCTTCCCTGGTGGCTCAGATGGTAAAAAATCTGCCTGTGATGCAGGAGACCTGGGTTCGATCCCTGGGTCGGGAAGATTTCCTGGAGAAGGGCATGGCAACCCACTCCAGTATTCTTGCCTGGAGAATCCCATGGACAGAGGAGCTTGGCAGGCTACAGTCCATGGGGTCACAAAAGAGTAGGACCTGACTGAGCAACTAACATTTTCACTTTCACTACTAGTACTATTCACTTAATAAGCATGATGATAAATAGTCTCTCCTTGACCAAACTGTAGTTGAGCTCCTCTGAGCTCTTTTTCAATTATACATGTCCTTCAGAGCTCAGTTTTGGCAAGAATCCTATCATGCTGGTGGTTTAGCTCAAAATCCTTTATCC
This sequence comes from Okapia johnstoni, assembly GCA_024291935.2. Classification (NCBI taxonomy): domain Eukaryota; kingdom Metazoa; phylum Chordata; class Mammalia; order Artiodactyla; family Giraffidae; genus Okapia; species Okapia johnstoni. Next base: position 30,444,354 of record CM044327.1, on the reverse strand, counting down.
TCAATCTCTCTCATATCTGACCAAATTCCTCATCCTCCACCATCCCCCGAGGAGATGTCTGGTCACTTTGGTCTGCCTTTAGCAAGAATCCTGTTAAGTCAGTTTAGAAAAGAGTAGTTTGACCCTCTTAGTAATTGTCCATCTACAGATGGCTGGCCTCCCCCACAAACTCCCCTGCCCTGCACAATTCTGCTCCTTATCACTAAATTCCCATCAATTTTTTGTTTGTTTGGTTGGTTGGTTATATTCGTAGTTCAGCCAATCTCTCCCCCTTACTTCAAAACCCTCTTATAGTGGTGGCTATATCTGTCACAAGAGTCCTAAGCAAAATCTGACTTCTTGTTTTAACAAGAGTCAGTACAATTTTTTTTCTACCAAAGAAATAAACTAAATTTCAAAGTAAAGATGGGCAGAGAATTGAAAGCAGCCTCTTTAAATACAAGTAACTGTGGTGACCATATATATATACATATATATATATATATGTTAAGTATAATAATTAATCAAATATAATAGCAAAAATATAATATTTGCTAATTGCTTTTATGGGAATTCAGAGATGAAATTTACTATTCTTTCTCTGAATGAGCTCCAGTCCAATATACCACTTAACTGTCAACATTTAGAGTGGTTTGATACCAACAGTGCTACTTCAGAGAATGGAAGGGCTGGATTGTCCTATATGCTTAATAGGTAAGAGACCTGGAATACCTAGGACAGTGCTTTGAGGATCTGTGTCTTTATCTCTAATAAAAAAGAGATTACTCATCCATATAAAGGAACGAAATGGTGCCATTTGCAGAGATGTGGATGGACCTAGAGACTGTCTTACAGAGTGAAGTAAGCCAAAAAGAGAAAAGCAAATATCATATATTAATGAGTATATGTGGAATCTAGAAAAACGGTACAGATGAACCTATTTGCAAAGCAGAAATAGAGATGCAGATATAGAGAAAAAATGTATGGACATCAAAGGGGGAAGGGAGCCTGGGATGATTTGGGAGATGGGGATTGACATATATATATACTGGGTGTGTATGTGTGTTAGCTGTTCAGTTGTGACCCCATGGACTGTAGCCCACCAGGCTCCTCTGTCCATGGGATTCTCCAGGCAAGAATACTGGACTGGGTAGACATTCCCTTCTCCAGGGGATCTTTCCAATCAAGGAATCAAACCCTACTATGTATAAAATGGATCTTCTTGGGTGGTTCAGCGGTAAAGAATATACCTGCCAAGCAGGAGACTCAGGTTCGATCCCTGGGTGGGGAAGATCCTCTGGCGAAGGAAACGTAACCGACTCCAGTATTCTTGCCTGGGAAATCCCATGGATAGAGGAGCCTGGCCGGCTGTAGTCCAAGAGGTCAGAGAAAGTCGGACACAATTTAGGGACTAAACAACAACAACAAAAAAAAAATGGAAAACTCCAACGATGCTGGGGCGCAGAAAACCCAAGACACATGCATCTACCTTGTGATCCGAAGGAGCTAGAACAGAAGGATAGAAATTCATCTGCCCAGGTCCAGCCTCACTACTGTATATTAAAATAATTCAGAGTATATATCCTACTGAAGGTAGGTGAAATGCAACTACTCTGGACTTTCAGGGTCACTTTTATTATCCTATATAAACATTTATGTTGCCACATTTATTCAGCTAATATATATTTTGTTTTGGTTGAGAACAACTTATGCTCAGAGGCTGAGGTTTGTCTTTGCCACTTACTTATTTAACACAGGCTCGCTGCAGGAATTACAATAATTTCAAAAGCCAAGAGCACATAGGATAATGTTTCTAGTCAATTAAAAAAAAAAAAAAAGCATTGTCCAGACCAACAAGAGGTTAATCACACTATTGTTCCAGGCAAGGGGGAAATGAAGAGACTAAAGTGCAAATTTAGTTGAGATGACTATTTTTCCGAGTTGATCCCCAGGAGAGTCAGTTTAGCCAACCAAGAACTGGCTTCCAGCTGTCAGAGCAAAAGTAAAAGTCTCTAGTTGCTCGAAAATGTTGCTCAGAAAAGAAGAATGTGTTGGCAACAAGATGCACAATTTTCATCACTGCCCACCAAGATCCACTTTGTCCAGGCAACAACTAGTGCCCCAGGTCTGTGCAGAGCTGTTTATCGCTGCAAGCTGTAGCCTTGCCCAGACCAAACACTCGGAAGTTGCTAATCAAACCCCCTGGTATTTAAAGCTTCAGCTTCCCCCAGCCATAGTCACCCCCTCTATGTGTTTTTATTGGTAAGCTCCTAGCAGCACTTGTCAATAGCTGAGTTACTGAGTGCTACTGACAGTCACAGATGTCAGTGTCAACATCCTGACACAGCTTCCTCCATGTAAAGAACCCACTCTTAGAGCAAAACAGCTTCATTCTTGGATCAAAACAAGTGGATCTGAAATCGCAGCAGACTAATATATATTGTATCTATTGAGTCATTGTAGATCTCTGAAAAGAAAACTAGTTCAAGAAGATTGAGACAACACTTGGGTTCTAGTTCTCAACAGGATATAATCTAAAAAGAAAAGTAAGGTGTGTACAAGTGAAAACAAATTATAAGAAATAATATGTTCAAGTAATTTAGTGATGTCTACCATTGGCCAAGGAATTAAATGAACATGTCATCAAGTTCTGGCTCCTTCTAGGTGTTTATGCCCTTGGCAAATAAATACTTATCCTTGGTCTCCTCCATCTAGATGAGATATAGTAATAGAATCTATGTAAAGGGGTGTGAGGGTTAAATGAGATAATACCTGTAAATTTCCTTGCCGTGTCCAGTATCAAGTTGATAATATATGCATAAGCAACAATAGTACTGATAATAAAAATAACAATAGAAGTGAGAGGACAGCTCAAATGTCACAGGCAGGAAATGAGAATCACGTGGGTGGTACAGGTAATATGAACTAGACCCCTTCAAGGTGGGTCCATTGGACTGGCAGCACTGGTATATTCTGGCAGATTGCCACAGCTCAGGCCCCACTCCATATGTACTGCATCAGAATCTGCATTTTATTTAGCATTTTTTCCTGAGTGATGGGCAATGCACATTGAAGTTCAAGAAGCATTGTACAAGGAGATATCAAAAGAGAAGTGATCAGGGATTCCCAGGTGGCTCAGTGGCAAAGAATCCACTGGTGAATGCAGATGAAAAGGGATCAACATGTACTAGACATGAACTAAAGCCTCCAAGATGAGATAGAATCAGATACTAAGTCACAAACATCTTGGTCCCAGAACCCCTTTACTCTCCCAAAAATTATTGAAGACCCAGAAACCTTTGTGTGTTTTATCTGCTTGATGTCTAACAATAGGAGACAGCTGGGTTCTCAAATTCTTCAGCCTTTAATCTGTTGTGTTATTTTGGCTGAAGTGCAGGAAGAAAATTTGTTCTCACACAAATATGTAGCTTGAAAATGTAGTAGTATCTTAATACACTTTTAAGATAATTGTGGATATTCTCTTTTGTTATACCGCAAAACTGGTAAAAGTGGTGGTTTCTTAAATATGTGGAATCTCAAAGTTAATGAGTCAACCTTGACGAGACTTGGATAAATCAATGAACAAATGTTTTCCAAATGACGGATGCCTGCTGTTGCAAATATCAGAACAAAAGTAACAAGTCTACACAGAGTAGACTAATGGATTTTAATGTGCCAGTATGAATATAGACTAATGGATTTTAGTCTATAAAGACTAATGGATTTTTAATGTACCAGTACAAACATTTATTGCACAGTGTTTTTCCTCGAGATAACCATTGTATGTATCAGAAGATTTTTTTGTGTATACTTCCTATTGAAAATAATGAAAAGAAATATACTAAAGGGTCAAAATGAAGGACTTTTTCTGTTTTGTCTGGGGCATTGTTAAGTGAAGCTGAATGCACAATGCTGGGGAATGTAGTGAGTACTGGTCCATTTGGGACCACTGCCTTGGTTGATATCAGACAGTGATGGTTTTACAACTAGGGCTTTTGCACCATCGGTGAGAATTTTAACAAAGTGAAAAAAAGTGAAAAAGATCTCAATCATACTGTAAAAATAGTTTTGACCTCTCAGATGGCCTTGAGAGGATCTTGGGTAGTGTAGGAGTCTTCAGAGCATATTCTGAGAACCACTAGATTAGAACACTGGAAGACGGGGGCCAGATAAGAGGCTGAGAGGGACGAAGGGCTGTATTAGACAAAGGGAATTATTACAGAGGAGAGCTGAAAATAGGGGTAAGCAAACCGCATTCCACCAGTCTGTGTGAAGAAGGGCTTACACAATTCAGAAAGAGCTGTTTAACATGAATCAGCCATAGGTATACCTATGTTTCCTTCCTCTTGAACCTCCCTTCCTCCTACCTCCCTCCCCACCCACCCCTCTAGGTTGTACAGAGCCCTGGTTTGCATTCCCAGAGTTCAGTTCAGTTCAGTTCAGTCACCCAGTCGTGTCTGACTCTTTGCGACCCCATGGACTGCAGCACAAGTTCCCTGAGTCATAGAGCAAATTCCCATTGGCTGACTATTTTGCATATGATAGTGTGTATGTTTCCATGTAACTTCCTGCATACATCCCACCCACTTCTTCCTCCTCCCTCTCAAGTCCATAAATCCCTTCTCTATGTCTGCATCTCCATTGCTGCCCTACAGACAGGTTTATCAGTACCTTTGATCTTTTTCAACTTTGAATCGTGTGAAAATCATATCTATTTTAAAATAACAAACTAAGAATATAAGAAAAAAAGGAAAAGAAACAGCTGCTCCACCTGCTTTGTTCTGTCCTGAAAACAGAAGCCTACACAGAAGGACAGTTTCCTTTCAGCTTGTCTATTGAATCAGCCTCAACTTCAACTGGTCTACCTTTTGCTACTTGAACTTGAAAATCTGGGCAATCGATTAAAGTTCAAAACTCAAAGAGAAGACACACATGGATCAATCTCTTTCGCCATTCTAACTGGAGAAATGTTACTGTCCTTTTTAAAAAAGGCGGGGGATTAATGTGTTATTTTAAAGCTAACTGCTACTTTAGTTTTATTATTTATATAAATGCTATTTTCTACATAAATTACACTCTCTACCCTCAAAACCCAAAGAGTTTGGAATACTATTACTAATTTTTATTTTATATACTTCAGAGAAAATGTTCATAGCTTGGAAAATCTAAGACATTAGATTTTAGACTGCGGATCACCTTAATTTTGAAATATTTACCAATAATCATCATGTACTGAGAGGTTTACATTGCTGACTATGGGAAACACAACCAACGACTAGAAGGCAAATTCCAGTATCTTGACACTTTTGTTCCTAAATTTCAGCCAAAGATAGAAGAATTCTGTGAGATAGCGATGAAATGAAAGCTAGATCTCAAAGGGTCTGGCTTGTCCTCCAGCCAAGCATCCCCCATTGAACTGATGAGCATCTGTGAGGTCTGTAACGCAGAGATCAGCCAGTAGGTAAAGATACACCAGCCTAGGATCTGAGGATGCCTGGGAATCTCTTGCCCTCTTGGATCATTGTCATCTCAAACCATTCCAATCTGGTCCAGCCTTACAGGGACCAGGTGTGGTACCTTCTTGATCTGCCACCTCTTCCATCACCAAAACTCTGCAACTCAAGCTCATGTGGCTGTCTGTTTTCCCTGTGTGGTTGGTCCTGGCCCAACAGCTCCAGGAGATCGTGTTAACTCAGAGAGATGAATAGTGAAGCTCCTTCTTATCCAGATGGGGCTTTCGCAGCTCACGGCTGGAGTTGCTCTCATTTTCTTTGCATTAGACTTTAAGAGATGCTTGGCTGCCTAAAATCATTAGTGGAAATAACTCATTGAGGATATTGGAGTTAATACAGCTGAACATACCATTAGAGTCCTGTTCAAAATCCTGCTCCGTGTGCTTTTTCTCTCCTAACCTGACTTAGGTGCTCTGTATTCATAGCCAAGTACAAAGACTTTTTTCAGCTTACAAAATCAATGCTTATCCATCTTAGAGATTTTGTAAAATTGCAAAACAAATGGAGAAAAATAAAATGACTCATACTGCTGGCCATAAAAATTATTCAAAACTTGGAAGCATAAATATACATGGCATGTCCTTTCAACATCATAGCAGGACAAAAAACAATCCAAGGGCTATCTAGAATCAAGAAAAATATAATGTGAAACACAAGTGCAAACTGCAAAATTTTAAGTGCTCTAGTAGCTATATTAAAAACATAAAAGTAAACAGGCAGAATTAATTTTATCATTAATTTAATCCAATATACCAAGAAATATTTTCAATGTAATGTGCAATTGGAGTAAGAAATTATTTATGAGATATTTCATATGATTTTATTGCACTCAGTCATTGAGATCTGGTGTGTATTTTACACTCACAGCACATCTCAATGTGGACTACTTCTAAGACCATGTGTGGCTGGTGGCTACCATCTTGAATAGCACAGAGCTGGGGAAAAATACTTTGTTCAGCTCACTGTTTCAGTTCAGTTGAGCTCAGTTGCTCAGTTGTGTCTGACTCTTTGCAACCCCATGGAGTGCAGCACACCAGGCTTCCCTGTCCATCACCAACTCCCAAAGCCTACTCAAACTCATGCCCATCGTGTCAGTAATGTCATCCAACCATGTCATTCTCTGTTGTCCCCTTCTCCTCCTGCCTTCAATCTTTCCCAGCATCAGGGTTTTTTCCAATGATTCAGTTCTTCGCAGCAGGTGGCCAAAGGATTGGAGCTTCAGCTTCATCATCAGTTCTTCCAATGGATATTCAGCTCACTGTTTACTCTTAATTAAATTCCCAGCCATAATGAAGCCACATGTTAACTTATAGATTTGTATCCAGTAGAGATCTCAATAATTTCTGTCTAGTAGGAAAGATAAAATCACTCACCATCATCTTATGCTGTAGAATATTAGCCAATTTTGTGTCTACTCCAGCATTTATATCCTAGCATTTTGTTGTTAAATTGACTATGAACATCTAGCTCCTTATATACTCTTTGAATCAGTCTTACTGGTTCCCTCATCACTTAATAAATTAAACAAAATGTTGGACACATGCTCATTTTATACTTTCATAAGTCATGGATTTTACCTTGTTGAAGATTGTATGTTAGCATTTCTATGACCCAGAACGGCTATCAACATGCAGCTGTCTTTTATTCTTTCTCTGTAGAACCATGCATGTACATTTCACATGTGGAGCTCCATCATTTCAGTCCCACCTATACAAATATTAAAAACACTGTACTAAGTGAACTCATATATATTTTTACTTATTTTTTGTTTTTCCAGTTTTATTGATATATAATTGACATATGTATAAGTTTATATATATGTCACTGTATATGTTTAAGGTGTATCATATAATAATTTGACTTACTATGGAAGTTTGGTGAGCATTATGTCATAAAGATACAAAATACAAAACAAGAAAAAACATATTTTCCTTGTGATGAGGACTCCAGATTTACTCTCAATGTTCAAATGTAACATATAACAATGTTAATTACATTAATTGTTATGTTAATAAACAGTTGACTTAAAAAATGAACAACATGAGAGTTGCAGGTTAAGTTTTATTTGGGGCAAAATGAAGAGCGTCGCCCTGGAGCTTGCATGCATGCATGCTAAGTTGCTCAGTCGTGTCTGACTCTGCAACACCGTGGACTGTAGCCTGCCAGGCTCCTCTGTCCATGGGATTCTCCAACAAGAATACTGGAGTGGGTTGTCATGCCCTCCTCCAGGCCGGCCCTGGAAATAGCAACTCAAACAGCTCTGAGAAATTGCTTCAAACAGGTAGGGAGGAGGAGAGTATATACGTGATTTTGGTGAAGACAGAGGACATGCAATCAAGTACATATTTTTCCAGAAACCTTCTGCTGGTCTAGTGAAGATTTTGCTAGTTACAAGGAACAGTCATCACCATGAAGGATTTCAGCGCTTTTCTAGATACGAGGAAATACAAGAATTGGGTTCATAAAATCAGTACCTGAACATATCTATCTGAAGACCTGCCCTGAGGGTTTTTCCCCAAGCACAGAGTGCCTCATTTCTGCTCTCCACCCTGAACTCCTTTCAGAGGGCTTTGAAAGTCAGTAGCTGCAGCAGCACCTGATTTAATGCTTGTAGAGGTAGATGGCAAGGGCCCATGGCAAGTGCCAAGTTGTAGTTGATAATGCCCACTACTTATTTATCTAATGACTGGAAGTTTGTTCTTTCTGATGACATTCATTCAATTCTATCTCCATTCTCTTGCCATTTCTGCTAACTACAAATCTGATCTCCTTTTTCCACCATTTTGTTTGAAGTCTTAATACAACTGACCTACATCACTACATTAGCTCCTGAGGCCAAATATGGCAATTTGATATGTCTGTACATTACAAAATTATATGTATATCCACTTTGCTCGTCTGAAATGAAAGTTTCTTGGTAACTACTACAATTTGGGTACCAAAATTTTCCTTCTGAATGTTTTACCACATTCTTGTTACCGTATTATGAAAGCACTCAATTTCTTATTGCCTAGAAGACTCCTCAAAAGAATTGAAAATATCACACTCCTTTTTTAGAATTTAGATTTATTTTATTTTATTAGAGACAATAAAATGTTCACAACAGTGACTAAAGTGTCCATAATAGTAACAGCAAAGAGAGCTTTGTGTGTTTTATGTCTAACTTAGGAACAATACTATCAATATTCTTATCATAAGGTAAGATGTTCACTATTGTCTTTGCAATTTATTTATTTATTTTGGCTGCATCACAAGGCATCCTGTATCTTAGTTCCCCAACCAGAGATTGAAACTGTGCCCTCTGCAGTGGAAGCTCTGTCAGGGAAATCACTTAACTTACCTTTTAAATCAGATTAAGAACATATTCCTCTACTCCTATTTTACCTATTAAAATAAAATATGGAATAAAATTTGAACTCCAGCAAATGCATTTTTCCTTTGTTCTCCTAATATTATAAATTATGTTCTAGTTATTCTAACATTTAATTAGCCATCTGCTTTTAGATTAAGACTTACTTGACAAAGTATATTATTCTTCTAATATGCTGATATACTGATGTACTCTAACACAGTGAAGAATTTGACTAGCTATAATTCGTTAGTAACTTGGCATCTATATTCATAAGTAACATTGACCTAATGTTTTATCTTTAAAGCAATTAAATCAGATTTTAATATCAGAGTCTTACTAACTTATCAAAGTGAAATTAAATACCTTTTACCATTTTGAATCCTTATGAAAGTGTGAAAGTGTTAGTGGTTCAGTTTTGTCCAGCTCTTTGTGACCCCCATGAACTGTAGCCCGCCAGGCTCCTCTGTCCGTGGAATTCTCCAGGCAAGAATACTGGAGTGGGTAGCCATTCCCTTCTCCAAGGGATTTTCCCAGCCCAGGGATTGAACCTGGGTCTTCTGCATTGCAGGCAGATCCTTTACCATCTCAGCCACTAGGGAAGCTCAAACATCCTTAGGCATCATTAAATGGTAACAGATAATGGCAGGAGTTATCTGTTCCTTCAACTTTTGAAATAACTATCCAGTAAAGCCTACTAGCATCTTTCCTAGAGGTTATTCTTTCATAAATTTCTAAAATTTCTTTCATAGTCTTGGTCTATTTCAGTTTATTTCCTCTACCTCCTCTACATTTAAAAAGCCTTAAATGGAGTTAAATTTCATTAAGATTTCAAATTTAATTACTAAGATTTTATGTATATATATATGTGTGAAACTATTTATATATGTATATCTGTATACATGTGAAAACATCTGTGTAAATATATATTTATATTTTCTTTCTTCTTTTCTTAATTAAATCAGCCAGAGGTTCAACAATTTCATTTGTTAGAGCATCCACTTTTTGTTAGAATAGGTCAATCATTAAATTTTCTCTGGTTTCATTTTCTTTAACCTTATATTTTACATTGGAGTATAGTCGATTAACAATGCTGTGATAGTGTTAGGTGGACAGCAAAGGGACTCAGCCATACATATACATGTATCCATTCTCCCCCAAACTCCCTTCCCACTTTTCATTAGAATAGATGAATTTTTAAGTTTCCTCTGGCTTTATCCTCTGATTATTTTTTCTTCTGAGGGCAATAAGAAGTCATTGAGGCATTTTTAGCAGGGTAGTGGCCTCTGAGGAGGTTTGAGCTTTTTAAAGAGCATGCTGCCCGCTCGGGTGGGGGTGCTGTGGAATTGGGGGTGGGGGTGGGGCACAGATCACAGATGGAACTCAGACCCACTGCAACCACCAAGTCCAGCTCTTGGGCAAGAGAGACTCAGGAACAGGACCAGTAGGAGAACTGACTCACTCCAATGTAATAACATTCCCTGGTGGGAGGCTGAGGTGTGGGGAGCAACTGTGTCGAGAGCATTTTGCCTGAATCAGGCCCAGCTCCTGTCCTTGGATACGCAGAACACAACTGGCACTTATGACTCAGATGAAGCAAACATAATGACTTGTAGAGATAGGAGCCTGGCCAAGATCTAGGATTAAGAGACTTAACCCCTCCAACTCACCATCAGATGTTGGAATGTGGCCACAGGACTGTCACCGAAGTTCACGTAGTCTGTGCACGCATGATTCCAAGGAGCCTATGCACTCAAAGGGCATCAATTAGAATTGTGGTGGGCTATGGGCACCCCTGGTCTGGGAATCTACATAGGACTCTGAGCTCATTAAGCAGCTGAAGATAGGAAAAGAAACCTGTCCACATTAATGGGAATAACTGAGTGAGAGTATGGGAGAAGTTGCAGATCATGAAGTGTCAAGGAGTCCTGGGCTCCCTCCAGGGACAAGGTGCTACCAGAGAGAGACTGATGGACACTTCAGCTGCGATGATAATGAGATTTCTATTGAAATCTAAGCCTTAGGTTTGGACCAGGAAAAAGGTTGACTTAGTAAACCTGGGTGAAAAGGACTTGAATGATTATAGTTGAGAGGGAGGATGGGAGATATTACTTCTAAGGGTCTTGCTCCCACTTCCAAAGAAGGCCACTTGCCTTCTTTTTCTTCCTCCTTTCTCTGTTTCTCTCCTTCCTTTCTTCTCACCTCCTCTCCCCTCCATCCCCCTTTGTCCACATCTTCCTCTGACTTCTACTGTCCCAACTCTACTGTGGTCTCTTAGCACTAATAGTAGGAATTATCTATTCCTTCAACTTTTGAAATCACTATTAAAGTCTGCTGGCATCTTTCCTAGACATTATTCTTTCATAAACTTCTAAAATTGGTTTCACATTTTTGGCCTATGCCAATTTTTTTTTTTCCTCTCTACTTGAGTCATTTAAAAAGTCTTAAATGTAGTAAAATTTCATTAAGCTTTCTAATTTGAGTACTGAGATCATGCGTATATATCTAAAACTATATAATTACATATGTGTATCTGTATGGGTATGAAAGCATCTGTATAAATGTATATTTATATCTTCTTTCTTACGTTCTTAATTAAATTAGCCAGAGATTGAGCAATTTTATTTTTTTAGCGCAGACACTTTTCATGAGAATAGATCACCTTTTAAATTTTCTCTGGTTTCATCTTTTTGATTATTTTTTCCTCCTGAGGGCAATGAAGTCACAGGAATTTTAAGCAAGCTCAAGCTCTGGGTACCACCTAGTGGGCAGGGCCACTGAGCTGATGGGGTCCTCGCTCACAGGCAGGGCTGCCCGGAGACTCGTTTCAAGACATTGATCGGCCACAAAACAAACGGCATCTGCTGCTGAGAAGAAACGAAAGCCATTGATGAGTGGAGCAGCACCACACAGAATCCTCCTGTTGAACAAGGGAGCGGCTGGGAAGCTGGGACCCATCACGGCGTCGCCTGTGATCCCAAAGCAGCTGGCCGGACAGCTGCAGGGGAAGCTGGCATGTTCTACCCGGCTGCTGCGGAAGACCACATTCAGGTGTTGGGGGAAATCCAGCCAGGCAGGAAACAGCTTGACTGGGGGGCAAGCTCTCTCTGCATATGAAAGTGGGGCCGCTAAATGAAAAGGCTAGGAAGGGACAGTGTGCAGGGTAGGGGAACAGAGCAACCAAATCCGCTGTGGTGAGATCAAAAACAGGATGCGAATAGGATGTGACAACTCCTCCCATTAAAACAGGACCCTTGTCGAGTAAAATAACCCTCATGAATTGGCTGAAAAGCCCACAGCGTGGCAGCCGACCTCTGGTCATTTGGCAGTCACAGAAGCTAAAAACTAGCTCCAATTAAATTCTAAAACAGGACAAAAACCACTGTGAGTAACCAACAGTATCATTTCTCTGAGGCAAAGGCATGTATTTTTCCCTTCAGTGACCTTGGAACAATGGATTACTCAGTTACCTCTGCAGAAGAGAAACTGTGAGGCTTTAAACTTGGGTGCAGACCTCCAGGGGAGGGTGGGAAGTGTGAGTTTCTTGACCACAAGCATCAGTCTGGGGTGGAGGGAAAAACGGCAGGAAGCTGAGTTTGGGGATCCATTTGCTCCATGACTTTGGTATAATAAATCACCTTAAGATAATCTTGTTTGTTTAAAGTCATAATAATAGGACTTCCCAGTAGCTCAAATGGTAAAGAATCTGCCTCCTATGACCTCGGTTTGATCCCTGGGTCAGGAAGATCCTCTGGAAAGGGGAATGGCAATCCACTCTAGTATTGTTGCCTGGAGAATTCCACGGACAGAGAAGCCTGATGAGCTACAGTCCATGGGGTCACAAAGAGTTGAACACGACTAACAATCATATACATCTCATAAGGCTGATGTGAGGATTCATTGGAAAAAAAAAATGTATGTTAAAGCACTCAGTACAGTGCCTGGACTATTTCAGAGTCAGTTCAGTTCAGTTCAATCACTCAGTCACGTCCAACTCCTTGCGACCCCATGGACTGCAGTACACCAGGCCTCCCTGTCCATCACCACCTCCTGTAGCCTGCTCAAACTTATGTCCATCAAGTCGGAGATGCCATCCAACCATCTCATCCTCTGTTGTCCTCTTTTCCCCTTGCCTTCAATTGTTCCCAGCATCAGGATCTTTTCCTATGAGTCAGTTCTTCCCAGCAGGTGGCCAAATATTGGAGCTTCAGCTTCTGCATGAGTTCTTCTAATGAATATTCAGGACTGATTTCCTTTAGAATTGACTGGTTTGATGTCCTTGCAGTCCAAGGAACTCTCAAGAGTCTTCTCCACCACAGTTTAAAGGCATCAATTCTTTGGTGCTCAGCTTTCTTTATAGTCCAACTCTCAGATCCATACATGACTACTGGAAAAACCATAGCTTTGACTAAGGCAGACCTTTGTCAGCAAAGCAATGTCTCTGCTTTTCAATATGCTGTCAAGGTTGATCATAGCTTTTCTTCTAAGGAGCAAGCTTCTTTTAATTTCATGGTTGCAGTCACCATCTGCAGTAATTTTGGAGCCCAAGAAAATGAAGTCTGTCACTGTTTGCATTGTTGCCCCATCTATTTGCCATAAAGTGATGGGACCGGATGCCATGATCTAAGTTTTCTGAATGTTGAGTTTTAAGCCACCTTTTTCACTCTCCTCTTTCACTTTCATCAAGAGGCTCTTTAGTTCTTCACTTTCTGCCATAAGGGTGGTGTCATCTGTATATCTGAGGTTATTGATATTTCTCCCAAGCAATCCAGCTTGTACTTCATCCAGCCCAGCATTTCTCATGATGTACTCTGCATATAAGTTAAGTAAGCAGGGTGACAGTATACAGCCTTGACATAATCCTTTCCAATTTGGAACCACTCCATCGTTCCATGTCTGGTTCTAACTGTTGCTTCTTGAACCTACATACAGATTTCTCAGGAGGCAGGTAAAGTGGTCTGGCATTCCCATCTTGTGAAGAGTTTTCCAGTTTGTTGTGATCCACATAGTCAAAGGCTTTGACATAGTCAATAAAGCAGAAGTAGATGTTTTTCTGGAACTCTCTTTCTTTTTTGATGATCCAGCAGATGCTGGCAATTTGATCTCTGGTTCCTCTGCCTTCTCTAAATCTAGCTTGAACATCTGGAAGTTCTCAATTCATGTACTATTGAAGCCTCACTTGGAGAATTTTGAGCATTACTTTGCTAGCGTGTGATATGAGTGCAATTGTGCAGTAGTTTGAACATTCTTTGACATTGCCTTTCTTTGGGATTGGAATGCAATTCAGAGAGTCAGCAAACATGAATTCTTTTCATCTTATTTATTAAAAACTCCCCATATTCTCAGAAACTAACATAGCAGTTGAATAAGTTTGGATTCAGTACAAGAATTTGGACAGTACAACTATCGGACAACATGACAAGCCCATAACAAGCCATGATACTCTATTAAAAAAAAAAAAAAAAGGAAACCATGGTAGTTTCTGAATATATTGCATTTATTTAGTCCAGTAAGACAGCAAGAGTGCACAATTGTAGGTCATTTATTCACTCAAAATTTTATCTTGGTTGTTGACTTTGTATTATCTACTGGGCCAGGCCCTGGGGATACGGCAGTGACAAAGATAATCCTGGTCCTTATCTATGTCACTCAGGATGCTTTTGATAACATGCAACAGAACACCCTGGCTTCCCAGGTGGTGCTAGTGGTAAAGAACCCACCTGTCAGTGCAGGAGATATAAGAGACTTGGGTTCCATCCCTGGGTTGGGAAGATGCCCTGGAGGAGGGCATGGCAACCCACTCCAGTATTCTTTCCTGGAGAATCCCACGGACTGAGGAGCCTGGTGGGCTACAGTCCATAGGGTCACAAAGAGTTGGACACAACTGAAGTGACTTAGCATGCACACATGCACAACATAACTTCCAGCTCAAAGCAACTTAAATAATAAAAAGGATTGTTGCCTTGCATAACCAGCAAAGCTGAAGGCAAGCCAACTTCATGGATAGTTTGACCCATCAGCACTTTGAGGTCTCTGGAGACTCTAGGTCTTGCTGTCTCTGCTCTGACTTCTGCAGTATCTGCCATATGATAAGGCTGCTTGCTGTCAAGGTTGCAAGGTGGCCACCAAGGTTACATGCTTTCTCTTCCATATGAAGAAGTCCCCATGTTCTTAGAGTTCCCAGTCAATCTCCCCTTGTGACTCATTGGTCTTAACGGGGTCATACTCACCCCTGAATATGCCATAGATGGAATTTCTTTGACTAGTTGAGGCCAGAGCCACATGCCCTACTCTGGAGCCAGTGTCTATATATTGAGGGCAAGGACCAGTAATATTCAATAAACTGAGGAGGGGAAGGGAGAGAAGAAGGAGTCACAGAGCGTCCCCACAGAGCTTCTGGTCAGGCTTGACAACTTTGGAAAGTACACAGTTTAAGAAACAAAAAATAAAATCTCGTGCTGCATTCCTGGGGAGAAAAGTGTCTCAAGAGTGAATAGTGTCATTTCACATTTAATTATGGAGTCATTTAGTAAATTGAATTGCTAATATATTCAATAAATGGTGCTAAGCACTCTCAGGCACACAGAAAAGATGTGCAATTCGAGCCACTGTCATTAAGAAGTCAGTGGTACAATAGACAAAATATTTTACTCACATATGAGGTGACAAATAGAAAAACGGGGTCATGTGGTGAATGTCCAGTGAATTTAGCAGACATTCATTTTTGTGGGAGTGTGGGTTTCAAACTTAACATGGCTTAAGAATCACCGAGGGTACTTGTTATAAATGGAGATTTTTAACCAGAAATTCTAACTCAGTGATTTGAGATGGAGCCCAGGAACCTGTTTTTTGTTTTTTTCCCTATATGAAACATTTCAGTGATGCAATACAAAAGAGCTACTGTGGTTAGACAGCTCCATGAAGGAAGCAACGGAAGTCATAGAACAGTTTTGTGAAGGGAATGTCAAGAGTTCTCAGGATTCTATGAAGACGATGAAGGTCTTGGTTGCTTTGTTATTCCTTGCAGGGCACCCATCACTTAGAACAGTGCCTCCTCTAAGGCAGATACTTGCAAAGGAATGGAGTGGAATATATGAGTTTACTGTATGTTTGAAGTTGGGATGGAACGGTGATATAGCAGAAGCAGGGAGATGAGTTGATTGCGTAAAATTATACAGAATCGGTCTAGAAGGCATAAAAAGAATGAAAAAAATTGCTACCCCAAAGCTCTTCAACACGTTGTAGTTACTCGGTGGATAATTTATACTCCAAAGAAAAGCTGGCAGAATGTTTCAATTTCTTTAAAGAAAGTGTGAATGAGTGAGAAAAAGAAACCCAGAATCCCCCAGTAGCACGTTACCAGATTTCACTCTTGGCTGGTGTAGCACAGAGGAAAGAGAGTTAGACAGGAAGACAGGACTCTTGGGTTCCAGGATCAGCTTTGCTTCTCAGTAGCTGTGTGGACCGCTGGGAAAACCCCTTCCCTTCTTCAGAGCTGTTTCCACATTGGTAAAACGAGGAGGCTGAACCAGATAATCTATGTCCTTTGTCACTATCACTGCCTGCATTTTGATAACCGTATTGTAAATTTAATTTACTGTTTAAACTGTTACAATGACTATGGCAAAAAACAAAAAGCATATTGTATTCAATGTAGGAGTAATGGTGTGCTTTCTAATTATCTGCCCAAGCAATGTAACCATAGTTAAATTTATGATGAGAATAGCACATCCAATTGGGGTGATCAGGTTGTAGTAAATTAAAACTTACAGCTGCCCTTTGTATTAAGTTAAAGGCACCCTTCTGCCGCCAGAAGCAGAAGTCTTATCAGCGTATGAATGAAGGCACTAACACAAGAAAAGTTGTGTCACATAATGTCAAAGTCCTGTGTGACATGGCTAACCTTGTAAACACTGTGCTTATATCTAAGGAGAAATTCATGTTTATTGTCTCTGGTGCTGGCCCAGCTTCTCTTCTATCTGTTGCTGAATTCAAAGGCATGGAGTATAAGATCAGAGATAAATAGTATTTTCTTTTTCATGAGGGCTGCAGGCTCCCCTTGCTGGCATAGGTGTGTTACACCCCAGTCAAGGCCAACTGAACATTTAAATTTCTAGATCAACCTGTTGGTCATTTGAAGGTCAGAGTTTCCTTACAGAAAAATTATTCTTTCAAAATATTAATAGAAAGTTAACAGAGGATTTTATTAGAAGCAACTTTCCAAGTGTATTTTAAATACAATTTAATACCTAGAAAGTTTATATCCAATTTTCAGAGAGATGGTGTTACCTGAATAATCATCAAGGCTAGCTTTTTGAGTCCCTACAAGCTAGCAGGACCTGTGCTAATAATGTTATTAAAATTCTTTATTTTCTTTCTAGGGAGCCAGCAGGATAGGTACCGTCTCCTATATATAGCTGGTGCTCAAGGACTATGTCATTTGTCCAAGGTCAAATACAAGTAAGGATTCAAAACTGCATCCATTTGACTTCAACATGCATCATTCCACTAAAAACTGGTGCTTAAAAAAAAAAAAATCCATACCATCCCCTGAATCATTCCTAATTGTAAACGAGAGAGGCAGTTCTCACTGTTTCCAAGGCTAGTGTATATTTTCTTTTTTTCGCTGTGAATACCTAGAATTACTGATGCACATTTTTGGATTGTGGCCTGGAAAATTTCAAAACAAAGAGTTCTAATATTTTCAAGGAAATTTTTAAAAATAATTAACATTTAATGCTGAATAAAACATGTAAAATTCAATGTAATTCAATGTAATACCTTTAAATTATTTTAATATCTATGCAGTAAAATCATTCTACATGAAACTCTGCATAACTGACTCTGCATTGGAACTAGATTTTAGTTTTTTGAAGTGACATGGATTAAGTAAGTGGTTTGATCATTTAGTTACAGACGTATACACAGGCAAAAAAAAAAAAAAGAAGAAGAAATGTGAGTTATGCCAACCTACAGTACCTTCTCCATAGTCCTCAAATTCAGAGTTTTGAAAAGTTTTCTCTTTTTTTAATTGTTGTTCAAGTTAATTTAATTGCTATTGTTCTAAAGAACTTCTTCCTAATGAATGGAGAAAAGACAAAATATTTTTACCATTTTTTTAGATTTCACATGTCAGTGGTCTCAGACTTCACTCAGTATGATAATCTCTAGGTCCATTCATGTTGCTTCAAATGACATTATTTCATTCTTTTTTAAAAATAGATAATAAGGGCCCACTATATACCACAGGGAGCCCTTCTCAATACTCTGTAATAACCTAAATGGGAAAAGAATCTAAAAATGAGTAGTTCATGTAATACATGTATAACTGGCTCACCTCACTGTACAGCAGAAACACAACATTGTAAATCAACTATACTCCAATAAAATTTTTAAAAATATTTTTACATGTATTAAACTATTTCTTAGTACCAGGAAAAAAAAAAATGAAAAGACTGTCAAGATCACTTGCTCTTATTTCAAACAGAAATGGTTTCAAAAAGTTAAATTTTTAAAAATAAATTTGTGGTAAATTCCTTAGGTTAAAACAAAAAGTAACTCATGAAAATATTCATGTGTTTTTCAGAAAATAATTTTAATGGATTTGAGGATGAGTAGTATCCCCAGATCGTTTTGGGCAGTTTTGAGCTGTATAAGACAAGTACATGGTGCCCCTCTAAAATCTACACATGACAGGGTTCCCTGTGTAACCATAAAGATATTACAGAAATGCTGGCTTGTGACTTCAAGACTAGGTTGTAAGAAACTTTGCTGCTCTGCATTCCTTTCTTCCATTATGAAGCTTGTGGAAAGCCAGTGGCCTTGTGTGAGACCCACAAGCCACCCTACACATAGGAGCGAGTACCGAGGAGCTGAGGTCTCCTGCTGGACCTCCTTTTTCCAAGGAGTGTGCCATCTTGGAGGCAGATCCTCTAACCCCAGTCAAGCTATCAGATGGTTGTAGCCCCAGCCTACATCTTGGCTGCAATCTCTTGAAAGATTTGGATCCAGAACCAACTAGTGTAGCTGCTTCCAATTTTTGGACCTATTAAAAATTGCATAAGATAAACTTATTAGTGCTATTTAAGCCAGTAAGTTTTAGACAGCTAACAAGTTTTAGATAGCTGATTGTTTCAAACTACTGAAAATTTCCTGATTCCAAGATTAAAAAGCAAAAATGTGGGTGAATACATTAATTGGGCTATTTAAAGAATAAATTACATAGACTATACTGTTTAAGAAGGAACTTTCAAATTTTGCATAATGCCAGAATAACTGCTGTTGGACCAGTCAGGAAGAGAGTGAGATTCATTAGCTCCCATTATCTCCTTGTTGACACACCAGGACATTCTTATACACAATGATCTCTTGACTTCACTTGATGTTTTTCTGCTGCAGATTCTTCATTTTCTGCAAATGAGGGATAAAATTAGGCATAATTAGACTGCTCAGTCCAAATCCAGGAAACACCATAATTGAAAGGTAGAAAATTTGCTTTTTTTTTTGTTTTACATTTAAGAAAACCTTCACAGTTTAGATGAAGTCAAACCAGTATAAGGGCCTTCCATTGTTCTGAATAGCTACATAAAACACATAGTTTTACAAAAAGAAACCAAGAAAATAAAGAATATACCTTCTTGAATTAAACTTTAGTCACATATAAGTTACAAATAATCAGTCCAATTTTCTATGCTAGTAGTAAGTTCTGTTTTAATATTATATTGATAGCTTTTTCTAGCTTACAACAAATAGGCTAAAAGTGTAAAGGTGAAAATATATGTTAGATTATTTAAACAAGAAAATTCAGTTGTAGCACATTGTGATATTATTGGCATATAAATAGCTTGTTTAAAAAGACCAAACCAACTTTGATCATTCCCTGAGCAAATCAAATAAACACAAAGTGATCTCAAATCCTTTTGGAACAAAGGAGAAGATTTGTATTTATCTAATTGTACATAATTTTGAATATTTTATATAAAGCATATTTTAAATTTTTATTAGTTAGCCAGTGCTAAGTAACAAATTTCCCTAAAATTTAGACACTTAAGAGAATAAACATTTATACTCCTATGGTTATTGTGGGTCAGAAATGAAGGAGCAGGTTAACTGGGTAAGGGTGTCTTGTGAAGTTGTGATCAAGGGATCAGCTGGGGCTACAATACCTGAGGCTTCCCTGGGAGAACAGGATTTGCTTCAAGATAGTTCACTTCCTGACTGGTGGCAGGAGCCTGAAGTTTCTCGATCATGGCCATTCCACAGGTTGGCTTGAGTGTCCTCACAACACTAACTGGATTTGGACAGCAAGCAATCTGAAAGAGAGAGGACCAGCAAGTGCTACAGGATCTTTTATGATCTCTTCTTAGAAGTCACACATTTGAAGATGAGCAAGGTAGAACCAAGAATGTTGAACAGACCAGAGGCTTCTCTCAACAGCTCATCTTCTGATATGGTGATATTCCCAGGATTGGGGGCACTTGAGTAAATAGCCTGAGCAAGAGATAGGATACAAAGCTTGTCCTTCCTTTCCTCAAAAAACTTCAACCTTATCAACGAATTTAACGTGCACTCACACTTAAAGACACGCTTCTTTTGAAAAAGAAAAATTATCTTTAAAATGAATGAATAACTTGGTTTAGATAATTATACTTAGGTGTGTTCTGGTCCAGTAGATATTTGAAGAGCAAGCATACTTGATAGGGAAGTAGACTCAATAGAGGAGACAGTGAAGGACTCCAGGGGAGGTTCAGTTCAGTTCAGTCGCTCAGTCGTGTCCGACTCTTTGCGACCCCATGAACCGCAGCACGCCAGGCCTCCCTGTCCATCACCAACTCCCTGAGTCCACCCAAAGCCATGTCCATCGAGTCAGCGATGCCATCCAGCCATCTCATCCTCTATCGTCCCCTTCTCCTCCTGCCAGGGGAGGTTAGAGCAAGTATTAAGGCAATTTGACCTCTTAGACTGAAAATCCAGCACCTGAAGAGAGTACTTAAAAGGAAGGTGGAACAGAGGCTGATTTCCAGCCTCTGAAGCTGCTTTGAAGGTAAAGAAGAGGTGAGAGGATCTCTGAGTGAGGAGGTAAGAGGAACTCTGAGGGAGGAGGTAAGGGGAGCTCTAAGACAGGAAGTGAGGGGAACTCTGAGGGAGGAGGTGAGGGGAGCCCTGAGACAGGAAGTGAGGGGAATGCTGAGGGAGGAGGTGAGGGGAGCCCTGAGGGAGGAGGTGAGGGGAGCCCTGAGGGAGGAGGTGAGGGGAGCTCTGAGACAGTAAGTGAGGGGAGCTCTGAGGAAGGAGGTGAGGGGAGCGCTGAGGGAAAAGGTGAGAGGGAACTTTGTGGAAACCTATAAGGCTAGACCACCACTCAGGTCTGCAAAGTCAGCTGAGTGATCACCTTGTGTGTGTGTGTGTGTGTGTTTTACATATATTAAACTGAAAGAATTGTCAAAGCTAGATGGCAATGCCTAATTATAGTGGTGACTAGATATATCTTCAAAGAGTGCCTTTTCTATTTGGTTAAAACCACGTAGATACTGACTAGTGGAGTATAACTGACATTTTTTACCTATGCTTATACATCACAGGATTTCTTCCCTTGTCCCTGTTTTTTCTTACCACTATCCTCTGTTATTTTCACCTTAAGTTTCTATTTTTTCATAGACCCTGTTAGTCAGAGCTCTGTTCACAGATTAAGTGTGTCATGAGTTCTGTTTGTTCCATTGATGATAAGAAAAAAAAAGCCAAGGAAAGAGCTGGAAGTCAAAGAGAAATGGAAGTTATCTAAGGAGGCATTTTTTTTAATAGGTTACATACATTACCCAAGAATCAGTGCTCTTTCAAATAATCTTTACTCTAAATTTCTAAGAAGGAATTTAATCGGACTGTCCCAGAAAATTCTTCATTGTTTCTGATAAAATATTTTTCACTCCCTCACTCTCCCACCTCTGCCCAAATATCTGGACACAGTATATGAGGAGACATGGTGGTAGGTAAGAAGCAAAGCTGGCAAAGATGCCGGAGGATGGGAAAGACAGCCAGATTCTGGGTTATTTAGCGCAAAGCTTGTTTTTTTTAATAACAGCAATCACGTCCTGTTAGGAAACTGTGGTAAATGCTAAAATAAGTTAAGGGAGGGGGCGCACTTCCATGCTCAGAATGAACAGTGGAGAGATTGAAGCCCTCTAGGCACGGCCCTTCTCAGTCCACTGTAGACATGCCAGTGTTTTCAAAGGCGCTTGTTGGTCTCAGAGGCTCAGAGGGACGTGACACCAGTAGTGGGATAACTACCCTACCCGCTCTCTCCAAGTCTTCAGAGGAAGAAAATCTGGAAAGAAGAAAGCTCAGTCTTTGCAGGGAATGGCTATGCATCCAGCAGCTATCTGGGCTCTGCATGCACCCTTTGAGTCCCTGTCTAAAGCTGTCCTTGTGATGAAGATTTCCCCAAAAGTTCAGACCCCAGGCAGGTCTGAAATGTAAGACCAATCCCTGGCTGGCCAATGGGAGAAAGGGAGTGTGGCCGATACACATAAATCTACAGAGCTGTCAGGGGACTCCCAATCAATTTTGAAGCCTGTGGGTTGCATCTTCTCTGCTGGTTAAAGAGTTCATTCTACGTGCCCCTTTCATTTTATTATTCATGCAACACAAATTAAATGGCTTAGCTGTTTCAATAGAGATTAATTACATTAGGCACAGAGCACATTTCCAGTTCAGGCCATGGTTTCTACTTCATTTAATTCATTATCCCATGTGCAATCCAGTGGCGTCCTGAAGATAACAGCTAATTTCAGTCACATATGTCTTTTTCAGCACTCTCTTTGCTTTCTTTCAGGTTTCTCTAAGAAAACTACTAGCTAGGATAAAAGGAAAAGTATGTACTTGGACCAAAGGAATTTTATTCTGAAGGGCTTTCTCTTCTCTTTTCTCATACTGCTTGTGTTTGTTTATTTTTGTTTCAGTGTCCTGTGACCTCTGATTGAAGTGACATAGAAAGGTATCACCTGGCCTCCTGGAGAAAGATGCTACTTCTGCTCCTATGATGGGGTATGTTCCTGGCAGAGAAACTGGGGTGCGGGGGTGGAATCTTGTCAGGGCTGCCAAAGGTGTGGACAGAGGCCACTGCTTGTGACTCCCGACAGGAGCAAGAAGTTTCAGCCCCAGGCCAATCTCTTTACCTTGGCACACTCCTTGCAAGGTATTTGTTATTCAACAGAAAAAAGTCAGATGCAGGCATCTCTATGCGTATTTTCCACCGCGTGCCTTCAAATGATGTCTCTTTGAAGATTAGCTACTAAACATGCTGAAATGTCTTTCTCTGCAGCTGTGAGCACACGTTCATAGCACAGAGGAAGAGCCTGAAATCGAGAGTTGGAATACTTCCATATGCCCAAATTTCTTATGAAAATGAAGTTAAAATGCCAGACACATGGACCAATTCTTACTGAAAAGCATCTTGGAAGTTGCTCTCCGGATTGAAGTCATAATGGAAAAAAACAATTATATAAGTAAAATCAAAACCCGCGCTGTGGTTTAAGCCTTGAAAGCTTTGTCAAGGCTGGGGAAAGATGACGTCTAGCATTCTGCAACCCGAGAGGATGGCCAGAGTAGAAAAACCAAGACAAGTGCAGACTTTATTTGTACTCACCTTTGTCAAGAGGAAAAAAAAAAAAAAATTAAGGATTATTTGCTTTTTTACCTAAAAAAAAGTTTCTGAACCTTGCAGTTTAATCTAAAAGGTCCTTCATGAACTTTCATATCTTCAGCTCAGCTCCAGTTTATTTAAGATAAGTAGATTTGGAAATGACAGTACAAAGTGGATAAGATTCGGGGAATTACAATGAATTTTCTGGAGGTTTTTTGTTTGTTTGTTTTTTTCCTGTGGGGGAACTAATTTTCCCCAGTGATTGACCGTTTTTGAGCTTACCTCTAAATTTTGTATTATATATTCCAAAGAAAGGCTGTAAGAAAAACCCCACTTCGTGCTGCTTTGTTTGAAAATCCAGACTCTTGGGTGATTTAGATGCCTGATCTTGGGGGTTCCCTTCCTTTTTATAACTCCTGCCAAAACATCACAGGAGAAAGCGAAAGACAGGAAGAAACCATCTAAAGACAATCAAACAACCATTAATCCCCTACTCTTTCCACACACAATAAACATTAGCTGTAGCTCAATTAAACTCAACAGTTCACAGATGTTCACAATAATGACGGTCCCACGATAGCATCCTTCTCATTAAGGTGTTTTGGAACTGCGCACACGCCAGCGCCCCCCAACCAGGGAACTGGGACTGGGGGAAAACAGGTAACCAGACAGGCCTGGCATAGGAAGCAGAACACAGATGCCTGCTCTTTTCAGAAAAGAGGCACCGGCAGGATTTATCATTATTATTATTATTATTATTATTATTATTATTATTATTTTTCCAGCAGATCACTCCCCTGGCCCCCGTTTGGGCCCCCGTTTGAGTCATTACCAGTGAAAATACAGGAGAACTTGACAAAGGCAGAGACCAAAAATGTGTCCCTGGAGCCTGGAACCATCTGGAAGAAACACAAGTTTTCCCTGTGCCTGGTTGCTGCCAGAACGGAAGCCAGTACGGCTCACACACGGAATGTGCTTTTTTGCTTGGCTCCTTCAGACACCCCAAACGCCTCCAACTATGTTTCCTTTGGGGAGATTAGTTGCATAACGGGGTAAGGAAGGTACCAGTGGCGAATTTTAAATAGTTTATTACGTAGGAAGTGTCAGCAGAAGTGGAATCCCTTTCTTGCAAAGCCCAGTGAGGAGGGTGCTTCCATCACAGAGACCAGATGTTCCCCTCTCCAGCCACCCAGACCGGCGCTTCCCGGTACCCAGCTTCCGGGTACTCAGCTTCCGAGGCACAACTATCCCAATTCTGGTGCCCTGATTGTGGGCACAGCCATGACATTACCTACGTCAGAGGTCCCCAACCTCCGGGGCATGGACCCATACTGGTCCTGTGACCTGTTAGGAACTGGGCTGCATAGCAGGAGGTAAGCAATGGGCCGCGGAGCAAGGCTTCATCTGTATTTACAGCCACTCCCCATCACTCACGTTACTGCCTGAGCTCCCCCTCAGCTCTGCTTCCTGTCAGAACCGCAGTGGCATAATAAATGTAATGCACTTAACTCATCCCCAAAACCCCACCTCCACTGTCTTTGAAAAATTGTCTTCCACAAGACTGGTCCTTAGTGCCACTAAGGTTGGGGACCACTGACCTACCTACCACATACCAAGGTTCTCGGATCTCTGGATATGGCCGTGGTTACAATCTCAGGATAGATTTTTTCCATTGGACAGACCCTATGGAAATCCAGAGACAGAGGACCCTAGTGGGCTACAATCCACGGGGTCACAAAGAGGTGGACATGACAAGTGACTGAGCACACATGGACATGCACACCTGTTCTCTAAGGAGAATTTTACTGGCTTTCCTCAGCTTCCAAGGGCATCCTGCCCTTCAGCTGCCTGGGCCCTGAGCAGAGCCAACCTCACCTCTGCCCCAGACACCCTAAGAGTTCCCCAGGGCCTTCCCCGTGAACTGTTGGTCATCTCACCTCTGTCAAAATTCACCTGACATATTATTATGTGACAGTCGGGGAGAAGATAAGAAGAACATGAAATATTACAAATACTATGAATGTGAATTTCCGGAAGAATAAAGGTTGAAATGGAAAACACCAGGAAAAAAATAAATAGCTTTGACAAGTCTGGAGAATGATGCCTTCCTCATCCTCAAAGTTGGTTAAAAAAACCTGTTAATGTCATTTTTACTATTAGAAAGTGAAGATGTGAACGCTGGGCATGCCATTGTGATTCTCCTTTCAAACCTTCTGGAAGCTTAGAACATTTAATGATCTCATGTGATAACTCTGCTACCCAATGTATGGCTGATTTTCTTTTCCTAATCTATAGTTTCCATCATTGTATGATCATTGCAGTTCAAACAAGGCTTTCATTGTAAGCAATGTTGGACTTTTATTTTTTATTTATTTTATTTTTTAAGGAGTTTTTATGTTGATCATTTTTTAAAGTCTATTGGATTTGTTACAATATCACTTCTCTTTTGTGTTTTGCTTTTGTGGCCACAAGGGATGTAGGATCTTAGCTCCCCTAATAGGGATTGAACCCATACCCCTTGGTTTGGAAGGCTAAGTATCAACCAGTGGACCACCAGGGAAGTCCCCATGTTAGATTGAAAAAGAAAAAGGAAAAACAGCTTGCAGACAAGTCTGATGAATGAATTCTTGGATTCCTATGAATATGGCAAGTGTTCTGCTGCTGAAAGCCTGTGACTGCTTCACATTGTCACAGCCTGCCTGTCTCACAGACACATCCTGAGAAGACTGTCCAGCTATGAGAGAGAATGGGAGGAAGATGGATGGAAGGGTCTATCATGAAACTGTTTGTTTGTTAATTGTTTTCCCATGTGAACCAAGTTGCCTTAGAAAAGCTGGAATGATGATCATTTCCAAGGTCCTTGTAACACTGGGAAATGCCTTAAAAATGCACTTGTGCCTCTCACCTAGAATGAGGATCACTTACCCAGGGCAGTACCAAGTCTGGTCAGTGTCTATCCAATTCAGTTGGGTTTGGGAATCCTGAAACTCACTTTGCAGCTCCAGCTTTAGGCTGGACATGTGCCCCCTGATACTGTGTGCATGTTAAGTCTCTTCAGTTGTGTCCAACTCTTTGCAACCCTAAGAACCGTAGTCCACAAGGCTCCTCTGTCCATGGGATTCACCAAGCAAGAATACTGGAGTGTGTTGCTGTGCCTTTCACCAGGATATCTTCCTGACCCAGGGATGAAACCCTTGTCTCTTCGTCTTCTGCATTGACAGGTGGGTTCCTTACCACTAGGGTCACCTGGGAAGCCCACCCTCTAGTGAGGACCATTTATTTTCAAGGGAAAATTTGGCAAGGTCCTCAGAGAGGATCCTGGTCCCATAATAGTAGCTCATCCTGGCTAAGCTAAAAACATTGGCAATTCTAGTTTGTTTTTTTCAACACAATTCTTTCTCTTTGCTTGGGAAAAAAAAAGAGCCGACACAGTTATAAATATTTACATTTGAAACCAAAACATTTTGACAACAATTGCAGCTGCTAAATGATTTATGAAACTTGTGAAATCGAATAGAGAAAGACAGAAGACAAACACGTTGCTGCTAAGAAGGAAGGTCTCCCTGACTTTGATTTAGGAGATGGTGCTGGTTTCCTAGAGCATAATTACATGGTAATACTTCCTAAGGGAGTTTGGTTTAAAAATATGATACACTTTAATTGCCTTGAGTCATTAGCATTGCTGTCATTAACCTTCAGCTGACAAATCACCTGCTTAGGAAAGACATATTTCAATGTAAACTGTTAGAGTGGATGGGAGTACCTAAGAATTTGGGTTAAAAGACAGATCAATGGAGAAAAATTCAACTCTGGGATTCAGAGGAAGGAATATCTCAATATGCCTTAAATTTTCCAAATTCCATAGGTAAATCTCAAATAATTAAATGTGCTAATCGACAGCAAAGCCCCTCTTTTTATATATTTTTAACATTTTTGGTCAAAGTGGACCATTTACTGGGTAGCCTCTGTTCCACCCGGAGACACCCTCCTGTGGAGTTAAATGACTGGCTTTGTAAGCTGAGAATTATAAATCCAAACCTGCCTGGAGATTTTGCTTCTCACTGGGGAACGGACCTGTTGGAGCAGAAACATCATGCATACCATAGAGTCAGAAGATTAGAGTTTGAGTCGCTTTTTTGACTTTTATGGACTAAGTAGCCTGGAGCAAGCGAATGAATTTCTCTCTGTTTCCTCACATACAAAATAGAAGGAAAAAAAAAAAAGAATATTTGCCCTATGGTAATAGTGTAAGCATTTGATAAGATAATTCAAGTAAAGAACTCGGCAGCCTGATAGAAGCTGGACAAATAATAACTTTAATTGCTGTGGGGGTTTTGAAAGAGAGCTGTGAGATGATTGACCTCAACTCACATTTATTTAGAGTCCATCAGGGACAGCGACTTGGATGAGCAAAGTGGGAGCTCTAGTTAGTGAGAAAGATGTTTGTCCATGCCCCCACTTCTGCCAAAGAGTGAGCGTCCATCTCTGGGGCCACAGACATGGGCAGAGATCTCCAAATCCCGGTGGAAGGAAATCTAGCCATGAAGTGGAGATGGATAGATAAAATCTGCCCCACAAAGAGAAGGGAAGGGCAAAATGGGAGCGGAGAGGAGAAGAAACCATGTCTTAGTCAGCAGCAGGTGGCCAGGGATGCAAGGAGAGGAGAACTGGATGCCAGCAGCCCAGAGAGCTGGACCAGGAGGGGCAGTGATGCTCAGAGGGAGGTGTGGGGGAAACTAGTGGAGGCCCAGGCGAGCCAGAGGACCTGGTATGCCCTGCATCCCCGCAGGTATGGACCTGCAGTGCCTGTGTGTGTGTGTGTGTGTTTGTGTGTGTGCACACGGGTGCATTAGTGGGGAACAGGGGACAGAGAGGGAAAGACAGCCTGCTTGCCCAGGGCAGCAAGTGTACGTGAGGCTCCAACATGATAGCAATAGAGAGGAGAAGAATGAAGGTTAAAAAAAAAAAGTTACACGAATGAGCAGACCAAGGGGCCTTGCTAGCAAACCTCAGCCTGCTTGGCTTCTGTGAGTTAAGGGCACTCCAGCTCCGCCTCATCCTATGCCAGGACCTGAAGAGCAAAAAGTGAGCCCTTGCCATGGAAAGAGTACGTGCCCAGAATTATGAACTACCCTCGCCTTCCTCAGGTCGGTGACCCAGAAGATGCTTTGGACAAACAGACGTGAAGGCACAACACAATATATCTGTGCTGTGCGTCACGTGGGCAGTCAGCTGATTCAGGGTGAAATCTCTTTGGGCCGCCAAGGTCTAAGAGAAGCTTCGTTTCAAACTGAGTCCCAAAGATAGATGGCATTGTGATGAAAAAAATACATTAAAGATGGAAATTATCATGAGCCAAAACTTGAGGGCTAAAACTTACTAGCCATATTCAGAAGTCAGCAACAGCCCTATTAGAGTCAAGCAAATAGACTGGAAAGGGAGCTGTCTGCACAGAGACACAGGCTGGGGCTCTTGATCAAAAGCCAGAGAAATATGCAAATATGGATTTTAACTGGCCATCAAACTCTATTATATAGTACAAAGAAATGCAGTAGCTATATAATTTTTTTCACATGGTTATTCATTGTTTTAATTGACAATGATATCAAATTCAGCAAATACTGATTGCAAAAAAAAAAATGCAACATAAGAATAATTGTGAAAATCTATTTCTATACCTACTGTTGCCAGTTCCTCCTCAAATTCCTGGCTGTGAGCAAAGAAAGATACTGTTCACATTTAGTAGCTGCTGCGGTCACCTTGGCATAATAGAGGGAACACAGCCTTTAATGGCAGTTTAATTAGATTTACCACGGGGAAGATGTCACATAGAAGATGCGATGCTTTTATATTTAGAAACCTGTATAATGGCATGAATAAATAAAAAATGCACACAAAAGAAAACACAGTGAAAACTGTAGCAGTTCTTTTTCTTTCTTTTCCCCTCAAAGTTTAAATACATATGGTGAGGTTTTCCTGTAATGCAAATATCTAAGTGGATTTAATGCTTATGAGAAGCTTCCCCTGTGGCTCAGCTGGTAAAGAATCCGCCTGCAATGAGGGAGACCTGGGTTCAATCCCTGGGTTGGGAAGATTCCCTGGAGAAGGGAAAGGCTACCCACTCCAGTATTCTGGCCTGGAGAATTCCATGGACTAGTCCATGGGGTTGCAAAGAGTCAGACACGATTGAGCGCCTCTCACTTAATGCTTATGGGAAGTGGCTGCATATGGAGAGGAGGGTTATCTGCCATGTTTTATATTTTATGAGCAGCAGGATATCTCTAAGAAAGACTTTTAATTGATTCTACTTTGGGTAGAAGGAGAAGAGAAGGAGGTTTTTATCTCTACTATGAAAAAGATATAGAGGTTCCCCTAGAAACTTGAGAGTCAGTAGAGAGCCCCTAAGACCGGGAGAACAAATGATACCGACACCATTCCCCCTAGGACTATGGAGACTGAAAACTCAGGGACTTCATCATTTTTTTTAAACCTGTTGCCATATAAAGAGGCTTAAACTTACTTGGCAAGAGGCAGGCATGAAAGAGAGCACGTGGAATGAATAAGTTCTGACTTATTTCTGTAGTTCCCGTTTTAAAATAGGGCCAGTCACTCAACAACTATGTCGACACTGGCAGTGGAAGCCAGGCACCAAATCCAGCAGGTTGCAAAGCTCTAATTGGAAAGCTGTGGGTGCCACCTGAGAGGTCTGGAAAAAGACTCAGGGATTCTGAAATGATGGTTTCGGTATACCACTGGGACTCTTCCACAAATGTTAGATTACGTGTGGAAACTGCCCACACAGAAGGTGGAGATTTCTTAAATCTCTTGAAAGAGCTATAAACATTCTCAACACATCAGTTACTGAGAAAATTAATTTAGTAGCAATTCAGCAAACACATTGAACCTCTTGCCAGGCTCTAAGCTCCTCCATGGACCTGCTGCAGGGCAATGGGGTGCTGGACGGGGGGTTGGAGGAGGCTGTTGATAATACAAATTCCTGCCCTTTCTCCAAGCCTCCTGAAGAAGAATCTTCTGAGAATGGGCAAGACGATCATCTGCATTTTAATCATACCTTTGCCCCAGGTGAGTCTCATATATAAAATTTGGGGACATGGATGTTGGCGAGGGGTGTACAACCATGTGAATGTACTTAGTGCCACTGAACTGTGCAGTTAAATATGGTTCAAATAGTACATCTTGTATTATGTGACTTTCACCACAACAGAAAAACACGCCTAAAAAAATAGGAAAGAGGACTTCCCTGGGGACACAGTGGTAAAGAATCCGCCTGCCGATACAGGAGACATGGGTTTGATCCCTGATCTGGAAAGTCCCACATGCACAGAGCAGCTAAGCCCGTGCGCCACAACTGTTGAGCTTGACCTCTAGAGCCCAGGAGCTGTGACTACCGAGCCTGTGTGTCCTAGAGCCAGTGATCCAGAGCAAGGGAAGCCACTGCACTGGGGAGCCCGAGCCCTGAAACTAGAGAGTAATCCCCACTCGCCGCAGCTGAAGAAAAGTCCATCCGGCAAGGAAAGCCAAGCACAGCCAAAAATCAATAAATAAATAAAACAGGAAAGAATAGCAAAATCTCTGCAAGATTTCACAGTGACCCTTCCTTGCAAGAACAGAGGAACATACACTTTGATTATTATTGTTTTTGCTGAAATCTCTAACTTGGTCAGAAGTGGTGTGACAGAATTAGCCGTACTTTTATTTTTTTTCCTGTCTGATGACTTCTTGAATTTAAAAGACTCTTGCTCCTTGAAAGAAAAGCTATTACCAACCTACACAGCATACTAAAAAGCAGAGACATTACTTTGCCGACAAAGGTCTGTCTAGTCAAAGCTATGGTTTTCCCAGTAGTCATGTATAGATGTGAGAGTTGGACCATAAAGAAAGCTGAGCACCAAAGAATTGATGCTTTTGAACTGTGGTGTTGGAGAACACTCTTGAGAGGCTCTTGGACTGAAAGGAGATCAAACCAGTTAATCCTAAAGGAAATCAGTCCTGAATATTCATTGGAAGGACTGATGCTGAAGCTGAAGCTCCCATACTTTGGCCACCTGAAGCGAAGAACTGATTCACTGGAAAAGACCCTGATTCTGAGAAAGATTGAAGGCAGGAGGAGAAGGGGATGACAGAGGATGAGATAGTTGGATGGCATCTCTGACTCGATGGGCTTGAATTTGTGCAAGCTCAGGAGTTGGTGATGGACAGGAAAGCCTGGCATGCTGCAGTCCATGGGATGGCAAAGAGTCGGACATGACTGAGCAACTGAACTGAACTGATGACTCATTGCCAACATTTATAAGAACTTACTCTGTGCCAGACACTGTTCTAAATTCTTTGCAGGTATTATCTCATTTAATCCTTATGGCAACCTTATCCCATAAGGAGGTGCTTTTATTATCCTCTAGTTTCTTGTTCTATCACTCAGTCATGTTTGACTCTGTGACCCCATGGACTGCAGCACCCCAGGCTTCCTTGTCCATCACTATCTCCTGGAGTTTTCTCAAAGTCATGTCCATTGTGTTGATGATGCCATCCAACCATCTCATTCTCTGTTGCCCCCTTCGAAAATTAGATGAGATTTCTGAAATCAGATCCTGTTCAATGCCAGCAGCAGTCAGGGAGATAAGCCTGAAAGGCTCTTGGTCCTGGCCCAAAGCAGTGTATCTAGCTGATTTCCCCTCTGAGTAGAGAGATGACCAATACAAACTTAAAAACAAAAAGATAATAAACAAAATAAGGGTACTTTTTAAGTCCTAGAAACAAAGATAACGAGTTCTTCCAGATCTGATAAAGATCTAACATTCTGTGTCTGTCATTAATTGTTATGTGTTTAGGAAGGTGTGTTACTATAGAGTGGTCAAGCTGCCTTCAATTACTTGTTTCTATGTATAGAGTAAAACACGGGAACATTCCCATAAAACCCATGACACTCCTCTCCCCAGATTTATTAAAAAGACCCCCAGAGAAGAGAGTTACAAAATCTGATCAAGTCAGCAGTTCCAGCTGCGTAATTGATATCCATTAGTTTCTACTGACTGCTAAGAACTTCCATTTCTGTAGCATAAACAGAATTCCCATTTCTTTTGCAGGGAGACTGCCATGGGGTAAAACTAAAAATAAGGTTCATCAGCAAAATCATTTCATAAATTCCCAGAGACTTTGAGGAAAGCTCCACAGAGAATGGTTTCTTATAAACATATTTCTTCTCTGTAAGTCATTTTTATATTTCAAGTCATTACATTTGTTCTACATGATTCTTTTCTATATATAACATATAACATAGGCAGAATATTAATCTCTTGAAGGATCAGGGAACAGCTAAGAAAAAGCAGGAATGTTGAAAAATATCCAAGGCTCCATTTTTCCTTTTCTCCTTTGCAGATTCCTCTGCTCAGATGATACACATATTCCATCCTTTATAATTATTATTGCCTCCATGACCTGAAAACATAGTTTCATGTTTTTTCTTGGAGGTGAAGAGCATAAATGAAGGGTACTAGGATACACTGCACCAAAATATGCCTTTCTGATATAAGGATTATTTTGAGTTGACTATTTCAAGAAACAGCAGACCCAGGAGAAGCTCTGCAAGCCACAGTAGAAGCTACCCTTTTGTAAAGAATTTTCAATTGATGAAGAAAACCTCCATTTGTAAGGGTATCTCCTTCTCTGCATCAGGAAGGGAAGGACGACTGAATCACAAGAGCATCTCATCAATGTAGAAGCTGTTCCCGTGTTGTGTTTAGCTGCTCAGTCGTGTCCGACTCTTCGTAACCCCGTGGACTGTAGCCCGCCAGGCTCCTCTGTTCATGGAGATTCCCCAGACAAGAATACTGGGGTGGGTTGCCACTCCCGCATCTGCACAGGGGATCTTCCCTACCCGGGGATCAATCCCGGGTGTCCTGTACTGCAGGTGGATTCTTTACCATCTGAGCCACTGGGGAAGCCCAAGAATACTGGAGTGGGTAGCCAGCCCTTCTCCAGGAGATCTTTCTGACCCAAGAATTGAACTGGGATCTCATACATTGCAAGCGGATTCTTTACCAGCTGAGCTACCAGGGAAGACCCAGTGGAGAAGACACCAGTTTAAATCTACAGTAGTTAACCTTACCTTGTTTACCAGACTTTACTTGGTAACCTCCCAAACTCTCCCACCCCACCCCCAACCCCCATACTTCCTTTCTTTTGCCTTTAGCTGAAGATGGTCTTTAAGGTCGTGGTTTAGGTTACCTCCCTGATAACTCAGCAGTAAAGAATCCGCCTGGAATGCAGGAGACCTGGGTTTGATCCCTGGGTCGGGAAGATCCCCTGGATGAAGGAATGGCAACCCACTCCAATATTCTTGCTGGAAAATTTCATGGACAAGAGGAGCCTAGCAGGCTACAGTCCATGGGGTCACAAAGAGTCAGATGTGATTGAGCACAAACATGTTAATAAACTTCTGTTTGTTTTTCTTTTTTTTCTTATAAATCTGTCTCTTATTACAATAGGTCTCAACCAAGAACCCAGAAAGTAGAGGAAAATGATTTCTCCTTTCCTACTGGAGAAGAAACGATTAAAATATTTCCCTGAAAAAAAAATTGTAAATTCTATAGCAAATTTGCAGGGAACTGAGCCAGGTACCTTTGTAAGTACCTAAAACATCTTAGTAAGACCTATCCTTTTCCTGTGTTAATCATTTCAAAAGATAGTCCCTAGGGTACAAACAAAAGCTTCAGGCTCCATAGAGGTAAAAAAAAAGTTTCTGTGAATTCCTCTGAATCACTGAGAATGGTTAACTCCAGCTATGATCTGTAACACTTACAGTCCTTATATTTGTCTTTAGAAAAAAAAAAATTTTTTTTGGTTGCATGGGATCTGAGTTCCCTGATCAGGGATCAAACTGGGACCCCCTGCTGCAATGAAAGCGAAGAGTCCCAACCACTGGGCTGCCAGCGAATCCCCTGTATTTTCATTTTTGATGGTTTCATGTTGAGAATTGTATTAGGCAAACGTATGATGTGTGGGTGCTCCATTCAAATCCCGTGTGCTCTTAATTTTTCTTCTGAAGCCATTTGCCTATTATAATTTTAGTTTCCTGGGTGGGATGTTAGTGAAATTACTTCTGTAAACTTTGGGGGATAAAAATGTGAAGTCAGCACAGAGTGAAACTGGTAAAGACATTTTTCAAGCCTTTTGACAGCAAGCACTGTTCTGCTCACAATCACTATTTCTCCTGGAGCTGAAACTGTTCGTCCGTGATTAGTTTCCTCGGCTAAATACCTCCCACAGCATTGCCCTTCGGGAGCACAGATGGGTTGGCTGCTGCCAAGCCGATGTGATGAGCTCCTGGTTGCCTTAATGTGGTTTGCTTGTTTGTGTGTCTTCAAGAGGTTGGGGCCGAGTGGAGAGAGCATTTTGGGTTCCTGTCTGAGAATTCACAAAGCCCTGCCTCCAGGTTAAGTGTCAAATAGGAAGGGCCAATATGGGCCTCTGTTTTTGACATTTTCTAACCTTTTATACGTTCTCTCTCTAGGGCCCTTGCTATTCAATCAACGCCTCTTCTCCCAGAGAACTGATGTTTTTCCTGCTCACCCTAGTGTGGTACGGGAGGTGGTGTCCTAGACTGCCCTATGTGTCCTTGAAACAGAGCAGGACGCTACGGTCTCCATCACCCATTCCCCCAGCTTCCTCCGCACCATGTCTTCTGCCTGCGTTTTGTCTGTGGAAAAACTTTAGCCAAAGAATAAACTTAATCAGAGAAGTGAGAAAGTGCAGAAAGAAATGAAAATGGTCAGAGGAGACCAAACAATAATTCTGTAGTCACTAAGCAAAGTCAAGAACCTTTAGTTCCTTCTCAAGGGCTGTAAACAATATTCTAAGGCATATTCTGTGAGCTGTCTTACAGATACTGAAACCCCCTCCAGGTGGGGAAGTTAGCTACAAGATGACCATGACATAAGGTGCTACAATCCTGAGAACTGGCCTCAAGAAATGGAAACAAACCTACCCTGGAACTGAAGGTTAACTGTGCTTAAAATAATCAAGAGGATGCTGGTCAGACCACTGCATGACCGATTTCAAGTTGACTGTCAGAGCTGACAGTGCTGTTTCTACATGTAGCCCCCCTCCCTCGGTCTATAAAAGCTTAGCCCACTGATGTCAGTGGGGAGAGTCAGCCTTTGGACAGATGTCTGCCCTCACCTCCCCCACACCCCATCGCTGGCATCCAAAATAATGCAAACTTTCCTTTGCACCAACCTGGCCTCTTTATTGGCTTTTGAGTAGTGAGCAGATGGACCTCACTTTAAATAACATCCCGACAGACGTCCATCCCTACCCTGTATGATCCACCCCCCTCAGCCGCCCTATACTCTCCCAAGGCATATCCCACCCCACTACCCACCCCACACACATCTTTCCCACTGCACCATGTCCAGGGAAAAAGGGGGTTAAAAGATGAGGCATATTAAAAATGTTGAGTGCATTTTAACAAAACTTGATTTGTATCAGGCAGCAGTCAGTCTAGCAGATGGGAAGGAGCTGCAGGAGTGATAGAAAATGAGAGACTTTAACAGGCAGGAAGGAGTGGGAACAAGGGAACCATACTGGCTTCAAAGCAGGTTGGTTACAGCATGGTTACTTTCCCTTAGAGGGAGAGTCTATCAGACAGCTCACCCAACCAGTGCTGGCCACAGGATTCCTGATTGACTGCTGAAGATTCCATTTCTGGGAGAGCCAATACTGCCATTGTTAAGTCTCTGTTTGACTTTGACTCGGAGCTTAGCATAAACAACCCCATTTGGAGTCTGTTGGCTTGTTTCTAACAATAATTTAATAAGTCTCTTAAGATACCACCTGGGTCACTGTCAGTCCCTGCATAAATGTAACTAAATCCTTTCCTTCCTGCTTTCCTTTCTCCATCTTTGCAGAGATCTTTTTGAGGGCAGACCTAGAACAGGACACCCTGAGAGGGCAAGCCAATCACTAATACGAAAGAAAATCACCTGAAGATGTCCTTCAGCTTTGTAGGAAGTTAGATGTGGGTAAGGGAGGGGAGAAGGGGATGTTAAATCACAGATTTGTCATTTAAGGCTTTTGTATCTCTTTTGAGTGTAAACAATTATATGCACTGATCATTCACACTATGCTTTCAAAAAAAGTTTTTAAAGCTGTCTTTAAAAAAAAAATTGTATGTATTTGTTTATTTACCTACGGCTCTGCTGAGTTCTCTTTGCTGTGTCAGGCTTGCTTCAGTTGTGGTGCATGAGTTTCTTACTGTGGCAGCTCCTGTCATGGCAGAGTATGAGCTTCAGGGAGAGTGGGCTCAGGAGTTGTGGTACAGGGGCTCAGCTGGCCCATGGCACGTGTAATCTTCCCGGACCAGGGATCAAACCCACGTCCCCTGCATTGGCAGGCAGATTCTTAACCACTGAACCACCAGGGAAGTCCCTCGTATTGTGCCTTCTATGAACAGTTCAGGAATCTCCGTGTCTGAGACAGCATCAGACAAGAACACTGATCTGTGCACCCAGTGGAGAGCTGCCCTCTGCTCTGACCTGCCCCTTCCCAGGGCAGGAACACTAGCAAACAAACAGATACTTTCGTATGTAGCTCATTTCTCATGTACCCCATCCTCTGCTTGGTCGGCCCCAGGAAACATTTTCTATGTCTTTCCATATCAGTCCTTCCCTTCCAGGCCTCTAGCTTCTCAGCAGAAGAGCCACTCATTAGGTCTGATGAGAGGTATAAATGGTCCTCTTTGCTCTGAGCAAAGGGAAGCAGTGTAATTACCCACTTCACTCACTCAACTGCTGTTAGAGGATTTCAAAGGCTCTTCTGAAGGGGGCAAGGAGGGGACAGGGCAGGAGGAGGTTTTCCTCTGTCCAAACACGAGCTCCAGTCAGGAGGAAACGTGCAGGGCTGAGCCATGGCGTTGGTTCACGTAATTCTCTTCTCTGACATGAGGCTCCTAGAAGGAGCAAAGATACCAAGTGGGTTAAACTTCAAGCAAAATTCTTCAGGAAGTGAAGGAAACAGCAAAAGCAGTAAGCTACCGAAGGTCTCCAAATTTTTCCGTACTCCTCCTCATTCTGGTCTCTGGGCTCCTGGTTTTGTCTTAACTGTTTTCATTAGTTAGGATGTCAGTTGCCTGAATTCAACAGAGATGCTACTATAGTGGCTTAAGCAAATTGGGATAAATTTTCTCTCCTAAGAAAAAGTCTTGAAGCATGAAGTTGATACTCAGAGTTTACTTGGTTAGTGATTCTATCATAGCCCCGAACTCAAACTCTCTTTTTAACTTTTTGTCTCATTGTTAGCAAATTGCCTTTTGGTCCCATGTTCTTCCCTTCACAGATGTTAGCTGGCTGTTGCTGCTTCAAATCTTACACCACATTCAAGGGAGGAAGAAAAGACAGATGAAGAATGCACAGACACCTTTGCTGCTTTGATCTGGAAAACAGAAACCAATTCCAGAAAATGTCTTTTATTTCATTGGTCAGACAGTGCCACGTGATCACTCCTCACTTTAAACTGGCAAGGGGACTGAGGGTTGATTTTCCCAGTCTTTTCTTGTAGAAGGCAAGGAATTGATCGCCATTATACTATGCAGAATTATGATCTGATTTTGTGAACTTGGTCTTTGCAAGAGAGAAGGAAAAAAAAAAAAAAAAAAAACCTTCATCTCTACACTTTTAATTTATGCCCTGGAAGATAGCAAATTCAACTGACAAAATACTTCAACAAGTAAAAATGCAGATTTTTATTTATGTACATAGGAGTTCAGAGGAGAATGTGACTGGGAGGCGATTAGAATTCAGAGCATTTTTTACCATGTTAATAAGGGATGAGATGCAGAAGGGGCACTTCTGGGAGGTAAAATAACTTTCATGCTACCATGGCTTACTACGGACCCTTCATCCTCAATCTGATTCCAGTTTCTCATTTCAGTCAACTCATAGCAACTTCGACTAGTGAGTCAGGATTCTTCATCCTGAACTGTACTCAGATTTCATCAGACCCCACAATAGCATGTCTTCAAGAAGGACTTGAACCATGCCATTTGGGTTAAAATAAGTAGTTATACAGAAATTAAATTAAAAACTTAGCTTTGGTAAGAGGATCAAAAATAATCAAGGTTTGACACCCTCCTTTGAAGGGGAGTCATACATGAAAGACGGATTCATTTCAGTGAGTGTTACTATTTTTTCCCCTTGCAATTATTTCATAATCCACAAACTATACAAAAACTAAGTGATCATTTGTCACTAAAGTGATGAGCCTAAATTACTGCTTGGCTTTGCTACTGTTGAATTCTGTCTCCTGTTTCTGATTATACTTAACTTCTTGTTTCAGGCCATTATCCTGTCCTGGGGGGAGAGGGGCAGTTACTTCTTCTCTCCGCCTTTGGTTATCAATGCTTGCCTAGAGGAAGAGTGAATTCTTTTAGGAAAAAAAAAAAAAAAAAATTCCTGACAATTGTTTGCAGTTAATTGTTGAATTTTGTGGCATTTTGTTTTCTCTAATGAACACACAAAGTCCTTTATTAACTAGCCTTTCCAGTGCCAAGCTATTTAGGAAACAGTTTATGGCAAAGCCATTATTACAAAAACTAGAAAACCAGTGAAATTTATGCCTCTGTTCAAGGTGGAGCAAAGGGGATGTCCTTTAAATGCATTATCCACTGCTTATCTAAAAGTAATCATAACTCAAGGTCACAGATGACACAGCCCTGTGTCCATAGTCTGGAATCTTCTTGCAGTCCGAACCAGTAAGGTTTACACTTTAACTTTATGACTCCTATAAACTCACTGTGGCTTCCGTTTTATGGATCAGCTCCCAAATAGCTTGTGACAGGGGGAGCCAGATGGTGAGAGTGTGCTATTTACAGCCTTTTTCAACAAGGGTTCCGCAAGAGAATTACGCCCTAATGTCCTAAGGCATCCACTGGATGCTATGAATTAACTCCTCTCTTATTATTCTAAATTGGCACTAGTTCTGTACCATCTTTGAGTAAATATCATGCACACATTATACTTTCTGAGGTTTGGATGGGTCCCAGTTGAGAAAATCTATCTGGGAGTCAGTTGCAGCTGAGCTTGTGAAGCAGCCTTATGACTTGAGGCAAATGGTCTATTTGGTAACCTTACTCTACTTATCAAAAACTGAATGGATTGTTTCAGGTGAATTCTAAGATGCCTTTCAGCTCTGATAGAAAATCTGCTCTGCAGAAAGTAGTTTTAAACAAGATCTTAGGGAAGCATATTGAATACTGTGTTGAGTCACACATTCTTCTTTTGACAACCCATTCAAAAAAAAAAAAGTGGGGTAGAAATTCAAGAAAAATATTTTCTGAGTCATCTCTCTCCTTCCCCTCTGTCCTCAGCACCCTTCCAACTCACCCCTCAGTTCTGCTTTGAAATCATAGGTGCTGAGGGTACCAAATTCTTCATTCAGTTGAACACTCTCTGTGCTCGATAAGTTGCAAAAGGTTAAGCTCCTTGATGCTGGCTGGGTCGAGAACAAATTCTCTTCTACCTCCTCTGCTCACCTGTTTTCTTCCTCAGGCCTCCCTCTCTACACTTGCTTAAATTTGGAAATACAGAGCTAACAGTTCCCCAGGGTTCCTCCTAATGTGCAAATAGATGCCCGGAGACATGAGCAGGGGTAGAAGCTGTAGAA
This sequence comes from Okapia johnstoni, assembly GCA_024291935.2. Lineage (NCBI taxonomy): Eukaryota > Metazoa > Chordata > Mammalia > Artiodactyla > Giraffidae > Okapia > Okapia johnstoni. The sequence goes on along the minus strand of CM044327.1, from coordinate 30,404,198 downwards.
ATTGCCAGATCGTTTTCTTTCTCTTTTTTCTCTTGTCTTTCCATCTTCCTCCCTCCCTCACCCTTCTCTTTTCCTTTCTTTCTTTCCTTCTTTTCCTTTCTTCCTTCCTTTCACCAAAGGTGCTACACTAATTACAAGCTTGAAATAAAGGAAAGAAAGAAGTAGGAAAGGAAAGAGCTTCTGATGTCAAAGCCATATCTTTTGTTCAATAATCTGCATATTGTGTTCCTGATTCTATTTTCCTTGTATTTTCTGGGTCAGAGGTGGATTAACAAAAAGAGTAAACAGTGAGATGTTTGAATACAAACCACTCCTCCATTGATTCCTGTGCTGTTCTGAATTAGTCCTTGTTCTTTGGTGAATGAGGGGCTTCCCTGGTGGCTCAGATGGTAAAGAATCTGCCTGCAATGCAGGAGGCCTGGGTTCGATCCCTGGGTTGGGACGATCCCCTGGAGATGGGAGTGGCAACCCACTCCAGTATTCATGCCTGGAGAATCCCATAGACAGAGGAGCCTGGTGGGCTATAGTCCATGGGGTCACAAAGAGTCAGACACAACTGAGTGAATAACACTTTGGTGAATAAAGAAGTGGGCTTGAGACTAATCAGGGAGATTAGATTAGTCTAAACAGACTAAATAGATCCAAGCATCACAATCTGATCTTGCGTAACCATGTGTATATGAGTCTGATGGTAGTAGAAAGACCTTAGATATTCCCCAAAGCTTTCAGTCTCCATTCTAGAGATAAACTCTAAAGAATAACCTAGGAGAGTGATAAGTGAGTTTTGAGAAGGATTCTTTGTTTCGTTTTGGTTTTTGAGAAGGATGCTAAAGCTGAATAAGAGTCATGGGAAAATGCCATTTGTTGCTTATGGATGTCTACTATGGCTCAGGTTAAGAGAGGAATGCTATGTATCTTTTCTGGCCCTACAGACTCTGATTGGCTGCCCTCGAATAAATTGTACTTAGTCTACAGAATAAAGCTAATGAAACTCTGATAATGGATAGTCTTCCTTGTATGCAAATGACTCAGATTTTGCATTCTGAATCCTGAAAATTACTATTGTATCAATAGCACCTATGAATAAACTATTCACATACTATTAGCCAAAGTGGTTATGAAAATGACCTTAAGTATTATTTTTGCCTAGAAATTCTATAATCCAATGAAAGACTGATTTTCTATGAGTAATTTCTTTTTATTTGTTGCCCTCATTTTTATCTTAACACATTTTTAATAGGACAGTCTGTCTGAGTGTCTCAAAAAATATTACCTACTCAACATGAGTCATAGTCAGTTTCTCATCATAGAAACCAGATGCAACATTTAAAATTCTAAAAGAACAAAAATACTCTTGGTCAATAATTCTTGGTCAATATTTAGCAAAACTTTCATTCAAAAAAATGAAGGAAGAATTAAGACATTCCCAGCTAACAAGAGCCGAGGGATTTTGTAGTTAGTAGAGTTGCTCTATAAGAAATGCTAGAAAGTGTCCTTCAGGCTGAAATGAAAGGACACTGGACAGTAACTCAAGAACACCAGTAAAGGTGAACTTACTACAATTCAAAATATAATGGGAAAAATATCTGAAAGAGATTTGACTTATAGACTATTAACTTGTTGCTTCAATTTTGGTAAAACTTTTAGTAGCGAGTTCTGAAATTTTAAAACAGAAGAAACAAGTGTGGCAACATTTAAAATAAATTTTCATATCAGGGGTCTCAGTGTTTTAGGGAAAAAACTACAGCGAAATACTGTATCAGGTACAGAAAGCCTGATTTTTCATCATTTTTATTACTGCTTCCTTTGCTTGCAATTTAGAAATTGACAGACTCTGAATCTCTGTGTGTGTGCACTTTTAAAGTGTAGCTCTCTTTTGCTCTGCTCTTGTTTCTCTGTTGAGAGACACAAAAACACAAAATCCAGTGACCCTCCAGAGGGTAGCAGAAACTAAAGCCTTCAACTAAAAGCCCAGGCCTGGCAATATGGGAGGGAAAAGTCCAGGACTGAGTTATTCCGCCTCTGAACCCTTATGCATAGACACACAGACTAACCTGGTGATAATGACCTCTGTCATGTTACATGAACAATTCATAGCATCTGTCAATCTCTACATTTCTCCTATGAGTCAACAACATACAAAGATACAAATTCTAAGAAACTTTTGAGGAAATTCATAGCCAGTAAAACAAAGCATGCTTGAAAATCTACATAAATATTCTACAGTACGATACTAAAATTCTCTCATTCATTTTTTATAAAATAAAAGGTGTTCTCTTTAAGGATCAGCAGAGCCTCGGTTTTGGCTTCGGACTCTTTTGGATTCCAGTCAATCCGGCTCCCACCATTTATAAGTTGTTTAGCTTTGGCATTTAATCTCTCTGTGTGATGTTTTCCTGGTTTCAGGTGGTGCCAGGAGTATCTTCCTCATGGAATCTCTGTGAAGATAAACCATACTATGCATGCGTATTAGTTAGGTGCTGCTGAATTAATGCTGCATAACAAGCAACTTGAAAATCCCAGTGGTTTACAGAAACAAACACTTCTTTGCTATTCATGTTCTGCAGGTGGGCACAGGCTCGACCAGGCTGGATTGACTTGGGGGCAGATCTATTGATGTCTCTCATTCTGATCCAAGCTGAAGGAACAAGAATTACCTAGAGTCTGTTCATGTCATGTGAATGACAGAACAATGGAAGGACAAGCAGAACTAAGTAATGCCTCCGGAAACTTCCAATCAAAACTGGTACAAATTACGCTGGTCAAAGCCAGAATATGGCCAAGTCCATAGTGACACAGGGATATATACACTATCCCTGGGAATCCATAGCAAGACTGGAGAAAAAGTTGTTTTATGAACAAATAGGATACTATGATCATATGTAAAGAGTGTTACGCACAATTGAACATACACACTCAAGTATTTCCTAACATGACTGCTCGCAGGACTCTTTGTCCACTTTCATTCAGTCATTCACCATTCTGTTGGCACAGCTCCACATACCGATTATAAAACTAACTATTGTAAAGCCAGAGTAGACCCTATCAGCCCATTTACTTGGGTCTGTTTCCCCAAAGCAAAATAGGGTCCCCGGAAGGGAAGTCCTCTTCCCATGCTGCAGGCATCTTAGACAACATCATTCTCCAGTCTTTCTTCTCTTAAGCTTTCTTTGATCACCTAGATTGAAAAACATATCTCTTTTCTTTTACATCAGCATTGTCCGACTGATATACGATGTTAACTACATATATGATACAATGTTTTCTAGTAGTCCCATTATAAAAGTATTCAAAAACATTCAACAGAAATATCCCAAACATGATCATTTTAGCATGCAATCAATACAAAATTACTGAGAAATTTATTAATGAGGCACTTAATTTTTGTATTCATAATGTCTTCTGAATTCAGCACATCTTTACATTATAGCACATCTTAACTCTAAGCTCCATGTTTCAAGTGTTTGATAGCCATAAAAAGCTACTGGTTATATTGAAGAGTTCAGCTCTACATTTTTTCCTTTCCTTTGTTATTTATTCTTGTGTGTCCAACTTTTATCTTTCCATCAGAATGGATGTTTTCACTTTGTCTCCCTCATAATACTTCTGATGTTTGTTTGGCTGTTGATCTTCATCTTGATCTGACCAGGCGTTAAATGAATAAATAAATACACACATAAATAAACCATTTGGAGTAACAGCTAAAGAAATAAAAACACCGAGGTACTGATTAAATAATTTACAGACTGAACATCAATCGTGTCTACAAATGTGTTATTCTAACTTGATCTTCCTCAGATCATCCTAGATAGAATTTAGAAGCTAGAGTATCTTAGAATGTAGCACTCACTGAAATGATTTTTTAAGTCATTAATCTGATCAACTTATGAAGCCCAAAGTTCTCTCTCTCTCACGGGGTAGCTGAGGTTTACTGAAGCAATTCAACACAGCTTATTTTTTTATAGATACTACTTAACTGAAATGACTGCAAGGATGTTATGTGCCTATAAATAAATCCATAAGAAGCAATAGTGCATGTAAGGCAATAACTTGTGGGAAGAATGAATGCAATACCTAGTGAGATTGCACAGGAAATCAGGAAGACAGCTCATGATCTATAGCCGGAGTCCCCAAGCCCCTGTCCCCTGTTAGGAACCAGGCTGCACAGCAAGAAGTAAGTGGAGGGCAAACAAGTGAAGCTTCATTGCTCCCCATCGCTTGCATTACTATCTGAACCATCCCTCACCCCTTCTATGGAAAAATTATGTTCCACTAAACCTGTCTCTGGTGCCAAAATAGTTGGGGACTGCAGATCTATAGGTTAGGTCGTGTTTGATGTCAATGAAGAATGGTTTTCTGTAGTCATTTGGGTTACTGAAGGTCATGATGCTGAAGTCTTTCTTTCCATGTAATCTGCCTATACATGTTTTGTGAAAGACTGGTTGACTGTATGTGATGAGTGCTATGGAGCACACAGCAGTATGAAAGAAAGTGAAAGTGTTAGTCACTCAGTTGTGTCTGATTCTGTGACCCTGTGGACTGTAACCGCCAAGCTCCTCTGTCCATGGGATTCTCCATGCAAGAATATTGGAGTGAGTTGCCATTCCCTTCTCCAAGGGATCTTCCCAACCCAGGGATTAAACCCAGGTCTCTTGCATTGCAGACAGATTTTTTACCGTCTGAGACACCAGAGAAGACTACAGAAGAATATAATGGAAATATAACTTGTTTTCCATGTCTATTTCCCAAGTTTGCAATTTGATATACACTTATCTCATGGGGTGAGACATAATATTTAATATTGATGAATATTGGTGGGCAATATTAAGACTTTTTATTTAATAAAACACATAAATCTGTATATAAACCTAAAGAATATCACAATATTAGACCTTGTGTGAACACAAAATGTAGACACACAGATTCCCATGGATACATGTAAAGTTCTTTGTGGAGAGAGGCTGGTAGAGCCCACCAGCTTTGTTTGGGCCCTCTGTGCTTCACAACTCACTGTTCTGAGTGTGAAAAAAAATGAATCACTTTGTTGTATTGCAGAAATTAATACAATATTGTAAATCAACTATTCTTCCATTTATTAGCTGTGGGTCCATGCATAGTCAAGTTGAGCTAAGCATTAGAATACTTTTTTAATATTTAAAATTGATATAATAATGAAAGATATTTGCTTCTTGGAAGGAAAGCTATGACCAACCTAGACAGCATATTAAAAAGCAAAGACATCACTCTGCACACAAAGGTCCGTCTAGTCGAAGCTATGGTTTTTCCAGTAGTCATATATGGATGTGAGAGTTGGACCATAAAGAAGGCTGAGCGCTGAAGAATTGATGCCTTCGAAAAGTGGTGCTGGAGAAGACTCTTGAGAGTTCCCAAGGAGATCAAACCAGTCACTCCTAAAAGGAAATCAACCCTGAGTATTCACGGGAAGGACAGATGTTTAAGCTGAAAGCTCCAGTACTTTGGCCACCTGATGCTAAGAACTGACTCATGGAAAACACCCTGATGCTAGCTGGGAAAGACTGAAGGTGAAAAGAGAAGGGGGCGGCTGGGGATGGGATGGTTAAGTAGCACCACTAACTCAATGGACATGAATCTGAGCAAACTCTGAGAGACAATGAAGGACAGTGTAACCTGGCATGCTGCAGTCCATGGGGTTGCAAAGAGCTGGACATGACTTAGTGACCGAGCAACAACAGCAAAGTCCCTCACTGGCAGGGCTTGCCTTGCATATACAAGCATTTGGTCTATGTTAATTATTGTTAACGATTTTAGGAAAGAGAAAATATTTTTGGCTATTTTTTTCCTGAAAAGTCTCTTCATATGTACCTGAAACAGAGAATAAAATATCTACTGCAACAGAAAGCTTGAAAGATGCCTGAACATATAGCTATCTTCACGCTTTTGGTGCCTTGATTTCTAAAACGTCTTAAACTGGCATATCCACGAAGAAATAAGGACCTAATAGGCATATTTCAATTAACTTTTTAAACATTTTGAACCTGAGTATTATTATTCATCATCTATCATTTGGTTTAAAAATTGGAAGAAGCAGAAAAACCCAATGACTGTGGAAATTTACAGTCATCTCTCTGTTTTCTTGGTGTTTCACCCACAGCAGCAACTTCTGACTTCTGCATCTTAGGACTGTTTCTCAATCGTTGCCAGAGTCATTATTTTGTTGGAATCTATCCATTGTGTGAAAGATACAGATGATGATTGTATCAGCTTATACATCTCAAATGCATCTCAGATCATAAGCGACGGGGAAAGTTGGTCTTAGAAGGTAATTAACTGCTTTGTCCTCCGTGAACTGAATTAACCATCTAGTTCTCATGTCTCGTCTAGTTTATTGTTTCTATTTGCAGCCTGATACTTTGTTCTCAGATTGTTATGTAGTAAAGGATAATTAAAGACACGTACACTTATCTTGCCAGTAAGAACACTGCTCTTGCTGTTAAGGAATAATTCTAATCTAATGTGATTTATATTTGCATAATATCCTGTGGCAATACCAAAAAACACTTCACTGCAAAACAGAGGAAGGTATTGAGATTAGAGTTTATAGAAGGGAACGAAAGGTCATGAATAATCACTGTCAAGTAGAATGGTTAGCTTATTCTATCAGTTTGCTCCAACAAAATTAAGCCTATTTTCTCTTGGAAGCGGTTAATACATAATGGAGGCGATGCTGTCAAAAACGTGTTGCATGGCATTATTCAGACACCCGACCGACTTCTTAACTCAGTGTTCCACTTTTCACCTGGTTGGCTGTAATGCCACAGACAAATGGCATTTTAAAGTTCAATTTTGCTTTCTCTATCTCCTGGGAATCAAAAGTCAACCAAAATAAGTCATAAAAGTGCTATTTTTTCCAAGGAAGGACAAGTTTCCCCAGGAAATAAAAGTGAAATTCACAGCTATTATTCATTCAAATTGCAATTTTTGAAGACCTAAGTACCCCAGTTTAAAACCATGTTAATGAATTTTGTGGTTCAATTATAATCATTTGGATAATTTTAATAGACGTCAACCTAACAACTGAAAAAGCAATTCAATTCGCACAATTCAGTTTCCATGTTAAGCTTTTAGATGCAACCTGAGAGGTTGTAGGGTGATGTCCATCTTAGTTTGCCCAGCAATGAAGCATTTCTTGGGAGGCGGGACTTACAATGTTGAAACAAGAGCAAAGTTTGATGGTTGGTACTCTATAACGGAAAACTCAAATATCTTAGGATGGCTCAGAATTTGAAATGGAAATCTTCTGCAAAGTGAAGAAAACCTGAGTCATTCATAAAGTGCTCATATTTTGTTGTTTTTCAGTAACTAAGTCATGTCGGACACTTTTGTGACCTCACGTACTGTAAGCTGCCAGGCTCCTCTGTTTATGGAATTTTCCAGGCAAGTATACTGGAGTGGGTTGCCATTTCCTACTCGAAGGGGTCTTCCCAACACAGAGATCCAACCCATGTCTCCTGCTTGATGTTTGGGTTCTTTATCCCTGAGCCACCTGTGTTCATATAGTTACAATTTATTTAGCACTTTCTAGTACAGCAACTATTGGCCTAGGCACCAGAGGTTGAGACTCAGCTCTTGTCCCAGATATATGCATAATAAGAGAAATGAGCAAAACAAAACCAAAAAACAACTTCAGAACAGAGGTATGTACAAGGCCCTAAGGGACACAGAGGAGCATGGTGAGAATTTAACTTGTATATTTCTGATGTTTATTTTCTAAGTTTGATTTTTGATATTCATACCTGTGCAAGTGTCACATATTTATAATATACAATTAGAATGAAATTTTGGCAACTTAAAAAATCTACATGCATAATCAACAAACTCAACCACTAAATCATATATGGAAATCAAATAATTCCTGAATAAATCAGCTTTGGGTTTAGCATGCAATTAATCTTACTTCACAAACAACCTAAAAGTTTATGACTTTCACAGCTTTTTTGACCAGTGTTATATACTGATAAAGGGGTCAATTCACTGAGTAGACATACCCTTTCTAAAAGGAAATAACCTAACAAAGGAATTTCAAAATATGTGAAACAAAAATTAATAGAATTGAAATGAAAAAATACAGATTCACAATTATAGTTAGAGAATTCAATACCCTTCTCAGTAACTTATGTAACAAATAGGCAAAAGTAAATACAGAGATAATTGAGACAGCACTATCAACCAGCTTGACCTAAGTGACATTGGTAGATCAGTCCACATCTTCTCAACAACAGAATGTACATTCTTTTCCTGAGTCTCATCACTTTTCACCTGAAACCATCACAGCATTGTTAATTAACTATATCCCATTACCAAAAAAAAGTTAAAAAAAAAAGAATATACATCCTTTCCAAGTGCACATGGAAGACTTGATAAGGTAAGTAATATTCTCAGCTTTAAAACAGTCCTCAATAGATTTATAAGAGCTGAAATCATTCAAAGTATGTACTCGAAGCAAAATAGAATTAAACTAGAAATCAATAGAGCAAAGATATCCAAAAAATCTCCAAATATCTGAAAATAAAATAACACTTTGCGAAATAACACTTGTGTCAAAGAGGCCATTACAAACATTTTTGGAAAATATTTTGAATCATATAGAAATAAAAACACAGTATGGTCCATATAAAAATTTGTGGGATACAGCTAACGCAATGTTTAGAGGAAAACATATGAAAGTGAAAGTCTCTCAGTCATGTTCAACTCTTGGCGACCCCATGGACTGGGGCCTGCCAGACTCCTCTGTCTATGGAATTCTCTAGGCAAGAATACTGGAGTGGGTAACTGCTCCTTCTCCAGGGGATCTTCCCAAACCTGGGACTGAACCCAGGTCTTCTGCATTGCAGGTGGATTCTTTACTGACTCAGCCACCAGGGAAGCCCAAAACCCATTAGAGGAAAATGTAGACCTATAAATGTTTCTATTAGAAAGGAAAGACCATTTCAAATCAATGATAAAATCTCCTACCATTAGAAACAGGGGTTGAGTGGAACAGGGGAGAAACAGCTAAAGACAAAGCGAACAGAAGAAAGGAAATAATAAAAACAAAAGCAGAAATCAGTAGCTGAAAACCCACACAAACACTAGCGAGGATCAAGGAAACCAAATCTGATACTTTGAGAGAAACAATACAATCAGTAAAGCATTGCTAATGGGAATGCAGAGATAGCCAGTTTAGAAAACAGTTTGGCAATTTATTGTAAGCTAAATATTTACTTGTATTATCTAGCAATCTCACTCCTAGGTATGTACCCAAGAGAAATAAAAACATATATTCACAGAAAAGCCATGCACAAATTTTTCAAGTGGCTTTATCACCAAAGTGGGAAATAAGCAAATTTCCATCATCTGGAGAATAGATAAACTTTGGTATATCTATACAATGAAACACTGATTAAAAAAGAAACATATGAAAAAAACCAGTGACAGTAAGTCAGCACTGATAAATCTCAAATGCACAATGCAATAGGAAAAAAATCCAGGCTCAAAAAGTCATATGTTATATAATTCTATTTATATGACATTATGGAAATATCAAAACATTAGGGACTGAAATGAGATCAGGGTTTGTCAGGAGCAGCGGTTGAGGGTAAAGAATTGGCTACAAGTGGACACAGGGAATTTTTGGTGATAGAAACATGTTGTATCTTGATCATGGTGGTGGTTATACAACACTATGTGTTTTTTGATATTCATAAAATTGTACACTGAAAAAGGTGAATTTTACCCTTTGCATATTTTTTAGTTCAATAAACCTGACTTTTAAAAGAAAAAAAGGGCATATGGAAAAAGAACAGTTTATTTCCTCTCTGCACAATTCCGAAAGGACCTTGTACTGTAGAATGCCGTTACCTTCAAACTAGTAAAAATTAAATCGTATACTTACATTTCATGAAGCTGTAGTCATGGATAATATTGTAAGGAAAATTTTTATATAGACAATGAAGCTGCATACATTTGTTTTTATATCTCAGTAATTGATTCTCTTTATATATTTTTTATAAAAGCAGGAACTTGGCTAATGCAATTGTTAGATGCTGTAAATAATAAATGAATAAGTGAATTAATCAAACAATGAACCAGTTAATTAAGATAAACATTCTGCAGCCAGGCACTCCAAGGTACATGCAAGGGGTGGATGCTTCTTAAATGAACTCCATAATAAATCTTTGTGTAAATCAATAATTAAAACAGGAAAAATAAAAACATCTGTTTTAAAAACAATGTATTTAAAAGATTGTAAGTGATGTATTGTATTTGATAGAAAAGATTGTATTTAATAGATTGTATTTCATAGAACACTTTAAATACTCATAATATACTGCAAAATGTTTAAAGTCCAATTCATTGAGATTTCATCACATCTTAGGTTAGTTTTTAGAGTAACTATTGATTTTCTTTCTTTAAACTCCAATGAAGAGATTTCTAAATGTAACACCCAACATTCATGTTTACCTTGTGCCTGGCGCTCATAAGCATTTTACATAGAGTATATTATTTATTTCATGCTTTATTGGCATATAGCTGCTTTACATGTTACATTACTTTCTATTGTGCAATGAAATGAATACATATATCCCCTCCCTCTTAGAATTCCCTCCCATCTTCCCCCGCCTCCACAGCCCACCCTCTAGGTCATCACGGAGCAGGGCAGGTCCCACCAGCTATTTGACACAAGGAGGAGTATGTATGTCGGTCCTAACCGCCCAGTTCTTCCCATCCTCCCCATTACCTCTTGTGTCTGCATGTCCATTCTCTGTCTGCGTCTCTCTTACCACCCTGCAAATAGGTTCATCTGTATTATGTTTCTAGATTCCACACATAATCCCATACAATATACAATATTTTTTTTTTCTCTTTCTGACTTACTTCACTCTGTATGACAGACTCTAGGTCGATCCATGTCTCTATCATGTGCGTGATAGATCCATGTATCTATCAGTCGCTTCAGTCGTGTTCGACTCTTTGTGACCCTATGGACTGCAGCCCACCAGGCTCCTCTGTCCATGGGATTCTGCAGGCAAGAATACTGGAGTGGGTTGCCATGCCCTCCTCCAGGGATCTTCCCCACCCAGGGATGGAACCTGCATCTCCTGCATTGCAGGCAGATTCTCTACCCACTGAGCTACAGGTAGCCCCTGTTTCTACCATATAATCCAACAATCCCACTACTGGGCATACACCCCGAGAAAACCATAATTCAAAGAAAGCACATGCCCTCCAATGTTCACTGCAGCACGATGCACAAAGGTCAGGACACAGGAGCAACCTAAATGACCTTGTTTGTATTTAGCATCAATCCCATTACACAGATTTCTATTATTCTATTTTACAGCTTGGGCATACGGACAGAGGAGATTCAGAAACATCTCCAAAGTCACAGAACTATTGTTCTGAGGAGGGTCTGGGATTCAAACTTGGGAAGCCTGGGCTCAGTAATCAGAAAATTATGATTAACTGTTGCCTTGGTGTTTTTAAACAGCAACCATCACTGTCTGCCTGCTCTGTCATCTACACAGGGGTTATTAGGTGTGTGGGTATGAGGACCAAGACAGATTGGCTTTGGATAGTATGCAAAGACTTCACTGTGCCCATTTATTCATTGTTCAAAGTCAGCTTGTTTATAACACCCTTTATCTCCATTTAAGAAATGTACAAGCAGCACTCGTATCCCATTGGTATGCTTCAGAGCTTCAGAAGGACAAAACAATGTCTTTTATCTTAAAATTCTGTGATTTTGCCCCTAATGCCTTCAGATTCTCACTCCCCATTTAATTAATACTGGCGATGTCTTCTTTATTAGTTCATCTCTCACCTTTCACTCAAGCTGAAATTCTGTCTTCCTTGCTGGTTCAAAGACTTGCATATTAATATATCTAGTTATCCATCTAATTAAGTAAGATATTTTATTTGAAACTAAACATATGCCCTATTCTCTTTTGAAATATCTGTTAAAGGCAAACTTTTAAATCAGTTTAACTTATTTCCCTTCCTATCACCTCAGTCCTTAGCCACTTAATCTTACTTTTCTTCACATTTTTAAAATGGGCATCTCAGATGCTCCTCTCATATTTGGATTATCATTCTGACTCTTGCTTAGGAAATCCTATAGACAGAGGAGCCTGGTGGGCTGTAGTCCATGGGGTCGCAAGAGTCAGACACAACTTAGAGAGGAAACATTGACAACAACAACTTTGTCCTCACTGTCTTCCTCATTCTAATCCACAGTGCACTTTATCATTGTTATAATTCTTACATCATTTTATTGCCGATAGGTTATTCACAATAAGAGACTATTGCTTATTTTTGCCTACCATACAAATCTCAATTCCTCATATGTAACTGAAATTAAAGTGCCTATTCTACCCTTCTATAATGGACACCTTTGATTTTGGCTTGATCAGCTGCCTTTACCCTAACCCGTGTAGGATTTTTGGGCTTCCCTGGTGGCTCAGATGGTAAAGAATCTGTCTGCAATGAAAGAGACCCAGGTTTGATCCCTGAGTCTGGAAATCCCCTGGAGAAGGGAATGGCAACCCACTCCAGTATTCTTGTCTGGAGAATTTCATGGACAGAGGAGACTGGAGGGCCCCAGTCTATGGGGTCGCAAAGAGTTGGGCATGACTGAGTAACTAACACAGCCATCCATCCTATCCCTCGCCACAAGTGGGAACAAAGACCCGGCTTTGATCAATTATCATATGGCACCGTTTCCTGCAAAGCTATAAATGGATCAAGAGTGTTGATCTGACAGAGCTGAACCAAGCAGAATCCCTCTGCTAGAAAGATCACAGACCTATAAGGGAGAAGGTGTCGCCTACAGGAATTTGAGCTGTGAACCATTTTGCCATATTTCTTTCAAGGAAGAATGCACATTTCTGGGTGTATCCATAAGAGAGAAGAAGAAACAGAACACAAATGAATGTTCTTTGAGCTTGCTGATCAAGACATGAATAAACTCAGACCGACTCCTGCACTTAGTTATGTGAGCCGAAACATTCACTTTAGATCCGACTTTTTATGTCGGGTTTCAGTCACTTGTAATGAGAAGAGCTTGCTCATTACACAATATCAATGTACCCAGGGTTTGGTTTATTACTGAAAAGCAACGCATAGTTCAGAGACAAAGATGAATCAGTGCCATCTGGAGTTCACAGTCAACTTGGAAGCAGATTGCCCTGTGGCAAGGTAAGATATAAATGTTTATATTTGGCAAGGGTTCCAGGAGAAGTAAAGAGGGCTAACAAACTGCAGAGAATGCAGTGATTCATTCTGACCAAATAGAATGAGAAGGCTTCTGGGCAGAGGTGTTTTCTCCCCCATCTTATTATTCATTATTTTTGTTTTTCAAGAAGGCACACTTCAAGATAACTTTCACAGAGACTGAAATATTTGGTCTTCATGCCACTTCTCCTTCACAATGGGATGAAATTTATTAGGATTTGTTCCTCTGCAAAAGAGAGATGATAGCATCATAATTACGAACATGGATTCTGGAGTCAGTCAATTGAAGTTCCAATTCCAATTCCGTTAGGCGTCAGCTCTGTGACTTCAGGCCAATTTCTTTACTTCTCTGTGCTTGCGTGCTAAGCTGCTTCAGTTGTGTTTGAGTGTTTGTGACCCTATGGACTGTAGCCTCCAGGCTCCTCTGTTCATGGGATTCTCCAGGCAAGAATACTGGAGTGGGTTGTCATGCCCTCCTCCAGGGGGTCTTCCCAACCCAGGGATCAAACCCATGTTTCTTATGTCTCCTGGGTTGGCAGTCGGGTTCTTTACCACTAGGGCCACCTGGGAAGCCCATATATATCTATAACCATATCTATATCTGTATAGTATCTGGTATGTGATAAATACTATGTGTTTGCTATATATTTCAGAAGCAGAAATAAAGTTATGCACATTTAGTCAGTAAAGTTTGGAGAGCGACTTGGAGTCACTGTAAATAAGTTTTCAAACATCGTCAAAGATCATAGATGAAGCACAAATGACTCCTTACCAAGAAGCTAAGCAAGCACTGAAGATAGAACTTCATTGTCTTGTTTACGGTGAAATTCACTTTTCCCCCAAGTTTTATTAAGATATAATTGACATTCCACACCATATAATATGTCAGCATAATGATTTGACTTACATACATGATGAAATGGCCATCACAGTAGGTATAGTCAGTATCTGTCATGTCATATAGATATAAAATTAAAGAGATAAAAAAAATTTACTCTGATGAGAATTCTTGGGATTTACTTTCTCTACTGTTTTATGTATATATCATACAGCAGTGTTACAGTTATATCACGTTGAATATTACATCCCTAGTACTTACTTATCTTAAAACTAGAAGTGTGTGCCTTTTGACCACCTTCGTCCAATTTCTCCTCCGCCAATGCCCCTGGGCATAAGGTGCTTTTTGAACTGAACCTGGGAAGATAAGTAAGTTGTCAACACTACTCTTTAATTTGATCTCCAAACATATTGTACTATGGTTTTACTTGCTCAAGTTGATTGTTTAAATCCTTTCCAGTCTTGTTTGTTAGCCTGGTATGATTTATCCCAAGGCCCCAGTTCCTGGGAAGCCCTGTCTCCTTCTTGTTTGACTTGCCACTAGCTTGTACCAGCTTTAGTTACTTCATGTGTACATACGTCTTCTCCTAATTAGACCATAACTTCCTGAAAATATCAAGATCATGTTATCATCTTTTAGTAGTTACCATATCACTTAACACAGTTCTGCGCACAGAGTACTCAGAAAACCATGGAGGAATGTGGATACCAAGTTTGTGACAGTTTGATTAAGTGTCTGTATACGGTGTATGAACTTCATTATTCAGTGATCCTGAAAGCTTCCTGTTATTTTCAAGTACAAAAACCTAGTAGCTGGAAGAATTCCTTTCTGTTCCATGAAATTATTTCAAGCATGCACAGCAAAATAGATTAAATTGTGTTTGACTGACAGGTCTAAATTGAGACTACTTTTTTACCTGCTTTCACCTCTAAGCTTTTAACTGGCATCTTGGGATTAAGGACTTTGAATAACTTAGTTATTGAGAAACCAAAATGTATATAAAGAAGATGATAGAAAGAGACAGAAATAAAAACTGAAGGAGTATTCAGTTTAGATGATTAGATTGAAGTATCAAATGCAGTAAAGTATCTGTAAAAACATATGAACATAAGAGATTTCTTTTTCTACAGTACAGTAATACACCAAAACCATGAAAGCACAATAGTTTAAAGTTAGAGACTTAATAGGCCAATATTACTAAGGAGCTTGGAACTGCTTTGCTATAGGAGACATAATTGAAGGTCATATCCTTGAGATTAAATGTGTGGAAAGTAGTTCTTCCCACAGAAAGGGTAACACCAAGTGATGTGAGGCCAATCAATGTGTAACAGTAATTTCACAAATAGAATTACTGTGTAAAGATATGACAAGACGGAGCGGCAGAAAAATTGTGTCTTAGCACAGATAAGACAGAACCATCAGAGAAGAAAGGAAAAATCAGCAAGCATCTGATCAGGTTTTGATTAGAGTGGATCCAGGTTTTATGGAGCCTAATATTCTTTGGGGTGACACTGCTTAAAAAGTAACACCAGGAATGAACACTTTGGTACAAAAGTGCTTACCTGTTTAGAATAAGAGAAGAAATCAAAACAAATCACAAAAGTATAAAATGGAACAAATATTGCAAAATCCAGAAAAAAATCAGAACTAACAATTAATAACTTGACACATCTCTTTACTGAATTTTCTGCATTTTTTGCTGTGAGTTATTTGATTGCCTTTTCATATGACAAAGATTTTCTTATAGTATCATTCTGTATGGACAGCATAGAAAGATAATTACTTTTTCCTCTAGCCTCATTGGTGAAAACATTTTTGCTATCAATAGTTCAGAGAAGCTTTTCTGCTTAATAGCTCAGAGTTGGTCATGTCATATGAATTGAGTATTGTTGACAAATTTGGGAATCCTCCTCCAAAATTTCTTTCATATATGAGCTGTTACAAACAGTTTCTGTCAGTACTGTTTACAGATTCAAGCCTTACAGATGAGAATTTGGATAAATTCTGTCTTGCACGAATTCCAGAAAAAAGAAAAAAAAATCCATGATGCTTTATAATTATATAAGGTGCTAATCAATATACAGTTGACATGAGGCAATGCTTTACACTAGATTTTGTGAAACAGAATTCTTTGCTTGTAATTTTATGCAGGAAATGATTACAAACAAAAATTGCCACAGGACAGCTTGTAGTTCTTATACTGGGTTGGCCAAAATGTTTGCTTGGGTTTTTCCATAAGACGTTATGGGAAATATTTACATCTTTCTCTTTTACTATCTCCATGCCTCCCATGGTGGACACTTCCAGATTTTAATACCAATATTCATAGCATGATACAATCTATGACCAAAGATGGCCAATGATAACTATACCCCGAAGTGACTGGGAACCAAAAAGATACTAAATGTATCCTCAGTTCAACTGTGACAAGCCAGATCCTCAAAATGCCACCTTAGTGCAACCCAGTGGACACCAGGGAAGATGTGAAATGGACCAGTCTCTGTAGGTTACAGCTACATTAGGTTTTCAAATTTCACAAAAGCATGTAACTATGTGAACAAAATTGTTAGGAGGACACCTCCCAAAGCTAGACAAGCAAGGATTCTCAAAGCTTAATGGTTAAAAATTCATCTGTTTAGAAAAAACACTATTTCAAAAGGACCTGGACTTCCCTACTGGTACAGTGATTAGGAATCCACCTGCTATTGCAGAGGACACAGATTTGACCCCTTGTCTGGGAAGATTCCACAATGCCTTGGGCCAACTAAGCCCATGCACAGCTACTGAACCTGTGCTCTAGAACCCTGGAGTCGCAACTGCTGAGACTAGCCGCACGCCCTAGAGCCCATGCTCTGCAACAAGAGATGCCACCACGATAAGAACCCTGTGTACTGCCGCTGGAGAGTAGCCCCCATTCGCTGCAACTGGAGAAAAGCCCATGCAGCAACGAAGACCCAGCACAGTCAAAACTAAATAAACATTTTTAAAAAATAAAATATAAAAAAGGACAGTACAGAGTGTTCTCTTTTTATAAATTTTTTTAAAATAAAATCTCCATTTTAAAAATATAAAATTTAACCTGTAAACAGGAAAGTGTATGGATTAGTCCCCTAGGGCTGCCATGAGAGTCCGTAGACTAAGCGCTGGCTTGGACCTCCCAGGTGACTCAGTGGTTAAAAAAACCTGCCTGCAACGCAAGAAATGCAGGAGATATGGGTTCAATTCCTGGGTCAGGAAGGTCTCCTAGAGTAGGAAATGGCAACCCACTGCAGTATTCTTGCCTGGAGAATCCCATGGACAGAGGAGCCTGGCGGGTGTAGTCCCTGGGGTCTCACAGAGTCGGACATGACTCAGCACATGCATACACACCTCTTTAAAGGCCCTGTCTCCAAGTCACATTGCGTGTTTGAGCTCAAATGTATGAACTTGGGGACAACAAAATTCAGTCCATAATTATGCAGAAAACATATATGTGAAGTTTAATAAATAATCATAAAGCAAATATATCTTTAGGCACCACTCAAGAAATAGACCATCATTATCACAAAACACGTTTTTTTCATACACAGAGCCCATGAGTCCTTCCCTGATCATAATAAGCTTCCTCATACCAGAGGCAAGAACTCTTCTGTTTTTTGTGAGTTATTTTCTTCATATTTTTAACAGCAACATATGCAGGTTTACACAATATATGTATGGCTTGGTCTACTTTTGAAATTTGCTTAATGGAGTTGGGCTCATATGTCTTGTTTTGGGTCTTGCTTTTTTGGTACAACATTTTATTTGCGAGATTCATTGTAATGCATTAAGTTTGCTCATTTTTCTTTAAGGGAACGCTATTAAATATTTAGGCTTGAGGGCAATGTGATTGATCTCTGTCACAGCTCTCTTAAATCTGCCACTGTATTGTGAAAACCATATAGACACTACGTAAATGACATTACAATCAAAGACATGGTTGTGTTCTAGTAAATCTTTTCTTGAAGATTTTGTTTTTAATGTGGACCATTTTTTAAAGTCTTTGCTGAATTCGTTAAAAATATCGCTTCTGTTTTATGTTTTGGTTTTTTGGCCACGCGGCATGTGTGATCCTAGCTCCCTGACAAGGGATCAAACCCACAGCCCGTGCATTGGAAGGCAACGTCTTAACCATTGGACCACCAGGGGAATCCCTAATAATTCTCTGTTTGCAGAAGTAAACATCAAGTGTGCAGGCCATAGTTTACTTGTTTCTGATGTATAGCATCTTCTGTGCCTGATACTTCTTCCATTTTCCATGATCAGTCTCAAAAAATTTAATATTAATAGTATTTAAAATAAAATTAACTTTTGACTTGGTTGATTCTCTGGGCATAGATTTTCCAGATTAGCAGCAGTTTTCTTTCAGCAAATGGGAATTATCATTGCATTATCTCCTGATTTCCACTATTGCTGTTGAGAAGTTGGTGATAAATTTCACTGTTCTCTTTTGAAGATGATCTCTGATTTCTTTGGCTGTGCTTAAGATTTTCTCTTTGTCTTTAGAGTTCTGAACTTTGATTGTAATGTCTTTAGATGTGAACATTTTTAAAGATAATTGCTTCTAGAGATTCACTGGAATTCTTTTTTTTTTTAAGTCTTTATTGAATTTGCTACAGTGTTGTTTCTGTTTTATGTTTTGACTTTTTTTTTTGGCCACAAGTCATGTGGGATCCTATCTCCCTGACCAGGGATGGAACCCTTATCCCCCGCATTGGAAGGCAAAGCCTTAACCACTGGACCACCAGGGAAGTCCCATCACTGGAATTCTCGAATGACTTTTGTCATGTTTGGCAATTTCTCAGCCATCATCTTCTCACCTTGCATCTGCCCTTTTCTCTCCCTTCCTTCAGGAACTCCAAATAAATACAAGTTGCATTTCTCATTTTATCTTTCATGTCTCTTGTCTGTTATGTATAGATGACTTTTCATTTCTCTACTAGGCTTTCTTCTGACTTATTTTCCAAGCCACTTATGCATACTTAATTGTGATCTACTTGCTCTTAAATCCATCTACTAAGTTATTATAGTCCAAAATTGTAATCAAATCACCATTTTCAGAATTCTATTTGATGCTTTCTAAAATGCTAGATCACTTATATAGTTTCGTCTTCTTGGTAAGTGTTGCAATTCATCTTTATTTTCATAGCATAACCTTTTTTTTATAATCAATATTTTGATCAGATAAGCTATATCTAATAATACTACTAGAAAGGTATGTAGATACATTTGTTTGTGATATTTTTTGCACCTAGTTTCTTTTTTCCTTATGTGTTTAGATATATTGTCTTTGAAATTTTACTAACGAGTGTTCTTTGAAGCCTAAGATACAGGATAAATGTTCAAAAGATGCCTCAGGGAACTATCCTCAACCATTTTAAATTAAATTCACAATCCAAAGTTTTTTTGTGTATGTTTTTGATTTTTTGATTTTGTTTTGTTTTGGTTACTCAGGTAAGATGAGTTTGACCTCAAACCTATAGAAGGGTCAGCATCTGTTTACAGCTTGAGGAGCCATATTCTCCATCCCTTACTTGGGATAAAGGCAACTTTCCTAAAAATACCATGGAGTTTGATGGTGAAGGTGGGTTGATTTTTAGCCTATTCTTAATTTGAGAGGATGGTTCTTTGTGGCCCCAGCAGAATACATGAAGGTCACCTCTTAGACTCTGTGAATAGACTTCCTGGGCTTTGGTTTTCTTCCCATGAGTTGTAAGATCAGCTAGCAGAAAGTTCAAGTGTGCTTTGTAGACAAATGCTTCCATAGAGGGGAAACATCTGTCTTTTCCTGTTTTCAAGATTCCTTCCCTTTGATTATATCCTGACATTCCCTTCTACCTGCCAAATCTTCAATAATTTTAAGACAAGAAAAAAAAATGTTTTCAACCCATCATTTAGTTTTTTTTGTTTGTTTTTTCCTCAGTGGCAAAGTTGGTCCAAATGATCTAGACCACATGAATAGAAGGGAGAGTTTGAAAAATCTTTGGTGCCTATTTTGGTATTTTCCCCTTTACTTTGTATTTAGGAGGTTTAGTAGAAATTTTAAAAAAATTTTTCCCCTGTGCTCAATTAGTAACCTATTGTAAACTGAGACTGCAAAGGTTTAAACTGGAAAGTTATGTATGCGGGATTCGATGCTACTTTCAAAGCTCATACCTGAAACTAAAACAGGGAGAGTCTACATTCAGTTCAGTTCAGTTCAGTCGCTCAGTCGTGTCCGACTCTTTGCGACCCCATGAAAAGCAGCACGCCAGGCCTCCCTGTCCATCACCAACTCCCTGAGTTCACCCAAACCCATGTCCATCGAGTCGGTGATGCCATCCAACCATCTTATCCTCTGTCGTCCCTTTCTCCTCCTGCCCCCAATCCTTCCCAGCATCAGGGTCTTTTCCAATGAGTTAGCTCTTCACATGAGGTGGCCAAAGTATTGGAGTTTCAGCTTCAACATCAGTCCTTCCAATGAACACCCAGGACTGATCTCTTTTAGGATGGACTGGTTGGATCTCCTTGCAGACCAAGGGACTCTCAAGAGTCTTCTCCAACACCACAATTCAAAAGCATCAATTCTTCGGCACTCAGCTTTCTTCACCGTCCAACTCTCACATCCATACATGAACACTGGAAAAACCATAGCCTTGACTAGATGGACCTTTGTTGGCAAAGTAATGTCTCTGCTTTTTAATATGCTATCTAGGTTGGTCATAACCTTCCTTCCAAGGAGTAAGCGTCTTTTAATTTCATGGCTGCAATCACTATCAGCAGTGATTTTGGAGCCCCCCAAAATTAAGTCTGCCACTGTTTCCACTGTTTCCCCATCTATTTGCCATGAAGTGATGGGACCAGATGCCATGATCTTAGTTTTCTGAATGCTGGGCTTTAAGCCAACTTTTTCACTCTCCTCTTTCACTTTCATCAAGAGGCTCTTTAGTTCTTCTTCTCTTTCTGCCATAAGGGTGGTGTCATCTGCATATCTGAGGTTATTGGTAGTTCTCCCAGCCGTCTTGATTCCAGCTTTGCTTCTTCCAGGCCAGCGTTTCTCATGATGTACTCTGCATATAAGTTAAATAAGCAGGGTGACAACATACAGCCTTGACGTACTCCTTTTCCTATTTGGAACCAGTCTGTTTCATGTCCAGTTCTAACTGTTGCTTCCTGACCTATATTACTGTGTTGCTATTTTTGACGTGTGGCACTGAGCTGGAGCTGATGGTAATAGTGATAGTGGTCACTGTCCTGAAGAGTCTGTGCAGCCTGCATCGATAAGTGCCTGCAAGCACATCTTTCATCACATGACTGTGTCTCTAGAACTGTCTGCACTACAGGTCACTGGAGAAGCTTCTGGTCCGAGTTGCCATCGAAGGACACCTGCTGTGGTCTGCTTCCAAATTCTGAGATGCAGCTCTCCCTGTCCTTTTCTTCCGAGGGGAACAGAATAGTCCACCCCCAAGTATGACCCTTTGACACATGATTATTTGAGCCGAAGGCAATCTAGATTCAGCAAACCCAGGAAGAACTTTTACCTCTTCCTTAATAACTATGAGAATTTAGGTAGGGGGTACAGGAGTACCAGAAAAAGAATTATTACCAGATGCAGCATTTTTTTGTTGTTATGCCCTCTGGGGCTTGTTTAAGTGTTTTTGGTTGGCTTTTATTATTTCTTTTTACTTTTTTTTTTTTTAATGTCAAAGAATTACCTGCATTGAATGGTAAACTTCTACACACCAAATATCTGTTCTTCTCATCTTCCTAGGCATCACCCTCCTGCTCTTTTCTTTAAATATTTATTTTTGTTCATTTATTTGCTGTGTTGAGTTTTGGTTGCTGCACATGGAATCTTCCATCTTTGCTGCGGCATTCAGGATCTTTAGTTGTGGCAAGTCCCGCCCTCCTGCCTTTTGAAGCCCAACGCTCTTCCCATCCCGTGAGATGGATGATAAGCCTCAAATTGCCTGACTTGCCCTTGGGTCTTACATTTTGATGGGACTCCATTTGTACAAAATCAAATTTGGTTTTCTCCTGTTCATCTGTCTTATGTCAGTTTAATTATTAGACCTGTCAAAGATCCCAGAAGGGAAGAAGGAAAACTTTTCCACCTTTGTCTCTCCAAGCCCAAGAGGAACTGGCTGCAGTATTGATGCGGCTCTGGGAAGAGAGAAAAGAGTCCAGGCTTTCCCACGAGCTTATAGGTGTAAATACGGTAACACGACTGAGCACACGCACTACCTACTACTACTAAGGTAACATTAATTTTTTGGCTTCTCACCAACTCCAGGACATGCTGTGCAATCAGTGGCCTGGCCCTTGTTGGCTGGCTGCTGCCCGAGCACCTCCAGCATTTGTGGAATCAGGAACTGCTACAGTTTCTCTGGTCTCACCCGACAACTACTGTTCTAGGCTCTCTTGCTCCATCCCCAGCAAGCAAGAGACTCTGACAAGAATGTCTCATGCATAACTAAGATCAGGCTGCAAGTTCTGACAAGACTTTATGGAAATTTCAGGTATATGAGAAGGAAAGTGTAGCAAAATGAAATTTAAAAATGCTTCTGGGAATGGCTGCTTTCCGAGGCCACAGGTTCAGATTCATTCTCACGGATGCCTGCGTCATAGCTGTGCCCCTCTACGTGGGTGCTCAGTTCCCTCTGACTCTCCCCCATGACTTCTCGAGTCACCTTCATCGAGTCACTGCCTTCCTCCTGCTCATTGTTTCTGTTCTGGAATCTACGTCTTCACTGCCACCCCCGTGTTTGCAGGGTTTTCTACTCATCCCAAAGGGAAATAATCGGCAAAGGCCAATCATTCGTGTTCTGGATTACCTACAGTGACTCCAGCAGTACATTCCAAGCTGAATGTCATGAATTTAGGTAAGCACCCATTTTATGGATACTTTATGGTATGTCAAGCAGTGTGAGGTGAAGGCTTTGCCTGCCTGTCTTTGTTGCAGTCTCAGAATCATTTCTAGGCCTCAAAAAAAAAAAAAAAAAAAAAAAAACAACCCTACTTGAGCAAGATCATGCACATATCCACTAGGATGAGAAGTAAGTTGTAGTCTAAATCTATACTTGGAAATTAAACATTTTCTCTAAGGCAGGATTGTTTGTTTGTTTATCTTGGATCATACATTGCAACCATAGGGGGATATCAAAAATCTTTCTTCTAACCCGATAGGTTTTGTACTGTGGCCTGTGAATTAAACTGACAAAAGACATATTACTGGGAGAAGTGATTTATTTCCTCTTGCTACAGGAGTCTTCACAGAAAAGAAGTGAAAACCCTAAAGAAGCAGTTACATATATGTATGCACATGTATAAGTAATTTTAACAAAGAGTGATAAAATGTGGACAAGAGACTAGATTAAGGGAAGGAGGGATTGGGTAAACTGAGCAAAGGACTGAACATGAAAGTGTAGTCACTCAGTCACCCGATTCTTCCAACGCCATGGACTGTAGCCCTCCAGGCTCCTCTGTCCATGGAATTCTCCAGGCAAGAATACTAGAGTAGGTTGCCATTCCCTCCTCCAGGGGATCTTCCCGACCAGGGGTCAAACCTGGGTCTCCTGCATTGCAAGCAGATTCTTTAGTGTCCTTGCCACCAGGGAAGATCAAGCAAGGGACTAGGAAATGGAAAGTAATTGTGTTGTTTAGTAAGGGCAGCTATGCACTCTCAGCTGATGAATTGTTTCTGGTGACAAAGGAGACAAGAGGACATGCTTGCAAATGGAAATTTCCAAGTTTCTTTTACAAAAGGGAAACTTATGCCCTGATTTTAGGCAGAAAGCTTTAGACTGAGAGCTCCTCCTGTGTTTGCCTTAACTGCCTTCAGCTCATATAATCTTTATGCAGGTAATTGTTTGCCAAGAGAATCCTTTGGCAAGCAGCAGATTTTAGGGTGGCGTATTCTGACGCCTTTCACAACCCAGGAGAATTCTTTTTCTTTTTTTTTTTAATAAATTTATTTATTTTAGTTGGGGGCTAATTACTTTACAATATTGTAGTAGTTTTTGCCATACATTGACATGAATCAGCCATGGGTTTACATGTGTTCCCCATCCTGAATCCTCCTCCCACCTCCCTCCCCATCCCATCCCTCTGGGTCATCCCAATGCCCCAGCCCTGAACATTTGTCTCATGCATAGAACATGGAACAGTGTTCTGTTTCACATATGATAATATACATGTTTCAATGCTATTGTCCCAGAACATCCCACCCTCACCTTCTCTCTCAGAGTCCATAAGACTGTTCTATGCATCTGTGTCTCTTATTCTGTCTTGCATATAGGGTTACCGTTACCGCCTTTCAAATTCCATATATATGCATTAGTATACTGTATTGGTGTTTTTCTTTCTGGCTTACTTCACTCTGTATAATGGGCTCCAGTTTCATCCATCTCAATAGAACCGATTCAAATGTATTCTTTTTAATGGCTGAGTAATATTCCATTGTGTATATGTACCACAGCTTCCTTATCCATTCGTCTGCTGATGGACATCTAGGTTGCTTCCATGTTCTGGCTATTGTAAACAGTGCTGCAATGAACATTGGGGTACACGTGTCTCTTTCAATTCTGGTTTCCTCGGTGTGTATGCCCAGCAGTGGGATTGCTGGGTCATATGGCAGTTCTATTCCCAGTTTTTTAAGGAATTTCCACACTGTTCTCCATAGTGGCTGTACTAGTTTGCATTCCCACCAACAGTGTAAGAGGGTTCCCTTTTCTCCACACCCTCTCCAGCATTTGTTGCTTGTAGACTTTTGGATAGCAGCCATTCTGACTGGTGTGAAATGGTACCTCATTGTGGTTTTGATTTGCATTTCTCTAATAATGAGTGATGTTGAGCATCTTTTCATGTGTTTGTTAGCCATCTGTATGTCTTCTTTGGAGAAATGTCTGTTTATTTCTTTGGCCCATTTTTTGATTGGGTCGTTTATTTTTCTGGAATTCAGCTGCAGGAGTTGCTTGTATATTTTTGAGATTAATTGTTTGTCTGCAGGAGAATTCTTGAAGTCCATATAGTGGATCACTGTAGGCATTTAAAAGAATAGAAATGATGAAGCCCTTGTGTTTGATAAGTGAAACTGTTCTCTGAAACAGGCGTGTGTTTGCATATTGGGTCATGAGTAAAATATAAAATATACTTCTGAGAGAGGGTCTGTTAAAAAGTTTGAGAAATGTTTCCATGAAACAGCTCATCTGAATATATAACTTTAGCTGCAACAAAGGTGACCCTTCAGATTGTTATTCTTTACAGAAATTTAGCTTTGAGCCCGGACTTCTCAAGTGTTGGTCTCTGCAACCACTTTGCATCACATTTGCATTACTAAAAGTACCCAGATGATTTTCCAAACAGAAGGGACTCCCAAAGGAGTACTGGGCTCTACTTCTAGAGAAAAAAGCATTGCACCCCAATTTAAGTACCCTGTTTTTTTTTTTCCTTCTTCTCCAGCTCCTACCTATCAACATTTCAAACACTGTCTTAGCTGAATTTCAATCAGATGACCCTACATATATATTTTACCTTGTTTTTTTCACATGTCTTTTTCTGAGTTTATAACTTGATCCCCAACTAATATCAACTTCTTGAGAATAGATTCCCCAAAGTTGATTTGAATTTCCCATTAAAAAATGTACTTAATAAATATAATTTATTAGAACCATAATGTGATGAATGGCATTCAAGGATTAAAAGGCAGGTGTGCCTCACTGAAACGTTAATGAAATGAAAGCGTGAGCCAGTTCAGCTACAAATCTACAGAACCCAAGAAGGGACCATCCCTGTCAGTCTCTCCCTGTCTAGGGAGTGTTTGGTGCCATCCTGTGGCTGCTGTCTGCTCCATTTTAAAAAATCAACCGAGCCAATTCCAGGTCCTGTGACTGGCTGGAGATCAATTTCCAGGATTTTAACAGGGACTTAAGGGCTGTCTGGGTCAGCTGATACACACTTCATTGCCTGCTTCCATGACAAGTAGAACAGGAGAAAACTAGAGGTGTTTAGACTCAACATCTACCTCCTGGCTTCAAAGCTGGGGTTTTCACCTTTTCCCTAACTGGTCTGACATCTCCATCCCAGTTACCTCTGCTAAAGTACGAGACCAGAGGGAGAGAGGATGTTCCATTCAATTTTAGTTCATATTAAAGAGGAATTTTGGGGGGCTTCGTTGGTGGCTCAGCTGGTAAAGAATATGCCTGCAATGCATGAGACCTGGGTTCAATCCCTGGGTTGGGAAGATCCCCTGAAGAAGGGAAAGGCTACCCTCTCCAGGATTCTGGCCTGGAGAATTCCATGGACTGTATGGTCCATGGGTTCACAAAGAGTCGGGCACGACTGAGAGACTGAACTGAACTGAACTGAACGAGGAATTTTACAGTGTAGGTTGACAGATTTTTAAAATATACAGACTTGGGGGTGTGTGTGTGTGTGTGTGTGTGTGTGTGTTAGTCACTCAGTTGTGTCTGACTCTTTGTGACCCCATGGACTGTAGCCCATCAGGCTCCTTTGTCCATGGAATTCTCCAGGCAAGAATACTGGAGTGGGTTGCCATTTTCTTCTCCAACAGACTTGGTAAGGAGACACTTTATTCAGAAATTTATTGGAGAAGAGGGTAGGGGGAGAAAAAGGCAAAAGGAGAGAGGGATCAGAGAAAAAGAGAGCTATGACATCATACCTACAAGCATCTCAAGAACTAGGCAAAAAAGGCTTTCATTTAGAGAAAGGTACAAACAAGGCTAGAAAGAATGGAATGAAAGGGTGGCATGGTGGAATGATAGATGCGAGCAGGTTTCATCCTGAAGCCAGCTTATTTCCTTGGAGGGGTTTCAAAGGGGGGCTCCGTGCTGAGGTAAGTCGAATTTCAGGGCCATGGGAGGAGAGACTTTTAAAAAATACATTTATTTATGTTTCTGTCTGTGTCAGGACTTAGTTGCGGCATGTGAACTCTTAGTTGCAGCAGGTGAGATCTGGTTCCCTGACCAGGGACTGAAGCTGGGCCCCCTGCATCGGGAATGTGAAGTCTTAGCCACTGGACCACCAAGGACATCCCAGAAGGAGAGACTCTTAATCAGCATTTGGTTTATAAACATTTTGTTCTTATTGATCAGTGGGAATAAGCAGTTCCTCTCATCACTTATGAGGCCAAGAATAGGACTTTGGAATGTGACCTTGTCATAGGAAAACAAGGGGCAGCCCCAAGTCTTAAATAAATCATTGGGGGGGGGTGATGATTCTTGGCAATAAGCTTCCCCAGGAACATGGTAAAGGGTGAGAGAGTTTCTGAATCTTTGCTATTTTCTAGGAAGTCAGGTAAAATTCAACATTGCTGACCTGGCATGATTGATATTCAAGCAGAGGAGGAAGGAGGCTCCCTCATTAGATCCCTGGACTTCCCTGGTGGTTCAGATGGTGAAGAATCTGCCTGCAATGCAGAAGACCCGGGTTTCCCTGGGTTGGGAAGATCCCCTGGAGAAGGAAATGGCAACCCACTCTAGTATTCTTGTCTGGAGAATCTAATGGACAGAGGAGCTTGGGGACTACAGTCCATGGGGTCGCAAAGAGTCGGACACAACTGAGCAACTAACACTTTCACTTAGAGCCCTAGATGGGTGGGGTCCAACTAAAGATGGGGTCATATAGGGGCTTCGGGGCCCTGGAGGAGCTGGTGTGACGCTGTTGCCACAACTTGCTGATGATGGTAGCTTTTCTATACTGATTTTCATCATTGAGAATCTCTCTTGGGGAAAATACATGATCTCCATGTGCTCCTGTCTGCAGACAGCAGATGAAGCATTGTCCCAACTATCAATGACAAGCAGAGGACCCGACAATAGTGATGACCTTGTCCTAGGACAGATATGGTTTCAAAGGGAGTCTCAGGCAAGAGAATTAACAGAAATCACTAATTTACGGTCATTTGTTTAATCATTTAAATATTTTAAGATTATCTTACAAATCATCTGTTCTCATAAATAAGAGACTGTGGGGATTGCATGCTAAACTGCTTCAGTCATGTCTGACTCTTTGTAACCCTATGGACTATAGCTTGCAAGGCTCCTCTGTCCATGTGATTCTCCAGGCAAGAATACTGGAGAGGGTTGCCATGCCCTCCTCAAAGAAGAGACTAGGCAATAACAAATTCCCTAAATCACATTCTGAGAAATTATGTAAATTGCTTAGGGGAAATGTGCTCCATGGGGTAAGGAAGATAAGAAAAACATTGGCTAAGAATATCATTTTATTTTAGAAAATGTAGAACTAAATAATTTATAAGGATTTTTTTAATTGACAGGATTTGTGGGGGAAAAAAATCTTTGAGAGGAAATTTCTTGGCATTTTCATACATATGCCACCTGAATTACCAAGCTATGAGACCAATCTGTCAAAATTTAAGAAAACCCTTGCATCTAGGACTGCAGAAATATTCACTTTTGAATTTCCTCCTTAATTTTTATCCTCGCCTTTGCTTCTGTTCTCTCTTAGGCTGATATACAAGCAAAACTCTTAGAATTTGTTAAATTTTTGCTGTAAAAATGGAAAGCTTTGTGTTTATTAGTAATGAGATTTTTAACTAATGATGGAAAGAAGGTCAGTAAGGAGACAAAGAGGATAATTCCAAGAGCTCATGTCTGTTTATGAGTCAGTCAATGGCTTAAGAAAACTGAGAAAATTATTTGTTTAAAAAAGGAGGCACTGAGCTTATGTTAAAATGAGAATTTAAATTCTGAATTAATGGAAATGATCTCAGGTAATGGAGAGACTTTTTCTCTCCCCCAAATATTGTGTACATGTGTGGAGCATATGGAAAGCTTTAGCCGTAGGAAAAGAGACCTGTTATGATATAAATAAAAGGAGTCATATGAGGTTGTAGCAAGGGAGATTTGCACACAGACGATTCTAAATTGTTAGGGCAAATGAGCACATGAATTTCACTGCTCACTGGGTAGGCTAAAAAAGTTCTTAGACTGGAGTATCAGGAGCAGGGTAAATCTTTGGGTTGATGATGTCTTGAGGTCAGAGTGAAGGCAAAGTTTTGGGCAAAGAAGAAAGCATCATGCTAATCATAAAATATTCGTTGGTTATAGTCGAACCCTAGGAGGTGATCATTCAGACTCTCAGGGATTTTAATGTGTTCTACCTTGAAATGTAAGGATTAAAGCCAGAATCCAGGATCTATTTCAAGATGTACATCACTCTTACGCATTTTTCATCAAGTACAAAAGGCAAGATGAGTTGGTGGTCAGAAAGTCAGGCAAGATCTAAAGCAGTTTACAAGCTCTCTTAGCCCTGTATTGATACAGTTTAAACATTCATTATTCTAATGGCTACTTTATGCAACACACCTACATGGTTAAGCAGTAACATCTGATCATATAGTAAGGTATACTGCCCTCTTATGGGTCACCCATCAAACAGTCAATGGAGTAGAAAGCATAGAGAGAAAAAATACCTTACATTAGCATTGGTAACTGGTAACTGACAAGTCAGCATCTTTGAGAAATCTCTATATAGAGTGCTGATGAGAAGAAATTGAGGTTGTTCAAGAAAGGTTGACTTCCAGCAACCTCTCTGAATAAAAATAAGTGTCAGTAGGAAACATGTAGAGTAGCTCTCAAGAAAATCCCCCTTTAAACCTTTTGATTTAACAAGGCTTCAGCCAGGGCCAAGGATTGGCTCTCAGAGCATTGGGGAGAGTGTTTGCTAAAGATTTATTTCCTGACTGAAGTGACTTAGCATGCATGCATGCATGCTGAGGAACAGCACATGAAAACTCTGCTTCACTGGGAGGCTAAGCAAACAAAAACAACCAAATATTGGATGCTTAACCCCATCAGTCCAGGGAGCAGCTTGGTTTTAAACATCAGAAACCAACTCTGAAAGATTTAAGCAAAATGTAAAATTAGGATAATAGGCCACTCATGGAATCACTGGGACTGCTGAAGAACTGGGATTAAAAAAAACAGTCAGGAAACTTTGTAAAACTGGACATGGCACTTTGTAGCATGGCTATCAGCAGCTGTGGGGCACCGAAGACCAAGGTCAGCTCGGCTCCTTCTAAGGCTTCCTGAAAGAGGGATTTTCTATTTTCTTTATCACCACAAAGTATTTCTCACAGTCCTGGCTTCTTTGCATCTTTGGTGAACGACTCAAGAGCCCAGGCAAATACACCCCATTGTCTTAAGTTTACACCAGGGAGGAAAAAAAAGCTAGCCAAATTGACATACTGTTGCTTTGCTTTGCCAGTTATCCTTCTAGAAAAACAAAAATTTCAGATATGCTCTTACGGAACAAGTCATCAATCAAACTTGAAAACTCATAAATAAGAAATTCATGACATAAAAGGACCAGTGGTGAGAATCACAACTAGTTAGACATAGCATTGAATATGTATATATAGAGAGAGAATTGAATATGTATATATATATATAGCATTGAATATATATATACATGTATATTTAATTTTTTCAGCTATATATATATATAGCATTGAATATATATATATATAGCATTAAATATATATATAGCATTGAATATATATGTATATTTAAAATTTTCAGCTATATATATATATAGCATTGAATATATATATATATATAGCATTGAATATATATATGTACATAGCATTGAATATATATATGTATATTTAAATTTTTCAGCTATATATATATATATATAGCATTGAATATATATATATATAGCATTGAATATATATATATATAGCATTGAATATATATATACATGTATATTTAAATTTTTCAGCTGTATATATATATATATATAGCATTGAATATATATAATATATATAGCATTGAATATATATATGTATATTTAAATTTTTCAGCTATATATATATATATATAGCATTGAATATATATATATAGCATTGAATATATATATATATAGCATTGAATATATATATGTATATTTAAAATTTTCAACTATATATATGTATATATAGCATTGAATATATATATATATATATGTATATAGCATTGAATATATATATATAGCATTGAATATATATATATGTATATAGCATTGAATATATGTATATATATATATAGCATTGAATATATATATATGTATATTTAAATTTTGCAGCAATATGGAGGGCAAACATAATTCCTTAATGAGAACATATGAAATACAAATTAACAATAATAGTAATAAAGTTTATTACTATTTTCCCATAAAGTAACACATTTATGGGAAAAAATTGGAAAGTAGATGTAAGGAAAGCAAAAGTATGCTAATTTTTATATAATATGATTCTTTATATAGCATTTATATAAAGAAGTGCTAGTTTCATTATTGCTATTGATAACTAGAAACGCATAGGTTATTTTTATTGAAAAACTAATAATGAAATAGTAATAAGATGTATAAAATATTGACTATAATACAGTTCATAAAATAAATGATAGAATACTAAGAATAAGCACAAAAACAAAAGGTGAGATTGGAACAAAATGCATTAGTATTGACAATAAAAGAGAATTAATGTAAATGTAGATACTTTTCTATTTAAAGCCAAAGTCTTTTTCTTTTTAGTTGCAGCATATGGGATCTCGTTTCTTGACCAGGGTCAGAACCTGGGCCCCTTGCACTGGGAGGGAAAAGTCTTAGCCACTGGACCACTAAAGAAACCCCTTAAAGCCAAAGTCTTTCAAGCTGAAAAAATATAGTGGACATTTGGCTGCATTCCTAATATTCATTCATCACATCTTTTCTGACAGAACCCAAACATTTTAGTATTCACATTATTCCCCCCACTCCTGAAGATAATCCTGAATAATTTAATTGGTACATAGAATTCCTTCCAGGCTTAGTCCCCATACGTTCACGAGATCTAAGTAGTCTCTGATCCATTGAATGAAAGAACTCACAGTCTCTGCTATAGGCCATCTTGAAACTATTAGGAGAACAAGATTTAAGATGAAGTCACTGCTGAGATAGAATTATCGGGAGGTGGAAAGATCATGGGTGCTTGGTGACATAATGGAGCCACTGACTATATCTAGGTTTCCAAATAGGTGAGATACTACATTTTATATCCTGAGAGCCAGAGATTTCTGTTACTTTGAGCCTACAACAGAACTCAAACTATAAGCCTTGTTTGATTTCTACAGTCAAGAATCAAAGTCTAATTATATGCTAAATACAAAGCATACATATTCATAACAGGGGCCTGGTTAAAAAACTATGGGACATAGATGTAGTTATTAACCACATGGACTTTGGGTGGAAGAAATATCATGATAGGTGATGGGCAAGGTAAAGAACAATGAGTGTGTTTTGCTAACATTTCTGTGAAAATTACATGTATCATCCATTTTCTTATATATTTAGAGATTTCTGGAAGGATTCTCTAAAAGCTGTTACAGTGTCTGCCTCCTGGGAAGGGTGGTGCATGGTTGGAGCAGAGGCAGAGGAGGTTTACCTTTCAGTGTGTATTGTTCTGTCCCCTTTGAATTTCATACCATGAGCTTGTATTATCTAATCAACACATGAAATTAAGAAGGCGATAAAAGATTAAAACCGAAAGGACCGGAAAAATAAATAGAACAAATGGGCTCACAAAGTTAACATCAATATAGTAAACTTCAGAGAAAAAAGCACGAAAGGATAAAACATTAAATAAATAATAGAAATAATAAAAAATAGTAGTAAAAATGTCAAAAATATTTATGTGCCAACTAACATGAATTAAATGAATCCGCTAGAAGCTTATGAAGATAGATAAGAAATGGATTATCCAGGGCAGAGTTTAAAGTCTCTGTTCATTTTGACTGATTGTATAGGTAAAATGCAATAAACAAAATACAGTAAATAATAATATAACTGATCTAACTATATTATTTCAAACCTTAATTTAATATATACATAAATCTTATGTTAATATTTTGAGTGCTATAGAAGTAACTTTTTAACAAATGCCCATGGAACACAAAGAGTCATCACATGTTAGGTCTATGAAAGTGAAAGTGCTAGTCGCTCGGTCAAGTCCAACTCTTCAAGACCCCATGGACTGTAGCCCACCAGGCTCCTCTGCCCATGGGATTCTCCAGGCAAGAATACTGCAGTGGTTTGCCATTTCCTTCTCCAGGGGATCTTTCTGATACAGGGATCAAACCCGTGTCTCCCTCATTGCAGGCAGACTCTTCATAGTCTGAGCCACCAGGTCTATAGTCATATAGAAATATTTGAAGTATCTTACAATGTGTCTAAAAAGGCTCAAAGAAGGTTTTGGTTTAGTTTTTGGCCTTTGTGTCTTCAAGTGCATTTTGTTTACTTTTGGCTGCTCTGCATGGCACGTAGAACCTCACCAACCGGTGATCAAACCTATGTCCCCTGAAGGGGGCCAGGTATCAACCAGGTATCAACCAGTGGACCACCAGAGAAGTTTGTGTTCCTTCAAGGTTTTAATACGGATGTTGTCCTATGAGAGCTAATGCTTTTCTATCTGTAGTCTTTCTCTGTTCTTTTGCAAGCTGAAACTAACGCACGTAGTGATGAGGGGTTTTTGTTTGTGTTCATGCACACATTGTGCATCTTTTCAGGCCCTTCTAACCATGTTCATGGCTTTCATTACCACTTACACTCTAATGATTCAAATTTGCATCTCTAGTCAAAATCTCTCTTTTTATTTCCACATGCATATATTCAATAACTCAATGGAGGAAAAAAAATGATTTTTTCAACAAATGTACTGGGCAACTGCATATCCATATGGAAAAGGACAAAGTGAACCTCTGTCTCACACCATGAACAAAACATAACTCAAAATGATTCAAAGACCTAAATATAAAAGCTGAAACTATAAAACTCCTGGGAATAAATTTAGGAATAAATTTTGTGACCTTAGGTTAGGAAATGGTTTATTAGATATGCTGCCGAAAAGCATAAGTGACCAAACTTATACTTCATAAAATTTAAAACTTGCGTGTGTCAAAAGATACAATCGATAAAACATAAAGTGTGTACAGAGTGGGAAAAAAATATTTGCAAATCATATAACTGACAAGGTATTTGTAGCCAGAATATATGAACAACTCTTACACCTCAATGATAAAAAAGATAAACTAATTTTTAAATGGCCAAGGATTTGAATAGATCTTTCTCCAAGGAATATTTATACATGCAGTAAACACATTACAAAATGTTCAACATCACTCATCTTCAGGGAAATGCTAATCAAAACAGAAAATAGGAGTTTCTCAAAATGTTAAACATAGAATTGCCGTGTGATCCAGAAATATTTTAGCCACTTAATGTGAAGAGTCAACTCATTGGAAAAGACCTTGACGCTGGAAAAGACTGAAGACAAAAGGAAAAGAGAACGGCAGAGGATGAGATGGTTGGATAACATCGCTGGCTCAGAGGGACATGAATTTGAGCAAACTCCAAGAGACAGTGAAGGACAGGGAAGCCTGGTGTGCTGCAGTCCATGGAGTCACAAAGAGTCAGACACAACTTAGCGACTGAACAACAGCCAGAAATTATGCTCTTATTTATAGACCCCAAATAAGTGAAAAACATATGTCTATATAAAACTTGTCCACAAATGTTTCTAGCGGAATTGTGTATAATGCCTCCAACATGGAAACAACCCAAACGTTCTTCAAGCGATGCGTGGATCAGCAATATGTGTTTCAAAGCAGAGGAATATTATTCAGAAGTTTAAAAACATCAATAAAGCACTAATATGTGTTACTACATGGATGAACTTTGAAAACATTAAATGATAAAAGCCAGTCACAGAACCAGGCAAATCCATAGTAGATTAGTGGTTGCTTAGCGCTGCTGGGGGGTGGGTGGAAAGGAGATGGGGAGGAATTATATGTATGTGGGGTTTGTTTGGGGCCTATTCATGGGGTGGCAAAGAATCGGACACGACTGAGCGACTGAACTGAACTGAAAATGTTTTAAAGCTAGTTTGTGGTGATGGCTGCCCAATTCAGTGAAAATACTAAATACACTGGCTCTATTTCCAGTTGGTAAATTTTATTATATCTGAAAAATACCTCAACTGAGCTGTAAGAAAGACTACATGAAAAAGACTGACCAAATCTAAGTCATATTATCAGAATTCCATAACTGATTAGTAAAGCAGAACATATGCTTTCTCTGAAAAAGTAATGTATAACCCTGGAAATACACAAACATCCAATTGTATATTCAATGGAATATTAAGTCTGGCATACCTTCCCCATAAGTGAAATTGGCAAAAAGATGCCCTCAAACAAATTTTTATCTAAAAATGATTTTCTTTCCACTTACGGTCCATCTTTTTCCCATTTATGTTTTGTGCTTTTTCTCTTCAATGTTAACAGCTCCAGTTCTGACACTACCATCCAAAATTCACGCGCTCACTGTAGTATCCCTCCCAGTTTCACTGACGCTTGCAGCTTCCTTTCTAACTGTCCAGCTTCCACCATCTACATCAGACCTGTTGGTATCAATAAGAGACTTTCAGCAAACCAAACTGTAATCAGAAAACCAAGAGTCAACCATTACTTTTTCTTTGATTTGTTCTAATAGATAGTTGTTTTTTAAAATTCTCTCTGGCAATTATCATTTCACGGCTCTACTTCTATAGCTTACTGACGAATGAATGAAGTGAATCAAAATGAAAAGAAATGGTGACAGAGGTGCCTCAGAATTTGAAAAAGATCTTTTCAAAAGCACTTTGCAGTTTTTTGTCCTGCCCTCGTCCCTTCGTTGTGCACCAAGTGGGAAAGATGAGTTTCCTGGTATGTGTAGGAACTGCGACCAAGCCCAGACCACTTTCCTGGATAAGGATTTTATTGACCTGAAAATGGGTTCTTTCTGAGAGCTTCCAAATGAATAAGTCACTAGATTTCTAAAAATTAGAGAAATCGTAAGGGCGTATCAGAAAAAGCCACATGGCTGTGAGGTGAAATTGATTTTCCATAAATTGAGCATGTACCTGAATGGTCATGGATGAATGAAACACTTCCGCTTTATATTGGATTATTTCAGAAACAGCCCAGAGTCTGATTTAATTTGAAAGATGACAAAATTATATTCCTCTGCTGATTCTCCAGGTGTTAGAAGTAGATGAGGAGTTTTTTGGTTTTTGTTTTTCCACCCATCTTCCCTAGGTTAATTTGAAGAAATTGCTTTTACGACAAGACAACATGATAGGAATTGCATCAGAAATAATAAAATTGTCAGATAAATGGCAAAATGTAATTGGGGTAGCTTGTTTTGTTTTTCCTGAAATTGTAATACATTTGACCGACCAAGATGTTGTATCTGTTATGAAAACACCACAAGGACAATTTTCTGATAGGACTAACTAGTTGATACTAATTAATAACAACAGAAAGACTATTCTAAGCAAAATTTCTTAGTATCGTAGAGGACAAAATTGTATGAACAAGGCTAAAAATAAGTGTTTTTAGTTCTTTGGATAAGAAAGTGTGGTTTCAGTTGAGGATATCATGAAAATCATTAAGAACGTAAGTTTGAATTTTTCATAGGTGTTTCTGATGTTTTTCTTTGTTTAGCTCTGTGGTAATTGACTATATGCCCCTAAGCAAAATATTTTTACATCATCTTTGCACATGTTGTTTCAATATTTATACTTTTTTTGTATTATATGCCAGGCCTTTTTCTAAATCCTATTTACAGAGATCAGTTAGTCCTTTCTTGTGAAGTTGAAGACATGGTTGCAGGAACTGAAAGGACTGAGGGATTTAAAGAAGTTGGTATAATGGTGAGTGTGCTCAGTGTCTCAGATATGTCAAACTCTTCTGTCATCCTATGGATTGTAGCCCGTCAGACTCCTCTGCCCATGGGACTTACCAGGCAAGAATACAGGAGGAGGTTGCCATTTCCTACCCCAGGGTATCTTCCTCACCCAAGGATCAAACCCATGTTTCATGCATCTCCTGTATTGGCAGGCAGATTCTTCACCACTGCACCAACACATAAAATTAGAGAACCCATAATCGAATAGTTTAAAGGAAAAATTCAGTCAGTTCAGTTGCTCAGTCATGTCTGACTCTGCAACCTCATGTACTGCAGCACGCCAGGCCTCCCTGTCCATCACCAACACCTGGAGCTTGTTCAAACTCATGTCCAGTGACTTGGTGATGTCATCCAACCATTTCAGCCTCTGTCGTCCCCTTCTCCTCCTGCCCTCAATCTTTCCCAGCATCAGGGTCTTTTCAAATGATTTAGCTCTTCGTATCAGGTGGTCAAAGTATTGGAGTTTCAGCTTCAACATCAGTCCTTCCAATGAACACTCAGGACTGATCTCCTTTAGGATGGATTGGTTGGAACTCCTTGCAGTCGAAGGGACTCTCAAGAGTCTTCTCCAACACCACAGGTCAAAAACATCAATTCTTTGGCACTCAGCTTTCTTTACAGTCCAACTCTCACATTCATACATGACTACTGGAAAAACCATAGCCTTGGCTAGACAGACCTTTGTTGGCAAAGTAATGTCTCTGTGTTTTAATATGCTGCCTAGGTTGGTCATAACTTTCCTTCCAAGGAGTAAGCATCTTTTATGCCTGCAGTCACCATCTGCAGTGATTTTGGAGCCCCCCAAAATAAAGGCTTTCACTGTTTCCATTGTTTCTCCATCTATTTGCCATGAAGTGATGGGACTGGATGCCATGATCTTAGCTTTTTGAATGTTGAGTTTTAAGACAGCTTTTTCACTCTCCTCTTTCACTTTCATCAAGAGGCTCTTTAGTTCCTCTTCATTTTCTGGCATAAGGGTGGTGTCATCAGCATATCCGAGGTTATTGATATTTCTCCCAGCAATCTTGATTCCAGCTTGTGCTTCATCCAGCCCAGTGTTTCTCATGATGTATTCTGCATATCAAACCAGTCAATCCTAATGGAAATCAATCCTGAATATTCATTGGAAGGACTGATGCTGAAGCTGAAACTGCAATACTTTGGCCACCTGATGCAAAGAACTGTCTCACTGGAAAAGACCCTGATTCTGGGAAATATTGAAGACAGGAGGAGAAGGAGATGACAGAGGATGAGATGGATGGCATCACCCACTCAATGGACATGAATTTGAGCAAGCTCCCGGAGCTGATGATGGATAGGTAAGCCTGGCATGCTGCAGTCCATGGGGTTACAAATAGTTGGAAATGACTGAATGACAGAACTTACTGGCTCTGCATATAAGTTAAATAAGCAGAGTGACAATATACAGCATTGAGGCACTCCTTTCCCAATTTGGAACCAGTCTGTTGTTCCATGTCCAGTTCTAACTGTTGCTTCTTGACCTGCATACAGATTTCTCAGGAGGCAGGTAAGATGGTCTGGTATTCCCATCTCTTGAAGAGTTTTCCACAGTTTTTTGTAATCTACACAGTCAAATATTTTGATATAATCAGTAAAGCAGAAATAGATGTTTTGCTGGAATTCTCTTGCTTCTTCAATGATCCAGTGGATGTTGGCAATTTGATCTCTGGTTCCTCTGCCTTTTAAAATCCAGCTTGAATGTCTGGAAGTTTTCAGTTCACGTACTACTGAAGCCTGGCTTGGAGAATTGTGAGCATTACTTTACTAGCCTGTGAGATGAGTGCAATTGTGCGGTAGTTTGAGCATTCTTTGCCATTGCCTTTCTTTGGGATTGGGATGAAAACTGACCTTTTCCAGTCCTGTGGCTACTACTGAGTTTTCCAAATTTGCTGGCCTATTGAGTGTAGCATTTTCACAGCATCATCTTTCAGGATTTGCAACTGAAATTCCATCACCTCCACTAGCTGTGTTTGTAGTGATGCTTCCTAAGGCCCACTTGATTTCACACTCCAGGATGTCTGGCTCTAAGTGAGTGAGCACATGATCGTGATTATCTGGGCCATGAAGATCTTTTTTTGTATAGTTTTTCTGTATATTCTTGCCACCTCTTCTTAATATCTTCTGTTTCTGTGGTCCATACCATTTCTGTCCTTTATTGAGCCCATCTTTGCATGAAGTGTTCCCTTGGTATCTCTAACTTTCTAGAAGAGATCTCTAGTCTTTCCCATTCTGTTGTTTTCTTCTATTTCTTTGCATTGATCACTGAGGAAGGCCTTCTTATCTCTCCTTGCTATTCTTTGGAACTCTGCATTCAAGTGGGTACATCTTTCCTTTACTCCTTTGCCTTTAGCTTCTCTTCTTTTCACAGCTATTTGTAAGGCCTCCTCAGACAACCACTTTACCTTTTTACATTTCTTTTTCTTGGGGATGTTCTTGATCACTGCCTCCTATACAATGTCACAAACTTCTGTCTATAGTTCTGGACACTATGTCTATCAGTGAGCAGCACTTCGTCTATCAGATCTAATCCCTTGAAGCTATTTGTCACTTCCAGTGTATAATCATAACAGAATTGATTTAGGTCATATCTGAGTAGTCCTGTGGTTTTCCCTACTTTCTTCAATTTACGTCTGAATTTTGCAATACAGAGTTCATGATCCAAGCCACAGTCAGCTCCCAGTCTTGTTTTTGCTGACTGTATAGAGCTTCTCTGTCTTTGGCTGCAAAGAATATGATCAATCTGATTTCTGAAAAGAAAAATTACATCATTTTATTTCTCTCTCATGTGCAATTCTCACTGAGACCCACCCTGCTCAATGGAGAATTGAGCTCTTTACAGTCTAACATAGGGCTTCCCAGGTTGCACTAGTGGTAAAGAACCCAGCTATCAATGCAGGAGACTTAAGAGACACCGGTTCGATCCCTGGTCAGGAAGATACCCTGGAGGAGGGCACAGTAATCCACTCCAATATTCTCGCCTGGAGAATCCCAAGGACAAAGGAGCTTGGAAGGCTATAGTCCATAGGGTCACAAAGACTCTGACATGACTCAAGCAACCTAGCACGCAAGCACACACAGTCTAACAGACGTGTGTTCCAGGTCATTGCTTCCCCATGTCCCTATGACATTCTTGCTGTCAAAGCAGTGACACTGGGCCACTCTCACAGGAAGATGATGTGGGTGGCTGGTGACCGAAAGCAGAGGCTGGAGAGTGTAAGCATCCCTCCTATTCCAGTGGCATGATACTATCACACTGCCCGATCTAAAAGCAAGAGAGTCCGGACCACAGCGAGCTAGCTGAGCAGCCGTAATGGTCAAGAAAAACGGGAGCCTGAATGTTTGTCACAACCAGCTATCTCTGAAAAAAATGAAAGAAGATTCAGAAAGCACACTAACTGCTGCATTTCTCATCTGTAAAATAAAATATGATTATGTTAATTTGATTTAAGCCTTTGGAAAGGATGTCTCTTTGGCACAAGGCAGTCTCTAATGTTCTCACTTTGCATAAGAACAGAGACATTCAAAATGAAAAGACTGCAAGTTTGAAAGAACAATACAAACACACTAAAAACGGGATGCTGTACAAATTTTAAGGCAAACAATAATTAAACCATGGACCAAGGGATGCCCTTGTGGCTAATTACTCTTTCTTTCTCATTATGTCTGTCAACAGTCCCCATCCAATAATAGAGTTAAGTTTATAGCATTCAAAGCATACACGCTATCATAAAATATTCTTTCTTGGCAAATTTAATGTATTTAATCTTTGTTTGGCTAAGTTAAGTGTGGTTGCATCTTGAATAGCCCCAGCCCTATAATGTAGCTAAGGTTTGAAGTCATCTTCATGATCTTTTCAGTGATCTCTAGGTCCCTTTCTTTCAGCAAATCTAGATATATACAAGTAGAGTTCAATGGTTAGATTGACTTTTGTTATTATTATTATTAATGAATACATTTATAATTAATCAGAAAAACACACTGGAATCACCTATGAAAAATTCCAAACATAGACCCTTGGTACTAAGCTCAGAGACACTGGTTCAGTGGTTCTCCGCAGGCTCCGAGGGTTTCATTTCTTATCAATTCATAAACTTGGTTGAGAATCACTATCATTGTGATTTACCTCAGAATAGAAAGGAGTAGGGAATTATTTTTCCCCAAGTCTAAAGTGTTTCAAAGGTCTTCAAAGGTGTAAAGTGAATTGGACACAGGCCATTAGAAGGAAGAGTTGGAGAGACAGAAATTGGAAGCTCACAAAGTCTCTGTTTGAGGCTGCACCCCCAGTCTCCCCACCCCTAACTCAACACTGATAACCATTCCCATTGCTTCCACATCTCTCTTTTGAACTAGATTTGGGAGCTGTCTTTTCCCAAGAATTCTTTTTACATGTTGGTCTATCCAAGCTAGAATGAAACCATTTCCCTCAAAGAAATCCCAAAGCTTCCTGGTTGAAGATTCTCAAGCTTTGAGCAGGTTTGACACCTCACCGTTGAGGTCAGTCCTGCAGGACACTGACAGGTTGAAACAGAGAAAGGAAGCCCACTCCCCTTGTACCCTCTGAGATCTTTCAGAAAGTAGCACAGAAAAAGAGTTCTTCCCATTCTCCAGAACATATCAACTTTACTCCGTAAACAAATAACCCAGCATCAGGACAAGATTCAGGTTCATCAACATCTACCCCAGAGCTCACTAAGCCATAATATTTCAATTGGCCATGTGCTTTAACTTAAAAGAAAAGTGAAAGTGTTAATCACTCAGTCGTGTCCTACTCTTTGCAACCCCATGGACTGTAGCCCCACCAGGCTCCTCTGTCCATGAAATTCACCAGGTAAGAATACTGGAGTAGGTTGCTATTCTCTTCTCCAGGGGATCTTCTCAACCCAGGGATCAAATTCAGATCTCCTGCATTGCAGTTGAATTCTTTATTCACCACCAGGGAAGTACTTTAATTTGAAATATTTTATTAATATCTCAAGATATAAGAATATTTAAATTCTTGACCCTGATTAATTCTTAGCCTGTCCATCTTAGAAGGAGGTGATGATGCAGAGAGGAGAAGTTGTGTAAAACAAGAGTCCCCAACCTTTTTAGCACAGGGACCAATTCTGTGGAAGAGAATTTTTCATGGACCAGAGGGTGGGGGCATGTTTTTGGAATGATTCAAATGCATTACATCTATTGTGCACTTTATTTCTAATCTAATGCCTCTACTGATCTGACAAGGGGTACCAGTCTTTGACGGAGGGGTTGGGGACCCCTGGTGTGGAGGTTGAAGCCATTAACCTTAGAATTTAGCTTCCCACTCTCTGCCCCCTCCCCCACTTTCCTTTTCTCTTTGCCCTTCTCCTCCCTCTCCTTCCTTCCCCCTTCCCCAAGCTATTCTGGAACAGCTGTATCTTAGGCATTTTTTTCCTCTGGACTGTGTTTGGACTTAATACCAGTGGGACAGTTTCCATCCAAACAGACCATTTAGCAAGCCTTGCCTATGGTATTGGATTGCTTGCAGAGGGGCAGTGTTTAATTTGATTTCAAGAGAATCTACCCTACTGTGAAAGATGATTACTGTATATACCCATATAATTTCACTCTTTAGTTTACTACTAAAAAGGAAGATTTTAGTGATGAATATACATGAAGATTCTGTTGCCCACATAGAAAGAGGCTACTTATTATTCAAGATTCAGTTAAATATTTCTTTGCGATATCTTCACAG
Source organism: Okapia johnstoni (assembly GCA_024291935.2). Lineage (NCBI taxonomy): Eukaryota > Metazoa > Chordata > Mammalia > Artiodactyla > Giraffidae > Okapia > Okapia johnstoni. The sequence continues at coordinate 30,361,596 of CM044327.1, read as the reverse complement.
TAAGACTCTCACTTTCTATTCTCACAGGAAGTTATTTTCCCCCTGCCCTGTAATATTTTGGCATTCTTTTGTTACATAACTATACTTATTTGTATGCCCATCATCTACTCTAGACTGAGTCATATCCAATTTTGAAATTCAGCTACAAGGCTAGTTTGAAATTTTTTGGACCGATTTAGTGAATAAACATGAGTATACATTAAGGGTTTTTCCGGGGAAGGGGTGGCGGAGGAGCAGTCAATATGGTGCTAGTGGAAGCTGATTTTCCTTTTTTTCCCCTTAAGTTTGATTTTAATTGAATGCAGTTATCAACCAGTCTTCTAAATTTTAGGGCCAAGGAAATAATGGAATACATTCCCTATTCCATCTCCTGGGGCTAGAGAAGCAAATAAAAATATTGTGGATAAGGAAAGTAAAACTAGTCAAAGCTGAATAACTTAAGAAATTAACAAGTGGTAACATTCTATGTGCTCTACTTTTTAATCCGTTGCTTAATTTGACTTTAAGACCAACTCTTTGAGGGAAGTAAATTAAGTAGTATTTCACCATGCTATAAAGAGGGAGGACAGGGATATTAAGGGACTCATCCAGGCTACACGGCAAATAGCAGAACCAGAACAAGCCTAATTTTCAGCTCCTACTGCAGTATTTATTTCACTCCATCTCACCATAAAGTCCAAGTGTGGGGGCTTAGTTGGCGTACTTGGTGAAGAAGGCAAACATCTTCCCCACTTCAATTTAGAATCTGTTTTGCTTTATTGGTGTGTGTGTGTGTGTGTGTGAGAGAGAGAGAGAGAGAGAGAGAGAGAGAGAGAGAGAGACAGAGAGAGAGACAGAGAGAAAGAGAGAGAGAGAGAGAGTGTATAGATAGCCAGTGGTCTGGATTCAACTGCCCATTCGGGGATACCATTCAGGTTTCAACTTTATAGATAGGATCTTGGGCCAAGTGAAGAAATCTATGTACTTACAGTTCTCTCTGAACATCCAACAGAGAGAAACAGAAAGCCTCTTTTTTTTCTTTCTTTTCTTTTTTTTTAAGCCACCAACTCATCATTCACATAGTTCCAGAGCTGGCCTCACCTGGGCACCTGGGACTGCCAAGATACATGCTCCTCCCTGCCAAGACAGATACTGGCAGACCTCCCCAGATCTAAAAATGCAATTGATGATGCTGCAGAGCCTGAAACGGGTGCTCTTTCCCCCCGGTTTAAAAGCTAGCTCTTACCATTTGGAGAGTTGCACTTCATTGTCTCTGTTGAATTGCCTGAGATATATTTATACTGTCAGGGCCCTTCCCTTCTGTTGCCTACATCTTTGTGGTGTCTTATTAAGATATACATCAACAATAGCTTCAAAGGGGACAAGCGACTGAGAAGGTGACAGCAGAGGACAGTGGGTCCTGAAGGGGGATGTGGAAGAGCTGAGACCCTAGTGCAAAGCAGTTAGTTCCAGCTCTCTCCGTGTGACTTTGATGATTTCAGGGTGTCTATGTGGGTGGAGGTGGGGATATTGGTGGCAGCTTGGCCACAAAGAAGTTGAGAGGGCAGCATATAAATACTATGTAAGCATCATGTGCTTGTCCTTGTCTACTACAACTATCTCTGCAAGGATTAAATCAGGTGCTGCAGCAGTTGCTCACCTTCAAATACCCCCTGGAAGGAATGGAGGGTGGAGAGCAGAAGTGAGGCACTCTGAGCTCTGGAAAACTAGCAGGACAGGTCTTCAGATAGTTAGATGTTTTCAGGAGCTGATTTTATGAGCCCAATTCTTGCATCTCCTCATATCTAGAACTGCATTAAATTTTTGCATGGTGACGTCTGCTCCTTGAGACAAGCAGAAACCTTCTGCAAAAATACGTGCTTGATTGTACGAACTTCCCCTTCACCAAAACCACATATATGTTGACCTCTCTCCCCATCTCTTTGGAGGAGTTTCTCAGAGCTATCTAAAATGCTGTCTACTGGGATGCAGTCCTCAATTTGCCCCAAATAAAACTGAATTCTCCACTCTCATATTGTGCATCATTTTTAAGTCAGCATCCTTTGCCCTTCAGCCTCCCTGTATTATGCAGCAATCCAGGAACTTGAGGCTCAGAGCAATATAGAACTCACTTGGATTTTACCAGTCCATTGAGTTGGTTCATGCCCAGGAGGATCTGAGTACTCAATTGGCTTTTCAAATAAAAGTACAGGTTTCCTGACCTGATTAACAAAGCTCAGAATAACTGTACTGTCAGTTAGCTTTTTGTTCACAACTTTCAGGCCATTACGGGAAACAGGTTAAAAAACAGGAAATCTTTTCATGTCCCAGGTGATTTCCCAGATTTATTTGCCATAAACATGTCACCTTCCCAGGTAAGAGCAGAGAATTCATCACAGTTAAAGAAAGTATTGATATGTGGCTTTACGAGGTTAAAGAGCTCCTTTTAACATTCGAACTCTAGGCTATTTGTTATACACGCACATGTGCATGGAAAATTTATTCCAACAACAAATGTTATGTGTTCTTCAAGAATGATTACATAATTTTTATTGCTTTCAGAAGTGTCTGCTGCAGAAAACTTTCTTGTCTTTGGGGAACTAATGAACCATGTTTATGATCTACAAATATGTACTGAGTAGAGAAGTTGTACGTGCTGACCTGCTGGGCCCCCATTTCCACCTTGTGCTACATTATGACACAAAGTGAGCAAAACAAATTAGGATAATTATTAGAGACAGAAGCACACAATGCTTTCCCAGTGTAATTTTCTCCAACCAATTGACAAGGTGTGAAGACGTTAAAATATAATTAGACTAGATGAGAAATGCACTGCAATTGGAATTCCTGCATGGCTTTCTTAATCTGGAATTGTTACATCAACTTCTAGCCAGCTTGAACAGATACTGTTGCTGTCTAGAGTCATCAGCTGTAGAATTTGATTCTTAATTGCTCTGCGAGCTTCTGTTGATTTGGAGATGCTAATGACATGCGTTTTCATCTTTTGTATGTAAGCACGTTGAGGAATAGGGCTTCCCTGGTGGCTCAGATGGTAAAGAATCTGGCTGCAATGCAGGAGACCTGGGTTCAATCCCTGGGTTGGGAAGATACCCTGGAGCAGGGAATGGCAACCCACTCCAGTATTCTTGCCTGGAGAGTTCATGAACAGAAGAGCCTGATGGGCTACAGTCCGTGGAGTCGCAAAGAGTCAGACACGACTGAGTGACTGTCATGCACACACACACATTGAGAAGTAGTTAAGGAACTAACAAGAGCCAACTGTGTTATTAGTTTATCAATAGCTTCCCGATAGCTCTCAAAGCAAAGGGCTTCCTAGTGATTGGAGAATTAGAGAAAGGTTTGGGGCTTGCTGCCTCATTTCAACTGGACCCCTACAATGAAGTTGGAAAAAAAGGAATTGAACACCCAAAGGGAGCAAGCTTTCCATGGGGAGCTTTTTCCTTGCAGGGAGACAAGGAACAGAGAAGAACATTTAAGCCATCTACAAAAGATCCCACAACTGGACCCTTTGCTATTTCAATGCAATGGCTCCAGTTCCTACTTAACACTGGCCATTGGAAGCCAGTATTTCACCAGTCTGCTCTATGCAGAAGACTGAGTAATGAGATAAAGAGGAGAATAAGATACGCTCCATCTCATGTGGCTCTTTCTCAGGGAGGAGAAAACAAGCACTTGTTATTAGTTCTTCTTCAAAGGGTTAGCTTGTAACCTTCGTACTGTTTAAGATATCTATGAAGCTTGGGTTAATCTAATCTGAAACTAACACAGCATTGTAAATCAACTGTATTTCAATAAACTTTTTAAAGTGATACTGAAAAAAAAATTCATGTCATTGAAATCAAATGCACTAGATTGTGAACACAGAAAATAATATAAAATAACTTAAAGCTGAAAATAAAATTACAAATAGACAAAGAACAACTCTGAGAAATTTTCAATTTAATCATCTAGGTGAGATCTCTACCCTTGGAGAATTAGGAATCATCAGGTCCTACTCCTTCAGCTCAAATGGAATCACTATTTTAGGAAACAGTACCAATCTAAGAGAAAGCAGGCTGCAGGGGCTGTGGGTCAGAGAAGAAATCCTTGTCCTTTAATTTTCACAACTAAATGCAAAACGCTGCTGCAGCTAAGTTGCTTCAGCCGTGTCCGACTCTGTGTGACCCCATAGACAGCAGCCCACAAGGCTCCGCCATCCCTGGGATTCTCCAGGCAAAGTACTGGAGTGGGTTGCCATTGCTTGAAACACATCATTGCCAGTGAAATATCACTGTCAAATATTTGCGTAACTTTAAACAGATTTCTTTAGTCCAAGAGTAAAAGAAAATAATCAAGTAAGCTAAGGTGTATTCCCAATAAAAAACAATCATACATACCCAGAGAGAGGTACTTCCCTGGTAGCCCAGTGGATAAGATTCTGTGCTTTCAATGCAGGGGACGTGGGTTCAATTCCTGGTTGGAGAGCTAAGATACCATATGCCACGTGGCCAAAAAATAAAAGTTTTTTTAAAAATGAAATAAACTATTAATAAGAATGGTAAAACATTTTTTTAATAAAAATAAATGCCTAGGAAGAACACTTCCCAGTATGATTCAGGGGACCTGAGTCTTTCTCTATCTCTGTCTAAATAGACGACCCTGAACGAGTTATTAATAGCCTTTGCTACCATCTTAATTCCCTCCAAAGTAGAGATTTATAAAATGTTAGTGCTGGAAGAAACTTACTGAGAGTATGTTATATCAAAGAATGGCATTCTACGAAATCTAAATGAGCATCACTAATGTTTGCCTGAGTATCTTTGGGGCAAAATCATAAAGACTGAATTTCCTGCACTGGACTGAAAGGGAACTGAGAAGTTGAGTTTTATAATAAAGGGAAAATGGGTATCCTGTAAGGATTTATTTAAGGAAAAAACATCCACTGAAATATTTACAACCACAGTCAATTCCTTTCCACTCAACATTGTTATACATACCTTCTCACTTGCATTCATTCTGCTTCATTGCATTAATTCCAGCTCCTTTGATCCTGCCAGTTTAGCTGGAAATACAATGAGCTAGAATCCAAAAATTGTTTCAAGACATACTTTAGCGATAAAAATTGGAAAAGATCAAACCCAAAAACTGTGCTTTAAAGTCATCTAGAGAAAGACAGTGTTTCAACACATGTGAGTGAGGCTGTCATTACTTGTATAACTGGTGCTCATGCTGCTGTTGCTACTGCTGCTGCTAAGTCGCTTCAGTCGTGTCCGACTCTGTGCAACCCCATGGACTGCAGCCTACCAGACTCCTCCATCCATGGGATTTTCCAGGCAAGAGTACTGGAGTGAGTTGCCATTGCCTTCTCCTGGTGCTCATGACCCTTGGCCAACTGATATTTTGCCATGAAAAATAAAAATTCAATAGTACTTTTGCTGAGGAACTGCAACAGTCACCTCTCACAAACCTCACTGGCAGCATTCCTGTGAGCTGCAGTGTCCTTTAGATTGCCCTTGTGGGTGTCCTTCATGAGAACCTTGGGCTCCTGCCCATCCTCTGAACTGCACTCACACCGATCAGCTGCCCTCATTTAATTAATGGAATCCAACCTTTGGTGGCCCTGGTCTTCTCTCATCTCTGTCCTCAAAACCAGCCTAAAAACAACACCCACTGATATTTCAAGAGCGACCACTGGAGGAATCCTCAGCTGTTGGCTCAGCTTGCTTTACTCAGTCAGTGTCTCCAGAAATTGTATATGGACTACATTCTGGTAAATTAAGTCACATCTTAAATAATCTAGAAAAACTCACTTTTTCAAAAAATTCCATAATGGACTACCCACCCTCACCCCATCCCTCAAATCTTTAAAAGACCTGAATTACAGCTCAAGATTCTATCATACTGGGTCTATTGAAAAATGAGGTCAACTGTATATCAGCTTAATTGCAAATATAGTCTTCAACTGATTAATTCAAGCTAGTTCAGGACAAGGAAAATGGTGTGGTATATTGAGAAAATTCAAAGTATTCAACTCAACTTTTGGTTTTATATTTATTAATGTTTGTAGCCTGTGTTTGAAGCTGGTTCTTGACTACAGTTTATTAAATGACTAATAATAAAAGAATAAATATCATTGAAAAAGAAATATGTGAAATTTATCACATGGAAGCAAATTCTCAAATAACTCTCAAAACAGGAATACCATCTTATGAATTTCATTTAAACTCATTATAGTTTTGCTATATACTGTAAATGAACTCAATTTGCTTTGAAAAGTATTTTGTTTCATTTAACTGTGACAGTTGTAAAAGGTTAGGGACTTTACAGAAATATTTTATTATATTTGGCATTTCTCGCTTGATTGAGCAAACCTTTTGCCAACAATTTGAAGAGGTGAGAGATTCGAAAATAAACTCTGAATTCATTCAGTCTGAATTATCTGCTTAGTGTTATTTAAGTTTATGGGGATATTCAATTTTGTGTGAAGTTGTGAGTTCTTTGTCAACGGAAATATTAAAAAGAGGTAGTTAAGGAAGTGTCTGAATATCAAGGAGGATGTTTCCCACCCAAGAGCTTGCAACATCTGTTATACTTTGGAATGACAAGTAGAGCTTTAAAAAAAGAGAGAGAGAGAGAGCCTGGTATTTGATTGCACTGTCTGTGATTGGGCCTGGGCATTAGCATGTTTGGAAGCTCCCTCTGTGGTTCTAACTTGCAGCTGTGTTTGATAACAATTCCTTTACACAATTTTCTCTATTTCCTTCGAATTCTTAAGATTTTCCTAATCCAAGGATGAGCTGTACTTTATAGTAGCTTAAAAAAAATGTATATTTTAGATTTGCAGTTGAAAAATATAAATCAGGATATAATGGGTCTCCTACAACCTAAGCAACCTAAAATAAATATAATCTAGAAATCTAATTTATATACAAGTGTCTACCATGTTTCAGGCATGGTCTGAGTGCTTACATATGTTAACTCAGTGAACTCCTAGAGTAACTCTAGTGAACAGTACTATCATCATCGCCATCATCAGCATCATTACAGGTAAACTGATAGGCAGTGGCACACACGCCTATCTGTTCATAGGTAGAAAAACTGAAATAGGCTGTTTGGCTCCAGAGGACACATACTTAGCCAAAATACTGTATTATCTCTCTGTACCATACTGGTTTTACAAATAGGACCTGACACAGCTTCCACACCCAAATAATTCATCCCACTGAGTAGTCTCCTTTAGGACACTATGAGGTACTTGGGAAACCCTGGATATGTTTTGAACAAATGAATGCAGCATTCAGCCCTGTCGTAAGCAACGAGTGTTCCTCTCGGTTACCATCTCGGCGTTCCATGAGAAACATATCCAAGACAGACGGGAGTGCATCCTCGCTGAGAAACACTCCAGAAAGTGATGGGCATAATTCCCCTGAGATAATACATTTTAACATCTAACCTCCTTTTTTTCTGGAAATTTCTTTCTCTACCTAATCCAAATCAGTCGTGTTGTGATTTAGACTGTTCTATTTTATTACATTGTCTTCTGTCTGCAGAGAGGGTGGTGGGTGGTGGAGGAGGGGACTTGGGCTTAGAAAAGTGCTGTTTCTCTCAGCCAACAGCTACAGTATACGGGGGAGCTTCGTGTTCTCTTGGCATAATGCAACTAAAAGTTCTGCACCTGCGGTTGTCAACCCTGAAGACCAGGTGCATCACCTAGGGAGCTTCCAAAAACGATGCCCACCCACACCCAGAACAATGTTACCTCATGGTCATCCTTTCACGTCAATAACCATCTACTTACTCGTTGTCAATGTCTCTCAAGTTATTTGCATAGCTGGCACTTTTTCAAAAAAAACTGATTTTCTTTTCAGTGAGTACTGGTCCTCCTTTAATAAATTCCATAGATGGTTGCTCACTTCACCTCCCCATGGGGCCAGCTCACCCCGGGGAGGACCATAGATGGAGGTAACTCACAGTGGGCATCCCAAGGAGCCCAGCCATTGCCGCTTCACAAAATCCCACACCTATGTTTGATTTCCTCAGCTTTTGTTCTCGGTGGGGGTTGCTGTCTCCGTCATGGATGAGGATTCCTGAAACGCCAGGAGGAGTAACTGACACTTTGCTACCCCAAGTAATACGGTATCTGTGATGCAGCATTTAAGATGAAACTCTCATCCCACGGGTAATAACTCCCCTCGAGTTTCAGCTGCTAAAAACCAGCACTCATGAAACAGGGTATGAACCGAGAACATAAATCTCCTGATTTTGATTGTTCCCAAGTTCCACTCCACTCACCTAAATGTTTTATGTTTATCCCCCAAATGTCAGCTGAATCCAGTGCTCTCCCTGTGATGCTAAAAGGAGGTGAAAGGAGAAATTCCTTTGCTTTTCTTCCAGTGTCCCCTTAAGACAACCATATGTCTTGTCCTTAAATAAAAAGCAGGTTCTCTCCTCTGCGTTCAGAACTACACCAAGGGACTGATTGGGAACATAATTTTCAAATCGTAGAAGCAAAAATCATCTGACGTGTGCTATGAAGTTAAGGGGTTGGCAGGCAGATGGATACTGTACTGTTTATTTACAAAATAGCAGGATTTGGGGAAATTGAAGAGTATATGTACAATACAATTGTGCAGAAGAACAATAAACCCACATGGGATGTAGTAGGGCTATTTTTAAAAGCTTAAAAAAAAAAAAAAAAGAAGTCTCCCTAGAACAATAGCATCAAAGCTAGTGCTCCATGGTTGCAAACAATAGATCTGTTTGCTGTCATTATGGACTTAAATCAAAATGATTCTGAGGCATAAAATAATAGCAAACTGAAGCACCCACACCTGTTCCTGGGAGAGCAAGACAGCAAGAACACAAAAGCAAGCAAATAAACAACCCATCATGAGCAGCAATACCAATGGCACCAGAGCGCTGAAGGGTCGCAGAGCCAAGGGCACAGAGCAGCCTCCGTGGGGCAGCCAAGGCCACATAGCTGTGCCCGAGGGTGGATACCTCAAGCTTCTTTCTTTCTTTCTTTCTTTTTTTGTAAGAGCTGCCAATTCTTTCCTCGGTGATTTATTAGTCTCAGTTCAAGGGGGGAATTTAATATTTGGTTAAGGAAAGTGGCAGGAAATTAAAGCATTACTCTCAGCTGCTCTAGGGATGAAGGAAGATGTTTGGGAGGTGTCTGTGGGCTGCAGATTCCTTTACAGACTTTTGTGGCAGACTTTTGTAAAGCCTAGGGTTTGAGTTTCAGGTTTCCCTGTTTAATTTTAAAGAAGAGATGAAAATCACTGGCTTCCACCGGAGAGCTTGGAGCCTTTGTAAAAGGGAGACACCTTTGTCTGCTCATCGTGTGCTCAGGTGGTGATGGTTTAGTTGCTCAGTCATGTCTGACTCTTGTGATTCCATGGACTTTAGCCCACCAGGCTCCTCTGTCCATGGGATTCTCCAGGCAAGGATACTGGAGTGGGTTGCCATTTCCTTTTCCAGGCCTTGTGCTCAGAGGTGAAGGTTACTAGGAAGCTTATGTTGGTGGGTCTCTGGGCCAGTGTTTCTGGAAGGCTTACTGGGGCCCTCTATTGGGTGGCCAAAAGGTTCGTTCGGAATTTTTCCATCATTTGGTATGGCTAAACACCAATGAACTTTTTGGCCAAGCCACGTTTCTGTGAGACGAGCTGGCACCATGCTCAGCATCCTCCCGGATGTCTAAGGCGAGGGTTTGGAGTCTCAGAGATGTGCCAACAGGATCTCTATGCAAACACAGCCTATCAGTGCCTGGGTCCTCCTCATCATCAGCATCCTGCAGTGGTCCCAGTGAGACATTTCAGCTGCGTGTCCTGGGAGCTGAGGGATCTGAATTCAGGAAATGTTGACTTTTCTATAGGCAAACTGCAATCTCTCCGGGCCTCTGATTTCTTACCTTTAAAACAAGGGGTAAAGGGATTCCCTGGTGGTCCAGTAGTTAAGTGTCTGTGCTTCCACTTCAGGAGACACAGTTCAGTTCCAGGTTGGGGAACTAAGATGCCAGAAGCAGAGTGGTGCAACCAAATAAATTAAATTAAAAATAAAATAGCTGCTGCAGAGCTGATTTATATCTAGGATATAAACTGAAATAAAATAAGTGATTGTACAGGAGACATGGTCTTCCCCAATGGCTTAGCAGTAAAGAATCCCCCTGCAATGCATGTTCATTGCAGGTTCATTGAACAAAAGATGCATATTTGATCCCTGGGTTGGGAAGATCCCCTGGAGGAGGAATGGCAACCCACTCAGGTATTCTTGTCTGGAGAATCCCATGGACAGAGGAGCCTGGTGGGCTACAGTCCATTGGGAAGCAAAGAGATGGACACGACTGAAGCAACTGAGTGTGCACACACAGGAAGCAGTTAAAAAAAATGAGCAAGAATGGATGAAAGTGAAATAATCTCTACTGGGGTCTTCCCAATCCTGACATTGTCAAATTAGCATGTCTTTTTGCACATGTACATCCACACATTTTCACTGTTTGAGAAATTATGGTCCCGGGTGTTAAGAGCTCCAGTTTTTCATCCATAGGGACGTGGAGCTGAGTCAAGCCGAGAAGGGCTTCTGAATGTTCGTGTTTGCTGCTTCTGTGTGGCCGTGCAGCCTCGGGGCTGACTTCTGCACCTGTGCCAGGAGCGAGGGCAGCGGGTCACCACGATCGATCATTCTTAGTCACTAACTCTGGCTGCCTTTGCACATTGGATATATGTTTAGATGAGATGTTTGTCATCACTCTAGCCTTCCAGTCACCCTCGATTTCATCCAAAGTCAGTTCAGGGTTTGCCTCCTGTGGTTCTTTCTCATTCCCACGCCTCTCCTCTCTTCCTAGGTCTCCACCAGACTTGAGTTTTTATAAGGCAAAGAGTGGGAGCCTAGATGAAAGAGAATTCGAGGCCCCAGAAGGAAAGGAGGAGGACTTGAGAGCATATCAACTGAAGGAAATAACAGCAATGGAAGGCAGAGCAGAGCCGAGTTTTAGGGGCTGGGGTAGAAAATCATTTCTTTCAGGGGCTTTTAAGTGAAGAGTGTCTAAGCAGGTGCCAAAAGTGACGGAAGACCTAGGAAGGAATACGGGAGGTTTATGAGGTTACCTTGAATAGAGTGTCTGGATCCTCTTTAGACTAAAGCTAGCCAAAGATGTGAGCACTTTTCATGTTTTATTGATGGTTTCATTGCTCTGAGACTAAGCCACACAGGACCAGGAGGCATAAGGATTTCTGTTCTTTTTAACGAGGTAATGAAAAAGTATCCCAGAAGATCGGAACTTTGTTTAGCTCCCGGGTTGTGCCAACTTTGGTTCTGATAAAAATGTAAACCCCGTAATACCCAAAGGAAAACGTAAGCAACCTGCATTCATTAAATCTTGGTTTCAGGTAATATCTTTGGTGCTTAAGGCTTGTGCCATCTTAACAGAGGTGGCCCCTCTGCTTCCTTCCCTGTCTTTTTGCCAGTGCTGATGATATTATGGGGACCATAGGAAGCTGCTCTGATTGCTCCTGTTTGGGGTATAAACGCATGACGGTCATTATGCCATAAACACCCCAAAGCAAATGAAAACGAGACCAATTCTTAACTCCACCCAATCTTACACTGTGTTTCCTGAGCCATGAAGTGCCAACATGCCGTTTTTTGCTTCAACATAACGATCAGGACATTATCCCCAAATCCCCAGGGTGTCCAACAGGACTGGGGATGTCTATGCTTAAGCAAGAGAAAGGCAGCACGCTGAAGGAAAGCTTAGGAGTCCAGGTCTCCATGCTAATGTCAGATCAGCCATCTAGAAAGGCTGCAAGTCTGCTATTTCTGTGAATTCATTATCTGGGATTTATTTCTTCAGGGAAGGAAAAGCTGTTCTACATTGAAATATTCATTTAGAAGCTGATCACTTATAAAATTAGAACCCACTCAGCTCTCCCTGCCTAATGAAACTGTGCAGTTAAACTACCCATTTTTCAAAAAAGGCAGATTACATGTAGTTAATGAGAGTGGCTCTCAGAAACTGCTGGAATCACAAACACAGCAGTCTGAGAGAAATTCTCCCTCCTGAAGACTGGAGAAAATGGAAGTAGATTTGGACCTGATGGATTACTCAAAAGGGGGTGATTGGAACATCAAAGGATGTTGAGGGAAAATGAAGTACTTGTTCCATGTTTTGCAAACTGATTTTCTTATTGTTATGTTCCAGTTAAACCTGGGCATAAAGGCATGACTGTCATGATGCCAGTAAACAACCCAGAGCAAAGGACAATGAGACCAAATTGGGTGATCTGCATTGTCTGTTGCTATCTTGTTATCTGTTTGAAAAATTAGACTTTGGAAAAAAACCATAGTTTATTTATTCTAAGAATTAGCACAGAATGCAATTAGATCCCAAATCTTCCTAAATATAAAATAAACATTTATTTTCTTACTTGCAAGGTTTAATTTTTTCCCCAAGAACATCTGAAATAAATTCTTCTGTGTATGTACATATGTCATTTCTTTCTGCCTTTTCATGAAAAGCCATGAAATTAAAAGACACTAGCTCCTTGGAAGAAAAGCTATGACAAACCTAGGCAGCATATTAAAAAGCAAAGACATTACTTTGCCAACAAAGTCCACATAGTCAAATCTATGGTTTTTCCAGTAGTCACATATGGATGTGAGAGTTGGTCCATAAAGAAAGCTGAGCGCTGAAGAATTGATGCTTCTGAACTGTGGTGTTGGAGACGACTCTTGAGAGTCCCTTGGACTGCAAGGAGACCCAACCACTCCATCCTAAAGGAGATCAGTCCTGAATATTCTTTGGAAGGACTGATGCTGGAGCTGAAGCTCCAAAACTTTTGCCACCTGATGTGAAGAGCTGACTCATTAGAAAAGACCTGATGCTGCGAAACACTGAAGGCGGGAGGAGAAGGGGATGACAGAGGATGAGATGGTTGGATGGCATCATCAACTCAGTGGACATGAGTTTGAGCAAGCTTCGAGAGTTGGTGATGAACAGGGAAGTCTGGCGTGCTGCAGTTCATGGAGTCGAAGAGTCGAACATGACTGAGTTACTGAACAACAATAATGTAGATATGTATGTATGTGTATGTCTGTCTGTTCACCCGGACGGACAAAGATTTAGTGCTGCCCCAGAATATACACCACGTCCTTTCAGGTCTGATAAATGGCTTTTGTGGTCACTGTAACGGGGATGGTGGTTCTGAAATGAATATCTGGGAGCTGGTACCACTTCTTCTTCTCATCACTATTTAAATTGAAACTAAAGTGCTTCTCAGAGACTGAGTCCTCTTTAAAAATTGTTGTTTTATTTTGGAATACAGTTGATTAATGGATTTCAAGGTGGCTTAGTGATAAAGAATCCACCTGCAATGCCGGAGACACAGGAGATGCAGGTTTGATCCCTGGGTCGAGAAGATCCCCTGGAGGAGCAAGTGGCAACCCATCCCAGTATTCTTGCCTGGGAAATCCCAGGGACAGAGGAGCCTGGCGGGCTACAGTTCATGAGGTTGCAAAGAGTCAGACATGACTGAAAGACTGAGGACACAGCACGCAACACACACAGTTGATTAACAATGTTGTGTTACTTTTAGGTATACAGCAGAGTGATTCGTTATACATAGACATATATCCCTTCTTTTTCAAATTCTTTTCCCATTTAGGTTATTATAGAATAGTGAACAGGGTTCCTTGTGCTGTATAGTAGGTCCTTGCTGGTTATCTATTTATAAGGCTGAGTCTTTTAGCATCTTAGCTGCAGCTTCCTATCAAAATGCTTGCATCCTCCACCAGAAGGCACTGCACCAGGTCTGCCATTAGAGGGCAGCCGTGTTGCAGAGTGTGTTCTGTCTGTCCTTGCCAGGCAGCTGGAATCCTTGTGATGCAGCTATGTCTGCAGCAATTTCTCAGGGAGCAAACAGGTTGCTAGTGATGCTAGCTGGGGATCAGGACAAAATGACTGTGTTGTATTATGCAGAGCGTAGCCTATTACTTTAAGGTAAATAAATCATCAGTTTGGGTTCATTTCTTTAAAGTGCACACCCCCCTCTTGCTTATCAGTTATGTTAACCCAAGACCACCCCTCAGCTTTTATTTATAAGGACCACTCTCAAAGGCCATTCCATGGTGGCTCAGACGGTCAAGTGTCTGCCTGCAATGCGGGAGACCTGGGTTCGATCCCTGGGTTTGGAAGATCCCCTGGAGAAGGAAGTGGCACTTTCTTCTCCAGTACTCCAGTACCCACTCCAGTACTCTTGCCTGGAAAACCCCATGGATGGAGGAGCCTGGCAGGCTGCAGTCCATGGGGTCGCAAAGAGTTGGACACGACTGAGCGACTTCTCTCTTTTCTCAAAGGCCCCCTGCTGCTAGGAGGACAAGGTGTGGAGGAGTCATCTAATGGGAGGTGGAGAACAGAAGGATTTGTCAAATGTGAAAAAAACACATTAAATATTGATAATCAGGAAACTGAAATACAGTCATAGCAGTCATAGCAGAATGAGGAAGTAAACATGTTTGTCCAGGGACACCATCTCAAGGATGCAGTGAGCTCAGATGGAAACTAGAGTTCCATCCCAGTGGAATTCAGGTGGATCCAGGCCAGAGGTTAGGAGGTGACATTTCTTGTCCTGGTGCACATATAGAAAGGTTTCCTTTTGTTAATGCGAAATAATGTAATTAGATAAAAGTGACGGTAGGCAAGTGATATTCATTAGTGAGAGTGGATCAGTTCCACCACAGATGGATCATGAAAATCTTTAGTACCAGACGGTCCAAGGTGTCCACAAGGAAGGGCATAGCAGTTTTCATATGGGTCTGAAATAAATGAATCAGGGAAAATGAATTCTCTTATTCAAATCCCTGTTATATAATGCATTCGAAAGACTAAGAGGAGGGACTATTGGACGACCTGTTCCACAGTTCTGTTTCCTTAGTGCAGATAACGGATATTTGAGCGTAGCTTGAAAAAACAAAAACAAAAAGTAACACCCAAGCAGAGCTGGGGCAGAGAGATCCCTAGATGAGCCGTCAGCCCCTCTATTCAAACATCACGATGTGGCATTCCAGTCCATGCGTCTGCGAATCACCCGCCTGTCACTGTCGCTTCATTCTTCTGGCTCTGTCAGTGCCAAAGATTAGAATACAATGCTGCAAATAAAACCAGGGTCATGTGTTTGGTTTCTGCGCACTCTGGATGCTAAGATGGGTGAGGCCTTCTGTTGCATTGTCACAGTGTCCCTGCAACCAAGGAGGTTGGCCCTAGGCCACCTCCTAGCCCAACAGGGGCTTCTCTGTTCTTATTCCAACAAGTCCAGGATCAATTTCATTTTCAGCTCCACCATGTTTTTTTTTTTGGTTCATGCATGGTGGAATGCGGGATTTTAGTTCCCTGACCAGGGATCGAACATGTGCCCCTCCCAGCTTTGGGAGAATCTTAACCACTGGAGGAAGCTCCCACATAACTTCTGAAAGTCTACTGACAAGCCACGTTCTGGATAAACACTTCCCTGTTCTCCAGAGCTAAGCAAGAATTTTCCTCCTCTAAGCTCTTCCAGCTTCTGAGGGTGACTTTATGAAAGCTGTCCTCTCTCACCCGAAATCAGATCTTTAATCCTCCAACATATGGTAAGTTTCTTGAGGACAGCTGCAGTTGTTGTTTAGTTGTGATGTCATGTCTGACTCTTTGCCACCCCATGGACGGCAGCACATGGTTGCCCCGTCCTTCACCATCTCCCAGAGTTTGCTCAGACTCATTCATGTCCATGGAGTCAGTGATGCCATCTAACCATCTCATCCTCCGCTGCCCCCTTCTCTTCCTGCCATCAGTCTTCCCAGTGTCAGGGTCTTTTCCAATGAATCGGCTGTTCGCATCAGGTGGCCTGTTTTGGAGCTTCAGCATCAGTCCTTCCAATGAATATTCAGGACTGATTTCCTTTAGGATTGACTGGTTTCATCTGCTTTCAGTCTACAGCATCGCAATTTGTTTTTTTTTTTTTTTTTTTTCTCAGGGAAAGCTTTTATTTTTTTTTTTTTTTTTTTTTTTTTTTTTTATTTATTATTTATTTTTTTTTTTTTATTTTAGTTGGGGGCTAATTACTTTACAATATTGTAGTAGTTTTTGCCATACATTGACATGAATCAGCCATGGATTCACATGTGCTCCCCCTCCCAAACCCTCCTCCCACCTCCCTCCCACTCCCATCCCTCAGTGTCATCCCAACACTCCATCCCTGAGCATCCGTCCCATGCATAGAACATGGAATGGTGTTCTGCTTCACATATGACAATATACATGTTTTCAATGTTATTGTCCCAGAACGTCCAACCCTCACCTTCTCCCTCAGAGTCCACAGGACTGTTCTATGCATCTGTGTCTCTTATTCTGTCTCACATATAGGGTTACCATTACCATCTTTCATATTCCATATACATGCATTAGTATACTGTATTGGTGCTTTTCTTTCTGGCTCACTTCACTCTGTATAATGGGCTCCAGTTTCATCCATCTCAATAGAACGGATTCAAATGTATTCTTTTTAATGGCTGAGTAATATTCCATTGTGTATATGTACCACAGCTTCCTTATCCATTCGTCTGCCAATGGACATCTAGGTTGCTTCCATGTCCTGGCTATTGTAAACAGTGCTGCGATGAACATTGGGGTACACGCGTCTCTTTCAATTCTGGTTTCCTCGGTGTATATGCCTAGCAGTGGGATTGCTGGGTCATATGGCAGTTCTATTCCCAGTTTTTTTAAGGAATCTCCACACTGTTCTCCATAGTGGCTGTACTAGTTTGCATTCCCACCAACAGTGTAAGAGGGTTCCCTTTTCTCCACACCCTCTCCAGCATTTATTGCTTGTAGACTTTTGGATAGCGGCCATTCTGACTGGTGTGTAATGGTACCTCATTGTGGTTTTGATTTGCATTTCTCTAATAATGAGTGATGTTGAGCATCTTTTCATGTGTTTGTTAGCCATCTGTATGTCTTCTTTGGAGAAATGTCTGTTTAGTTCTTTGGCCCAGTTTTTGATTGGGTCATTTATTTTTCTGGAATTCAGCTGCAGGAGTTGCTTGTATATTTTTGAGATTAATTGTTTGTCTGTTGCTTCGTTTGCTATTATTTTCTCCCATTCTGAAGGCTGTCTTTTCACCTTGCTTATAGTTTCCTTTGTTGTGCAAAAGCTTTTAATTTTAATTAGGTCCCATTTGTTTATTTTTGCTTTTATTTCCAATATTCTGGGGGGTGGGTCATAGAGGATCCTGCTGTGATTTATGTCGGAGAGTGTTTTGCCTATGTTTTCCTCTAGGAGTTTTATAGTTTCTGGTCTTACATTTAGATCTTTAATCCATTTTGAGTTTATTTTTGTGTATGGTGTTAGGAAGTGTTCTAGTTTCATTCTTTTACAAGTGGTTGACCAGTTTTCCCAGCACCACTTGTTAAAGAGATTGTCTTTTCTCCATTGTATACTCTTGCCTCCTTTGTCGAAGATAAGGTGCCCATAGGTGCGTGGGTTTATCTCTGGGCTTTCTATTTTGTTCCATTGATCTATATTTCTATCCTTGTGCCAGTACCACACTGTCTTGATGACTGCATCGCAATTTGAAAGCATCAGTTCTTCAGCACTCATTCCTCTTCATGGTCCAACTCTCACTTCCGGACTTGACTACTGGAAAAACCATAGCTTTGACTCTACGGACACTTGTTGAAGACGGGTGTAGTGTTTTCTTTTTTATATTCCGTGCACTACCACTATGTTTCCTTGTGAAAATTAGAGGCTTCAAAAGGATTTATTGACTGGATCAATGTATTAACTAAATTAACAAATTGATAGCTAATGATCCCCAAAGGAATAAAGTAGCTTGGGCTGATACCACTCCTGAAAAACCAATTAAATAACACATTCAAGTAGCAATTCATTTATGCATAAAAGAAACTACTTTTCTGTTTTCTCATCTCATCTTAAATGACAGTGGTACCATGTTCTCACAACTGAGAGAGAAAATATTAACACTGGTGAATACAGCCAAGGAAGTCAGGGATAAATATGAAGACTCACTATCCATGTGTATGGTTTGATTTATCCTTGGTACATGTAGCACGCAGATATGAGTGACAAGAGGGGTATTTTATGTTTCAAACTCCAATGTCCTCGCTGGGGAGGAACAGAGGGCATTCTTAAAGGAGGTGGGGGCAGTTTGTAAGGCAGAAGAATCTATGACACTGAAAGAACACAAGAGGGCACCCTTTTCAACTCTGTTACAGGAGAGAAATACGCCCTTGGTTCTAGGGACGTTGAGGGCACTCCTGAAGCATTACTAACACTTGTATTCATGTTTTGCCTTCTCACAATTAAAAAAAAATGCAATATATAGTGAAATATTTCACTATATATTATTATTGTGTGTGTGTGTGTGTGTGTGGAGGGGGGGCCTGTGCTCAGTTGCTCAGTCTCTCAGTCATCCAACTCGTGACATCATGGACTGTAGGCCGCCAAGTTCCTCTGTCCATGGGGATTTCCCAGGCAATAACACTGAAGTGGGTTGCCATTTCCTCCTCTAGGGAATCTTTTGGACCTAGAGATCAAACCTGCATCTCCTTCATCTCCTGCATTGGCAGATGGATTCTTTACCACTGAGCCATTTGGGAAGCCCTCTATTATTCATATGTGTATATATATGTATATGTGTATGTATATATATATATATGTATATACATATACATGATGAAACATATTGAGCTGCTGCTGCTGCTGCTGCTAAGTCGCTTCAGTTGTATCCGACTCTGTGCGACCCCATAGACGCTAGCCCACCAGGCTCCCCTGTCCCTGGGATTCTCCAAGCAAGAACAATGGAGTGGGTTGCCATTTCCTTCTCCAATGCATGAAAGTGAAAAGTGAAAGGGAAGTCGTTCAGTCGTGTCTGACTCCCAGTGACCCCATGGACTGCAGTCTACCAGGCTCCTCCGTCCATGGGATTTTCCAGGCAAGAATACTAGAGTGGGTTGCCATTGCTTTCTCCATATATTGAGCTGTCGAGAAGTATATTGATATTGTATCTAATAATAGTCTACTGAAGTTATTGTCTTTTATTTTTATGCTAGAAGCAACAGCTGAATTTATTATTTAACAGTAAGTACTTGTCCTTGCATCTATATTTGTGTAAACTCTATGGGTTCTTCAGCAGTTCATGTGTTTTGTTCTGTACCCTGTAACTTAAGAGAAATTATCCTGACCTTGGCTTCAGGAAACCTGAATTTCACCCTACTTTTCCCATCACATGACTTTAAATAGACAATGAGCCACTCTTTCCCTCCATTTTTCAGTCTGTGGAATCAGAGGGTTGGATCAGATGGTTTCCAAGGTCCTTTCCAGGTTAAATAGTTTACTGGGTCTATGAACTATGGCGTTTCTGTTAAGTATTTGATACACATTTAGCATATAGATGTGAAACGAATATCAACTATAAATATCTAACTTGTACGTTTCTTGTTGAAAGAGTGAAATCAGTAGAAATGGAATCAGTATAAGTGGAATATGTATAAACTATGTTGAAGATGCAGTGTTTTTGAAACCCGAAGCGGTACTTACACTTTGAAGTCAAAATGTTTTTGTGGATTTTCTACACAAGA
Organism: Okapia johnstoni; assembly: GCA_024291935.2. Lineage (NCBI taxonomy): Eukaryota > Metazoa > Chordata > Mammalia > Artiodactyla > Giraffidae > Okapia > Okapia johnstoni. The sequence continues at coordinate 30,341,990 of CM044327.1, read as the reverse complement.
GTGTTACTCATATGATTGAAGTGACTCAGTTTTGGTGACTAGGTTAGTTCTATAAATACTTGATCTTTGTGATTAGTGTGTTGGTTTAACTGACCCACGGAAAAGGTTTTATTTACAGGCCCTGGAGGTTATGATGGCTAGTTTTGTTTTGGGACTTTTTTTTGTTGTTTCTTAGGCAGTATTTATAAACATCTCTGTTTGGAGAAGTAAATACAGCTTCACTAGATTGAAGATGCTGTTTAAAAGACTTGCATAATAGCTATTGCAATTAGGGGGTAGACATAAACTACCTACCTCCGTCCCATTCTCAGCCCGTGGATGTAATCATCATGCCAGCTCTTGCTACTCATTCTTCACCCCTTTTTTGTGTGGGACATTGTTTTTTTTCTCCTATCTCTTTCCTCATCCTGTCTTCTTTCTTTCCTGGGTCCTGGGAATCCTGCATTTCTCCAACAAATCCTAGGAATCTTTGATATGTAAAATGGCCTGACTCACCCTAGGGAGGAAATTGAAGACTGTAAAAGAAAAATTGAAGACTCTAAAGGTTATTTTCTGGGGGCAAGTAACAAAAACACTATGGCTTGGTGCTTTGGGGGACAAAGGGATGAAGATGCATATACAAAACAATGCAGAATATGTAACCAAAGCATAAAAGCCATCTGGAGCAGACAGATAGTCTAGTGCTGTGGTCCCCAAATTATCTGGCACCAGGGAAAATAATTTTTCGATGGATTGCAGGGGTGGGGGGGGATGGTTTTAGGGTGATTCCAGTACATTGCATTTATTGTGCCCTTTATTTCTATTACTGTCACATCAGGTCCACCTTAGATCATCAGGCATTAGGTCCCAGAAGTTGGGGACTACCAGCCTAAAACTTAGCCATGAACTTCCTTCTTCCCTTCATTCATTCATTCTCTCCACAAGCATTGAGCATCTTCTAATGTCAGGCACCAGGCAGGGACTTGGCTTCAAGGTTGAAGTAGATGGTTCTACGGTTTCAGGAGTATTGGAATCTAGACAGGAAAGTAAACAGGTAAACAGATCAGAATGAAAAAAAAAATAAGCTTATACCAAAGATAGTGGCGGCACAAGGGAACTAAGGGAACACTATTCAGCTTGTCTAAACCACGGAAGCTTTGCAGAGAAGGAACTGGTGATGTTAAGTGCCCGATGGTTACTAGTCGTCCGGGGGGGTTGAAGGACGAAGGGTGTGGCAAGAAAAGGAAACGTTTCACAACAGCACAGGGGTGACAACAGCCCAGTGTGGGGAACGAAGAGCTGCTGGGATTGCCGGGGACTGAAGTTCAAGGGAGCAGATGGAGGGGGTAAAATCACAGAGTCAGGGACTTAAAGGTCAAAGCTTCGTGGGTCATGTTCAAGACGCTTGTCAGCGTGTGTCGAGGATGAAGTGGGTTCTGTGGGGAAAGTAAAACGAACATTTTAGAGAGAGCATTGCTCAATTCTTAGAAGAAGCATTAGGGAGGCACACGAAGCCTCCAGGCAAACACTGATGAGGATTCTTCAATGGCTCAGCAGGTAAAGAATCCACCTGCCAATGCAGGAGACACAGGAATCGCGGTTCGAAACCTGGGTCGAGACATTACCCTGAAGAAGGAAATGCTAGCATATTCTTGCCTGGAGAATCCCATGGACAGAGGAGCCTGGAGGGCTGCAGTCCACAGGGTCACAAAAGAGTCGGATACGACCGAATACTCATGCATTTCCCAGTGTTCGTGTGCAAGCTTCATCCCATCCGCCTTTTCTCACTTTGGTTGTATACGTGTTCACCACTCTTCACAGAGGTGTGTACTTATGCCTTGAGCTTACAAGTGTTTTGTAGTTTTAAAAGTCCCTTTTAATCTCATCCTCTTCTCTGACATGGCAAAAGAGACTTCACTTTACGTGTGGGGAAACCAGGTAAAGAGTCTGCAGTGAAATTGAGACTAGAACTTGCACCCCTAGGCATTCATTTCCCCCTCTTTCTTTCTTTGTTTTCCCTTTCTTTGTCTCCTTCCTCGCTTCCATCATTTTTTCTTCTTTGATCACAGGAAGACTCTCTCCTAAGTTGCTAAAGAAAGACATCATATAGAGATGGGGGCAGTGCCCCAAATGTGGTCAATATGGTTGTTAAAAACACAGACAATAATCAACAGAGTGCATTTTACTAGTTGAAAAATTCAGTTGCCAAGCACATTGTACACATTTATGTCTCTGTGTATGCATGTGTGCCGACGCATCAATACACATATGCCAAGTTGCGTATAAGTTGTGTACTTTCTGATAGAGAAGAATTTGGTTGCATGTGGTCAAACTTTCTTCTAGGTTTGCTATATACGTGAGTTGGGAAAAAACTACAGTAAGTTCAGAGGCATCTGGTCCCTGGGAAATAGAGATTTTGTCTCGGTACCCTTCAAATGAGAACCACGGAATAAGAGCTATAATGCCGTCCACGTGTTTCTCTACTGCTGGTTTATAAGAATCCAACCAGCAATCCTATTACCCAGAAACAGTAAATTTCTTTAAAGACCACATTTCTCCATGAGATGCCTTTCTAGCATTTTTTTTATTTTTTTGGTACAAAAATCTGCTTTTGCTCATGTTAGCACCTGGCTCCGATTATGAATTTCTTGTGTTAATGGCTATAAAGAGGCAAGTTGTGTAAGCAGGCGTAACTTTTACAGCTAAAAATAACCTGATCTCCCGTTAGCAGGACTTGAGGCACAAAACAAGGACATTTTCTTCTTGCAGTGCTCATTTAGTGAGTTCACCTTTTACTTATCTGAAATCATGCCCCTGGAAGAGCGATTAGTCATAAAGGTTCTGGCTTCAAGTGTCAGCAAAAGCTGTAACCACACAAACCAAGGAATAAAATTCTCTGGGAAAGCAAAATAAGTGCCTTCAGGGTTTCCCAGATGTCTCAAGAGTTCCACATAAGAGCTGGCGCAATCTTCTTCGCCCTCCTGCTTGACTAAGCTGTGCAGCCCTGGGTAATATAAGTTGGTATTATCCCAGGAACCCAGGAGAGGGAATCAAGGAAGCTTCTGGAGGCATGCTGAGTAGATTGATCCTCTCTTCTTTATTATTGCAGTCAGCTCAAGAGTGTATGTATCAGACTGAGGTGGCCCCAACTTGGAAACAAATGCTGTGCTGACTTGAAAATTCTAGAAGGCACAAGTCCTCTAGTGATAGAAACTGGTAAGAGAAATCCAGCAGAGAGGCAGCAGGGCTAAAGATTAAGAGGGATTATTCTTTTATTTATTTATTTTTTTAACCCCCAAAACATTTTGCATTGGCGTATAGCTGATTAACAATGTTGTGATAGTTTCAGCTGAACAGCGAAGGGACTCGGCCATACATATACATGGATCCATTCTCCCCCAAACCTTGCTCCCATCCAGGCTGGCACATAACATTGAGCAGAGTTCCATGTGCAATCCAACAGGCTTTTGTTGGTTATCCATTTTAAGTATAGCACTGCGCACATGGCCTTCCCAAAGCCCTTAACTACCCCACCCCCTGGCAGCCATGAGTTTGTTTCTAAGTCTGTGCGTCAAGAGGGATTGTTCTTTCTTTGGTCTTGTTCTCCTGTGTCATCTGGAGCACCCCGTGTTTTTGGACCCATTTGACACTGAGATCAGGATTAATGGATCTGTTCATTTGAGCTCAATTATGGACCATTCACCTAAAAATCTCAGGAGTGAAGTGAAAGTTGCTCAGCCAGGTCCGACTCTTTGTGACCCCGTGGACTGTATAGTCCCTGGAATTCTCCAGGCCAGAATACTCCAGGGGATCTTTCCCTTCTCCACGGGATCTTCCCAACCCAGGGATCGAACCCAGGTCTCCCGCATTGCAGGCAGATTCTTTACCAGCTGAGCCACACCCACACACACAAAAACAAACAAACAAAAAACCAACCCTCAGGAGCAGAACTGCAGTTCTTATAATCAAATATTGATTTATCTCTAATTTATTTACTTAGGGAATTGAGACCCCTGAGTTTTGCAATCTAATGTGGAAAGATTTACAATGGAAGGACATCTTGAAGAGCAGGAGGAACAAAGTTTTTCATTTTTCTGTGGGCTCTAAACAGTAGGGTTGTTAAAACTAAACCTGATTTAGAAAGTGGGGTCCAAGTGACCGGGTGGTGCCAGGCACCTCGCACCTTCCACCCCTCCTGCCATGGGTGCCCCACTGACTTCCAAGATGAAAGGCAAGCTTGAGGACCTTTCCCCAAAGAAGCGGAAGCCCAGTGAAGCGGGGCAGGGACCACTGCAGCTCTCATTCGTCCCTCTGCTCTTCCCTTGTGAAACGGCACAGAAACGACCCCAAGGGCTGCTTTCTCCCCATCCCTTTTTACAATCCCCTGATACAGTAGACAATTCTGACAGCTCTGCATTTTTTTTTTTAAAGGTGCAGAACTATAGAGAACATTGAACTGGATTTTACAGGAGATCAACCATTACAGAATCTGAGGCGTTACCCACATGCCCACCACAGAGTTTATTGCTATAACATCTTGAAGGAAAACGTAAGCCAGGTAAAATATTCATCAACAGAAAAGTTTCCTCAGATACTCCTTAGATTTTTAGAGATGATGTGTTACGTAAAATATCAAACCTGCTGCTAACCACATGCTCAGGACAGCCACCCACCATGAAAAATTGTGTGGCTAAAATGTCCCTTGTCCGCAGTTCTGAGGTAGAGAAATCTGATTAAAGTACCTTTATTTTTCACTTTTGTAGTTTAATGGGAGGATAATTGCTTTACAATATTGTGATGGTTTTTGCCATACATCAGTATGAATTGGCCATAGGTATACATGTGTCCCGTCCATCCTGAGCTTCCTTCCCACCTCCCTCCCCATAAAGTAACTTTAGATGGAGGGTGGCACACTGCAGCCTATGAGCTAAATCTGGCCCCCTGCTTATTTTTGTAAATAAAGCTTTATTAGAACAAAGTCATGCTCACTCATTTATCTGTTGTCTATGGTGCTTTCATTCTGCAAGGATACAGTTGAGTGGTTGTAACATAGATTGTGACCCCACAAAACCTAAAGTATTTATTATTTGGGCCTCTACAAAAGAGCAAAAATGGTATTTTGTCATGTAAATAAGCATTTTAATTGTAACATTTCAGATAAATTTAGATAATAATTAGGTAAGAACAAAAATAACAACATTCAGTGAAGTTCCATATGCAAGAGTAGGTCTGGGTTCTATGGGGCCTGAATTCAATTTTAAAGATAACATCTTTAAGAAAATTGGTATTAAGTTACATATTTATTCATGGCATGAAAATAAATCTCACTAAACACATTATTGCAAATTCAAGTCCCTTTTTACTAATACCTATGTGGTCAAGTTTCCAGAAATAATTGCATAAAGCATTCCTTATGCTCTCCCATGACACCCTAAAGCTCAGCAATTCCCAACACCCACAGGGGCTGTACAACCCACCTGGTTCAAACACATCATTAGCTTCTCTGTATCTTCAGCTCTGCACCAACATGTCCAGTGCAGTGTTTTTGTTCTTTGATCAATGAGCATCTGAAGAGCTGGCTTGAATTCTGGCTTTGTTACTCACAACTTGGGTGACTAAAGGCAAGTGATTTCTTCTCACCGTGTCTCATTTCCTTAAATAGTTAGAATGTAGCCTGTCCCTTTAAGCCCTTCATCTCTATAAGTTACTGCTCAATTCTCTTTGATCTTAAAAAAATATAGATGCTCTTGGATTTTTCTTAGAAAGTTTTTATTATCTGCTATATTGCCCCTTTTCCCCCAGTTAAAAGAAAACTGGTGTCTTATGACCAATATTTGTATTCACTTTCAGCTCTATTCTAGACCTAGACATTTAGATCACTCTGAATTGCCTGTCCATGAATCATTACAACTCCTTCAGAGTCCTCGCTTATGATTTGTTCAACAAGCCTACACCATCAAAACGTGTGTTTTCTACTTTGTTGCTTATTTTTTCATGCTTAGAAATAGGCTTGGAATGCTCTATATAAGAGGTACAAATAAGTCAACTGTAAGAATCTAAGAGAGATTTCTTATTTTTGTGAAGATTTTTTCAAACATTCAAGTGGCTATCAATCTCACCTACTTTTCCCCAAGTGATCAGAAGATGATTCATTCTATTGTTCATGTTTCAAACGCGAATAATTGTCTCAACTGGATTTCTTCACCCAAAAGAGTTGTCAAGGGCGTAACTTTAAATCAGAATCTAATTTAAGTTTGCATGTTCAGGTCAAGAACTAAAGAACTGCAGGATTCATGCTGCTCAAAGTGCTGCTTCTGACATGGCATCAAGGAACTGGGGGTGGCGACAGATATGGCTTTGAGCGGGGATGGGAAGGTGGAGGGCTTGATGACAGCCATCATTAAATCCACTGTCAAGTCCAGGATGCTTCCAGACTGTACACAGGATGTGCACAGATGATGTTTCCACATTACGCATCACTACTCAGGAGGAATTTACCCCTGTTTCACTGACCATCATGTGTTCCCACCCAGCTCTCATCCTATCATGAATTTTTAGCATAATCACAGATATGCATGGGTTTCCCAGGTGGTTCAGTGGTAAAGAATCCTCCTGCCAATGCAGGACACACAGCTTCTATCCCTGGGTTAGAAAGACCCTTTTGAGAAGGAAATGGCAACCAGCTCCAGTATTCTTGCCTGGGAAATTCCACGGACAGAGGAGCCTGGCAGGCTCGAGTCCATGGGGTCGCAAAAGAGTCAGACACAATTTAGCAAGTAAACAACAGCAATAAATAAGCATGACTGGAAAGCACTTTGGAGAGATTTTTATGTGGGTAAACTAAAAATGCAGATAATTTTAGTAACAGCTGATTATAAGCGGAATTGCATCTTGGAAGGAAGATCTGAAATCCTAGTTGAAAACTTCTCTTTAATTCATTTTCACTTTAATCAAAGTCATAAAAGCTTCTAAGTCTGAAAAGGCTTTCAGTGCAGGATAGCTTTCCCTGACCAAACCCTCTCTAACCTTCCAGCCCTGCTCCTCAGAGGCAGACTCTTTAGCAGATCTGTTTCTTGGTATTTGCCTTGATAATTTTAAATGAGAGCTAATGTAATAATTTCCTCATCTCCAGTTATGGAAACAATTTAATGCTTGCCGGTTGTCTTAACTAACTTGAAGGACAATACAGGGTAGAATTTACGGGCTTCTCAGGTGGCGCTAGTGGCAAAGAACCCACTTGCCAATGCAGGAGACATAAGAGACATGGGTTGGATCCCTGGGTTGGGAAGATCCCCTGAAGGAGGGCATCGCAACCCACTGTAGTATTCTTACCTGGGAGAATCCTATAGACAGAGGAGCCTGGTGGGCTACCATCCATACAGTCTCAAAGAGGCGGACATGACTGAAGCGACTTAACACTCACACTCACACAGGGTAGAATTTAGAAGCGAGAACAGTGGAGCCAGGTGTCCTGGGCTTAGATCTTGGGGCAAGAACTTCCTCCATTTATCTCCGTACCTCATGTTCCTTGTGTGTGAAATGGACGTAAGACCTATGCCTTTCTCAATAGGTAGTTAAGAGTTAAATGGATGCGACTATGTAAAGCATCCAGAACCGTCTCCAGCACACAGTCTATGCTCCATAAGCAGGCCAATGTCCTCCCTCCCCATTCACCTAAAGACACAGTTACAGGTAAATCGCCAGAGAGTGAACACAAAATTATGATCCAAAACTACTTAGGAACTGACCCTTCCAGTTTCACTTCCTTTATGACCAGATGTTTATGTCTTTCCAGAAACCAAATTTTTCTAGAAAGTAATAATACCTTCATTTATTTTTCATCTTCTCTCAAGATACTGATCACTTGAAAGACGTCTCTACAGTAAAACTGTTTTTCCAAGGGACTTTCTCATAACCAATGACTTTTTACATCAAAATGAAGTAAAAAATAAAATAAACCTTGGCAAAGTGTTCCATCTTGGTTGATTACATTCCAGTCTTGCAGGTGACCACACAGGGTTCCTTGTTTGGGAAATCCCATATCTTCCTCTTTCTTTTTTCATTGCAAGAACATATTTCTGGTACCTTCCACAGAAGGTATTCACATAGTATACTTTTTTGACAACTTGTCTGTATGTAGCTGTCTTTTTTCTATCATCCTGCTTGACTGACAGCTTGGGTTCTATGCAGAATTCTAGGTTGAATATTGCTCCTTCAAAACGGTTAGGATGGTATTTTCTAGCTTTTGAGAAGCTCACTTCTCTTCTGGTTAATGATGTGTGTTTTCATTAATGATATCATATCTGGTTAATGATAATTGTTTTCAAACAATTATTATTCTGAAATCCTGTAAGATCTCTATCCTTGGTGATTTTTCACAATAATGTGACTTTTTCTTTAATTTGTTTTTTAATTCCTTGCTTGATACCTAGTGAGATTACATTTAGAAACTCATGTGCATCAGTTCTAGATAATGATCTTGAATGATTTCTTCCATAAACTTTTCTCCTGTCCATTTTGTCTGTTCTGTGGAACCCCTACTGCCAAATAGTGGACATCCTGGGTTGATTTTTCATTTTTTCCCTACTTTTTACTGCATTTTTCAATATATTTCCTGCCTGAGAAATTCCCTCAACTTTATGCTCCATTTCTTCCGTAAGTTCATCAGTTATTTCGTCTTTGAGAACTCTTGCCTACTCTCTGATAGTCATTTTTATTTAGCATCTTCTTCTATTTCATGGCTTTAGATGTGAAAAAAGGAGGGGCCCACTGACATTGTAATCAAGCCCTTATACCCACTACGCTTTACGCCTTGGTGATCACAGTCTAAAGGCCAGTTCTCAGCTGTATCAATTGAAGATGATAAGACTTTAAGAGAGAAAATTTCCAGAAAAAAATACATTAAAAAAATCAATTTAAATAGACTAGTCAGTCAGAATGACAAGAGAATTGAGATATGTTAGGGGAATCTTGCCCCGTATCAAGATTCTTAGAAATGTTGTCTCTAAGTTTGATAGGCGTAGGATTTTTGAACAAATGAACCGTATGGCATAAAGTAATAATAATTCTATTTACTCCTGAAATTGTTAAACTATGTCCTTATTTTCTATTTCTGTTCTTGTTCTAGCCATATTGACATACTTTTTGGCTCTACCCTCAGGCTTGAAAACAGCCCTGTTGGTGGAAGAGAACCTAACTGGACTTTAGAATGACCTGGGAAACTAGTTCTTTAAAATGTACATATACATATTTGTGTATGTGGGTGGATGTGTATAAACACATATTTCAGGGACAAACCCCAGACTTATTGGATCAGATTCTTCAGGCATTGGTCCCAGCATCTCTTTCAGACACATTACTGTGATTATCCTCACAAATACTTGAAAATCCCTGAAATAAATGCTCAGATTGGTCGTCATCTGACACTTGTGTCAGATACCACAGAGCTTAGCTCAAAGTTAGGTTCTTCTGGGGGTTGCTGTCTTTTCCCTGGAGTCCTGAATCTCCCTGGCTCTGAGCTGCCTGTACTGTCAGACAGAGATCAATGTTCACCCCATTTTGCCATGACACATGACCTTGGCTAAATTACTTAACCTCTGTGAATGCAAGGACTGTATTGGGGATGATTAGCTGCAATATGGCAGAAAACATACTTCATATGTGAAAGCATCTCAATTTTTTTTTTCATTTCCTCCCTCTTTTGATGACATTTGAGATGTGTGCTTCCAGAGAATCAGGTGGGAGCCCCTAAACTCACTGAAAATGTATCTCTGACTGCTCAACCTGATGACTTGCTTTCGGTAAGTCTCTTGCATATGACAAGTCCCGTCCAGGGGTGTGGGTCTTCCTTAGATTCAGCCCCAGACAGTGGCGCTTCCTGGTCTGAATGCCTTATCCTTTTCCTGACTTTGTGATTTCCTGACCCTGTGCATCTTGAGAGGCAGCCGTGGTTGAGCGGAAATAGCCCTGGGATTTGGATCATGCCTTGACTTTCTTACCTACTAACTACATAAACTAGGAGGTTTCAGAGGGGCATTTCTGAGCCATATAATATAAAATGGGTTTCTTCTGGTTTCTTTTCTCTTAACACATTTTCCTCAGGCCACTTGTCATCTATATAATGTGAACGTTATATATGTTTATTTCAGAAATATATGTTTATGGGGTAATCAGTTTAATCTCCCTGTCCTTATGAGCCTTGAGCTCCTGAGCTTATTATTAAATTTATTGTTCATTTTAAAGCAAATTAGTTACACAGTAACATGACAATTCTAATTTGTTCACAAAAAGTGTTTTGCTGAACCTCATATTTCCATCACCTCTTGTGTGGAGCTGATCGTCTAGCAGCATCCCAAAACATCTGTTGAATGAATGAGGGACTAAATGAATGAAGAATACAGAGACAAAATCACTCACCCTTTCTTCCTCATATGGTGATTATTCAGATCAAATGAGATTACCTATATGCAAAAGATACATAAGCAGTATTAATACAAGCATAAAATACCTTAATTTTGTTAACTTATACCTCTCTGCAATTTGTTGACAAAAAGCATTTGACCTGAAGCTACACAAAGCGTGGTCCAAAAGTCAGCAGTAACAGCAGCATCTGGGAATCTGTTAATGATGCAGATGAGCAGACCTACTCAAGACTTGTGAAATTAGAATCTTTGAAGGTGAAGCCCAGGGATCTGTTTCAACAAGCCTAATAAGAGGTGATCAGGCATGTGCTAACATTTAAGACTTACTACCATACAAGACACTCTAGAGAGAGTTTTTAGAATTGCATAAAGTAAATCATGAGTTTTAAAGTTATCCTTTTCCTTACCTGAGCAGATCCTCTGAATCTCAGCTGATCGTTTAGGTCTCAGAAAGTCCAGATCATCAGGAAGACCTTCCCCGCTACTGTCACTTGTAAGCATAGCCTCTCATTTATTAACTTCAGAGATGATGATTTATATTTGTTTTATTGTTTGTCGTCTGTTTACTTGTTTCCTGTCTCTTTTCCCAAGAAAGAGAAGTATTCCACAAGAAGGGATGGAGTTTGTCTTAACCACAACTGTATCCATCCCAGTTCCAAATACAAGATTGGTGGACAGCAGAGTTCAGCATCTTAGTGTTAATTGGATCAGTGTCCTTAAGAAAACATGTGTTGGAAAAAAAAAATGTGTTTGTGGATTGAAGAAGCCTAGGATTCATATTGAAGATGATTGTTTGGCTCATGTTGAAATTCATGCCTGTTTCCAGTTTCCCAAGAATCAGTGAAGATTCGATGGATTTGATTCTAAAATTCTCCAAGGGTTAGTTTACCATTTTCTTTATTTTTTTTAAAAAAGTTGAGATTTCATCTATTGGTTATGATTAAATGACACTCATGCCAAGTTGCCAATATCATTCAATCATTTTTGCAATAATATGGAGGTTTCCCAATTTAGTGTTTCCAATACAGTTAACTCTTGGTTATCTGTGGGTGGACTTCCCCGGTGGCTCAGATGGTAAATAATCTGCTTGCAGTGTAGGAGGTCCAGGTTTGATCCCTGGGTCAGGAAGATGCTTTGGAGAAGAGAATGGCTACCACTCCAGTATTCTTGCCTGGAGAATTCCATGGACAGAGGAGCCTGACAGGCAACAGTCCGTGGGGTCACAAAGAGTTGGACACGACTGAGCAACTAACACTTTCACTTTTCACTTTCATTATCTGCGGGTAATGCTTTTCCAAATTTTGCTTTAAGTCCTTGATAAAATTAATGGATTTGCTTTTTTCTTCCTCAGTGAGTTCAAGAAGAATTCATCCTAGCAGAGTGTCTTTTTAAACAAATGGTCACTTCACCTAGGAAAGAAACAAGTGCATAATAAATAGAGCAAGTTTCTTCAGACTGGAATGAGAAGAGAGAGTGCCTTTCAATACTATTACTTCCTTAGCTTGTAATTAGGGAGGATTCTCAGCATTTGAGTCAAACAGGAAACATATTTTCTTTCTTGTTCTGTTGATTTACTTCTTATTCCAGCATGAGTTGATTATATTAAAAGAACTAGGCTCTAAATTGTCACTAAATATACCATCAAGTTGGACTAGTTTAAAAAAAAAATCTGCCCATGAATTGTAGATGCTACTACTCTGTTCTATTATTCTGGGAAACCATGGGAAGACATTTTATATAAAGACAAATTTGGAATATTACCAAAAATAAGGAGCTTTATTTTACATTTAAGAATGAACAGCCCAATTAGAAGGACAAAAACCACCTTCTAAGAAACCTGATAGTGTTGCCTTCCAAGGGGAGAAAATTGACTTTACCGAGATCCCATTAAGAATTGGACATATTCACATACGTGTGACTTCCCTCTCTTAGAACCTAGAGGGCTACCAAGGAACCTCTTTCTTTCCAGGTGCAGACCATTTATTCATACCTAACCTGCTTCTCTTTCCCTCTTTCTAGGCTACCATCACGTAATCTCCATGGGTCTGTTCTCCTAGGATGTTCTCAGCATCTCCTAGGCAGGTACTGAGGCACTTCAGAGTGAAGGTTGAACTGTTACTCTCTGAAAGAAAAAGCAACAGAAAATATCAAAAGTCACAAAAGTGGAGAAATCAAGGCATGGCTGAGAACTCCTGGTGCCTGGTCTGTAGTTCATACTTTCAGATTGGTAGCTGGAGTTCTTCTTAGAATATCACTTTCTGTCTTTGTTCCTGATATGCAATTCTCTCACCAAGCTTAGCTTTTTCTTTTTTTAAACAGAAGAGTTGAGTCTCTTTTTCCAAGAAGTTTCCAATTCCAGCTTAAGGGAAAAGACTTAGAGGATTTACCCTGATAGATAAATCACATTTCTGGCAATCCTTACACTGGGCATCACTTATCTTAATAGATCTCTGCTCAACATAGAAATGATCTCTTCAGGGGATTTTTTCATATTCTCTATGGAGTATATGTCATCCCAATTTTATAGGAAGTGAAATAGCAAGGGTTTAAAAAGCTTAACTGTATTGACCAAAGTCATAGAGCTAGTTCACTAAAAGTGGATAGATTTGAACAAGAGCTGCCAGGTTGCAAAATTCCCGAGGAGATAAATCCCATCACAGCCTATGAGAAATGTGCCCATGTAGTGGGACAGGTACAGCCGGCATGGTTTTGTGCTGGCCATGGTTTGACACTGAGGCTTGACTGTACCATACTTCTCCACGCCATCTTAAAGCTATGCATTCCACAGAACTGGTTTACATGGTGAGGACAACCACCACCGACAACAAAAGGACTCAGGAACAGCTATTTATATGTATAATTAACAGACACTATTTTTAGAGCAGTTTTATATTCACAACAAAGCTAAGTTGTAAACACATAGCGTTTCCACAGACCTTCCATCCTCTGTATATACACAGTCTCCACCACTATCAGCATCTGTATTGATGAGGTACCTTCGTCACAGTCCATGAACCTTCTTTGACACATCAACACCCAAAGTACATAGTTTACATTAGGGTCCACTCTTGGTGTTGCACGTTCTTTGGATTTTGACAAAACTTCTGAGTATTTGGTTGTTTGGCTAAAGCTTCTGAACTATTTGGCAAAATTATGTAGTGATTCATCGCTGAAAGCAACATAGAAAATCATTATAACTGAAATGTGTTGTTTTTTTTTTTTTATCTTGCAGGACAATGACCAGTCTGGTTAAAGACTTAGTCATGCACTTAAATATTTCTTCTTTTAAAGTATGGTAAAAAAAAAAAAAAGTACTGTCAGTCCCAGTATAATTATAAAACAAACAGACCATCACCAGAACACAACTCTGATTTTATAGTTGAGAGAACTGAGGATCTGAGAAGTTAACAATCCATTAAGTTTGCATAACTACAAGAAATAGAACCCAAATTACCTATCCCTCTGGATATAGAGGCTACACAACATACGTTAAAGCCTTCACAATAGCATGCACTTTGCACCTGAACAAACCTGGATTTCAATACCATCACAGTGATCTAAGGCAAGTTGCATAAGCCCCGTGGCCAAGGTTGCCCATCCCACATCTGAAGTAAGTCTCCCTCTTTCTTCCTTGTGGCAGAATGTCACTTTGCTGAGTTGCTGGGGTGGGGATTTGGGGAAAGTTTTTCTTAAAAGGGAGAAACAGCTCTTCTTCTCCTAAGCATTGTTTAATCTGAATGTGATCTCTAAAATGTGGCACCGGTCTTGTGATCATGAAAGCAATGGACCTAGGCTTAAACCCAGGTTTGCAGAACAGAATTGTGGAAAGAACCCAGATTCTGGTCATGTCTTTGAACTATTAAGTTAACCAACTCTGGAGTTGTCCTACATCTGGATTATGTAGGGTTGTACTTGTTTCTGTTGTTTAAGCCAATTTTTTTTTTGGGGGGGGGGAATGGGGTCCTGTCTCTTTCACTGAAAACTTCTAAATATATGGCATATTTAGCATACTGTTTCAGATGATACTGCTGCAGAAATATCTGGCTTCTGTTGCTATATTCCCAGAGGCTAAGAAAGGAGAAAATGATGGCCAGAAAGGTATAAATCGGCCATGTCCCAGTGATGCAGGAGAGAAGGTCTCTAAAGAACCTCCGAAGGCAATCATGAAAGACAGAGGTGTGAAGACCCTGCCTGCCCCAGGGAACATAGGTGAGGCCCTTACAGCATTTTCAGAATGTTCCAGCTCCCCATGGGCCCTCTCCCCATCCCCTGCAAAAATTGCTGGCCTGATGCCTTAGATGGGAGACAGGACTACTTCCAGTGAAGATGGAACCTTTCACCGGTGCATGGCTTAGGCATTCTCCATACTGAATTGAGACTGTTTTGTGACATGAAGAAACTCTAGGTCTTTTCATTTCTTGGGGCCTATCGAAGTTCTCATCTAGGAGAATGGGGAAAATTACCACAGTGAACTGGCTTGAAGGAAAAATAAAAATCAAGCACAAAGTTGCTTATTTGCTTGCACTCTATGAGATTAGGCCTTTCAATGCATCAATTACACAGTTTCCTATTATATACTCATTATGTGGGCTGTGCTCAGAGAAGTGTTTCAGAGATGAATAGAATCAGACACAGGCATCATTTTACTGAATTGGACATTGCCGAAGTCACAGAGGCTGGCTCTCACCTATTGTTGCCTCTGATATAATAGCTAGCTCAGGGCCCTCTTCCTAAAGCTTTGCCAGGTTTTGGTAGAGATAGAAATAGCATTCCTAGGATAATTAGAAGACCTGAGTTCAAGTTTTGCAACGGAAAAGCAATGACTTGGCCTATTCACCTACCTTTTCTGCAGCTTCATTAGCATCTCTGTCAACTGAGAGAGAATGGGCTAAATAAGCCATATGCTACTTTCTGGGCTTCAGTTCAGTTCAGTTCAGTCAGTCGTTTCCGACTGTTTGTGACCCCATGAATTGCAGCACGCCAGGCCTCTCTGTCCATCACCAACTCCCGGAGTCCACCCAAACCCATGTCCATCGAGTCGGTGATGTCATCCAACCATTTCATCCTCTGTCGTACCCTTCTCCTCCTGCTCCCAATCCTTCCCAGCATTAGGGTCTTTTCTAATGAGTCAACTCTTCGTATGAGGTGACCAAAGTATTGGAGTTTCAGCTTCAACATCAGTCCTTCCAATGAACACCCAGGACTGATCTCTTTTAGGATGGATTGATTGGATCTCCTTGCAGTCCAAGGGAATCTCAAGAGTCTTCTCTAACACCACAGTTCAAAAGCATCAATTCTGCAGCGCTCAGCTTTCTTCACCATCCAACTCTCACATCCATACATGACCACTGGAAAAACCATAGCCTGGACTAGACAGACTTTTTTTGGCAAAGTAATGTCTCTGCTTTTAAATATGCTATCTAGGTTGGCCATAACCTTCCTTCCAAGGAGTAAGCGTCTTTTAATTTCATGGCTGCAATCAGCATCAGCAGTGATTTTGGAGCCCAAAAAAATAAAGTCTGACACTGTTTCCACTGTTTCCCCATCTATTTGCCATGAAGTGATGGGACTGGATGCCGTGATTTTAGTTTTCTGAAAGTTGAGCTTTAAGTCAACTTTTTCACTCTCCTCTTTCACTTTCATCAAGAGGCTTTTTAGTTCTTCTTCACTTTCTGCCATAAGGGTGGTGTCATCTGCATATCTGAGGTTATTGATATTTCTCCAGGCAATCTTGATTCCAGCTTGTGCTTCTTCCAGCCCAGAATTTCTCATGATGTACTCTGCATAGAAGTTAAATAAGCAGGGTGACAATATACAGCCTTGACATACTCCTTTTCCTATTTGGAACCAGTCTGTTGTTCCATGTCCAGTTCTAACTGTTGCTTCCCGACCTGCATACAGGTTTCTCAAGAGACAGGTTAGACGGTCTAGTATTCCCATCTCTTTCAGAATTGTCCACAGTTTATTGTGATCCACACAGTCAAAGACTTTGGCATAGTCAATAAAGCAAAAATAGATGTTTTTCTGGAACTCTCTTGCTTTTTCGATGATCCAGTGGATATTGGCAATTTGATCTCTGGTTCCTCTGCCTTTTCCAAAACCAGCTTGAACATCTGGAAGTTCACAGTTCATGTATTGCTGAAGCCTGGCTTGGAGAATTTTGAGCATTACTTTACTAGCATGTGAGGTAAGTGCAATTGTGCGGTAGTTTGAGCATTCTTTGGCATTGCCTTTCTTTGGGATTGGAACGAAAACTGACCTTTTCCAGTCCTGTGAGCCACTCAGCCACTCAGCCACTGCTGAGTTTTCCAAATCTGCTGGCATATCGAGTACATCACTTTCACAGCCTCACCTTTGAGGATTTGAAATAGCTCAACTGGAATTCCATCACCTCCATTAGCTTTGTTCGTAGTGATGCTTTCTAAGGCCCACTTGACTTCACATTCCAGGATGTCTGGCTCTAGGTGAGTGATCACACCATCGTGATTATCTGGGTCATGAAGATCTTTTTTGTACCATTCTTCTGTGTATTCTTGCCACCTCTTCTTTCTGGGCTTAAAATTCTACAATTCTATAGCAGCATTATTCACAATAATTAAAAACGAAACAACCCAAATATCCATTACATGATGACTGGATGAGTAAAATGTGGTGTATCCATACAATAAACTATTGTTTGTCAATCCTGGTGCTCAGCAACTCAGCGGTATCTGACTCTTTGTGATTCCATGGACTGTAGCCCGCCAGGCTCTTCTGTCCATGGGATTCTCCATGCAAGAATACTGGAGTGGGTTGTCATTTGCTCCTCCAGGGGATCTTCCTGACCCAGAAATTGAACCAGGTCTCCTTCATCTCCTGCATTAACAGGCAAATTCTTTGCCACTGAGCCACCAAGGAAGCCTCATTATTTATCAATAAAGGGTGATAAAGTACTGATGCTTGTGACAACATGGATGGACCTCAGAAACATTAAGCTAAATGAAAGAAGCCAGACACAATAGACTCATATATTTTCATTCACAGGAAAGTCCAGAATAGGGAAATCTATGGCGGCAGAAAGCAGATTCATGGTTGCTCAGGGGAGGGGAGGGGAGGGGACGGGGAAAGGGAGTGCCTGATAAAAGATGTGAGAGGTATCGGAGAGGTGATGAAAATGTTCTAAAATTCATTGTGGTGATTCTTGTACAACTCTGACTATATTAAAAACCACTAAATTTACACCTTAAGTCAGTGAATTGCATGCTATGTGAATTATTTTTCAATAACACTGCTGTATTTTTAAATCTTTGATTTTGTGTATAAATTACAGAACAGAGCACACTAAATTAAAAAAATATAGTAACCGGTCAGAGGAAGCAAATGTGATAAATTCATTTTCTAATAATATCACATCTATTAAAAGAGAGGATATTGTCATTACTAATTTTATTTGTTGCATTTCAATAATATAACCTAATTTGGATTTAGGTATGATTTATCAGAGGATGAAAGAAAAAAAGCACTTTACGGTCAGAAGACTAATTTTTTCCTCTTTGCCTTTTAGCTCAAGTTCTGACAGTACAATTGCTCTCAGTTATGTCTGTTGATGGTGTACATCAGGGGTCCCCAACCTCTGGGATCCAGTGCCTGATGATCTGAGGTGGAACTGATGTAATAATAACAGAAATAAAGTGCACAATAAATGTAATGGACCTGAATCATCCTGAAACCAGCCCCCCAACCCCTGTGCCCTCCAGTCCATGGAAAAATTGTCTTCCATGAAACTGGTCCCTGGTGCCAAAAAAGCTGGGACCACTGGCATTGAGGGATGAATAATGAAGATATATAGGTAATTCTTAAACGTAGTTTTTTAAAAGGTGATGTTTTTCTTTCTGGCTTACTTCACCAATACAGTATACTAATGCATATATATGGAATTTGAAAGATGGTAACGATAACCCTATATGCGAGACTGAATAAGAGACACAGATGCATAGAACAGTCTTATGGACTCTGAGGGAGAAGGTGAGGGTGGGACATTCTGAGAGAATAGCATTGAAACATGTATATTATCATATGTGAAACAGAACACCATTCCAGTTTTGATGCATAAGACAAATGCTCGGGGCTGGGGCAACGGGATGACCCAGAGGGATGGGATGGGGAGGGAGGTGGGAGAGGGGTTCAGGATGGGGAACACATGTAAACCCATGGCTGATTCATGTCAATGTATGGCAAAAACCACTACAAAACTGTAAAGTAATTAGCCCCCAACTAAAATAAATAAATTTATTAAAAAAAAAAAAGGTGATGTTTTTAAAGTTGCTGTTTTTAAGGTAAAAGTTCATCTTCATCATCTTCTAAGCAAAAAGAAAAAGGACACAGATATTGAGGTCTCAGTATGCACCAGGCTCTGTACCAACTGAGTTTACTTATATCATGTGATTTACTCCTTACAGCAATCCTTAACGTTGGTAGGTTGGTGCAAAAGTAATCGCGGTTTAGGATCATGAATTTTAAATCATTATAACTAGGCTCAAACATATCTTTATTAATCAAAATAGGAACCATTGCAATCAATACATTTTTGCCAATGAGAAATAAGTTTCTTTGTTCCTGTAGCATAAAAATCTGTGCTTCAACACTACAAAACGATGATTTAAAAAATTTTTGATCTGCTCATGAATGAGGCACCTACTTATCAAGCTTTTTCACCTCTCCAATTTGCTTCAAATGCCCAAACAACCATGGACTGGATGACATGGTGTTCTTTGGCAACTTCTAGTGTAGTTGTAAGAGGATCAGCTTCGATGATCCTCTCCATTGGGCATTGTCACCTGCCGATTGCTGCCCACTCTGCTCCTCATCACTCAAGGCTCTTGTCTCCTTTGCCAAACTTCTTGAATCCACACTGCACTGGATGTTCATTAGCAGTTTCTAGGCCAAATGTGTTGTTGATGTTGCGAGTTGCCTCTGCTACTTTATAACCCATTTTGAACTCAAATAAGAAAATTGTGCATATTTGCTTTTTCTCTAACATCATTTCCCTAGACTAAAATAAATACAAAATAAACAGCAAGTAATAAGTCACTAGCAAAAAAAAAAAAAGTGATAAATGTGCATTAAAATGATGTATAACAGAACAACATTTATTTAAGTGTGTATACCAATATCAAACGGCAGACTTCAACAATGCAAAATCACCATTACTGTTATACCAACCTAATAGAATTACCCCAGCATCACAAAAGAACAAACTGATGCTTTAAAAGTGCACATTGTTTACACAAAGGTAGACAATAGCACTCAGTAGAATTGGATTTAATTTTAAATCATTAAACTTAAAAAAATAGAATACAGAAATTGAGTTGAGTTTCAACTATTTCTGTTTCCTCTACAGTGATTCTATGGCCCGTCAGATTCAGCTTTGATGTTTTTGCTAATTTGGCCCTATTTCTTATGATTTCTTAAGACTTGAATTATCATGTATTCTTCAACTCACAATAATATTTTCTTAATTTTTGTTCAACTAAAGTGTCCTTTTCACTTAGATTAGTTATATTTTTCCTTAGTGTCATGTCCTAACATTAAATAAAACTGATATTCTGACATGTTTGAATGTGTTTAGTAAATAATGGACAAGTCTTTCAGAGATTATTTTCATGGATATTTGGGGCTGAAAAGAGGGATACACATAGCAGGTGGACCTGAGACAATATCTATCTCTTTTCTGGACTGGTAATGGGTTCTATGCTGACGAGGCTATAGAAAGAAGCCCTCTCTTTCATATTTTTTTCCATTATGATTTATCATGGATATAGAATATAGTTCCCTGTGCTATACAATAAGACCTTGTGTTTATCCACTCTATCTCAGACAGTAAAGAAACTTCCTGCAGTGCAGGAGATCCGGGTTCAATCCCTGGGTCTGGAAGATCCCCTGGAGAAGAGAATGGCTACCCATTCCAGTATTCTTGCCTGGGGGATCTCATGGACAGAGGAGCCTGGCCGGCTCTAGTCCATGGGATCACAAACAATCATACATGACTGAAGCAGCTTAGCACGCATGCACAGGTTAGCATCTGCTAATTCCAAACTCCCAATCTGTCCCTCCCCCACCCCCTACCCCCATTCCAGGTCTTTCTGATTTAAATTCCTTGCTGAATAAGTTACAAGCATACCATCAGTCTCCGAATCACCAGGAGGCACCCCGCGCACAAACTTTTCTTGTATCTAAGCTTCAAAGATTTGTATTATCATCAAAGAAGTTCAACGGGCGAAAATCTGTCAAGCATCTCTCTAAAATGCGTATTCCCCAGAGTAAACCCAGTGGCTATTAAGATTCGACTGGAGATGTTGCCAAGAGATTGGGACAAACCCAGAAAAGACAATGTGAAGAATCCCTAAATACCTTTGACATGTGTACTGTGTCCAGGTTAACAAGGGCGCAGCTTTGATCTAACAACCCGATCACCCAGAAAGTAATCTGAAATTTTTCTAAATATGTATACCAACCTCGGGGGCAGAACACAAGGGCATGCCCCTTACTGCAATTCACCTGAAAAGGGCAGCCTGTGCTCTAGGCTGTTCTGAGTTCTTCAGCTTCCAATCTGAACCAGGCAGGAAGTAGCTAAAGATTAACAAAGTAAGCAAACTTGTTTGCTGTACAAACTGGGGCTGTTAGAGGCTCACTGCAGGAATTCTGAACTCAAGGGCTGTGCTGAGTGGTTTCCATAGCAACTAATGACAGAACATGAGGCAAACAGGCATGACTCATATGAAATGCTTCTACCCCGTTCTCCGGAGGCCAAATTTGGTCATGGGGGGACTTTGAAAGAATAGAGTCATCTCTGCCTTACTAATCACACACGAATCACACGCAAAGGGCAACGCTTTCCTGGGTCACAAAGCCATTTCCATCAGTGACAAAGGGGCCGTATTCATTCATCTGTGGGAACACTGGGGGTCCCTACTATTCACCCCTGGCTGCTCCCTCCAAAGTCCCCACGGTCAAAGGGTGTCACCTGGATGCTACAGAACATCAGATTGTTACTGCTTGACCATGTTGTACGGTTGATTGGGGTCAAGGAATAGACAGTGATTTTGTTTAGGGTGTATCTGAGCTTCAAAGATTTGTATTATCATCAAAGAAGTTCAAGGGGCAAAAAAATCTATCAAGCATCTCTTTAAAGTGCATATTTCCCAGAGTAAACCCAGGGGCTCTTAAGATTCAACTGGAGATGTTGCCAATAGATTGGGACAAACCCAGAAAAGACAAAGATCCTTACTTCTACTGGATCAGGGTGGCAGTGGTGTAAGAAAGAGAATGAGGCAGTTTGTTCCAGGTTTTTCTTTTATCATTTGCAACCTCACGTCCTCTATTTGTTTATTTTTGTTGTTGTTGTCCACCATTCTTTTACTTTTCATTTATTTACTTCTAATTGAAGGATAATTGCTTTACAATATTGCCTTGGTTTCTGTCATACATCAACATGAATCAGCCACGGGTATATTCAGATTTTCTTGAGAGACAGACAGTCTGAGGCTCAGAAACTACCAGCCTGCTCGTAGCCTCCCCTCTACCCCCGTCACACACCTGCTCCAAGTCACTTCAAACGAGCCTGCCTCTCTGCCTTCACTGACATTTTTTGCTGTATCCCAAAGACTGTGCACAACTCCCTACCCTGACAGTCTTTTCACCTTCTAAGGCTCCCCTTAACGCTCACAGTCACCATGTTTCCCTTACTCTCTTCCTCTCTCTTTTTTTTTTCTTCAGGTTTTCTTTTTTGTTTGCCTTGTAGCCACACGGCATGGCACGCAGGAGCCTAGTTTACTGCCCAGGGATAGGACTCTAGTCCCCTGCTTTGGAAGTGCAGAGTCTTAACTACTGGACCATCAGAGAAGTCCCTCCCTTACTCTCATGACATCCTCTCTTGCCCCTTATCTTATCTACATTTCACAGCAACCAGGCTGAGTCCTGACAAACATGGATCCACTTCCGCACCCTTCTCTTTGAAACACTTCACTGACTCTGCATTGCTCAAGTTCAAAGAGCACGGGCTCCACACCAGACCCCAGGCTGCTTCCTCCTCCAAGCTACCAAGCTACCTGCCTCATCTCAGAGTGTTTGCCCGTCCAGGTTCTCCTACCTTTTCCTCCCATTCTTCTCCTGGCTCCTTTAGAGCCCACTGAGAGAGTCCCTTTCAGCGTAAGGACCAACCTAAACCAGGGGTTCCCTGACCATCTTCCTCCGAGCGCCACCCTGTACTTTAGATCCTCTATCATATTCTAGAACAATATCTTTAGTTACATGTGTGACTCATATGCGTGCCTGCAAACTCAGCTTCAAGGTGACAGGAATCCACGTTGGGTCACTTTATACCCACTGCCTAACACAGCTACACGCATGTTACTGTGTAGGAGCTACACACTTATACTAGTTAAAGTGAATTTGCCTCATTCCATTGAAGCGTTGGGGGGGAGGTGTAGAAAGTGGTGTATTTACAGTCCAAGGTACTGCTTGTCCTCAGGTAGAGAAGACAAAAGTACACCACATAAAAGATGTGCCTTATCTCATACTACTTGGAACCCTTTGAATCGGTAGGCTATTCAGGAAAGGTCTGTGATGCAAGTTCTTTGTCATCTCATGCACAGAGGAAATGGTCACACTTGTTCTGACCAACCTGGGGCTTGAATCATTTCCTGTCAGCTCTGGAGACGCCTTGAATACAGAACCAGACCGGCTTGGGCAGGGTGATTTGGCCCCAGCACGTCAGTCCTGCCCTGAGGAGAGAACCTCCGTGATCCAAGTGCATTTCTCAGGGAAGCCCCAGGGTCTGGACTTGGTGAGTCAGCTCCAGGCTGACTAAAACTCTCTGCCACAGAGAGGTCCTCTGAAAATAATTTGCCTGGTGATAAACTGTCTTTTTTTCTCCCTCATAAAGCCATGGCAAAATTACAGGGCAAATTAACTCAGAAGGATCTGAAAGATAATAAAATAGGACAGATGAAGTACTTGGAACCTGAAAGGTTGCTTGTTTCTGTTGCAATGCCTTCTCATTTAAGTCAGGATGAAGGGATTGGGAGCAGGGAGGAATACAAATTATTGGGTAAGTATTCACCAGCTCATTAATGAACCTCTGAAATAGGGGAAGTTTTCTCCATTATTTCCATCAGGAAAATGAAGCTGAGAAGTTAAATGACTTGCCAAATGTCGCAGAACTGGGATAGAAACTCAGAGCGAGCGCTCCTTCAGGTCCTGGTTCTGCTCCAACTGCAGTGTTCTCAGGGAAATCCAGGCTTTCAATTAACCAGCACACACACACACACACACCCCCACACACACCCCCACACACACCACACACACACATAGACGCAGCTTATTTACTCATCCAGTATACAGCCAATACCATCAAAATGTTGAGAAATAACATGTAAATGTTTTTGTTTCTAAATATTAAGTTAGAATAATTAGAATAAAGTGTGCTAGTCTCTTTACTGGATAATGAGTTTTAGTATAAGTCATTTGAAATGGACATTTTTATAACTCAAAAGCAGCTAAATGTTGGCAGTTTCAAATTGCATTTGTCTTTGAATGGTCTGTCTCTCCTGACACCACAATATTTTATCTCTATTTTTAGCGCTTAGCATATTGCCAATTACATGGTAGAAATCCAGTAAATGTTTATTGAAGGAATGAGCCAAATTGTATTATCAAAGCTGCAGACATCCCAGCTTGCTACACTTTTTATGCAAAGATATAGCATTTTAATAAAACAGAAGGTAGCTTTCTAAAGACATCTTGGTGCATCTTGGACTTTGGAGTCGGGAAGATAAGTCAGATTTTCCCTTCAGGGCTCACTATGTGAGACCTTGGGCAGATGACTTACCCACTCTGGTCCTGAGTTTCCTCATTCCTAAGACAGAAATGGAAGTTGATCCCTGCATGGACAACTTTGAAGATGGAATGGATCACTGTTACCCTGGGCTTTTCAGGTGACACTGGTGATAAAGAATATGCCTACCAACGCAGGAGACATAAGAGACACGAGTTTGATCCCTTGGTCAGGAAGATCCACTGGAGAAGGATATGGCAACCCACTCCAGTATTCTTGCCTGGAGAATCCCATGGTCAGAGGAGCCTGGCAGGCTCTACACTCTGTAGGGTCACAAAGAGTCAGACATGACTGAAGCGACTTAGCACACACTCTTACCCTAGGTACTCAGCAAATGTTATTCCAGACTCATACCTCTACTCTTAAATTACCATTTGAAAAGTGAAATCATTATTTCATTCTTTTTTTTTTATAGCTGAGTAGTACTCCATTGTGTAAATGTAGTACCTCTTCCTTATCTATTCCTCTGTTGATAGACATTTAGGTTGCTTCCATTTCTTGGCTATTGTAAACAGTGCTGCAATGAATATTAGGGTGCCTGTATCCTTTTGGATTATGGTTTTCTCTGGTTATATGCTTGCTTAGAGTGGGATTGCTGGAGGGATAAATCATGTGCTTGGGATGAACACATGGATATTACTATACATAAGACAAATAACCAAAAAGGACCTACTGCGTAGATCAGAGAACTCTACCCAATATTCCATGATAACTTATATGAGAAAGTAATCTATAAAGGAATGCATACATGTATATATGTAACTGAGTCACTTTGCTGTACACCTGAAACTACCACACTATAAATCAACTATACTCCAACAAAATTAATTTTTTTTAATAAAATAAAAAGTGAAAGTAAAATATGACAGTAGAAAGGATTACCATATAAAAATAATTGTTACCACCAATTTTTAGAGGAAAAGATGGAGTCCTAAAATGTTGTTTGTAACAATGGCTTCAGCTAAGCCATGGTGACTAAAATGCTTAATAGGCAACGAAAATTTTTTAATTAAAAAAAGATCATCATTAGAATAAAAATATGCACCAAGTATTAATTACATGAATATCTTAATATAAGAATACAGAATAATAATGTGAACAAGTTGAAGAAAATAAAAATTCTAGTTGTAAAGACATATTACATAGCACAGGAAATTATAACTTTTATCTTGTAAGAAACTTTAATGGAATATAAGCTGTAAAAATACTCAATTATTATGCTGTTTTCCTGAAACTAATATAATATTGGAAATCAATTCTCTTTCAGTTAATAAAAAAAGAAAAAATTTCTAGTTGCTTTTTATTTGTGGGAGAGGTATCTTGGTAACAAGAAATTCTATTTTTATCCTGTGAGATGGTAAACTTCCTGTGTCTTAAGTTCATTACCATTGCTCTGCCCTGTGAAGATGATAATGGTCAGCAAAACAGAGCTATTTTGGTACCAAGTAAGGCTGCAAAATCTTCCTCATCAGCAAAATTGAAGGGAGAGGCAAGGAAAAAGTGTTTATGTTTGCAATTAAGTGAGTCTCTTGATATTTAATAGTGAAAAAAAAAAACAAAGCCTTTTGTTGATCTAAAACAATTTAGTATTTTAAGGGAAAGATAATTCAAAGGAAAAATGTCTTAGATTTTGTTTTGCTGCTATGTATGCAGACACACTTAGTGAAAAAAAAATCGTATTACTTAATGTGTATTCACTATAGGGGAAGATTTTCAAATTATTTTTGGCCTTTCTTCTCTTGAGTGGAAATGGCCTAAGTATTGCTTGGTTTTACTTTATTTCAGAAACATGAAGATCTTAATAGGGCTTCACTAATTTCATTTTCTAGGGATTGGCATTATGCTTATTCATGAAATTGATTTAATATCCTCTCTCTTCATTCACTGAGCATTCAACAGATACTTATTGATTGTTTACTAGGTGCAAGGCCCAGGCTTAGACTTTGAGGACCTAGTGACTTACAAGAAAAAAAAAAAGTCTTGCTTTCATTAAGTTTATTTTCTGGGTGACTGCTCCCACTCTGATAACTAGAATTCATATTTTATTATAATTCACAGTGACACAATATTAAAATGACTTGGTTATTCTGTGTACTTGGATCTGGTCTTCCTACCTTGATGAGGTTGGTCTTCCCTGGTGGCTCAGGCGGTAAAGAATCTGCCTGCAATGCAGGAGACCTGGGTTTGATCCCTGGGTTGGGAAGATCCCCCGGAGACAGGAATGGCAACCCACTCCAGTATTCTTGCCTGGAGAATTTCCTGGACAGAGGAGCCTGGTGGGCTACAGTCCATGGGGTCACAAAAGTCAGACACAACTTAGCAACTACCACTTTCCTACATTGAATGGGGTATACTCATGAACATGTGCACATTTATTTCAAACACAGTCATAATTTAAGTTCAATTCGAATTCAGCTGAACAAATATCTATGAAGCCCCAATTCTGTAACAGATACCATCATGGAGTTTGGGTGCATTAGATCAAGTCTGATGAATTAGACCAAGTCCTTCCCTTAAGAAGTTAATGTCTTGGGAAGAAACTGAGGGACAAGACTTGGAGAGAAACACCTGCCAGGGAATGCGGGGGGAAATAAAAAGCACTGAAGCACAGTCCTAAATTTTAGGAACTACCTTCATAGGGCAGACATTTGACTTAGCCCATAAAACTGTAGAAGACTTGGGTAAATGGGGGAATATGTATTCAGGGACTACAGAAATCTTGTTACTCTGAGTCAGGTCCACAGACCTGCAGCCTTGATGTCATCTGGAAGCTTTTTGGTAAATCAGAACCTCCGGCCTCACCACAGGCCTCCTAAGCCTCCTGCATTTTAACAAGATTCCCAGGTAAGCAGTGGGCCTGTTTGAAGACAGTAATCTTGACCAATGTGTCTGGAGTCTGGAGGGTACAGATGGCAGACAGGCTGCTCAAGGAGTGAGAAAGCTTGCTTTCAAACTGGGATGTGAGCAAATTCTAGTCCATCTTCATTTCCCCGGGAGGTTTACCACTTTCTTTTCCAAGTTATTGCTATTGTGTATGTTTTTCTTACTTACTGCCCTATGTTATTTGTTTTGAGATTTGCTCACTTCCCACCTTCCCCCAAATCCACCACTAATATTTGTCTTTGCATCTCCTGAACCAAGTACTGAAGAAATGATTGGAAAGAACTATCTAAGTTGTAGTTATGCAGTCATTAACAGTGAGGCACTGGGGACTTCCTGGCAGAATCCACCTTCCAATTTAGGGGACGTGGGCTCCATCCCTGGTCAGGGAAGTAAGATTCCACATGCCACAGGGCAGTAAGCGCTTGAGCTGCAACTAGAGACGCCCCCAAGCTGCAACAAAGACCCAGTGCAGTCCAACAAAAAAGAAAAAAAACAACAAGGTGCTGGCTTGTCCCAAATTACTTACAGTTCAATATTGAAGCTGGATGAAGCTGTCAATCATCTTTTTATTTATTTATTCAATAGTTACTGGATGCCAAGCATTTTCTACCTTCCCTTTCTGATGTGGATGTTTTCTCCTTCTACTGCCTGTCAGCATCTGAAGCCCCAAAGTCTAACTTACTGCTCTGAACAAAGCATGTCATATTGATCATGTCATCAGCAACAAGCTCTGTACCTTCTGAGTAGAAAATAAGGTTTGTGCTTCCACTGACACTTTAAAGGTTACTAACAATTAATGGCAGGGTATGCCAATGCCCTGGGGCGTGGAGACAGTGGCGAGCTGCGCTTAGTCTGAGTTAAAGGCTCATGAGATGCTTCCTTAGAAATGAGTTCTGATCCAGGATGAGGAAGAGGAGCATTTCCATAAGCAGGGAAAAGGGTGAGGGCATTCTCTGAAGACAGGATTAGTGCAAGTGTAAGCAAGAGAAATGCTTTATAACAAGTTGCTGGCGGTAGTTAATCCAGCCTGTAAAATGTGCTGAATAAATAATTTCTATTGAGTCCCTGTTAAGGTATTAAATAGATACACTAAGAAAGACAGAATCATAACATATTTTGTTTGTCAGGCTAAGGAGGTGGGACTTGATGCCGGAGGCAGTGGGTAGACACTGAAAGTTTTGAGTTGGGTGTGGAGAGTGGCATTTTAGAAAGCTAAGTCTAGCTATGATGTCAAGGACACCATCAGGAGTAAGAGCTCCAGGCAATGAACTCCATCAGTAACAGCAGTGCTCCAGTGGATGGTGACAGACCCCCGGGTAGGGTGACCGTGGCGCTGGGAGAAAATGACTGATTAGAGAAATAGCACAAAGGGTAAAGCCAATGCACCTTGAAGTCCTGTTGATGGTTCTGCTGCAACTACCTCTAAAATCCAAGTACTTCTCCCCATCCCACCTCTTAAGTACAATGACAATCGCCACGTAAAAGACATACATGTACCCTTTCAGGCTATTGCTACCCACTGGCCCTTTCTGCTAAATGCTGCCAGACTGACCTTTTGAGAACACAAACCAGAGCTGTGGCCGCTCCGGTGTGAAATTGGCCAATGTCTCTGTTTCCACGTGACACAATGCGAACTCTGTCACCTGTAACACTGGTCCCTGGTGACTCAGCCCTGCCTTCGTCTCCTGCACAGGCTGTTCTCACCCCTACCCTTTGGGCTCCAGCAACACCAACTCCTTCTCATTTTCTTGGACAATCTATGCTTTTCCCAACACAAAATCTAGCTGTGAATTAGTCCCGTTCTTTGAAACTCTCTGTTCTCCATCCTTTGCCAAAAATGGCTTCTACTCCTGTACACTGTGGCTTGTATTACAAGTGAGTTTAGATCTGTAAATCAGTAATATTTGGCAAGTCCCTGAAAATAATTAGGAAATCGAATGAAGCTCACATTCAAGGAAAAGAATACACTTATGTTTTGTTATTAAAAAAAAAAAAAAGAATCCAGACCATGTTTTCTAACTTCTTTTTTTATTGACCAGTGTCTCTTGCATTGGCAGGTAGATTCTTTACCACTGAGCCACCAGGGAAGGCCTAAATTTAGAATTTAGAAGGGTAATGATCTCACTTAGTCCCAGCCCCTTATATTATCAGGAGGTGGAAACCCAGCAAGTAAGTGACTCACCCCATGGCATCTATCAGAAAGGGACTAGAACCGGGTCTCCTTATTCCGTGTTTCATGGAGCCTCTTGAACATTGAATACAAGAGTGGGGAATAAAAACTGTTAAGCATCAGAATAAGGAACACATGCGGGCTCAAATCAAACCAAATGTGAGGTCAAGGCAGAATTCTTACATTGCCCTTCCCTGTGTTCTTATGAGATTGGAGCCTCCTTGGAAAAGTTGACGAATCTTGCAAAGCATTAGTTTCCTCATCTTTTAGACAGGGACGCTAAAACCTGCCTTACAAAGCCACTGACAAGATTACATGAAACTAGCCAGCGTCCTACAAGTGCCTGATGCTGTGTAGACATTGAAAACACATTCATTTTCCCTCCATCAGCCAAGATGTAACCTAATAGTGGACTCATTGCTGTTGCTCTTCATTGATTCAATCGCGTCTGATTCTGTGAGACTCCATGGACTGTAGCCTGCCCAGCTCCCCTGTCCATGGGATTCTCCAGGCAAGAATACTGGAGTGGGTTGCCATTTCCTCCACCAGGGAATCTTCTCCATCCAGGGATCCAACTCATGTCTCCTGCATTGGCAGGTGGATTCTATACTACTGCGCCACAAGGGAAGACATGATAGTAGGCTCATGTTAGTTGCTAAACCAAGACTCGTTGGTTTGACTTGCTTTCACAAGCAACAGGGTCTCAGATTGCCTTTGGCTTAGTTTTACTCTGGTTGTTTCTTTCCAATTTTGGGTGCGTTCTAACAAAAGGTCAGAGGAACCACAGAAGCAGATGGCCTTCCGGAAACGTGTGCCAAAGAGCCGGCTGTGTGTCTTAGGGGTGACGTCTCCACCCATCACGCTGCTCCGAGGCTCAAGGGCAGATCCCCAACATTGTGTGCGTCCCTTCCTGCGCCTTCCCGGCTGCCGACTGCAAGTCTGACAAGGAAAATGTGCTGCGATCATCACACAGGGAGTGGACAGCTGCTCCGAGGTGGAGACTATTGTCCAGGCCCTCCTGGTAACAAAAAGAGGAAAGGGCCTATCAAAGCGCTTCCTGCCGGCAGGAGCCACGAGCTTCCATTAATTCTTTGCCCTGAGTCAGTCTGTCTCCCTCGGGCTCGTGGTCCACTGTCCCAGAGAACAGGACAGGCATTTTTTAGCAGTTAATTTTACACCCTTTCCAAACACTGTGGTTTTCAGGAGGGGAACCGGCTTAGTTGTTCAGAGACAATGCACTTATTTATTTAATAAAGAATGAAAGAGTATGGTTCAAGCAGACAGGGCTTTTCTCTACTCTGCTTACACCCATCAACCGCTCTGGCCCTGCCATGGGGTCCATGGGGATGAGAGTGAAGTCTCTATCCTTCCTGACTCACGAAGGAATTACAGAAAGCAAGCAATGAACTTGCTCTGCGTAGGGCATTGGTAAAACTCACACCTAGGGAGTGAATGACTAGCCATGTCATGCTCAGTCACTCAGTCGTGTCCAACTCTTTGTGACCCCATGGATTGTAGTCGACCAGGCTCCTCTGTCCATGGAATTTTCCTGGCAAGAATACTGGAGTGGGTTGTCATGCCCACCTCCAGGGGATCTTCCCCACCCAGGAATCGAACCCACATCTATTATTTCTCCTGCATCCTTTACCACTGAGCCACTTGGAAAGCCCATGAACTAGCCATAGGAGTTCTTTAAAAAAACATTTCTAAATGAATGAATGGGTTTTGTGAACCAAAGTTCTAAATGAATGTCTTAGTTTTGTGTGAACCAAATTAACTAGCAACAGAAAGAGCTGAAAAAGCATTTCTAATTAAGTGACTGAGTTTTGTGAACTAGTTTGGATTTGATCACTGGAAAGTGAGCCTACAGAGTGACTGCCAGAAATAAGGTAAAAAAAAAAATCTTATACTGGGTTACAAAAGAAGATGGATCCTGGGCATTGTGTGTACAAATAGGAGAGGCAGAAAAGCAGAATTTGACAGTTTCTTCTCTAGCACTTTCATGGTGAGGACTCCTGAGAGCTAATATTGCAAAAAAAAAGTAGTGGAGGGTAATCCACTTCTCTGGTGGATGCGTCGGTCACCAGCCTGCCGATCAACAGGCGTGTGAATGAGGCCATCCCACACCATCCGGCCACCAGCTGACCTGCCAGCTGACCACAGACACATGAGAGAATCTAGCTGAGCATGGCTGAGTCATCTCAGGCCAGGAGAATCCCCAGGCTGCCCCACAAGATTCTGAGGTATATTGAACATTTGTCGTTTTCGGTCACTAAGTATTGGGAAGGTTTGTTACACAGCAAAAGCTTAATGTTGCAGTGATCAGCAGAGAAGAGATTTCTGCTGTGAGGTTAGTTCTTCAAATCTCGTCAAAGCCAAGCTGACATGTGCCCTCCAGAGACTGTCTCTCCCTTTTGCTTTCATTTCTCATTTGCCCTCCTGCTTGGCAGTTCTGTTTCTCCCACGAGGGAATAAATGAGTGACTTTGTTCACACACAAGTGATGAGTTTGATTAAGGTGAGTAAGTCTGTCTTTCGACCCTGGTGCCCACAACACTGAGCTTCTGACCTTTCTTAGCTGAGGAGCAGAGTTATGAGCAGTAAAATGTCCAGCTTGTCCCTGTCCTGTCCAAACAATCAGGTCTGTCCCTTGTGCTTGAATGGTTACAAGCCTCCCTAACAGTGATGTTGAATTTTTAGAGCTGAAAAATGAATCTGTTTCTTACATCAGCTTCAAAATAATAAGAAAAAGTTATAAAAGAGTAAGTTAGTGTTAGTCACTTCAGTCGTGTCCAGCTCTACAATCCTATGAACTGTAGCTGGCCAGGCTCCTCTCTCCATGGGATTCTCCAGATTGCCGTTCCCTTCCCCAGGGTATCTTCCCAACCCAGGAATTGAACCCGGGTCTCCCACATTGCAGGAGGATCCTTTACCATCTGAGCCACCATGGCTTCCATTAAAGAGTAAAGGTTCACTGAAACAGGTGTGAAAGCCAATCAAGCTAATACAGGATCTGGGCTTGACATCTTTTCAGGATGATGGAGAACCCATGTGCCCTTTGACCCCATCAGAAGTGTGAAGACATTGACATCTTCAACATCCAAAGGTGTATAGGATGAAAAGATGGGGTTTTCCTGGTGGTCCGCTGGCTGAGACTCCAAGCTCCCAAAGCAGGGGGCCCGGGTTCGATCCCTGGTCAGGAAATTAGATCCCACTTGCTTCATCTAAGACCCTGTGCAGCCAAATAAACAAAAAGGAGAAGATAATACTCACCCCTACCTATATAGTATGATTCTGATGAACTTAAAAACCAGACACCCGGATTTCTATTTTGCCTCCCTGTTTTCCCATGCTTACTGGGGTGACTTATTTTAGTCAAATTATGTCATGAAAAGCTTGCTTAATGTTGCACTAATGTAATGTTAACTGTTGGTATGATAATACATTTAGGTTTTTTCCTCCCCTCAGTTTCCCAGCTGAAACCAGACAAAAACCCGTGGCATTCCATTTCTGAAAACATACCACAGGGCTTTATTCCACAAAGGTTCCCAGGCTTCTCCAGTACAGATTAGAAAACCCTCTAAAATCTGTGCCACTCTTTCTGAAATTCTTGCCGTACATGGTACAAGGTAGAGAATTACTTTGGAGATCAGCACAGTCTTTTCTCAGTGTGTCTGTTTTGGGGGGTGTTTAAACCTTGACCTTCTCATCCTCTCCCTTCTTCATACTTGCCCAGATGAAATGGCTGTGACCTGGCAGTGACTCATGGTGCAGGCCTGAGGCTGGACTGAGTCATGGAAAAACAACACTTTCCAGCCTTAGACCCATAACCAGAGGCCCCCAAATTTTGTCCAGAACAACAGAATTAGATGCCATCAGCAAACTCTGTTCACAGATGTTCAGAGAATGTGTTCACTTACACTGAACATTTTGAAACCATTCACGTGTGAGGAAAAGCAGAGAAAGTGCTTAGTGGCAGAAACCCCTTCCCCACCCAACTCTTTCAACACAATCATGGCCAAGGCCACGGCTCAGTGACTCAACACCAGTGGACCCCTTCCCGCTGAGCCCCTCTTTGAGGCGTGGGGGAGATGAAAAGGAGATAAAAAGGATGCAGAGGAGTGCGTGTTGATTTCAGAGATTGATCAGGTGATAAACAGAATATCGTGTGCTTACGTGCCATGTGTATGTAATTAACTATCTCGCCATGTGAGGCTCTGTGCTGGACACTTTTACATTGTTCAACCACAGGCGTAGTGCCACACGTGTCCCCAAGGATCTTGACCTTATAGATACTTAACTTCCAATCATTTATTTCATGCTTATAATAGTGAAAAGAATAAGTATAGGGACTTCCCTGGCCAGCGGGCTAAGATTCCACACGAGGCTGGGACACTTCAGAGGCACTGAGGACCCAGAGAAAAGATGGCAAGGTGAGAAGCCTCAGAGGAAACCAGCCCTGCTGACAACTTGAACTTCTGGCCTCTAGAATTGTGAGGAGTCAACTGTTAAGCCACCCAGGCTGTGATACTTTATTATGACCATCCTAGTAAACTAATATGTGTCCGTGTCCATGTTTCGTTGCTCAGTCATGTCCGACTCTCTGCGACCCCATGAACTGTGACCCACCAGGCTCCTCTGTCAACGGGATTCTCCAGGCAAGAATACTGGAGTGGATTGCCATTTCCTTCTCCAGAGGATATTCCCCACCCAGGGATGGAACCCAGGTCTCCTGCGTTGCAGGTGGATGCTTTACCATCTGAGCTACTAGGGAAGGCCTAGGAAACTAATATAGGAGGTATTATAATCCTTAGTCTATAGATGATAAAGGAAAAGAGATTAAATAATTTACTCAGAATTTATACTTGGTACTGAATGGCTGAGGCTGGATTAGAATACAGTTCTTACGGCCGAAACGCTGTTTATCTTCCCGCTGTCCCCTACATAGCACATCTGTCTATCAGCGTTCTAACAGCCAAGAGCAGAGCTGAGAAATCAGGGCCAGTTGTTTTTCTCCAGATCACCACTAGCTTGTGTGTCCTTCCCCAGTTCAGACACCCTCTTATCCCTGATTTCAGTCTTCCTCCCTTCCCATTCTCCCCTTAACGTGAAAACCGCATCTTCTCAGCAGAGGATACTTGTTTTTAGGACAAAAGCATTTTATCACATGTTAGTATGTTAAATTATATAAGTGATTGTCAGTGATTAGTGTCGAACCTTCTTTTTGAAAAGACTGACTTGTCTGGTTTAAGGAATGAATTCTTCAGGGTAGCAGGCAAGTGGGAAATATGTTTAGTAAGAGAAAGGCCGTCCATCCACTTGAAAAACGTGTTTTTGCACTGCTGAGGCTATATGCCTTAAGGGAGTTCCGCTAATGATGATCAGGTAAGATTTCTTAGAGTGTAGAATTTACGAGCAAAGTCAGAAGAATGGTATTGTTTGAATAGGAGATCGGAGGCATCACGTAATTCCAGAATGAGGTACCAGGCACACCTTGGATCAACAGTGGGTCTAGTCAAAACTGTACTGAGGCCTGCAATGTACCTGGGGAGACGTGAATGAACTGAAATGAGTCCCAGCCTCACTGTGCACAGTTAGGGACTTTAATCTGGGTCAGTGATTCTGGTTCTGACTTTGCAACATCACCTGGGGAGTGATTTAAGAACAGAGATAACAGGTGACCAGCTCTAGAAATTCTGAATCGTTAAATTCAAGGACTTGGATTTCAAAGTGCCCCCCAAGGAGATGCTGAAAACAGTAGGTTTGGAAATGACTTTCCTACTGGAGGTATTCCATGAAACTCGTTGGAGAAGATGCTTTGGTAATAGCACGTCAGACACTGTGACTCCTATGACTCCAGGATCAGCAGGATTCTCCAACACCTTTCAGATGGTAAAACCTGAGCTTGAATAATAAACGTGGGCAAACTGCAGGAGAATGAAAAGAAAATATAGGCAGCAGATGTTTTTCTCCTGACAAAACATGTACGTATCAAAGCAGAAAAATATCAGACTGAAATTCAAGGAAATTCCAGGAAATCTCAGAAAAGTAGCAGAAGCTTTAGTCTACACACACTACAATTATTAAAATCCAAGAGAAATTAAACTCCCCACAAAATATATCCCATTTAGGGTCTGTTTTTCAATTAATGAAAGAATTAATATGCTAGGAAAATCTCTGACCAATGCCATCAAATCAAATCCTTTTTAGTCATATACTAAAAGAAGACACACACACACACACACACACACACACACAGTGGAATACTATGAAGCCATAAAGAAGAACGAAATGCTGCCATTTGCAACACTGTGGATCAACCTTGGATGTATTATGCTAAGTGAAATAAGTCAACAGAGAAAAACAAATATGGTATGATTTCACTCATATGTGGACTTTAAAAAAGCAAAACAAATGAACATTCACAATTAAATAAAGACAAACTCACAGATACAGAGAACAGACTAATGAGGGGTCTAGGAGGGGAAGAGAGTTGAGAGCGGGTGAAACGGGTGAAGGGGGTCACCTGCGTGGCGATAGATGGTAACTAGACTTGAGATGATGATCACTTTGTAGTGGATGCTGATGCCAGATTATGACGCTGTACACCTGAAACTTACATAATAAAAGAAGTCTTAAAAAAAGAAGAATCCACACAAAGTTACTTCCCTCACATTCTGCCTTCAGCAACCACTAGTAACAACCAAAACTTTTAAATTAGACTTTTGGTTTAGTGAAGAGAAATCCTTATCATATGTGGTATACTAACAGATCCAGAAAGAAATCCTATCATGTAAGATGGTAGGTACAGCTGTTATTTCCCCTGTATGTGGAAGTTGAGATCTAAAAGAGTCACAGCCATCATCCAGTCAGATCTATTTTTTTCCCCTTGCAGATGAAATCCAGAGATTAAAAAATGGAATTTGCTTCAGGCACAGTTGGGAAAAACCCCAGAACATCAGACTCAGTCTGGCGGTGTTTGCTCAATACCATGTTGCTGCCCACGGAGCAGGAAAGGAGGGCTCAGAAATCAAACTTCTGTGTACCTCCTGGGACTCTGTATGTTGTGTGTGTGTGTGTGTGTATGTGTAAGACAGACAGAGGAAGAAGGTGCCCACAAAGTCTTCCAACTATTTATCTACTTTTTTAAAAGCACTTCTGCACCTTATTGGGACAGGATTTTTATTTCCAAAATTCTATAAGGTAGCTTTGTCCACGCATGGCTGAACCAAATCTACTGTCAATGTGTGGACACATTAAACCAGGACACATTTGTGTGTCTGTATGATTGCTGAGAAAATTCAGAAACTTTCTTTGAAGAAGAGTTATTTAAAGGGAGAGAGAGTTTAGTAGCCATTAATCTATAATATTTGTTGAATGATGTTCTAAGAGGTATTAGGATTCTTAGACACATTCTAAGATTCAAACATAGACACAATTTCTTACAAATTTAATTAGGAATTGTCTGTGGTCCCCTCAATTTGGTCTCCAACACTTTTTTTCTAAAGTCTGTTTCATCTTCAGCTTCCACATGCTTACTCATTGATCGTGGAGTTGTGAAAAGTCATGTAGGGCTTTTCACCTGAGTAGACCAACTGTGAGACAAGTCTGGAAAAAAAAAATCACTATAGACTCCATATGTTCAGTTGTCAGGCTATATATTAGGTTTGAAAATGTTCACTGTATCTTTTCATGAGGCCCAATACCTAGTTACGCATATATAGTCAGGCAGTAAGTGTTACTCTTCTGTTGAAAATCCTTCGTGATTCCTTCTCCCTTTGGAGTAAGATTAATACTCAGGCTTGCCTTTAAGACCCAACTGCTTCTCTAATGATTGCTCCAAAGGCTTATGCCCCCTAATCAGGAACTGCCCAGAAATTCTCATACAGTTTAGCCTCTTCCCACTTCCTTGCCTTTGCAAATACTATACCTGAACGCCAGAATGACGTTTTTCCCCTCTACCCTCCTAACTTCTACTTTGAAACCTCTCTATGGAATCTTCTGGGATCTCCTCAGGTTGAGATAGGTTTTCTTCAATGTTTTTGGTACTCTCCAGACACACACACACACACACACACACTCGCGCGTGCACACACACAAGTGCGCCCATTGCTTCCTGTTGAAACTGCTATAGTGTATCTCACTGTATTCACTGTAAAACAGTTTCTGGCTCTCTGACAAGGAGACTAGAGATGCTTTCTGACCATGGTGACCTTCACACTGGTGCTTACTACATTTTTGTTGCACAAATGGAGAAGGGAGTAACCCTGATTCCACTCTAGAGCTCCCTGAGTGTGGGAAAGGAGTCAGCTGCGTTACAAGCCCTTCTGGGGAGCCCTCCTGTGGAGTTCAGAGGAGCAGATTTAGGCATTCGGAAAGCCGACATGATTCCTAGACCACCGCTTAATCATCTGTTTGTTAGGAAGACTCTCCAAGGGAACAGCAGTCACATTCTCCAACTGCCTTCAGACAATGGGAAAAAATATCAGGCAGTCTCAAATCCTGGGCCCTTTCTCAGTAAACATCATCTGTTGGAGACTCCTGTAGATACAAACGCTCCTTTGCTGTGGGCCGGGACTGGGTGGCTGAGGAGGTTTACACTGAGTGAATAAAACCTTGAAGCCCTAGTTTCTGGTTTTCTCCAACATGATAATCTAGACCCAGAGCCTTGACTGTCAACTCAGAAGAGAACATAGATGTGACCTTACCTTCCAAGATGCTAACCAGGTGCTGTTGTAACTGTAGATATGAAAGGCTACATCTGAGAAATCTTTGATACAATTAAAATGATTGAGAAGCTTTCCTTGTGGAGTTCAGGTGCCAAATAAATAGACAAACAGACACAGGTCAGACTTCTCAGAGGCCCTGCTGCTTTCCTGTCTTTGTTACTATTAATAGCATATAAGTACTTGCCACTTCAAAGGATGAAAGAGAATTTTGGTTCCTCTTAGAGAAGCAGTCTGACCTAGTGGTTAGGAAGGAAGGCTTGCTGGGTTTGATTCCTGTTCTCATTCACTGTGTCTCACTGATCAATTCAGTGCACCTCCTGATGCTCCACTTTCATGACTACACATACATAGACACACACATGCACAGACATGCTTTTATACCACAGTACTAAAGAAGCAATTTAATTCACACACACATATACACACAGAACACTTAGAACATTGTCAGCTGAATAACCATTCGGTGAAATTTAGTTGTTATTATTACGATCTAATGATGCAAAAGTATTAAGGAACGATTTCACCTTTGCAGCTTCTATTTCTTCAGTTACAATGAGATGTCTTGAGATATATTTGGTCATACCTGTGCCATAGAAGGATTTCTGAACTGAACTAATCCCACCTGTTCTAGTGATGGATCCCTTCACCTCATATGAAGTTATAAAAAATACCATGAAGTTAAAAATCATCCTTGTGCACTGATGCCAACTTCTGTTCTCCATGAAGGAAGACAGCACGTTTGAATAGTAATCCACAGGAAGAGGAATTATTCTCTACACCATCATGGATCATGATCATGTCCAACTGCTTTTTCAGTTTGCCCCCCATGTTATGGTCTTGCAATCAGAAAATAATGGCAGTATCCTGTGAGATAACTGAGTTAGCGCATGCTTATGTGAAAGTGGGTGAGATACACATGCACTCTATTGAAAACAACAGAGGCAGAGAATATAGTTATGAGTGTGTGTAATAAACGCAATCTTTGAACAACTGTTCAGCACCTGAGATGTGTTTAAAGTCCTTGAGTAGAAAATAAGTTGAACACTTTCACTGGGACCATGGAATAGGATACCTTCTCTGGAGGAGTTAAGTTACTAATTTTTTTTTTCTCAAGCAGTTCATCAGTGTCTTTGAGGGATATTGGATAAACAGAGAAAATGTGTCCCTGACAGACCCTATCAGAGTTAGGAAACTTATTCATTTCCAGAGCTTTCACTTTGATAATCTCCAAATACCATCACTAACCAAGCCTCCCACCTGTCAAAACTGTTTCTTTTTTGTTCTTAACTTATTTTGGTTTCATGGATGTCTGTGCAAACCAGACAGAAATGATAAATACTCCTCCAAGAAAAATGTACACACATGCATGCACAAAATTCTGCGTATTGATTTGTGGTTTCTATAGATGCTGTCATTTAAAAAATTCCTTTTTCATAGAATGATTTATTTTATCTGTAGTAAACAAATCAATTAATATTTAAAAAGACTTAACTACTTAATTTCTTTTTATAAAATGTGCTATTTAAAAACCTGACATATAACAGGCTCAAAAGATTTCAGATCTTTCACTTTTGTTTTACTAGGATCAGCAGTTTCAAAAACCTTTTAAGGTGTTTTTTTGAACACTTAGTTTCTAGGGAATTTTTTAATTTCTTTCTACTAGGAAAGTGCAGCAGGCATTGCTATATGCCTTCTTAGAAATATTTTATTATAATTCTATGAAGAAATAAGCAAAGAGACTGTAATGTTATTCCCATGTTAGTTTGTAATAAATAAACATTGATAAGCCACAAAACCTTGATCGTAATTCAGACTAGGACCCTCAAATATATTGATTTAGAAGAAATAAATGTACACAACTCCATAGCCACAGAGGAAAAATTTCAAAAATATGGAGAGAACAACCTTTTACAACTTACCTCCTATGGTATATAAACAACAATATTGATGAGCCAATCTATGCATTTCTATGTCTGTATTTTATTGTTTAAAGTTGGAACAGAGAAACTTCCTAAATACTTGAGGCAAGAATTTTCTTTGAATAAGTGTGGCAAAGAATATAAAAACACCTCTTACTCTTAGAGTAAAATCCTTAGAAAAGTTCATAAAACTTTATAATAAAAATCACCGTCTTATTTTTCCTTTGAGATCAATCACCATACACCAAGAGCAGCTAAGTTTATATTAATTTATTAAGGTTGCATATCATTTGTCATGAATAATAAATTATAGAAACCATAGCATCTTTATAAACTATTAAGTGTCTCATATTCACTTCCTAATGCTTACTGCAGTAACTATAAGAAATTTAGATTATGTTTTAACATTAGTCAGAAGATAAAAAAAAAACTATAAAATTTCTTCACAGCACTTCAGAATTATAAAGGACCTCATTATTTTAACTTTTGGGTAACCAGTTTGAAATGCATTAAAAACTCCTTGCAAACCAGAAGGTGGCGTACGGTTTCACCCAGATGCTGAAAATACTGCAGTTCCTTGAATTTATTCTTAGATCATATGGTGTACTTTTTAAGGCATTGTCACAAATGCAAATAAATAATCAATTACTGATCTTTAAAAAGAAAAAAAATCTACCAATAGACAACACTGAATGTTGGCAACACTTGGAACATTCAAATAAAAACCTCAGTAAATGATTGCAGCAGGGAATTCTCTCTCTTATTCCCCCTCTCTGTCCTCCCTCCTGCCTGCTCAGTTTGTTTAAGGGAAAAAAAAAAGTTCAGGTTGAATTTCAGTCCTAGGGCCTGACCAGGAGACCCTGGCTGCCAGTCTTTCACAGCCATCTGTCATCTTGTCATTATGTCTGTTCAGACTCTCCTCCTGACATCAGCGTCAGTCTTTTTCCTGCAGGGAGAGTTTTCCAATCCTTGCTGAAAGCACTTCTCCACTGGAACAGCACAGGCATGAAATTGGATGGAGTCTTTGTCACCAGTTCATTCTGTTCCTCTCCTGCCCCAAGTCCCGGAGTCTTGACGGAAGAGAAACTTACAAGGCAACAGCAAGATGCTGTGCGTGTCAGGGTCTTACAGACTCACTTGGTCTTTAAATGTCCATTCTTGGATAACGTCCTTATCCATCCTCTGGTCCTCAGTGAACTTTGATGGAATATTTCCGCAGTTTCAGAAACTGGAAAAGCTTGTCTTTTGTCCTCTTCTTCAGAGCCATGAGGGCTCGTGTCTTCTCCTCCAGGTCTTGATCTATGGCAAAAATGATCTTAGCTCGCTCCTCTGCTTTCTTGTCCCCGGAGTTTTTGAAGAGCCTCTGTAATGCTTCTTGGTCTATGTTTTCGAAGATGTTGCCCACAGCTTTCTTACGTGAGGCTGTGTCGAAGTGGTAGCCGTGGATGGACGGGCTGACTCGCAGCGAGGTGGACATGCTGAAGGCCGGGTGGCTTGGCTTGGCTTTCATGGATGGGGGATTCTTCGGGAATTCAGCTCCCAGGCTCTCCAGAGAGTCTGTAGCAAAATCATTCTGGGACTGCTATTTAAAGTGTGAACAAAGGCTCCAGGCTCAGATTACACTGGTGACATCAGAGTGATCTCAAGGAAGCATAATCACAGACCAGTTTAACAGTTGAGCTGCCAATATCCTGTTCTTGTGCGCAGTGTTACTGAAAGCTGTGTTCAACGATGGGGCAGAAATGAAGAAGGGGTTCTTTTTAATGCATCTGTGGCAACAGAATTACAGGTTTGGGCTCCTCTGTAGGAAAAAAAAAAACAGAGCTTAAACCAGAACAGCACAAAGCGAAGAAAAACACGGTGAAATCTTCTGAAAATCTTCCCAAACAACCAAAACAAAAGGTTCTGCCAGCCACTGGAAAGTTTTAAGTCCCAGAGAAGTTATAAAAGTACAGTCCAAACATTTGGTCAACCCACATCAGGGCCCTCTGGACTTCCCTAGGCAGGGCAACCCTGGAGCTATTGAGAAAAAGCTTAACAATCAAAGACTGTGATTTGGAGTCTGACTGTAGACTGGGGCTCAGACACTACAAAACGCTGACATGACACAGCCTGAGTCAGTGACCATTCAGAGACTGCGTCTAAGAGCTAATCTGCAATTACTGGATAAAGCTGTAATTTAATAAAAATAATGACAATAGACAATTTCTCCTGAGGCTTGTGTACATATCAACAGCAAGGTCAAAAAAGCCAGGAGGAAGAGTTAAAAGGTGCTTTACGTAAACAGCATGCAAAAGGGATGAATCGACTTTTCCTTTTCATATTTATTTTGGCTTCAGTCAGACACAGTCAAAGCAATACATTCTTTGCAAGATTTTGAGTCTGTTCTTTCCACATTCCACCATTCAGGCAGCCACTGTCCCAGTGATGGATGGAACACTTACATTCCGCCAAAGTTCAGTGTCAGCTTCAAAGTGCCCCCAGAGACGACCTCCTGCCAGGTCCTGGCATTCTCAAATACAGAGCTGGCCTTCATTTTCCTCACGTCTAGTCACCTGGAAAAATACACATGGACTTCCCTGGTGTTCTTGTGGTTAAGACTCTGCACTCCCAATGCAGGACGTACATGTTCGATCCCTGCGTGGGGAGCTAAGATCCTGCAAGCCGCACAGCATAGCCTTAAAAAAAAAAACTCACAAAGGGAGAGCATGCGGAGAACACACCTTCCTAGAAAACTGAATTAGGGGCACTTCTCATGTATTCACTCATTCACTCATTTATTTAAACAATATTTATTCAAGGTTGACTTCCAGCTGGGCCTCCCCCATGGCGCCGTGGTGAAGAATCCACCTGCAATACAGGAGCGACAGGAGCTGCAGGTTCAATCCCTGCGTCGGGAAGATCCCCCTGGAGGAGGGCATGGCTGCCCACTCCAGTATTCTTGCCTGGAGAATCCCACGGACAGAGGAGCCTGGCAGGTTACAGTCCATACAGTTGTAAAGAGTCAGACACGACTGAAGCAACTTAGTGCACGCGACTTCTAGCTAGAACCTTTC
The DNA here is from genome assembly GCA_024291935.2 of Okapia johnstoni. Taxonomy (NCBI): domain Eukaryota; kingdom Metazoa; phylum Chordata; class Mammalia; order Artiodactyla; family Giraffidae; genus Okapia; species Okapia johnstoni. Next base: position 30,298,961 of record CM044327.1, on the reverse strand, counting down.
TAGAGTTTGGAAATATAACAGGGAATCACACTAGATCAAGTAAAAAACAAAACTTCCCTAACTTACCTTCCTGGAGTTTACATTCTTCTGGGAAACAGACAATAGGAAAGGGTGCATTTGTAGTCTAGATGACATCAGAAGGTAATGCATGAAGCAGGTTGTGCAGGAGAGGTGGGGGAGGGTTAGAATTTGCTTAGGAAGTTCAGGGAAAGCTTCTCAGTGTGACCTTGTGCAAAGACCTGACAGAGTAGGCTGTGCAGACACCTAGACGAAGGGTGTTGTAGGCAGAGGAACAGCAAGTGTGGAGGCCTGAAGATACGAGCACGGGTGGAATGAGGAAAGACAGCCATGAGGTCAGCGTGGCTGGGGCAGAACTAACAAAGAAGACTGAGAAGGCAACTTGGGGTGAGAAGGCAGGCGAAAGAGGGCGGGGCAGACAGAGTACACCCCCCAGGCTTTCTCACGAATTTCCTTTGGACTTTGTAAAACATTGGTGGTGCTGGTTGTTTGGTCGCTAAGTCGTGTCCAACTCTTTGCGACCCCATGGACTGTAGTCCACCAGGCTCCTCTGTCCATGGGATTCTCCAGGCAAGAATACTGGAGTGAATTGCCATCTCCTTCTCCAGGGGATCTTCCCAACCCAGGGGTCGAACCTGAGTCTCCTATGTTGCAGGTGGATTCTTTACCAACTGAGCTACCCCTTTGGGGAGTTTGGCGCTGAGAAATAACATGATTTAACTTATAACTAAAAAAGAAGGGGCTTCCCTGGCTGCCCGGCGGTTAAAGCCCACCAGGCTCCTCCGTCCACGGGATTTTCCAGGCGAGAGTACTGGGGTGGGTTGCCATCGCCTTCTACTGTATATAAAATAGACGACCAATAAGGACCTGCTATATAGTACTGTTCAATATTCTGTAATAATCTATGCATGAAAAGAATCTTTAAAAAGAGTGGATATATATATACACGTACAAGTGAATCCCTCTGTTATTCACCTAAAACTAACAAAACATTGTAAATCAATTGCATTTCACTAAAAAGTAAAAATAGTTATTATTAGAGCAATAGTATTTTTACTGAATTTTTATTTTGTGGCATGCAGAGCACCAAGAAATTGACATTACCCATGTTAACTGTCATCGCTCAAGGTTTCATAAACATTTTCATGCTCTGCCCTTTGTTGAAGTGACTCATGTAGGCTTGTGCTTTTTATCCTCTTTTTACTAATTAATCACAAATTTTGATTCCTAACCTACCACTGTCCTCTGAAGTATAGACTCATTTATTTAAATAACTGCATAATTACTTCATGGCAAATAGATGGGGAAAAAGTGGAAATAGTGGTAGATTATATTTTGGGGGACTCTAAAATCACTATGGACAATGACTGCAGCCATGCAATTAAAAGACACTTGCTCCTGGGGAGGAAAGCTATGACAAATGTAGACAACTTATTCAGAAGCAGAGACATCACTTTGCTGAGAAAGGTCTGTATAATCAAGCTATTGTTTTTCCAGTAGTCATATACGGATGTGAGAGTTGGACCATAAGGAAGGCTGAGCACCAAAGAACTGATGCTTTCGAACTATGGTGCTGGAGAAGACTCTTCAGAGTCCCTTGGATTGCAAGGAGATCAATCCAGTTAATCCTAAAGGAAATCAACCCTGAATTCCTTGGAAGGACTGATGTTGAAGCTTCAATACTTTGGCCACCTGATGCAAAAAGGTGACTCACTGGAAAAGACCCTGATGCTGGGAAAGATTGAAGGCAGGAGGAGAAGGGGATGACAGAGGATGCGATGGTTGGATGGCATCACTGACTCAATGGACATGAGTTTGAGCAAACTCCGGGAGATGGTGAAGGACAGGGAAGCCTGGCGTGCTGGGGTCCATGGAGCTGCAGAGTTGGAAACGACTGAGGGACTGAACAACAAAAACAACCAAGAGCAGGGATCAGATCCACTCTTCTCTTTATGTGTCTGAAGCTCCTGAGTCACTTAATGTGCTTTCGTAGTAGTGTTAAATAACATGTGTGACTCTATTTAATTTTTTATGCCAGCCCTGTGGGGTAGGAACTATTGCAATCCTCGTGGGACCAGTAAAACAAGTGAGGCAATAGTACTTTGCTCCCTGCTGTAGGATGAACATCCTCTTCTCCCTCCAAAAAAGTCCATGATCTAAACCCTAGAACCTACAAGTACAGGCCAAAAGCAACTTTATATCGAAAGAAAGAAAGAAAAGAAAGTGAAGTCGCTCAGTCGTGTCCGACTCTTTGCAACCCCATGGACTGTAACCTACCAGGCTCCTCTATCCATGGGATTCTCCAGGCAAGAGTACTGGAGTGGGTTGCCACTTCCTTCTCCAGGGGATCTTCCTGACCCAGGGATCGAACCCAGGTCTCCCGCATTGCAGGCAGACGCTTTACACTCTGAGCCACCAGGGAAAAAGAAATTTAAAGGGCAAAAGGAAGTTTGTAGGCGTAGGTGGATTAAAGATCTCCAGATGTGGAGGCTATTTTGATTACTATGTGGTTGGCCCATGTAATTGTAAAAGTCCTTATAAGTCAGAGGGCAGAGAAGATGTGACGGACTTTGAGGATGGAGGGATGGGGCCATGAGCCAAGGAAGACAGGCAGCTCCTAGAAACTGGAAAATTCAAAGAGACAGGTTCTTATATAGATTCTAAGGAAGAAGCACATCACCATAGACCCATTTTTGACTTGAGATCTCTTGAACTATAAGACAATAAGTCTGTATTGTTTTAACCCACTAAATTTGTGACAAAAGGAAATGAATTCACTCTGTAGATCCCTCAGCTGTGATGAGATGGCTTGAACCCAGGGCTCTCTGACTCCAGAGCCCACGATGTTAAGCTCTCTACTGGAACTGCTATCAAATCAACTGCAAGCTCTCTCTTCCAAAAAACCTGAGTAATGTTCCCACATGACACTGAGCAGGTCTCCTTGAGGACTGCCTAAAATCATTCAGATGAATCTGAGAGATTAAGGCGCTTCAGAATTGTTTAGAGGACAAGACCATCCACAGGGAAACAAGGTCCGTTTCTGTTTCCCAGAAATGTGACACAAGACTTTAGATTGTGATTTGCTGATGCTCTTGGCCAAAGGTAACTCCATATGTGCTTGGAAAGACTTTTGCTGCTGTCACTCTATTCTTTCCCTTCTTTGTATAAATATTTTCAGTGGATGATGTGGACAACAGACTCTAAAAAATGATTGACAGTGATTCACAAGTTGCGTGAGAATGGGATGGTACCATATAGGTAGGTACCTTCCAGGAAAAGATTTGGGAAAACAAAGGGAAAGAACAAAATGTATCAAGTGACATGTGATGTGAGTTCAATTCCTGGTTTGGGAAGATCCTCTGGAGGAAATGGCAACCCACTCCAGTATTCTTGCCTGGGAAATCCCATGGACTTAGGAGCCTAGCCGGATACAGTCCACGGGGTCACAAAAGAATCATACGCAACTTAGCAACTAAACCACCACTACATGCATAGTTTTCTTCGTATATCTAAATTATTCTTCATAACAATACTGGAGTACTTATTACTGACCTCCATTTTCACCACAAACAAAGAATTGGGGTAAACAATCTGTCCAAAGTAAATGGTAAAACCGGAATTCATTTCCAGATTTTTTTTCTTATCCTCAAAATCTCTTCAGGGGAAGGTTTTCCTGACCTTATTCTGGGCTACTTGCCACTATTGTTTGCTTCAACAAGACTCTAGATTTACCTTTTCAGATAAAAAATACTATAAATTATTTTATTTATAACTTTTTAAAAGTTTATTTGACATGGACCATTTTTAAAGTCTTTACTGAATATGTTACAATATTGCTTCTGCTTTATGCTTTAGATTTTTGACCACAAGGCATATGCAATCTTAGATTCCTGACCAGGGATCGAACCCTCACTCTCTGCGTTGGAAGGCCAAGTCTTAACCACTGGACAACCAGGGAATTCTTTTAATTATATTTTTAAAGGGCCAAAGATATTCAGTATAGTGATTGGTACAGAGAATGTATCTAAAGAATACTTATTGAATTATTACATGAAGAATTGAATGAAAATAAGCATATAGAATTTACCTCAATCCTGTTTTGTATTCCAATTTTTCTCCCTGGCAATCTCCTGAAAATGAAGACTATAGAAGCCAGAAACTAGAAATTTGTACCTTGCACTTTCATTGAATTATCCCTGGACATTTTAACAGCAAAAATTTCATACTGCATTATAATTTGCCAGGTGCTTTCACATATATTACTTCATTCGACTTTCACAACATCACTAGCATTATCATCCCTATTTTGCAGATGAGAAAACTGAGCATAACAGAAGTTAAGTAAGTTTCCCCAAATCTTGGAGCTAATTAAATTATAGAATCAGCCCTGGAACTCTCGTGTTTTGTTTTTTTTTTTAAATCTTTAAATCTTATGTTTTTTTCCTACTATTGTGCAGTTTCCTAATTACTGCTCATTATTTATTTATTCCTTATAGTTTGAAATTTTTTCTCTACTTTCTTTCATTTTCTTCGGTTAGGATATAGTTGCTTTACAATGTTAGATTAGTTTCTGATGTACATCACAGTGAAGCAACTATATGTATACACATATTCCATCCTCTTGACCCTCCCTTCCGCCTCCCCCTAACCCACCCCTCTAGGTCATCACAGAGCACCAAGGCGAGCCCCCTGTGCCATCCAGCAGGTTCCCACTGGCCATCTACTTAACACACAGTAGTGTGTATCTATCCATCCCAGTCTCCCAATTCATTCCCCTATCTGACCTCATGTCCACACATTCGTTCTCTACATCTGCATCTCTAGTCCTATCCTGCAAATAAGTTCATCTGTACCATTTTTCTTGATTCCACATACATGTGTTAATATATGACATTTGGTTTTCCCTTTCTGGCTGAAGTCACTCTGTATGACAGACTCTATGTCCATCTGCATCGTTACAAATGAGCCAATTTCACTCCTTTTATGGCTGAGTAGTATTCCATTGTGTATATGTACCTCATCTTTATCCATTCATCTGTCAATGGACACTGAGGTTGTTTCCAGGTCCTGGCTACTGTAAATAGTGCTGCATGTTTTTTTATGCCTTTATTCATCGACTTACAGATTCAGTCACAAACACACTATTGAATGCTGACTGTGTGCCATGAGCTTGAGGAATAAGTAGGCTGGGGAAATGGGCATGGTCCCTGTGTGTGTGGAATGAAAGATACTTTAGATGGAGAAGTAAATATACCAATATGTGGAGAAGATTGTATAAATGCTAGAAAATGAAAAGCCTCAGGTGATATAAAGGAGGAAACAAGGTGAGGCTTCATTGAAATTGTTTGAGTCATAAGAAGTCTTTTTTGAAGAAGAAACGTTTAAGCTGAGACTTCAATTGAATGTTGACATGAACAAGGAGAGGGCATAGTGGGGAGCTTTGCATGCAGAGGGAGTCCTGTGCAAAGGCCCTGGGGTGGGAATGAGCTTGAAGGACAGGAAAACAGACACTAGAGACAATGCAGGTGGAAATAGAAACCAGTAAGGCCAGGAGAGGACAATGATGCAACTCTGGTAGGTGGGACCAAATGATGGAGAGGGCTGATGACCAGGGTGAAGACTTAAAATCTTATCCAAAGTGCCATGGGCTGTCTTTAAAAGGTTATACGCATAGAAGGGAAACAGCTAGGTTTTTCTAATTTAACTATTTAAATTACTTTTTGGGCCATCAGAGACAACTAAAGAGAACAATTATGGTTTCATATGGTTAAACAGATTTTTCTAAATGTAGTTTGGAAATAAACTCAAACGGACTTGGTGAAGAGTTGAAAAGGGGATGGGCTAAGTATCAGGGGTTACTCCCAGATTAAGTCTTGGACTCCTTGATGGAGATGGTTGAGCTGGAGAAGGTGAAAGTTGAGAGGTTTCGGGAGAAAAAACAAATTCAGTTCTGTATATAGTAAATCTGAAATGCCTAGAAAAAAGTCAAGAATATAGTTAAGTATATGAACCTAGAGCTCAGAGGAGAGGTCTGAAATGTAGCTTTCTTTATTTTTTCTCGGTAATAACTGTCAAGAAATCAACATTGCTTGCAGCTTTCTTTACCCTATTTACACATAAATCCAGAATCTAGAACAATGTCTGGCACAAAGTAGAATTCATGTAAATAGTTTTAGGATTATTTTGCATAAGGAAAATTGCTGAGGCCCACAGAGGGCTGAATAACATGTGAAAACAATGGTTAATGGTCAATGGTCACATAGGTGACTTCTTTTCATTGGACACTGAAATTCCTTTCATTTTTCTATACTTGACAACTGAAATGGTCATTCTCTTCAGTAATTGCCTTGAAGGCCTTTATTTAATTCTGTGTGTGTGTGTGTGTGTGTGTGTGTGTGCGTGCGTGTGTGCACTCTGTCATGTCCAACCGACTCTTTGTGACCCCATGGACTGTAGCCCACCCAGGTCCTCTTTCCATGGAATTTCCCAAACAGAAATACTGGAGTGGGTTGCCATTTCCTTCTCCAGGGGATCTTCCTGACCCAGGGATTAAACCTGTGTCTCCTGCTTTGGCAGGTGGATTCTTAACCACTGAACTACCTGGGAAGCCCTATTGTATTACACATGGTTGCATAAAACCTATACTAGATTTCCATTTCTTCTGTAGTGGTTAATCCCTTTTTATTTCTGTAAACTCTATTAAATGTATTTTCAATCTTTAATTATTGCTGATGAGAAAGAATGACAGTTTTTTTTTAAGAAACTTTGAGTCTGACATTTCCTTTCCATCATACAGAAGAACAAATTAAGCATTCCGAAGCAATAAAAATTTCAAGAAAGAAAAAAATCAAAACAAAACAGACAAATGTTTTCCCAAAACCTTTCAGTTGAAATGGGGTGGGGGGTGGGGGGAAATCCACAACTTTATTGCAAAGAACGGCTGTCGAGACCAGTTTTTTTAAAAGTGCTGCTTTTTAAAGGGTGCTTTTGCATGTGAAATGAAACAGCTGTCTTTACTTAAGCCACTGTCTATATTTGCACAGTCTCCTAAAAAAAGGAACTGAAGATAAGGTTTTCTTCTTTAACGTTGTAATTAGCTGTTCAGATTCAGATACTGAACTCCTGGTATTAATAGCTTCTTTCAAAAGGAAGCAGTTGTGAACATAAACTAACATGTTTTTCTCAGGAAGTGAGCATGAGATATTTATACGTATTTATAGTAGCGTGTGTTGCCATAATCTATGACTAAAGCTAAAACAAGTCTTTACCAACCATCTCCTTCCACTTGCTCCCTCCCCCTCAGTGCATGCTTCTAGCTCAAGTTGAGACACTGGTGGGTTTCGGGTTTTCTCTAAATGGAGCTCTGTAGAGAAAGGAGAACTCCTGGCATGTGCTTCTCAGGTTTTATAAGTAGCGTAGCAAAGGATACACGTGGCCACTCCGAAAGGCCCTTCTCGACTTTCGTTTCCTGAGAAGGATACAGTCACACCAGGCTCCCCTCTCCCCGGACTAACCGAATTCTGTCTGACTTTCTGAGAACTGTATGCAGCCCAAACCCATGAAGGATACAGAGAAACCTGGCCACAAAACTTCTCAAGGCCACTGAAGGACAACTGGACCCTTGAAATTCTTCATAAGGTGAAGCAAAGGTCCCTTAGCAGGATGACATATATCTCGGTTTAGATATTGAAAGGTTACTAAGTGTAACAAAAAGCAGGCTTATCTGCTTATCTGCACAAAAGTGCCTAGTGGTAGAAATATGATCAATGCAATAGACAAGTTCCAGGGAGACAGATTTTGACTCAGTGTAATTAAAGGCATTTATTTAATGCCTTTACATTAAATAATGTAATTCAAGTACAGTCAGGACGATCACTTGGTAGGCATATCTTAGAGGACTGAAAGCTGTGGGAACAGACCAGGGCTTGGTTTTATATTTATTCTATTTATTCTGCATGATCTATAGCTTGTGTTACCAAGTTACCCACACATACAAAAGTGTGAAACATTTTTGTTTCAGTTATTATATATAAGAAATGTATATGTTTCATGTATATATAAGTAATGTACATATACCCCTGAAACACATTTTTTAACAATGTATATTTTAAGATCAAATTTGCATAGTGATTTAGAAGAATCAATATCACACAGTGAAAAGTTTATCATAAACTAAATGCAACAGCAAGAGGAAACAAAATCTTGTGTCTGTATTACTAAGGTCTTTACAATAAACTATAGTGTACAGTTCCATAACAATTTTTCATTCTATTTTATTGTATCTGTTCTTTAAAAAAATGGCTGGTTACAATCCATTAAGTTGACTTCAAACTCACTAATGCCACAAGTTACAGTTTGAAAACCATTGGACTAGACAATTTTAATGACTCTTGATGCTAAGTGGAAGAGATTGTGACCTCTGGTTCAGTAAGCTTTTACATATCAGTTGTTGCTTTGTGGCTGTGTTACTGTTTTTGAAATATGAGTACGGGAAAGATTTTAGCATAAACTCTCTGAAATAGTAGACAGTCCAGTACAGCTGCCATCACTAGAATTATTTGGGCAATATTTTTTTTTAATGTCTCTAGAACTAGGTAGTAGAATCACATAAAAATATATCAGTAGTTTAGACCAAAAGAGCAGCCATTCATTCATTTTTTTCGTTCATTTAATGCACCATAAGTTTATTTTATTTCAAAAGCCTCCTGTCCACTTTGCTATGTTCTAAAGAAACAAATACTATATTTGCTTATTAGTCCTGTTGCCTGCAAACATACCAAAGTGTTCCCTCTTCCATTTTACAGGGATAATCAGATAGAAACTGGAGAACCAAGCATTTAAAAAGGGAGCCACGATACAGGATAAGGATGGTGCTGCTGGGTGTGGGGTAGAGGTCAAGAATAGCCTTGAATGGAAGAGACACAAACTTGGAGATTGGGATTGACGTATACACGCTACTATGGGGTTGGTCAAAATGTTTGTTCAAGTTTTTCCGTAAGATGTTGCAAAAAACTGTGTGTGTGTGTGTGTGTGTATGTATATATAGCTATAGTAACTAATAAGGACCTACTACACAGCACAAGGAACTCTACTCAATACTCTGTGAATGACCTATATGAGAAAAGACTAAAAAAGTGTGGATATATGTGTATATATACCTCAGGCTTCCCAGGTGGTGCAGTGGTAAAGAATCCACCCTCAAATGCAGGAGACACAGGTTTGATTCTTGGGTCAGAAAGATCCCCTGGAGGGGAAATGACAATCCACTCCAGTATTCTTGCCTGGCAAATTCCACGGACAGAGGAGACTGGCAGACTACAGTCCAGGGGGCCTCAAAGAGGTGGACATGACTTAGGGACCAAAAAACATGACTGACTCACTTTGCTGCACAACACACACTAACAAACGTTGAAAATCAAGTATACTCCAATAAAAATGTAAAAAAAAAAAGAGAGAATAGGCTGGAGTGAAAATTAACAAAGTAGATCTCAGCTGAAGCCCATTTTCAAATGCATGAAGTGAAAAACTGACCCTTTGTTAATTTCCTGTTTGTCGACACTTGAATATGACAGTTTCTAAAATGCTGGAAAAGTTGCCCAGCTGCTGTACAATCCAAGCTCCTGTCTCTCTAGATAAATTTACTTTTCTACTCAAGCAGGTCAAATCTAAGTTTTCAGACAGCCCGGAAAGGGAGGGAAAGCAGCATTGAATGTATTCACATGAGTTTCAAGATCGTGTGGACTCAGTAAGAATTTACGATGGATTCTATGACTCAAATGCAGAGGAAAACAGATCATGGTCCCCGAACTTGGTCAATTTTTGTTTTGAACTTTGAAGAATCGGTCCACAGTCGTTGAAGAAGACTGATCAAATGTTTACTGAGCCCTTTAGACTGTATTAACTTTCCTATAATCAGCCTTTAAAAAAAAAACAAACCTGGCATCAATGTACTATGTTGTCTTTTTCTTTTCAAGGCACAGTGCTCTACACGAGCTCTCAAATCTTGTCAAGTTTGTTTCTAGTTAATTATGTTCTAAGTTCTCATGTGCATTAATAAATCTTCTAGTGAAAGCAGCATCTTCTGTAGGCAGGTCAGGAAGCAACAGTTAGAACTGGACATGGAACAACAGACTGGTTCCAAATAGGAAAAGGAGTATGTCAAGGCTGTATATTGTCACCCTGCTTATTTAACTTATATGCAGAGTACATCTTGAGAAACTCTGGGCTGGAAGAAGCACAAGCTGGAATCAAGATTGCCAGGAGAAATATCAATAACCTCAGATATGCAGATGACACCACCCTTATGGCAGAAAGTGAAGAAGAACTAAAGAGCCTCTTGATGAAAGTGAGAGAGGAGAGTGAAAAAGTTGGCTTAAAGCTCAACATTCAGAAAACTAAGATCATGGCATCTGGTCCCATCACTTCATGGGGAAACAGTGGAAACAGTGTCAGACTTTATATTTTGGGCTCCAAAATCACTGCTGATGCTGATTGCAGCCATGAAATTAAAAGACGCTTACTCCTTGGAAGGAAGGTTATGGCCAACCTAGATAGCATATTAAAAAGCAGAGACATTACTTTGCCAACAAAAGTCCGTCTAGTCAAGGCTATGTTTTTTCCAGTGGTCATGTATGGATGTGAGAGTTGGACGGTGAAGAAAGCTGAGTGCTGCAGAATTGATGCTTTTGAACTGTGGTGTTGGAGAAGACTCTTAAGAGTCCCTTGGACTGCAAGGAGATCCAACCAGTCCATCCTAAAGGAGATCAGTCCTGGGTGTTCACTGGAAGGACTGATGTTGAAGCTGAAACTCCAATACTTTGGCCACCTCATGCGAGGAGTTGACTCATTGGAAAAGACCCTAATGCTGGGAAGGATTGAGGGCAGGAGGAGAAGGGGACGACAGAGGATGAGATGGTTGGGTGACATCACTGACTCAATGGACATGGGTTTGGGTGGACTCCGGGAGTTGGTGATGGACAGGGAGGCCTGGCGTGCTGCAATTCATGGGGTCTCAAAGAGTCGGATATGACTGAACGACTGAACTGAACTGAACTAGTGATAAAAATGAGTTGAACTGATGTGCTGTCAGAGCCATGTCCTCTGTTCTATCTTACAGATTTTGTGGCCAGACTGACAGCACCTCGTCTATTTCACAGATGGGGTTCCAGGAGGGGAGACAACTTTCTGAGGGATATAAGCTGTTTCTGGTGGTCCAGCAAAGGTTAAAACAAACCAGCAGCTGATCTGAAATTGGAGTGGTGGACAGATTTGTCTTGACTATTTCAGATGCTCCTTCCTGTTTCTTTCCAGGTAACAAATGCCCCTCCTTCCATTCAAGCCTACTCTCCAACAGGATTGAGAATCAGCACTTTATACTTCAAAGCAATAAGGAATAACTTTCTGTACTTTTTAGAGAGAGGTATTTGCATTTACACCTTGGTTCCCTTCTGAGTCATGCAGACCTTCCTGGAGTCAATGCGTCAATGAAACACACAGTCAGTTCTCCTTCCTGGTCAGTTTCTACTCAGCTGCTTGACTAGTATCCATATAGGATTATATACCTGAGCAGTGATGGTTATCAATAAATCACAAAGTATATCATGCTAAGTGTCTAGCATGCTGCACACTGATTTTTTTTTTTTTTTACTCTTAATAGGAAAGATGCAAAGCCCCAGGATGAGCCACACATGCTTGAACTATGGGGCTTCTGTCTCCAATTCCCAGCTCCCTCCAGCCTTCTGTTTGTCTAACCTTAAAGCACTTCAGGACACCGTGTTCCCGGACCTTCCTCTGGTCCAATCTGGCTCCACATCCCAGAGGGGACTTCAGCTCTTGGCTGGTGTGTCCACTGGCTTCTAACTCAGAAGGAAGCAGCTGGGAAGCACGGCCAGAGGCTGCAGCCCCAGCAGCTGTGCGGTTATGGCTCACTGGCCCTTTGTGCTCCCCTCTGACTCCCAAACCCCTGGGGTCCATCAGAAAGGTTCATACTGTGCAAAAAGGAATCCTGCTGTTTTGGCTTCCTCACCTTCCTTCCTCTTTGCACTCCTGGCAGGAAGTCACTGACACACGCTGCCACTTAAAAAAATTAATGAAGAATCGTGGAATGCTGCCTAAATCTTGAATTTAGTTTAATGTTCGGCTTGCCTTAGTGTTAGTCGCACAGTCGTGTCCAGCTCTTTGCGACCCCACGAACTGTAGCCCACCAGGCTCCTCTGTCCATGGGATTCTCCAGGCAAGAAGACTGGAGTGGGTTTTGCCATTCCCTTCTCCAGGGGATCTGCCCCACCCAGGAGTCCAACCCAGGTCTCCAGCATTGCTGGCCAATTCTTTACCATCTGAGCTAGAAGCCACGAACACTGTGAAAGGCATCAGATGTGTTGTCTATGTAGCAGGATTTTGACAATGGCCTTGTCATGGGACCCCTAACACGTAAAGCCAAATATGTCACTGCATTTTAGAGCTGAGAGGGGATGCAGAGTCTATCAGAAAAGAGATGTAAGTCAGAGTCCTGGCCCTCGGGTTCCATTCACCCTCTGTCTGCAAAGCTTGGTAGTTCTTGGAGCCCTGCAAGGCTGTAGTGGACCCAGGACTCCGTATTTCAGAGACTCCCTGGACTGCAAGAGGTCATGAAACACCTGACCAGCTGTGTGCGGCTCCTGGTTCAGGCTCCTCTGTCACCACTATAAACAGGAAGCTGGACGTGCTCCTGATTTTGTCCCTACAAGCCTGGGCGATGCTTCTGTATTGTCTTATCACTTATTTTTTATTTTGATGAGAGAGGTGGGAGAAGGCATATTCATTTCTCTTTTAGAAAAATTCTGGAGAAAGGTTAAAGTCTGAAAAAGTACTATGTGAAATGTAGCACTAGAGGATGACCAGAACTAGTCAGGGTTCTGGCAGGCAGGGCTCTGGGCAGAGTGAAGAGGGAAGGGAAGTCATGTTTCAGAGGCTCCTCCCATTCCAAGCAGCTTTCCTACTCTTTACAAATCAACAGAGTCCTGTGAAATTGGGAGTTGGCTATTTGTGGAAAGTGAGGTTAATTTACTAAGTGAATGCACAGAGTCTTGTTTTGTATTTGGATCTATCTGAATCCAAAACCAGGGAGAGCCTGTGCATGAAACTGCTACATCCCCCATGTTGCTTTGGGCCTCACTTTTGTTTCTTCCTCTTCTTTTCTCATAAGCCTACATTCATGGTAGACTTTACCAGATTTATACCTATATCCTATGTACTGTTGCTACTGTTTAGTCACTAAAATATCCCTATGTATTATTGTTGCTGTTTAGTCGCTAAGTCTTTGCGAACCCATGGACTCCAGGCTCCTCTGTCCATGGGATTTTCCCAGCAAGAATACTGGAGTGGGTTGCCATTTCCTTCTCCAGGGGATCTTCCTGACCCAGGGATTGAACCTGGGTCTCCTATATTGCAGGAGGATTCTTTTCACTGAGCCACTGTGCATTCTAAGATGCTTCAGTCATGTCCAACTGTGTGACTCTATGGACTGTAGCCTGCCAGGCTCCTCTGTCCATGGGATTCTCCAAGCAAGAAGACTGGAGTGGGTTGCTGTGCCCTCCTCCAGGGATCAAACCCACGTCTCTTACTTTTCCTGCACTGGCAGACAGGTTCTTTACCACTAATGCCACCTGGGAAGCCTATCTATGTGTATACCTGTATTTATGTTAGAGCTTCCCTGGTGGCTCAAACTGTAAAGAATCCGCCTGCAATGCAGGAAACCCAGGTTTGATCCCTGGGTCAGGAAGATCCCCTGGAAAAGAGAATGGGAACCCACTCCAGTGTTCCTGCCTGGAGAACCCATGGACAGAGGAGCGATCATCTCTCTCTCTCTATCATCTATCAATCTCTATGTATGAAATCTGAAATCATCCTCCCAACAACTTGTTGACCCCATGAGGATTAAGTCTTCGGGAAGCAAGTATCACACAGAACACTGGGCAGCTGAGATGGTATGGTAGTCCCAGCTCTGTGGGATTCGAGTGCCTGCCTTTTCCCACTGTGTTGGTGCTGACATTTGAAAGAGCAGGTAACACATGTCAATAATTTGGCAGCTGCACTAAACCCAAGAGAGCGTAGAGGGCAGGGCGCTGTGTTAAGACACGTAAGTGGAATAAAGAGGGAAGGAGAGTTGTGCCTCAGATGGACCATCTGACAGGGTTTAAGAAGATGGAGAACATCTATTTCAAATGCTGTTCACATGCTTCCTCCATATTACGGCCCCGCAGTTTCTCCACTCAAGAATATGTACCAGTGGAGAAGACAGCACAGGAAAAAAAGCTAAACTCGACCTCTGCTCCACAAGCTTACTTCTGTCCACGTCCATCTTCTCTCAGGCAACCATACTAGGATCCACCCCAGGGCTCTTCGCCGTTCCACCTGTCTCCTGTCTCCTTACATCCAGGTCAGTGGGTTCTGATGCACCAGCTTCTCAGGGCAAATCTCACTAACTTCTGCCACCACCAGTTTCAACACCAGTCATTTTTCTCTGGGATTGCCACACAATTGTATTCACTCTTCTCGTGTGTAACATCTAGTGTTTCCTTTACAGTACAGATCTCATCTTAGGTTTTTTTTTCTCCTGTGAATAAAAGCCCTTCAGCAGCTTCCCTGATGGTTCAGTAGGTAAAGAATCTTCCTGCAATGCAGGAGACACAGATTCGATCCCTAGGTTGGGATGATCCCCTGGAGAAGGGAATGGCAACCCACCCCAGTATTCTTTCCTGGAGAATTCCACGGACAGAGGAACCTGTCAGGCAAAATCCGTAGGGTCACAAAGAGTCAGACACGACTGAAATGACTTAGCATACATGCACCCACACAGCTTCACGCTGAAGAAAGTAAAACCTGAACATCTTATGTGAACGTGTGTAGCTCAGCCCATAGGGCCTGTGTTCACATGTACGGTCTTAGTTTCTCTCTCTCCTTCTCTCTTTTTCTCTCCGTGTCAGGAGGAGCGCTCCAGCCCTGGGACTTTATGCCCACTGCATAGACCCATTTCTTCTTCCCAGATTGCCAGGTGAGCTTCCCTGGTGGCTCAGCTGGTAAAGAATGCAATGTGGGAGACCTGGGTTCGATCCCTGGGTTGGGAAGATCCCCTGGAGAAGGGAAAGGCTGCCCACTCCAATATTCTGGCCTGGAGAATTCCATGGACTATAGCCCATGGAGTTACCAAGAGTCAGACACGACTTTCACTTTCTTCCTTTTTCCATCAGTCAGATTCTAGTTCTACTGTTCTCTTTCCATAGGAGCCTTCTCTTAGCATTTATTATGGATTGAATTGTGTCTCCTATAAAGACATGTTACAGTTCTAACCCCCTAGTGTCTTTTGATGTGACAGGATGTATTATATAGATAAGATTTTGTATCCATTAAGGGATATATAATATGTTTCAATGTGAATCCTACAGCAAAGGTCTGAATTTGAACCAATAAAAATAATTAATAAAAAATTGAAAAAACAAATTGAGTTACATGTATCAAGTGAGAAAATATGATTAATTTACTTTTAACTGTCTCCAGTTTTAAGAACTCAAACAGGCCAGGCCCAAACAAACGAGTTTTCCTATGACATGGCAAAAATAAGTTCATGTTTGAATCTGAGTTTAAGTTTGGCTAAAATGAGTATGGCAGTTTGTGCTCTGATTCCTCATGTGTGCTTAATTCAGTTTCTTCTGACATCACTTTTGTTTCCTAAGTATAAAGCATTGCAGATGTATTGAGTATCATATCAACAGATGAGTCCTAATGTAGAAAAATCAAGTTTGTTCCCTTCGGCAAAGTTTAGGCTTCAAGACTCAAACCCCTCTGATTTCAGTCACGATGTACCACATAATCACGGGTAAATAACCCTAATTTTCTGAGCATGACATATTGTTTTTCATGGCATTTGTTTTCTTTTAAAAATCATCATCAAAGTAATAGAGGTTTAAAACAACAATATATAAAATGCAAAAAGAGAACACCAAAAATATAAATCAGTTCCAGTCTTACCAGCTTCAAATAACAGCTATTAACATATTAGTTTATTTTCTTCCAGTTGGTTTTGTGTCTACATATTTAAAAACAAAATATGAGCATGTAAATATGGGTGTGTTTCTCATAAAATTAAGAACATATGGTATACAGTATATAGATTTTGTATTTTACTTTCATTGGTGGTTATATAAATACTGGTTTCTTTTATTCACAGTCTATGCAAATTTTTTTAATGTGTGAATATGACATTAAAAGGTTGCCCAATATTTAATGACATGAATACTCTATAAATCAGCAGTCCATTGTTGAAAGTCTAACCCCTTGCTAATTTATAAATGATGTTTCTGTGAAGATTGCTGTCTGTAAATCTTTGTGTCTCTAGCTTTGGAACATGGTCTTTCCATGAGTTTTTCCCACCATGGCAACTGTTTTCTAAGAGAGAGTTCTCCTAATGCTCTAAGAGATCCAGACTGAAACGACAAGGCTGCTTGTGAGTTCAAATGTCATTCCTCCACATTCTCCTGGCTGAATCATTAAAATCAGCACAGAGTCAGGGGAAGGAGAATTCAAGAAAGTGAGATGCTGAAATAAAGTTGAACGTCTGCTTTTAAACAGGATTTTGGAAAGACGTAAAGAAGTTAGGTCCTGCTGGATTTGAAAATAAAATTGCTTCTTATCCTCAGCTTTGTTCCATCTTTTGATGGAGGAATGGCTAAGTCAGGTTCCAGAAGACCATGTGGGATGAGAGATACTATCATGGCTATTCTAGGTCACAGTCAGTCATATACAAATTACACTCACACTTTCTTCATGATCCCTAAAATCTGATGCATTACAGTATCATCATGAAGTCTGGTCTCTCTCCATCCAAATCACATACAGGTGCAGAGGAGGTTACTTGGGTGCAGTAACTCAAGAACATTCCCTCTCAATTTGTAAACCTATAAATATGTTAGTTAGCCTTCCCATAGCCAATGTACACACTTGATGTACAATGGTGATTGCTGTTGTTCAGTCACTCAGTTGTGTCCAACTCTTTGTGACCCCAAAGGCTGAACCGTACCAAGCTTCTCTGTCCTTCACCGTCTCCCGGAGCTTGCTCAAATTCATGTCCATTGAGTCAGTGATGCCATCTAACTATCTCATCCTCTGTCATCCCCTTCTCTTCCTGCCCTCAATCATTCCCAACATCAGGGTTTTTTCCAATGAGTCAGTTCTTCGCATCAGGTGGCCAAAGTATTGGAGCTTCAGCTTCAGCATCCGTCCTTCTAATGAATATTCAGGACTGATCTCCTTTAGGATGGACTGGTTGGATGTCCTTGCAGTCCAAGGGACTCTCACAAGAGTCTTCTCCAACACCACAGTTCATTTGTCATAGCTTTTCTTAAAAGGAGCAAGCACCTTTTAATTTCACAGCTACAGTCACAGTCTGCAGTGACTTTGGAGTCCAAGAAAATAAAGTCTGCCACTGTTCCCATTGTTTCCCCATCTATTTGCCATGAAGTGATGGGACCGGATGCCATGATTTTCATTTTTTGAATAAAGAATGTTTCACATTATTTTACAATGGCAATACAGCGATAGAACTGTGATCGGCTGAAGCCTGTCCCCTGCAAATTCTCATGGTGGTGTCCTAACCCCCAGTACCTCAGGATGGGACCTCACTTAGAAACAAGGCCATTTCATATAAGATTGATCAAGATGAGGTCATACAAGAGGGAGGGTAAGTTTTTAATTCAATATAACTTATAAGAAAAGGGAGAGGGACTTCCCTGGATGCCCAGTGGTTAAGACTTCACACTTCCATTGCAGGGAGCACAGGTTTGATCCCTGGTCAGGGAGTTAAGATCCCACATGTCAGGCAAAGCTGCCAAAAATTTAAAAATAAATAATAAAGTCAAGAGTTAACTGTTCTTACAAGACTTTATTAAAAAGGAAGGGTGGGATTTGGACACAGTCATGCAGAGAGGGAAGCCTACAGAGAGGAGGGCTTCCCAGGGGGTGCTAGTGGTAAAGAACCCGCTTGCTAGTGCAGGAGATATAAGAGACGCTGGGTTGGGTAGCAAATAGCCGGACACGACTAAAGTGACACTCAAGCATGCCGAGAGGGAAGGTAATATGAAGAGAATGGAGAGAAGAACAGCCAGCTACAAGCCCGGGAGATTTCCCTGCAACAAATCCTTCTCCCAGTTTTCAGGGAAGACCCATCCTGCTGTTATCTTTATCTCGGGCTTCCAGCACCAGGAGGCAATAAGTTTCTGTGGCTTAAGCCACCCATTGGGTGGTGCTTTGTTGTGACATGCTAGTAAACGAATACCAGAAGGACTGAAATAGACATTCTCATTTAACAAGAACAGGAAGGGGAGGTGCACAGCACACACTGGTGCATAGAAGTACTGAAATCTACCTGGACACATAGAACAGCTTCTTAATTAGAGTCTCCCTGGGTCTGATTTTTTTTGTCCATCTCAGCTCTGCTCTCGGAACTGCAACCCCTTCACTCTGTAACATACTTCCTTTGTCATAAGACATGACTCACTTTTTCCAGTTTAGTTGCTTTCTCATCCCGCTTCCTGAAGCCCCGTCTCTGTTGCTTTAATCCAAGTGTACAAAGCTTCTGCTAGTGTAATTATATTAAAACATTTTATAGATTTGCTATGAATCTTACTAGCATTTATTCCATTATACAAAGTCTATGCCCACAGTTCTCCAGCTTGGACTGAGAGTCTGATTCTGTGAGATAACACCCTTCTGTTGGTTGAAATCCTTTGGGTCTAGTTGAGAGAGTTTACGAGACATACCCTTAAATCATTTTGAAGTTTTAACAAAGGGTCTTACAACCACAGGCCTGGATTTGTTCTTTGTGCTGAAGCTATTTTTCACTTTGAGAATATTTTGCCATCTAGAGAAGGTGGAAATAAGAGCTAGTTTTATTCTCAGATCTAGCAAAGCCTAACTCTTATTGCGTCAAAATTCTGCTTGTAAACATATCTACTACTTTATTTTAGCTTATGTATTTATGGATATCTTTTCATATGTGACCAGAAGATATTAATTGGTATTTTCAAAGTTCTTCCTAGAAATTTCCTTAGCCAACCACTCTACTTCATTAGGTATCTTACCTATTTTCCACATTATTAAAGAGCATTGTTGTTTAGTTGCTGACTCTTTTGTAACACCATGGGTTATAACCTGCCAGGCTCTTTTGTCCATGGGATTCTCCAGGCAAGCATGCTGGAGTGAATTGCCATCTCCTTCTCCAGGGGATCTTCCCTATCCAAGGATCAAACCCACATCTCCTGTGTCTCCTGCATTGGTGGGTGGATTTTTACTGTTGGGCTACGAAGGAAGCTCATTAAAGACCATAGTGCTGTCAAAATTTCTGCCATTATGTCACACAAATTTCTTTTTCTTTAGTAGCCAATGGCAATTTTCTCACAGTCTTTAAGGCTTATTAGTCATCAAGAACATCCCAGATTTTGCTCACCATACAGTCTAGAAGATAATGTCACATGTTTTAGGCTTCCATTTTGGCAGTACCCCAATTCCAGGCACCAGACATGTATCAGATAAAGTTTGATCAAGCAAAGCAGAACTAGGAATGATATGGACTAAGGGATTTATTGTGAGAATTAGACCTTATTTATTTATAAAAGCATGTGAAGAAGTCTATGATTCTAGCAGTGGGAATAAAATGACCCCATAGGGTCACTAAGACAGGAAATAAAACCAGAAGGGAACCAGGGAAGAGTGAGGACAGATTAGAACTTCTGGGGACAAATCCAGACTATTAACTCCAACCCACCTCTTCTGACTTTGATGACACCAGTGATCTGGGACTGAAATTATTGTCCTTTGCCATGGAGCTACACACATACACCACACACACACACACACACACACACACACACACACACTCCAGTTAGGACTCAAAGCTGAAAAACAAGGTCCAGTGGAAGCTGAAGGAGCTGGTGGAGCTGCAGACACAGCTGTTTCCCCAGCTCATGAGGTAAGCCCTCAGACAGAAGTGGGGTGTGTGAGATGCCATCTCACATGGCACCCCACGCCTTTGGAGAGTAAGGGCCACTGTGGTCCTTCCACCTTCTAATAAAATAATGCTTGAATGGAAGGCGATTGTGCCTTGTTCATATAGCCGAAAGTAGTAGGGGACGCACATGGATTTAAACCTGGTTCCTGTAATGATTCACATGATTCACTTTTTAACAAAACTCTTTAAAAAAAAAAAAAAAATTGAAGTGTGGTTGATTTGCTTCCCTGGTGGCTCAGATGGTAAAGAATCCACTTGCAATACAGGAGACATGTGTTCAATCACCAGGGCAGGAGGATTCGCTGGAGAAGGAAATGGCAACCCACTCCAGTATTCTTGCCTGGAGAATCCTATGGA
The DNA here is from genome assembly GCA_024291935.2 of Okapia johnstoni. Classification (NCBI taxonomy): domain Eukaryota; kingdom Metazoa; phylum Chordata; class Mammalia; order Artiodactyla; family Giraffidae; genus Okapia; species Okapia johnstoni. The sequence goes on along the minus strand of CM044327.1, from coordinate 30,278,548 downwards.
CAGAGGAGCCTGTGGGCTACAGTCCATGGGGTCACAAGGAGTCGGGCACAACTTAGTAATTAAAGAGCAGCAGCAGCAGCATAGTTGATACATATTGTTGTGCCAGTTTCTGCTGTACGGTAAAGTGACTCAGTTATATACGTATATGTTTTTTTAACACATTCTTTTCCATTATTGTTTATCCCAGGAGACTGGATATAGTTCTCTGTGCTATACATTAGAACCTTGGTGTTTTTGCATTCTCTACATAATAGCTTGCATCTGCTAAACCCGAAATCCCAACCCTTCTCTCTCCTTTCCCTCCTCCCCCTCAGCAACCACAAGTCTGTTCTCTACGTCTGTGAGTCTGTTGCTATCTTGTGTGTATTCTTTCACCCAATGCACTTTTTATTAGGACACCAAACTTTAAGAGGAAGTAGGATCTCCTAGTGCAATGGTTTTTTCTCCATTAACAGGATAGATGGATTTTCTATGGATTTTCTATGGATTTTTTTCTATGGATTTTCAACTTTTGCTTTGGTTGCAGGAAGCTCAGAGTTAAACTGTGATGTTCAGGTTTTATAATTACCTTTGCTCAGTGTTCTCTGGCTTCATAACTACTTCCCCTTCATTATTGTTTCTTCTTTTAAAAAATTTGCTCATTATTTTAATTATTTAATATTTAATTTTGTAGGCCTTCTCAAATAACTCCTGAAAGTAGGTTGAGTGTAAATAGAGGGTATTACTGTGATCATTGTACAGCTGCTGCAAAGCTTTTGTTTCTTTTCTCTCTCTCTTTGGGAGGCTCTCTTTCTCCATTTCTCTCTGTCTCTCTCTCTTCTTTCTTGTGTGCACATCTTACTTCTTAGAATGGAGAAGGAGAACTTGGATTAAATTCAGGTGTTATTATATGATTTTTCAAGAGGACAAGGTCTAAGGGCTCATTTTCATTCAGCAGAGTTTTACATACAATGAGGAAAATACTAAAAGATCCCAGAAGAAGCATGGCTCTTCCACAGACATCACAAGGCAGAGGTTTTGGATGTGTCAACCAGTTTTTCTTTATCTTATACAAGCGTAAGTTAATCACATTATGCAAAGCCAGGAAGAAGGAATATGATAAATGTTAGATTCTCATTGAGACTTAAAATTCTGGTACTTCCCATAAATTCCAAGTCATCTCTGGATTTCCTGACACTGCAGAACAGGACAAGATACATTGCTAGTGACTTTAAGTAAATTACAGAGTTTTGCTCATCTTGAAAAACAAAGCTGAAAGTTGTGACATTCAAAAAGTGTTCACGAGGCCTCATGAAAGAACCCCCAATTAAAGAGGAAGAAAGGGGCAGCTGTGAACCTACACATGGGTCTTGCTTCATGTTTTTTTTAAAAGGTCTCCTTGCCTAGAATAATATTGTTCAGTTCAGTTCAGTTGTTCAGTCGTGTCCAACTCTTTGCAACCCCATGGACTGCAGCACGCCAGGCCTCCCTGTTCATCGCCAACTCCCGGAGTTTACTCAGATTCATGTTCACTGAGTCAGTGATGCCATCCAACCATCTCATCCTCTGTCATCCCCTTCTCCTCCTGCCTTCAATCTTTCCCAGCATCAGGGTCTTTTCTAAGGAGTCAGTTCTTCTCATCAGGTGGCCAAAGTATTGGAGTTTCAGCTTCAGCATCAGTTCTTCCAATAAATATTCAGGACTGATTTCCTTTAGGATGGACTGGTTGGATCTCCTTGCAGTCCAAGGGATAATATTGTAGCAGCCACAGAAATGGGAGGCTGAGGACACACACACACACAAATGCAGAGGCAAACATACACAGCCTCTCTACTGTCACTTTACACACATTTCTGCTTCCAAGTATCTAGCTTCATCTAGCTGATTCACAGTAACGTCAAAGGGGTTGGGAATAAGCACACATCACTGCCATCCCTCCTTATTTTTTTTTAGTGTTCCCCAATCTCTCTTAGTTACTGCTCCACTAGATTTGGAGTTCCCTGAAAACCTCATCAGGATCTCAGCCATTCATTCATCTCCCACAACGATCTCCATAGTCCAACACAGGTGCTAGATACATGGTCATTAAGGGAATGAATGATATTGAATCGAGATTATCTTAAGCGTGCAAAACTTTGTGTGTTTCTGTGAGTAGTGTGTGTGTGAGAGAGAGAGAGAGAGAGGGAAGGAGAGAGAGGAGAAAACTTATCAAGGCAGACACCATGAAATTTATCATGATCAGTCTTCCCTTGTGGCTCAGATGGCAAAGAATGCGCTTGCAGTGCTGGAGACTGAGGTTTGATCCCTAGGTCAGGAAGATCCCCTGGAGAAGGGAATTGCTATTCACTTCAGTATTCTTGCCTGGAAAATTCCATGGATTGTGGAGCCTGGTGGGCTACAGTCCATTGGATCGCAAAGACTAGGACATGACTGAGTGACTAACACTTTCACAACACTTTACTGCTTCAAGAGATGTCATCAGCTAGAACCACTGAGTATCCTTGACCGCTGAAGTGCATCTATGCCTGCTTTTAGGAAATGAGTTGGTTTGTCTCTGAAAATCAGCTCCACATAGCTGGAAAACTAAAACAATTAAATACAGATTCCAAGACTGAATTGTAGAGCACAAAACTACGTACTCTCATTTCTTTTTTTCCTTCTGATGCATACAAAAGAGATTTGAAAACTTTTTTGCCCCCTCATCTCTCTAAGGCAGAGAATAACTTTTTAGGTTCAACAATATAGGCAGTTAAACCACAGAGACAGAAAATCAAGGATAATAAACACCTAAATACTCTGGTTCGATTGTGCGAAGAAAGATCCACCCTAGGGGTTAATCAGAACAGAATACAATTGATTCTCATTATTCTCTGCTGTTATGGTCTGTGAAGTCCCTGTGGACACCCAGTGAGAGAATACTGAATCACTGCTTCTAGAGGAAATATCCTGTTAGGTTCCTGAGAGCCTCTGGCCACATTTTTATCAATCAATCAATCAATCAACATATACCTGACTTTATGGTGCATATCTGCTCAACAGCATTTAACATGCATTGTAGATTAATTAACACTGAACTCACAGCCAACAACATTCTAACTCATGTGCAAAGGAAGGTTATTTAGCATATGTTTTCTCTCTAATGGACATCACACTGGACAGCACTTAGCACTACATATGGTAACTATTTTAAAACAGCAAAATCACCAATAAAAAGCACAAGCATGTGTCACCAAGGAGAGCCCCCCAAAAGATGCTTGTTTACAGTCTGAGCGTTGCAACAAAAAGGCACAGTATCTCCTTATTTGACCTCAGATGCAAATTTTTTTTTTTTTTTTTGCCACTTGCAGTCTGCAAATGACTGTGAAAGTGCCTTGCATATTGATTTGGGGTTACAAATCAATTTTAGTGAGTCCATGAACTGACAATACAGAATCCATGAATAAGGAGGGTTAACTGTATATACATTAGTGGGCAAATTGAGATGCCTTAAGTTGAATCTAATTCTCAGTTCCACGTTTACAGTTAGGACTATTCTGTATCAGAGGGAAGCAGAAAGAGATGCTGTTTCACATAGCAATGAGAATGCTTTCTAAAACTGCCTAGAGCGTTTACACCCAATGGCATAAATGGGAAATACAAAACGCCGACTTGACAGGTGAACAGGGCAACGAAGTTGCTCTAGGGAACTGCTACTTCCGTGATGTTGGAGGTGTCCCTTGGCCGGTGTGAAACATTGGACACTGTTTCTGAAGGTGAGATAATGATCCTCTAATTGGGCAAAACCACAAAAAATCTGGATCTTGCTTTTGGATAAGGCCAAAACAAAAACAAAACAAACCCAAAACTCCAGAGAAATAGCACTGTCCCTAGGTTGAGTTCTTAAAGAATCCTAATAAGTCTCAGTGCAGAACTTTATTTGAAAGAGCTCCTCAGAGCTAGGCCAAGCAGTCTATGAACGAGCACTGCTGAAATCTAAGCGACGCGGCCAAAAGCAGTGAACATAAGACAGCATAGAGACACTCTGTGACGCTGATGTTTTTATGTCCACTTGATGCTAAAAGGATTTTGTCGTTTTGAGGGTTGTTAGAGGTGTTGTAGAAATGAAGAAGTATCACAAAAGTTAAGATTAGGACCCACAAGGTAATGCATGTCATGTCCAATTCATGGCAGTTACTCATATTTTCACTCTGCTTGTGAGCGAAGCATGAATTAATGGGGAGACAGAGGGTCTCTTGAGGCTGTTTGCTTGGCAGGCTTCTGACCAGGAATAGCCATGGCCATGGGCTTCTCTGCTGTAGTGGAGGCTGTTACCTGTACAATATCCCTTCTCCATCTTTGCCTTTCTAACAGAGCCTGGATAAAATACACACTCCAAGCTTTGCCGACAGTAAAACATGGCCAAAGAGATTGAGCTCTGAACTGAGTGGGACTCCCCAGGAAACTCTTTAAAGGGGACCCGCACAGTTGGCATACTGTTTACCTTCCCTCTTGCCCTATCCGATGGCTCTTGAGGAGGTTTTGAGAATCTGAGTTCAAGGTCACTCCCTAAGGTCAGAGGAGACTGACTCCTGGCTGGAAGTGAGAAGCCCCCATACCAACTCTGGACTGTCTACTTTCAATGGAAAAAATAAGTAACCCTCAGTTGTTTAAGCCAGTGAGTTTGGAATTTTTCTTGCTAGCAGCCAAATGCAATTCCTAACTGACAGATGCATGGAAGGTCCTCTTGGGTACTAGGACTGTCTAGTGTGTCCCAGAGTGAAATATGCTCAAGACTTTTGTCCTTTCCTTAGAAATGAAAGTGACAGGTTACTGCATGGAATGTGGGGTTTTATCCTGCTCTGAGGTGTGGGTTTATGTGATTATTGGGTCCTAATGGTTAATGGCATTGAATCAATAAAAGTATGAGTTTAAGAAACAATGTTCTTTTCTTTCATGTGCTAGGTTTAAAATAGAACAATCCTGGCTGAAAATTGGGCATGCATATTTCTTATCAGGAGGTGGGTTTCTAGGTTTTAGAGTCATACCTTTGCTTTTTGGTAATCTTGTCTAAAATAGCCTATCAGAAATCTCAATGATCCAGGATGTCACTCAAACTGAGTTAAAATGTTTTGTCTCTTTGCCTTCATTTTGTTTGACAGCAGACCCCTCCCCGTTCCTGAAAAGAATGCTGCCTGATTTCCTGTTTAATAAAAGATAGTGAAGAGGGGCAGTGGGCAAGGCGTCAGGCATCCTACCTATGAAAATAGGGCACAGGCTTTGCTAAAAAAGGATAATGATGAAAGGTCTCCAAGTGGCTGTGTCTCCATCCATTGTTTAGGGCAGGCGACGCTGACTCACCCTCCTGACGGCCAGGGGAAATCCTGTATTTCCCTCTCTGGGGTTTTCGATTTAATCTTGCTTAAGAGAGGCAGGCGCTTTATTGTTCTGCTGGAGCCTTGGTGTCACTCTTCCAGACAGGCGTGTGCCAAGTTTCAGGTGGCATCTGTAAATCATGTCACTGGAACTTGGGGACATAAATTTTTATTCTTCTATTGTTTGGATACTGGGTAGAATTGTGTGTTTAGGCACGTGTACCTCTCTCTCCTGACCTGGAACATTTCAGCCAGGTCTTCCTGGGAACCTCCACCCCTGTTCACCTGTCGTTCTCAAGTAAAGCTGGTTCCAGTCTTTCCATCATATTAGGGAAAGCTCTGCATCGATGACATTATCTATTTCCGCACATAAAGGAAGCACTCTATAAATTGTCAGTCTTTTGCAATATCATGCTTCCAGTGCTGTATTCATTAATGTACACAAAAGAAACCAGAAAAGTTTCTGACATGAGGTCTGCCTTAAAAGGATGGAAGACATAAGGCAACCAACTAGAGGATAAACTAGAGGATAATCTGCGTGTATATGTGTGTCAGTCACTCAGTCGTGTCCACCTCTTTTTGATCTCATGGACTATAGTCCACCAGGCTCCTCTGTCCGTGGGATTCTCCAGGCAAGAATACTGGAGTGGGTTGCATTCCCTTCTCCAGAGGATCTGCCTGACCCAGGGATCAAACCCAAATCTCCCACATTGCAGACAGATTCTAACCATCTGAGCCATCAGGAAGCTTAGCTAATTTCTCAGTCTGCATGGATTATAGCCAGGGAGGAATTCACCAAGAAGGTGTTGAGGGACTTGAGGAGTTAAAGTTTAGACAGTTTTAAAGTAGGAGGGGAAACAAAATCAATTCCAGCAAGAAACCGGGTATGCAAAAGCTTGGAATCAAAGTTGAATGCATGTTGGCAGAGAACAGTAAGTAAAAGCCTTGCAATAAAAGAGAACTAATAGCATTTTAAATCCTTATCGCGAGGCTACATTACGGAAAGTGTTGGGCTCCATCCGCTAGGAAACAGAGAAACTTTTAGAGATGCTCAGGGACAAGGTGAAACAATGTTTAAGAAGAGAAACTTAGCAAGTGTTCATTCATTATTAATGTCAGGCTTACAAAGCAAATGAATCATCAAATTAAAATTTAAAGTAGAAATGTTTAAAATTACTTAAAAGGATAAATGATTTACTTACATTAAAGAATCTATTTTCAGACAAATAAGATGCTCTGCCTACATTACAGAATGATGAAACTGGTAGAAGAAAAAGATAAATTATTTATTGGAATCCTCTAATATTTCTGATGAAGAATTTCCTCTCAGCTATTCACTGCAGTTTGCTCCTTCTCGTCTTTAAAAAAAAAAGCATGAAAAAGCATGATGGCAAAGACAGCCTGATGCATGTCAAACAATTTAATTTTTTTTAAAAAATCATTATTCATTTAAACTTAAATTTAAACTAGGTACTTTCTACTAGGCTCTCCTAGTTGCTCAGTGGTAAAGAATCTGCCTGTCAATGCAGGAGACAAGGGTTCAATCCCTGGGTTGGGAAGATCACCTGGAAATCCACTCCAGTATTCTTGCCTGGGAAATCCCATGGACAGAGGAGGCTATAGTCAGTGGGGTCACAAAGAGACTGACACAACTCAATTGAACAACAAAGGTACTTTCCACTAGTTCTAAATTAGTGAGTCAGAGTAAACAAACTCTGGTTCATGCCCTAGATTATTGCTGGTTGACAAAGCTGTACATACAGGGACGTCATTAAAAAGTCCATGTAAAATAAACTGAGCTTGTTGCCATGTCCATTGCATCATTTGTTTGCCAGTTCAGCTGCTCCAAACAATTTGCACTTGGCAGTGATTTTTGCCCCCAGTTCAGTTATTTGATAACTTTGAATACATTTCAAGTTGTTTCTTTCTCTGCCCAGTTTATTTTTCATATTGTTATTCCTTTCACCTAATTCTTTTATTATTTTGTATTGACATATAAATGTTGAGTTAGTTTCTGCTGTACAGAAAAGTGATTCAATAATACATACGTGTTCTTTCTTGTGTTTTTTTCGGTTATGATTTATCACAGGGTGTTGAATATAGTTCTCTGTGCTCTAAGGAAGGAGCTTGCTGTGTCTCCCAGGTTCATTTTTGCTTAGTGTGGTATTTTTTATTTCTTCGGGTTCAATGATTTATCCTTTAAATCTTATGAAATCTGAGGAGTTCATCTTTCTTCTTTGGCATCTTGGTTATTTCCTATGATGCTACTCCTGTGTGAAATCTGTCTCTCTGTCATTTTGAGAAAAATTTAATATTATGAAAGCTTCCAATATCTGTCTGTTGGGTCCTTTGATTTCCACTCACAGCTGTGAGAATTCCCAGCATATAAAGCAAAGGCCAACAGGCTCAAGTGCAATAATTTTCAATTATATTCTTTATTACTGTATAAAATACCTTTCCTCAAGGACTTAAAATGTAAGATCCGCTCATCTGAGGAATAACCTGGTCAAATCTTCGGATTTTAATCTTCTCAAATGGGAAAAGAAATGGTGATTTCATTCTTAATTTAGAGAAAGTTTCGGCTGTGTGTGAACTTTCAGTTTTGAAATTTGTCAGCTTGCATATTCTCTTTGTAATCTGCATGTAATTTATATATTGCAGAGTCGTGTTCTCACATCAAAGTCAGTTTTAAGATGAAAAAGTTTTGTTGTCATTAAAGCTGTCTGATGGACACGGTTTGAATTGCCAATGCTAAGACTGAGCGGGTTTCAGCTCAGCAAAAATGGTCTGGGAAACACAGACAAGAATGACTTCTTCGTTGCTAGAAAAACAAAAAACACAGCTTCTTTCCAACTTTTCAATATGCCTTTTTATCCTTTTGAATTAAAAGAGCAATCTCTCTGCTGTAGTTCACTATGCATTCTGATTTGTTCACCCGTCTGGGAAACCCGGGAGTTTCAGTGTCCAAAATTTGATTGGGTTTTATCTGGAAACCAGGCAAGACCCTGAGGGGCCTCTCTGGGTACAAAAGCTCCTCTGTGTTCCCTATTTCTTGTTCCCAGGATAAAAAGCTTTAGTCTCCTGAGCCTTCCCCAAGTTCCAAAGAGCAGACTCAAGCAGTTAGAGATTAGGACAACGGGACCACAGAACTCCTGGAAGTGAAAGTGTTAGTCGCTCAGTCGTGTCTGACTCTTTTGGACCCCATGGACTGTAGCCCACCAGGCTCCTCTGTCCATGGGATTCTCCAGGCAAGAACACTCAAGTGGGTTGCAATTCCCTTCTCCAGGGGATTTTCCTGACCCAGGAATCAAACCCAGGTCTCCTGCAGATTCTTTATCATCTGAGCCACCAGGGAAGTAGACAGGACTCCTAGTTTGTCCTAAGAGATATAAATAATAATCTATTGCATACCTCTGAGTTGTTCAGTAAAAACTAATCACCCTTCCCCCCAGGTGGAAGATGGTGATGACATGAGGACCATAAGCAAAGAGACCCAAGACTGTTTAGGACCAGAAATTTGAGGTTCCTGAAACATCACCTTGTTATCTCACCATCAACCAATGAGTAGAAAGCCCATAAACTGATCATCCATCCTACAATCCTCCCCCTAAGACTGTCTTTAAAAACCTTTGCCTGAAAACCATTGGAGGGTTCAGGCCTTTTGAGCACAAGTTGACCCTTCTATTTTCTTGGTACCCTGACTTAGCTACAAACACCTGTTGTCAGAGTTTGACTTTCTGACTTCTGACACACAAGCCCTTGCTCTGTAACAGTTATACAGACACAATTGATTGAATCAGTGGCCATATGATTCAACTGAATCTCTCCTCCCCTTCACTCCCCTGAGGTTGGAAGGTTGGCCTGATCTCGCCTGGCTCATAATCTCAAGGTGGGTCTTTCCCTCATGTCCAGCCCCCATGATGGACAGACCATGAGACCAACTAGAGGGTCCTCCTGAGTCACTCATGTCTGATCCCAAGGGTTCTACCACGAATAACAAACACATTCTTATCACTTGAAAATGTCCAAGGATGTAGAGTCTCCCTCTCATGAACAGGGAACAAATACCAGTCAAATTCTTTATTATCCAACAAAGTTCAATAAATTTAGCTACTTTTGGTTAACTTTATTATTCCACTGAGTATCATAATAACTTTGTAAGCTAGGGACAGTTTTCCATACTCTGATATTCAAAGATGAGGAAACAGTACAGATGGGAGGGTGTATTCAATTCAAGATGAAATTCCTAAGCCCCTTTGGGATCCAAACACTTTTTAAAAAGTAAAGAAAGCTAGGCACGGCTCACATTTTCAATTCTCAGATTTGGAAGAAAAAGTGTAAAAATGTATCATCTTTCTATAAATTAAGTCAAATATAAAAAAAACGGGTAGTTGAATTCTGTGCTACTTATGTTTAACAACAATTAAAAGGTGACTTCTCTGGAAAAGCTGATAAACTCATTTTTGGAATCAAAAATAGAGAAGGAAGGTAGGCCAGACCCTCCAAACATAAGATACAGCTGTTTGCCATATGGTGTTTACAACTATTATTGTTGGTGGCAACCAAGGAAAATGAACTTCTATCAAAATGCCTTGGGTTTTGTTGTATCACTATAGGTTTGATTTACCTTGTATTACTCCCAAAGAAGCAATAATAGGCTTATAAAGATTACATTAGCATTTTTATACCTTTGTAACAGTGGGCTGGATCATGGCTTTGTATCCTATTAAAGAGAAATAAAGATATTTTAAAAGTGTTCTGCTACAGTTATAAGATGTAAAGAGTCTCCTGGTTCACTTACCCCAGCTGGACTCTGACTCAGCAAATGAGCCATACTAGAAATGAGACTTGCTTCATCACAGAAGAAGGCAGACCAGAGAGTCACTTTCACAGGGTTTTGAGAAGTGATCTGAAGGGACTCTCTTGTCCAGCCTCCTTCCTTCAGACAGTCAGACCATTCAGTAACATTTTACATTTGAGACAATTGAGGCCAAAAGCTAGGTTCAGTTCAGTTCAGTTCAGTTCAGTCGCTCAGTCATGTCCGACTCTTTGCGACCCCATGAATTGCAGCACGCCAGGCCTCGCTGTCCATCACCAACTCCCGGAGTCTACCCAAACCCATGTCCATTGAGTCAGTGATGCCATCCAGCCATCTCATCCTCTGTCATCCCCTTTTCCTCCTGCCCCCAATCCTTCCCAGGATCAGGGTCTTTTCCAATGAGTCAGCTCTTCATATGAAGTGGCCAAAGTATTGGAGTTTCAGCTTCAACATCAGTCCTTCCAATGAACACCCAGGACTGATCTCCTTTAGGATGGACTGGTTGGATCTTCTTGCAGTCCAAGAGACTCTCAAGAGTCTTCTCCAACACCACAGTTCAAAAGCATCAATTCTTCGGCACTCAGCTTTCTTCACCACCCAACTCTCATATCCATACATGACCACTGGAAAAACCATAGCCTTGACTAGACAGACCTTTGTTGGCAAAGTAATGTCTCTGCTTTTCAATATGCTATCTAGGTTGGTCATAACCTTCCTTCCAAGGAGTAAGTGTCTCTTAATTTCATAGATGCAATCACCATCAGCAGTGATTTTGGAGCCCAAAAAATAAAGTCTGCCACTGTTTCCACTGTTTCCCCATCTATTTCCCATGAAGTGATGGGACCAGACGCCATAATCTTAGTTTTCTGAATGTTGAGCTTTAAGCCAACTTTTTCACTCTCCTCTTTCACTTTCATCAAGAGGCTCTTTAGTTCTTTGCTTTCTGCCATAAGAGTGGTGTCATCTGCATATCTGAGGTTATTGATATTTCTCCCGGCAATCTTGATTCCAGCTTGTGTTTCTTCCAGCCCAGCATTTCTCATGATGTACTCTGCATATAAGTTAAATAAGCAGGGTGACAATATACAGCCTTGATGTACTCCTATTTGATCACAACCCTATGTAGATCTTGCTTAAATTAGAAAACTACAAAAACAGTTTAATTAGGTCTTGCTGTATAGCACAGAAAACTATACTCATTATCTTGTAAAAACCTACAGTGGAAAATAATCAGATACATGTACAATTTACTGTTGCTCCTGTTTAGTTGCTAAGTTGTGTCTGACCTTTTGTGACCCCGTGCACTGTAGCCTGCTAGTCTCCTCTGTTCATGGGGTTTCCCAGGCAAGAATACTGGAGTGGGTTGCCATTTCCTTCTCCAGGGGATCAACCCAGGGATAAAACTTGCATCTTTTGGGCCTCCTGCTTGGCAGGCAGATTCTTTACCACTGAGCCACCTGGGAAGCCCAGAGACATATGCATATGTATCTGTATCACTTTGCTATACACTTGAAGCTAACACAACATCATAAATCAACTATACCTTAATAAAAAAGAAAACTTAAAATCCAAGCCCCAAAGTCCATGGGTTTAAAACATTTCTCAACAATCCATCCGCTTAACATGGAAGTGTAAGTGACAGAAAGTGTTTAGAGAGTATCTATTAGGAAGCCATGATTTCTGCAAAAGAAAATGGTTGTTTTAGACACTTCAACTTTCCAATTTTGTGTCATATTGAAGTAGACACTTGGATTGTTAAGTTGCTGGTGTCCGATTAGCATGATGTATTCTGATGACTATCTTCAAGTTTTAAGAGGAACTGGTCCTTCTGTGCTGTTGGAAACTCTTTGTTAATGCAATGTGTCAGAACTATAAACCATCCAAGGGACTGTTTGGTTACTATGGAACTCCAGAAGAAATTATTTTCTTTTTTTTTTTCTTGAAGGAAAGACTGTAGAAAGAAGTTGGGTCTAAGGACAGAGACAGATTCAAAGAGGACAAAAGCACCAGAATGCTCCCGTTTCTGGGTAGAGGGGAAGATAAGTAACGTTCAACCACAAGGAATGCAATTGGCTGTCTTTGTAGTATAAATAGAGTGTCTCTAACAGCCCCCTTTTTGGAAAGATTTGTTTCTGCATAACTTTTTACTAACTTATTATTTTACCATGAACTCTCTGTTATATAATCTTCAGACTAGGATTGTGAAATAGAAAGATTCATCCTTTATTTCAGATATTGTCAAGAGTGTGGAAAAGTAGTGTAAATTAGCTAGCAATATTCTAGGAAATAATGTAACCAGAAAAAAAAATATTGGGAAAGATTGCCCGGATTGTGGTTTTTCATTTTGCAAAACATCCTTATTTTCTATCTCAAATCAATTTGTGAGCCAAGAGTGTTTTTAATAAGTAATTATTATCTTCTTAAAAGAGTTCTTAATCACTAACAGGAAATTTTATAGTTCAATGAATGCAAACTCAAAACTATTGCCAACTTGTGAAATAACCTTAAGATATCCAGCTTGAGAATACTTACCATATTTTCATCTCCCTTGCTTTCAAAAGCAAAGAATATTTGAAATTATTCTTTGTTCGAGAAACAATGTAGAATGCTTATAAAAACCCAAGGTGGATGAAGTTTGGCATTCTATTTATTTTCTAAACAGAAAGCTTCCCTGACTTATGTGAAAAAAGATCCCTTGAGATGACCTGCAATGGGGAATAGTTTCAAGGATAAAAACAGAAATGTATTTATTACACTTGTTTTATACTCATTTTTTACTTAGAATATAAATGAGTAGAGACCTTTTCATTAAATCTCTTTGAATTGGCTTCTTTTCTCCAAAAACTCACATTTACAACTGTTAGTTCCAGTTTAAAGTCAATGTGAATTCAGATGTGAGGAAGAAAATACTTTACTCATATGAAATCTCAGCAGTGATTTATATTTGGGTGCTTCGGGCAATAAGTAAGATGAAAGTAGTTCATTCCCCATTTGGAATTCTTTTCCACAGTTCATAAGTAAAATTCCTTTTCACTGTGGTTTTTGAGTTTAAAGTCACTTAGAGTTTTGAAAAAATGGTCTTACTTGATTTTTGTGATGGGGTGATGGGTTAAAAGGTAGGGACAGTAGGACAGGCTTGGATTTTGGACAGCCTTGAAAACTAGACTGAAAAGTTACTGCTTTTCATTTATCAATAGTAAATCATCCCTTAGTAAATGAAATCATCAATAGTAAATGAAATAACCCAACACATGCAGTATTTTAAGATAATTAGCCTGATAATGGTATACAAGTTGAATTGTGTACAAAAAGGACAAAATTTGGATTAAGCAGAAGTGCAGTAGGCTTACACAGTGGCTCAGTGGTAAAGAATCTGCCTACCAATGCAGGAGACTGGGATTCGATCCCTGGGTTGGGGAGATCCCCTGGAGATGCAAATGGCAGCCTACTCCAGTATTACTACCCGAGAAATCTCATGGACAGAGGAGCCTCGTGGGCTAAAGTCCATGGGGTCACAGAGAGTTGGATGTGACTTAGAGACTAAAAAACAACAAGTGCGGCACTAAGAGCCTGTGTAATTAGGAGGAGGAATAGACAGGGAGATGAACTTAAACAGTAATTCAAACTTTAAAAGAAAGAGGAAGATTTGGTGGAAATATGGACGTATCAGGAGATGGAAGAGAAGAGCCTAACCGCAAATCTTCCTGCCTTCAAAACTCGGATGGTGGACAGAGTAAGCTCTTTGGAAATGCTTGTAATTTGCATTTAGATTTAGATGAGGAAGACCGATTTGATTTGGGAGTGTGGAGTTTGTGATGACTATAGGACATCCGGCTGGTTGTATTTAGTCGGCTATGTGAGGAATATGCTAGTCAAATAGATAAAAATATCAGTAGTGGTTAATTCTCCAGGGAACTTAGAATGAGAGAGAAGACCAGAGGGGATAAGAAAGGCCTGGAATGGAAGAAAAAAAATGTATCATGAAAGTAGAGTGAAGGCAAAGGAAAAGAGGTAGGAGAGAAGCAGAATGGTGCGGCTCTATGGAAACAAGAGGGGTAGGAAGAGATGGATACCAGAGTCAACTGTTTTACCAATGTCAAGGACATGAAATTTGAGAACTGGTCGCCTTGGATGGAGCAGTCAATGGAATGGTTAGAGTGGAAGTCAGGATACGGCAGTTACAAAACAAGAACGCAGCAGTTGAAAGTGGACTGGGAGGAGGTAAGGAAGAAAGAAGAAGCTGCAGGGTACGAAGGAGACTGCCGCTACGGGGAGTCTGAAAGTGTTTACTTTAGGACTCAGAATTCCCAGGGCTTGGGAAAGCTGTTGAACCTGGAGTTGAGAGGCTACCTATTTTGAAATACAGTAGTCTAAGGTGCCGTGATGGACCTTGTCATGGGTCTACTGCTGTAAGCTGATTTTTGATTTTATGCTTGTGGCTTGAAACGATGAGTTTTAAGGATGCGTTTCACATTAACAAGAGGGAGAAAGGAGAGAGGCTCAGCTACTCTTTGGGCTCATTTTCATTGTGAAAGGCAGCCTCACAGCCCCCTTTGAATTGGTTGAAAGCCAGCATCTTCAGAGCCTACTTACTTCCTGCTGAAGCTGTGGGGACAGACTAAAACCAGATGTGTCGTAACCTTCACAAAACCTACACGCAGGCAGGAGGCCATAACATACTGTTTAAATACAGCCCACGTGTCACTAATGCAGGCCCTCATTTTCCATGATGTACCCACAGGGTGCGGGCTCAGCCAGCTGCAAAAGTTTCAGGCTAGAATTTTACAAAGAACAAGTCATGCTGTGTGAGAACCGCTGAGTAATGAGTGGTCCCTCTTCAACACTGAGCTGTTTCACCTTAAAGCTTCAGTCGCCTAGGAGAAATCCAACATGAAATCATAGCCCTTTTCTACTTCCTCGTAATGAAAAGAAGAGATAGAGATGGGTCCCTGAAAGGTCAACATATTTAGAAACTGGAAAAGATGAAAGAGTGGGTTTGGGTTGTATGTGTGTGTGTTTTTCTAACATGACTCAAGTAATGACTCCTGCCACTTCCCTTGTGGTCCTGGTTCACCATCCAATGCATCTCTCATTGGGAATTCTACTTCTTTAAATTCAGCTTTGACCTTTTTTTTTCTTAATTTTTTTTTCTATTTTTATTATTCTATTTTTATTATTTAATTTATTGCTTCTTTTAGACCACCCAGAACATATTTTTCTTTATTTTCTGTCTTCACATACACATGCACACACATGCTTCTCTCTTTTGCTCTTTCTCTCCCTCTGATTTTAAAAGACTTAGGCAACGTTTCATTTATACCTTCAAGTTTCAACTCAAAAAAATGTACTACATATTAAGTTAACTTTAAAAATTCATTCCAATACGTATTAGGTACAGACAAATATGGGGCTTCCCAGGTGGCTCAGTGGGTAAAGAATTCACCTATAACTCAGCAGATGTAGGAGGCGTGGGTTCAGTCCCTGGGTTGGAAAGTTCCCCCGGAGGAAGTCATGGCAACCCACTCCAGTTTTTCTTGCCTGGATCCCATGGGCAGAGGAAGCATGATGGGCTACAGTCCATAGCGTTGCAAAAAGTCAGACAGGATTAAAGCAATTGAGCTTGCATGGAAGCAGACAAATATTTATTCTGCTTGTATGAAGTATCCAGAATAGTCAAATTCACAGAGTCAGAAAGTACACTAGCAGGTGTCAGGGGTGGGGAGTGTGGAGGAGGGAAGGGGGTGTTAGTGTTTGGTGGACGCAGAGTTTCAATCTGGAAAGGTAAAAATTCAAGAAACGGATGATGGTGAGAATTTCACAACAATGTGACTGTACTTAGGGCCACTTACTGTACATTTAAATATGGTTAAAGTTGTTTTATATTATGATGTGACTTTTACCACAATAAATAAAATAGAACGCATGGCACAAAGCAAAAAAAGAAACATACTGAATACCAATTCATTTACCAGTCAGCCATTTATTCTTATTTTATATTGAAATATTGATTTGGGGGGGAAATGATAAAGGGTCCCTGTTTAAAAATACAAAGAACAAAAATCTTAAAAAATCTTTCAGATACCACCATCCAAATACAACCACTGTTAACCATTTGCTATCTCATCATGCATATTTAGAAGTACATATGTTTATAATTTTGTGAAATGGGATCATATATACTTTCTATAAGCAGCTTTTTTTCACTCAATATACCACGAACAGCTTTCCTAGTCAAAATGTATCATGAGATAATCATTGTCAATAGCTACATCATATCACATGATATACACACACTGTAATTTTCTTAACTAATCTCCCAGGGTTGATAACTGGTGATTTCTTTTCTATATGAATTTCAAGAAGCAACCTTATACATATATAATTTTACATGTTTTTATCTAAGCACTTACTGATGTTGGTGGGTCAACAATTCTTTTCCCTTAGTGTTTTCTCTTCTTTCTCCAGATTGTCTTACAAAGTCTTCAAAATGATCTTTAACTCGAAGAGCATTCATGGAAACCATAGTTTATGTGCTGTTCTGGGCAGATGAGATCACAGGATGGAAGCTTTATGCAGGTAGATTATAGTTCAACACTCAGAAGTTGTCTTGAAATAACTAAATTAAATGAATGAGATAATACAGGCATAAAAGAATGCTGAAAACTGTATAGCCCAATACTTACTAAGATAAATACCATTATTATGATGTAATTATGGAAAGAATTACTTCTTTCAGTGGTGAATTACTAGGTCTTTGCTTTGTTTGTATTGAAGCTGGATGAATAATTTCAGCAACTGTAAGACATGTTGTTCTTAGGCAAAAGCTTGAACAGACTGACTGCTTATGTATCATTCTCTTAGAAGTTTCTAAGATTCTAAACTGGAGCAAATAGTGAATTGGGTTTTAACCTCACCACCACCTCCTTAAATCTTTCCTCCCCAAAAGGTATTCATGTTTCAGCAAGGGATTTTTGAACCCCTTAATATTGGCAGAATCTTGGCAGGTAGACAGAGGGAGATATTTGGAGTAAGGTATGCATGCTTTATTGACTATGCCAAAGCCTTTGACTGTGAGGATCACAACAAAGTGTGGAAAATTCTTCAAGAGATGGGAATACCAGACCATCTTATCTGCCTCCTGAGAAATCTGTATGCAGGTCAAGAAGCAACAGTTAAAACCGGACATGGAATAATGGGCTGGTTTCAAACTGGGAAAGGAGTACATCAAAGCTGTATATTGTCAGTTCAGTTCAGTTCAGTCTCTCAATCATGTCTACTCTTTGTGACCCCATGGACTGAAGTGAGCCGGGCTTCCCTGTCCATCATCAACTCCTGGAGATGTCTCAAACTCATGTTCATTGAGTCGGTGATGCCATCCAACCATCCTCTGTTGTCCCCTTCTCCTGCGTTCAATCTTTCCCAGCATCGGGGTCTTTTCTAATGAATCAGTTCTTCACATCAGGTGGCCAAAATATATTTTCACCCTGGTTATTTAACTCCTATGCAGAGTACATCATGCAAAATGCTGGGCTGGATGAAGCACAAGCTGAAATCAAGATTGCCAGGAGAAATATCAATAACCTCAGATATGCAGATGACACCACCCTTAGAGCAGAAAGCAAAGAAGAACTAAAGAGCTTCTTGATGAAAGTGAAAAGAAAGAAAAAGTGAAAGAGGAGAGTGAAAAAGCTGTCTTAAAGCTCAACATTCAAAAAAGAGGAGAATGAAAAAGCTGTCTTAAAGTTCAACATTCAAAAAACTAAGCTCATGGCATCCACCACTTCATGGCAAATAGATGGGGAAACAATGGAAGCACTGACAGACTTTATTTTCTTGGGCTCCAAAATCACTGCGGATGGTGATTGCAGCCATGAAATTAAAAGACGCTTGCTCCTTGAAAGAAAAGCTATGACCAATTTAGACAGCATATTAAAAAGCAGAGATGTTACTTTGCTGACAAAGGTCCGTCTAGTCAAAGCTATGGTTTTTCCAGTGGTCATGTATGGATGTAAGAGTTGGACTATGAAGAAAGCTAAGCACCAAAGAATGGATGCTTTAGAACTGTGGTGTTGGAGAAGACTCTTGCGAGTCCCTTGGACTGCAAGGAGGTCAAACTAGTCAATCCTAAAGGAAACCAATCCTGAATATTCATTGGAAGGATTGATGCTGAAGCTGAAACTCCAATACTTTGGCCACCTGATGCGAAGAACTGACTCCTTAGAAAAGACTCTGATGCTGGGAAAGATTGAAGGCAGGAAGAAAAGGGGACAACAGAGGATGAGATTGTTGGATGGCATCAGTGACTCGATGGACATGAGTTTGACTCGATGGACTGGGAGTTGGTGATGGACAGGGCGGCCTTGCATGCTGCAGTCCATGGGGTCACAAGGAGTCAGACATGACTGAGCAACTGAACTGATGCAATTCAGACTGCTTATTTACATCACATTTTTTCTATGATCTATTTATACATTTCCAACTGAAAATTCGTGTGCTTCAAATAGGATTAACTTCTCCCCTACACATATGCACAGAGTATCAGCCTATAAAATGTTCTGAAGGTCACTGGATGGGTGAAGAAGACAATAGCAGTAAGAATGTTAACTGAAAAAAAAAATTGCACAGCCTTAAAGTTGAGAATTATGTTTATTCGGCAGACATTCTGAGGACTTCAAGCCTGAGACACAGTATCTCAGCTAAAGCTGAGAGACTGTTCTGAAGAGGCAAGAGGTGGGGAGGAGCCAGGATATACAGAAGTTATTGCAACTATGACCAGGTAGTCGAAATATCAGAAGATTGCTCTCAATTAAAGAAAACCAGACATCTCAAATTAATGAAACTAGTGCTACTTTTCTATACATGGGAAGACACAAAGTCTAGGCTGACTGAATCCATTCCTTTGACAGGCACCTCAGCTATCTGGGGCCAATATCCTGTGCTTTCTCATCCCACCCTTGGGGGTGGCTGTAGCAGTTACGCTAGATGGTGGGCATTCTTTGTCTCCAACCTGAGGTCATTCAGGGCTCACCAGTGAAGGGGCTGTAATGTGATGGCTCAATGGCTATAACATCCTTTGTTTACTGATATGGCAGGCAATATTTTTCATTCCGTAATGAAAGGTCCATCTAGTCAAAGCTATGGTTTTTCCAGTAGTCATGTATGGATGTGAGAGTTGGACTATAAAGAAAGCTGAGCACCGAAGAATTGATGCTTTTGAACTGTGGTGTTGGAGAAGACTCTTAAGAGGTCCTCAGACTGCAAGGAGATCAAACCAGTCAATCTTAAAGGAAATCAGTCCTAAATATTCATTGGAAGGACTGATGCTGAAGTTGAAACTGCAATACTTTGGCCACCTGATGAGAAGAACGGACTCCTTAGAAAAGACCCTGATGCTGAGAAAGATTGAAAGCAGGAGGAGAAGGGGATGACAGAGAATGAGATGGTTGGATGGCATCACTGACTCAATGGATATGAATCTGAACGAGTTCCAGGAATTGGTGATGGACAGGGAAGACTGGCATGCTGCAGTCCATGGGGTTGCAAAGAGTCAGACACGACGGAGCAACTGAACTGAACTGAACTTTTCATTCATAAGAAGGAACAAGCAGACTCCAGTCTCCTATTACATCTGCAATTGTCAATCATGGAAAGATAGGATAGCCAGACATCAAGACACATGCAAATGAAGTTTATTAATCACCACAACGGGGGGTGGGAGGGAAGCACCCAGTTTTGATAGTGAATTCCTCACAATAGTCACAAGAACAGCTGTCCCTCCAAGAAAGAATCTTTGCCCAGCTCCTAAGAACCAGGACTCACCAGCATGCACAGAATCTCAGTGACAATATTCTTAACCTTGTACATACAAACAAATTACGGGAAACCGTATCAGAA
Source organism: Okapia johnstoni (assembly GCA_024291935.2). Taxonomy (NCBI): domain Eukaryota; kingdom Metazoa; phylum Chordata; class Mammalia; order Artiodactyla; family Giraffidae; genus Okapia; species Okapia johnstoni. The sequence continues at coordinate 30,258,505 of CM044327.1, read as the reverse complement.
ATTTAGTATTTCCTAAAGCAGAAACTTTCTCAAATAAAGTTTTGACTTTTTAATTTTTAAAAAAGAGTGTGCTCAAGTGAGGGGCAAAATCCATATATTTTCCTAGAGGCTAGCTCTCTAGCTCTTTGTAGCCTGTTATTGGCCTCTGAGCCATTCTTGGAAGAATATGCTGAAATAAAAATGAAATAATGCATGTGCAAGTGCTTTGAAGAGATCAAGACTGTCTGAGTTTTAGGAAAGATAGCGATAGTCTTTTCTGCAAAGTCCTCAGGCTGCAAGGAAGAGTTCAGAAATAGCAAGCGTTTTCAAAACAGAAGGAGTTTGCATTTTCCTGCAGCGTTTGTTTCTTTTTAATATATGCAACGCTCTGAAATAGCGTGTGATTCTCTTTTCAAAATATTTGCAATGGTTTTCTGTAGGATAAACCTTACGCTTTTTAGTTAGAATGGTCTTACCTAAAGTTTGGTATTTAAATTCGAGTATTCAAAGTTCTAGGGCATCCTCTTTGACTCAGATGGTAGAGAATCTGCCTGCAATGCAGGAGACACTAGTTCAATCCCTGTGTCTGGAATATGCTTGGAGAAAGGAATGGTAACCCATTCCAGTATTCTTTCCTGGTAAATTCCATGGACAGAGGAGCCTGGCAGCCTACAGTCAGGTTACAAAGACTCGAACATGACTGAGACACTAACAAAGTTCTAAAATAAAATATTTGCCTACAGGTTGGATTTTCTGGAAGATTTAGTAAAATAATGTCATAATTATGATCACAAAATGAAGCCAGATATTATAGAGGTAGACATTTTGAAAATTATCCTAGAAATTGTTATCATAAAACTTCAAAATGTTTCCCTTTATAGTCAAGGGAGAATAAAAGTGTGAATGAAAAATATTGCCTGCCCTACCAGCAAACAAAGGATGGTGAGGCCATCCAGCCCTCAGCCCCTGCTACTGCTGACAGCGAGCCTTGAGGGCACTCAGGATGGAGACAAAACAGGCTGCTCAGTGCCAAGCCCTCAGTCTCTGCAGTCATGCCTAGCCATGCACCCTGCAGGGACTCAGGATGGGAAAGAACAGGATACAGGCTCCAGATAGCTGATTTACAGATCAAAGGAATAATTTTAATGAGCCCAGACTCTTGCATCTTCCCTCATATAGAAAAGTTCCAAATTCCTTAGCTAGAGATGTGTACATGGGGGGAAATGATAACCTATTTTTATGGAAGACTGACCTCCTTGGGACTTTTGATTTTGTAAAGGGAACATGTATGCATGCATGCTCAGTTGTGTTCAGCTTTTTGTGACTCCATGGACTGTAGCCATCCGGGCGTCTCTGTCCATGGAATTTTCCAGGCAAGAGTACTAGAATGGGGAGCCATTTCCTCCTCCAGGAGATCTTCCTGACCCAGGGATCGAACCCGTGTTTCCAGAGTCTCCTACATTACAGACGGATTCTTTACTGCCTGAGCTAACAGGGATGAGATGTCTGGTTTTCTTTAATTAACAGTCAGCTTTTGATGTTTCAGCTGCCTGGTTTTTGTTGCAAAAGCTCCTATATATCCTGGCTCCTCCTCTTCCTCTTTGGCGTAGTCCCTCAGAGCTATGTAAGTGCCTTGGGCTTAAGTCCTCAGAAAGTCTGCCTAGTAAAACATAACTTACTTTTAGGCTGTGATTTTTGTTTGTTTGTTTCAGTTGACAGGAGCATTTCTCATACTCTCATCAGCTTTGGGGATCCTTCTGTGGAAAATTTTGAGAGGCATTAACCTAAGAGTAGAGGACAGACTCCCAACCTGGTACCCAAGACTGTGAATAAGGCAGTCTCAATATTCCTCTTCGAATTTTTTCCACTACCCTTCCGAGTGAAATCTGAACACCAGCCGGCCGAGGAGCCTGGCAGGGCTACAGTCCACAGAGCCACAAAGAGTCAGACACGACTTAACGACTAAACAGCAGCCCCCAGTCCCTTGGTTATCCTCTCTCCTACCCCGTGTCTATCTATTTTTTTCCCACATTGTTTGCCCTTAGTGGCAAAATACATTACCTAGGTAAAATTCACACAGCTTCTCATTTTCATCCTATTTACTGTCTTCCCAGTCTAGACGGAATATCCCCAGAGGGGAGGACTGTTAACATTCCTCCTGACTCCTGACACACCATCAAGCGCTTCAGGATATTGATGACAATACGCGGACAGCATTTTAGAAATCATTAAACTGAGTTTCTCCTTCTATAGATTAGAAAATAGAGACTAAAGGTAGAAACAAAGAGAAAATCTGGAGGATAAGCTAGAAGAGTGATTTTCATTGAATGTCTCTCCTTTACTTCTGGTAGAGATTACTTTTACATGAAGTCCTACAGCAACTGAGAGAGAAAGAGAGTGAGGTTTCACTACAGTGTGTGGTATATAGGTTAAGTCAGAAATATGGAATTTTGTCTAATAGAAAGATTGCTTCATTCTGGCCTCTGGGAACCTTTCCTGTAGATCTGAAAGAAGTTCTGGTATTTCCTGAAAGCAGGAGGCACTGCATTCTTGACTCATCTCTCCCAAGCACTAGTTTGGCCTTCATTTTCAGCATGGATTCATATCTGTCTGGAGTTCTACCCGTTCCGATGCAATACCATAAACCCCACACCCATCCTTTGAAACTTTCTCTACGCTCATTTTCTGAGAGCCTTACATCACCATTAACTGTGTTTGTTCAGGTGTGTCAAGCCTCCTTAGTTAGGGTGATGTCATTTGAGAGGTCGGTGGAGGGTGAGCGTTGAGAGAAGTGAAGATGTTGGAGACTGGAAATGAGACTGTGGTTACTGGTGCACAGCTTGAGGGGGGAGCATGTGAAACGAGGGAAAAGAATTCCTTCCTCATTCTCTTTAGAAGAATAATAGCATTGGTATATTATATTGGTATAAACAATAACAACATTGGTATACATGCATATTGGTATATGCAGCCTGTATTTTTCAGCTCAATGAATCCTCATAACAATCCTATGAGAGAGAAACTGGGACCCGGAAAGGTTAGAACTCACCGAAGTAAGCCAGCCGAATAGCTGTCACCACCTGTATTTGAGCCCAGGAAGTCTGGAGCTGGGCTACCATCCTTGATACTGTTCACAGTAAACATGAGGTTCTTTCTTCATCATGAAGAAATAAATAAAAAAAGTAGATAAATAAAATCTATTTAGAAGTTTAAGATGTAAGAAAAGTTGTAGTCAGTGAAGCTGAAAGTGGTAAAGTCACACTTTTATTATGGATTGAAATTATTTCTGTGCTCTGAACTGGTCATATATATACACACAACTTTGGAGAACTATTGGAGAAGAAATTCATTTGTCAAAGCAAGTCACAATTGAAGCATTTACCCAAATCAAAACTCGAATATTCCTGGCTCACCTAAGTAGACAGTATAAGAACCTTGTGGAGAGATAGACTATTCATTAATAAAAGATGCTTCAGATGATTGCTCGTGAGTGAAGTTCCACCTGTACTGAACATCAAATATAAACTATACTCCTTAAATGACCCAGATTCGCATGCCTTGCTTTTACATTTCCTGCAAGAAAGAGATTCTCAAGGAAGGAGTAGTGGGTAACCTGATGAAAGTTGATGTTTTCTGACCTGCAAGATGGATAGGATGTGAGTGAGGCCAAGAACTAGAAAAGAAACAGCCCAGTGGAAGACACTGTCAGGAATCCAGGAGACTTGGCACTCAGAGTAGACGGGAAAAAACACGGCCATGAAAGATTCATTGGAAATCGAGGACTGACTAGAAGTGAAAGTTGAAAAAAGGAGAAGTGGAAAATGACCCAAAGTTTGCAACCAGGGATGGAGTGTCAGTGACAGGAAAAAGCTAGCATGGGGTGCATGGACTGTGGGAGCTCTGAGGCTAGGAACTGTGACCAAGTGATCTTTGTATCCCAGTTCCCATCACCTAGGGACTTCCCAGTAAACACTGAGTATGAGAACGAAACAATGAACTTGAACTTTCCTTTCTTGAGAAAGAGGAATCACTTTTTGGGGAAGGTGATGTGCTCAGTTTTGTGAAATGACTTTGAGGCAAGAAGGGTTTATTTCAGGCTTCAGTAATGAAGTACCACAGACTAGGTGGCTAAAAGGACAGACATCTACCTTCTTACAGTTCTCAAAGGCAGAACTCCAAGTGCCAGGCGTTGACTGGTTTGGTTTCTTCGGAAGCTTCTGTCCTTGGGTTCAGAGGGTCGTCTTCTCCCTGTGTCTTCACAAGGTCTTCCTTCTCTGTTGGTCTGTGTCCTAATTTCCTCTTTTTGTAAGAATATCAGTCATACGGCATTAGGAAAACATCCATAGGTATAAGGACACCACCCTTTGGACTTCATTTTACCTTAATTATCACTTTAAATGCCCTGTCTCTAAATGCAGTCATATTCTGAAGGTTTGGAGGTTGAGACTTTAACCTATGAATTTAGCTGCTGCTACTGCTGCTGCTAAGTCACTTCAGTCGTGTCTGACTCTGTGTGACCCCATAGACGGCAGCCCACCAGGCTCCTCTGTCCCTGGGATTCTCCAGGCAAGGATACTGGAGTGGGTTGCCATTTCCTTCTCCAGTGAATTTAGAGGGAGGCACAATTCTGCCTATGATAGATGGCTATACCAATGCATAGTCCACAAGAATCTGGGGATTTAAGAGTATAACCTGGGGAAGAGGACCAAGCTGAAGAGTGATTTGAGGAACATAAGAGTGGATGAATATATACAGGAATGTTACTCACCTATAAAATACAATGAAATAACACCATTTGCAGCAACATGGATGGACCCAGAGATTATTTATACCAAGTGATGTAAGTCAGACAAAGAAAAATATCATATGACATCACTTACATATGGAATCTAAAAAAAAATGATTTTGTTACATGATAGAAAGGGTTTTATAATATAAATAAAATAAATAAAGCTTGTTTTACATTTTACAAAACTATCGATGATATGTGGACTTTAAAAGCATCTTTTTTCCTGCCATGCTGTGCAGCGTGAAGGATCTTCGTTCCCTGACCAAGGATCGAAGCTACCCTCACTGCAGTGGAAGCATGGAGCCCTAACCATTGGATCTCCAAGTGAAAGTCGCTCAGTCGTGTCCAACTCTTTGCAAACCCATTGACTATACAGTCCTTGGAATTCTCTAGGCCAGGATACTGGAGTGGGTAGCCTTTCCCTTCTTCAGGGAATCTTCCCAATCCAGGGATAGAACCCAGGTCTCCCGCATTGCAGGCGGATTCTTTACCAGCTAAACCACAAGGGAAGCCCAAGAACACTGGAGTGGGTAGCCTATCCCTTCTCCAGTGGATCTTCCAGACTCAGGAATCGAACCAGGGTCTCCTGCACTGCAGGTGGATTCTTTACCAACTGAGCTACCAGGGAAGCCCAGGGAAGTCCCAAAACCATCTTTAAACTCATTTCTAGTTGCATTTTATTATAAGCAGAAAATATTTTCCACACAATATTCTTTGAAATTTATTGAGATTTGTCTTAAAGATAATAGCATAGTCTTCTTTTGCAAATGTTTTATGTACTCTGTAGTTTTGGCTTGTAGTATTATAACCATGACAACTTCATCAGGTTTGCAAGTCATGCTATTGAAATTTTCCATATGCTCACTGAATTGTTCTTTTGTAGACTAATCAGTTACTGATAAAGTCTTGTTTAACTTTCTAACTGTATAAAAAAAGGGTGGATGACACCCTGAGACATATAATCTTACATACCAACCTGCTCGTAATAGAAAATATATGTGTGTGTATATATATATATGAATAAACATAGGAGTTTCTCAGATAAGATTTGGGATTCACTGAATCTAGGTGGGTCCAGGAAATAACTCAGAGAATGAGCTAAGTCATTACTAAACTCACAATTTAAACAGCGTCTATCAGAGGAGTTCCCAAACTTTACCCCACTGTGTGGGTTTCAGGACCATTACTCAGTCAAGCTGCACCATGTTAGCAGGAAAAAACTCATAAAGCAAACAGATGTGGTGAGTTCCTGGGCTACAAGAGAGATGTTAGGTATGTGACTGTCACCTGAAATATTACTGGAACAAGACCTGCACTACTTTCTCCAAAGACCAATTTGTGGGGTTGCTGCATCTTAAAATCAAAGGCTTCCCAGGTTGTGCTAGTGATGAAGAATCCACCTGCCAATACCGAAGACACAGGCGGTGCAGGTTCAATCTCTGGGCCTAGAAGATGCCCTGGAGTAGAAAACGGCAGCCCACTCCGCTATTCTCACCTGGAAAATTCCATGGACAGAGGAGCCTGGCAGGTTACAGTCCACACAGTCTCAAAGAGTCAGACTGAGTGACTGAGCACACACATACACACAAAATCAAAGGAAGCTTGTAGTCTCTTCCATTCTGATATCTTTCACTTTCCTCTCTGTTCTACTATGGCATTTGTAGAATGGAATCTGGAAGAATTGTACCAGCAGTGTTCTCCCAGCAACTAGCTCGCAGATTTGTGTCAGTCATGGGTATGATTATGATGCCAGTGTTATAAAGTTAAGTTCAGTGATTTCTAAATTGGCTTAGTGATGAGGAAGAAAGAAAAAAAAAGAAAAAAACAATAATGGCATGCTGCTACCAGAAGTCATAATGTTGATTTTCCTGTTTGAAGCAGTGCTGTTCCTTGGTCATGGTCTCAGGAAGGTGTAGAAATTAAATGTAAAATAAATACCCTGTAAAGTCTTCTCCTTACACAAGAGACCTTAAACAAAGACCTCAAACATGGCTTTTTTTTTTTTTTTTTTTTGCATAATCTGGCCCGTGCTGACCTCTCCTGGACACCCCTGGCTTCTCAGCTCTAAATAGAGATGCTCTTGTCATCACCCAGCCCATAACATCTCACCAACTTCTACCATTCTGGAGATTTCAGCTCCAATATGATGCCACACATACTGTGAACTGACTCCTTGGAAAAGACTCTGATTCTGGGAAAGATTGAAGGCAGGAGGAGAAGGGGATGACAGAGGATGAGATGGTTGGATGGCATCACCGACTCAATGGACATGAGTTTGAGCAAGCTCTTGGAGTTGGTGATGGACAAGGAAGCCTGGTGTGCTGCAGTCCATGGGGTTGCAAAGAGTCGGACACAATTGAGCGACTGAACTGAACTGATGATGCCACAGTTGAAAGTCCTACTAAGTAAGGTCCTTCTGCTTATATCCTTTTAGAACCCAATGTTAATTTTCCTTCTTAGCTCTTGTTAAATATGACTGTTTGTTTAATACCTAGCAACTTTACAAGACCAGAAGCTCCACAAAGGATAGACATATCTACACTCTTGACCAATCTCTGCCATGTCTAGACCAGTGTAGAATCTAACGACCATGGAATAAACACATAATTAGTGCAACTATTTCTATGCCTGTAGGTATCTGACTTGTCTTTTTAGCATCTCAGGTTTGTATGTTTATTTTTAATAGAAAGTAGCATGAAATGGTGAAAAGACCACAGGTTATGGAACTAGACACATGAGTTTATATTGAACCACTATATTTTATTTGTTTAGATTCAGATGAAAGAGATACCAGTAGTTGATAATCAGTTCTCATTCTCCTTGACCATTTTGTTTTTTAAAAAACACAGTTTATTTTTAAAGAGCCATATATGTACTTTTTTAAAGCATTCTGGGTTTTTTTTTAAGTCTTTATTGAATTTATTACAGTACTGCTTCTGCTTTGTTTTTGTTTTTTTGGGCCACGAGACTTGGGGCATCTTAATCCCCCAACCAGGGATCGAACCCGTATCCTCTGCATTGGAAGGTGATATCTTAACCATTGGACCACAAGGGAAGTCCCTGACCTTTTGACTGGGCATTCACTTTTACTTGAAATTATCCCCTTGGCTTTGTGGTCTCACTGTCTTGTATTCTCCTCCTAAACATCTAACACTTCCTCAGTTTTCTTTCCTTTGTCCCCAGAATTCCATTCTGTGTTGTCTTCACACTGGGCACCCTTTATACAGAGATCTCATTTTCCCTTGTGGTTTTAACATCTTTAACATGAAATTTTCAGCTGCCTCATTGATACCTTCATGAGAACACAATAGAAAGTATTGCAGTTAACCCCAGAACAACACTGTATAGCTATTTGCCCATCACTTGTAATTCGGTATAATTTGAAGCTTTAGGTAGTCTTTTGGTGAATTACTTGTAGTTTATTCCTACTGCTATGGAAAATGTATTTTGCACAGTACTAGTTCAGGCTCACTTACTTTGTAACAAGGACAATTCCTGTGTGTTCAATATATAACATCTATTACAAAAAGAAACATCTGATGTTTTGCTGAATTATCTCAGAGAGCACAGATTTCTTTTAACCACCCATAGGACTTTCTCAGTGTAAATACTCCTCAATCAGATAGTTAGACAACTTTTCAGGGCACTCAAATCCATAGGGAGGGAGGGATGTATTCTAAAAATAACTCCAATATAAGAAATGTCATCTGGACATATTTCTGTGTTACGGAAGACATCCCAGACTTTACTAAAACTCTCTGAAATGGAATAGCATTTCTTGATGGGGAGGATAAAGAATTGACTGATAATGATCCAGCAAAAATCAAATATGCCATTCATAAAAGAGAAATGATTTTTATTTTGTTTGAATAACTTCTGCTAAGTCAAGGCATTTTCTTTGATAAAAAAAAGTGTTAGTTACACTTTGAGCTTCATATTGCAAGCTTTGCAGTGAGCCACAAGTTATAAACAAATGTTTTTAAGTTATTCTGTAGCCCTAGAGAGCAAGAAAGACAAAAAATAGACAGGCCACTGCTGTGGAGGGCACAGTTGGACACCTTAGGCGTGGAGACCTGGCATTCAAGGTACTGTGTGCTGTGCTGTGTCCAACTCTTTGTGACTCTATGGACTGTAGTCTGCCAGGCTCCTCTGTCCATGGGGGTTCTCCAGACAAGAATACTGGAGTGGGTTGCCATGCCCTCCTGCAGGTGATCTTCCCAACCCAGGTCTGCAGCATTGCAGGCGGATTTTTCACCATTAGAATACCACCAAAGCCCAAGAAGACTGGAATCCCTACTCCAGATGAACTTCCTGACCCAGGAATCGAACAGGGGTCTCCTGCATAGCAGGCGGATTCTTTACCAAGCTGAGCTATCAGGGAAGCCCCCAAGGTACCTGGGCCAACAATTTTTCCCCAGTCATCTCTGAGATCAGCTGCTACATGGAGACACCTGGAGACCAGGTAAATAAAAAGGTAAACTTTTCACTTCAGCTCTTCTAAACACCTACCCACCTAAAGTCATAAGATTAGACTTAGGCTAGACATATACTAGAAAAGCAGCTGTCTTCAAGGTTAAAACCTAACTTTTTTTCTAAATAGAAAAAAAAAAGAAGGAAAAGAAAAGAGAGAAAGAAATACTGAAAACAAGTTATACTTAACACTATCCCAAATCAGAAATCAGTTGTCCAACATAGTTACATACTCAGAACTTGGAAGCAAAGCCTCTGTGTAGCTGTAAAGAATGGTGCCTCCACTGAGATTTAACCACTTGACTTGTACACAAACCTTTTGGGCATTTATTCAAGCCTATTTACTGTTATTTTATACCACATTAAATACATTTTCATATTTGAAAGCTGAGCCAATATCAGTGTAAGATACAGACCTTAGGATAAAGTCAGGCCCCAGTTTCAACAATGACATAACTCATTTGAACCTATTTGACAAACAAAGGGAAAAACTACACGAATCAGTAGTATCTCAAATAACACAGAACACGTGATATTGGGGGACAGACAGGGATCTTATCCAGAAAGATGGGTGCTGAGGAAGCAATGTATGATAAATAGCATGAAACCCTGCCCATCATTAGGGAGGCCTGGCATGCTGCAGTTCATGGGGTCGCAAAGAGGCGGACACAGTTGAGCAACTGAACTGAACTGAACTGCCCATCATAAGACACCAAGAAAAATTAAATTTAGAATCTTCTGTGAACTCGTGTCCTTTTTGTAATGGTATATTGTGAATTTGATTTTGACTCCAACAATACCAGTATTATGTATCTAATTTGAAAGACATTTAAATATTTTTCCAATGAGTTCAAGTGATTCACTCCTCTTCAGTCATTTGATTTTCAAAGAATAAAGAACTTGTTCAAAAAAAAAAGAAAAAAGAGTGCAATTTAAAGTTTTTATTTAAGATGGATACAATTCAAAATTTGGTGTTTAAAGTCTTCAATAGGTCATAAGTTTTTCTGTTCTATTTATTTGCTCTCATTGCCAAGCCCATCCTCTGCCCTCTGGTCTATGATGTTGGAGCCAGGGTGTCCCTTGCCATTTTGCTTCTGATGCGCATCTGACAGTGGGAAGCAGTGGGAGACAGAATGGAAGAAGGAAGGAAGAAGGCAATTCCTCCTGTTTCGCTTTGCCCATTAGCTTTGTTCAAGCAGCAATGATGGTTGGTTTCAGCCTATTGATGCTCTTAGCACTCCTAGTACCCGCCTCTGCTGCATTCTTCCTCAATAACCAATTCACAAACCAGCACAGTGAAATGGCTGCGGTCCTGTTTCTCTTGGGGAAAACTTCTTGTGCAGCGATAGTAACCAGAACACCAGACTCTTTTCTTTCTTCCCTTCTTTTTCTTCTTTCTTGCCTTTTTTCTCTTTCTGGCCACGCCGTGCATGGCATGTGGCATGTGGTTTCCCAACCAGGGATCAAACACACAGCGCCTGCAGTAGAAGCGTGGAGTCTTAACCACTGGACCGCGAGGTAAGTCCCCCAGAACACCACACTTTCGAAATTTGTCCTCCACAGAAGGTGCTCAAGTAATATTTTATTGAATAAAAGAATAAATGCCGAGAAACTAGATGGCAGAATCTAGGGGCAGTACACCAATGGTATTCTCCACTTACTCCCGAAGTTTGCCTTACTTTGGCCCTAGAATGAAGAATCAATCCAGGAAACAGTTCAGAAAGTGAATTCCGCTATACAAAGTAAGCAGGTTTCTTTTTTCTCTTTTCCTTTTCTTTTTAATGAAGAGGAAGGCATTTGTCTTACCTTATAGTTGAGTATGCATACTTCTTAAATAATTCCCACATTTCTTATACTTTCTTATACCATCACCTCAAATTTCCTTTTATTCTCCTCCATTCCCAAGACTAGGCTCGATTTTCCTGCTATTTGAAGAATTTCTAGAAATTGGTATTAATGAAGTGCTTATGCTATCTCATCACCCTAGAATTAGTAGTCTTCTGAAGGATGATTATTAAACAAGTTTTCATTTTTAGTTGATTAGTGTCAATGTTCCAGATGAAACTCAGGTTTTAAATGTTCACATGAATAACAATAGCAAGGGGCATACCTAGCCCCCAGACCTTGTTTTATAATATCTTTCTCCAGCCAAAGAAACCAAAGGTCCCTGGAGAAATGGCTGATTGCTGGATTAAGGCAGGAAATGTACAAGATGAGTCTGGGTCATCTTACCGTTTCAGAAAGCAAAAAACTGCTCGGAAGTTAAAAAGTCCAAACCGATGGGGGTATGTTGAAGGAAGATGAGTGCCAAGGAAAAGAACTCCCAACAGCCAAAGCTAGAATAGTTTGAGCAGCAGAGTAAATAATGTAGTGTGTGTGTTCTTGGTCACTCAGTCATGTCCTACTGTTTGCAACCCCATGGGCAACAGCCCACCAGGCTCCTCTGTCCATGAGATTCTCCAAGCAAATACTGGAGTGGGTTTCCATTTCCTCCTCTGGGGATCTTCCTGACTCTGGGGACTGAACCCATATCTCCTTTGTCTCTTGCATTACAGACGGATTCTTTACCACTGAGCCATCGGGGAAACCCCAAATAAAGTAGTATTGGATTTTAATCAAAAAAGTATAAAATAAATGTCTATGAATCCATACTTATTTAAATAAGTGAGTGAACAAATAAATAAATGGAGAGAATAGATGTTTCCTGTGCAGAGAAATTCCAAAGACTAAGATAGATACTCCACTAACAAGCAATGTATTATACCTCCCAGCTCCTTAAGTGTGGTTTTCACAGAACAATTTATTTCCGAGAAGGATAGTATAGAAAGAGATAGGAAAAAAGAGTAACGACAATGATGAAAGAAATAAAAAAAAATAGTAAATAGAAAGACATCCTACGTTCATGGATTGGAAGAATTAATATTGTTAAAAGTCAACACTACCAAAAGCCATCTATGATTTCAGTATGATCACTATCAAGCTTCCAGTGGCATTTTCAACAGAAATGAAAAAAAAAAATAAAAGCACTCCTAAAATGTATACCCTGAGCAGATAAAGAAATCCTGAGAAAGAAGAACAAAGGAGGAAGCATCACATTTCCTGATTTCAAGCTATACTACAAAGTTATATTAATTAAAACAGTGTGGTACTGACAAAAAACCTGACAAATAGATCAACAGAATAGAACTGAATTCCCAGAAATAAACCCAAGTATATATAATCAACTAATATTTGATGAAAGAGCCAAGAATATTCAGTGAGAAATGACAGTCCTTCAATAAATAGTACTGGGAAAATTGGATGTTCACATGTAAAAGAATGAACCTTAAAACCTACCTTATACCACTTGTGAAAAGGCAATCTACAGAATGGGAAGGAGTATTTGTAAACCATATATCTGATTTGTAAACCATATGTGTAAACCAGATATCTGATAAGTGGTTAATATCCAAAATATATAAAGAGTTTGCACAACTTAATAGCAAACAACAAAGACAAAGAAAAACCACCTAAGTAAAGAATGAGCAAAGGACCTGAATGGACATTTTTACATAGAAGACACACAAATGCCCAATAGGTACATGAAAGAATGATGCTCAACATCACTGATTATTAAGGGAATGCAAATTAAAACTACAATAAGATATCACCTCCTGATTGTTAGAATGGTCATTATCTAAAAGACAAGAGAAAATAAATGCTGACATGGATATGGAGAAAAGAGAGTCCTTGTACACTGTTGGTGGGAATGTAAGTTGTTGAAGCTGCTGTGTAAGACAGCGTGTGTATTCCTTAACAGATTAAAAATAGAGTGAGCATATGATCCAGCAATTCTACTTCTGGGAATATATCCAAAGGAAAGAAAAACACTGACTGGAAAAGATATGTGCACCCTCATGTTTGCCACAATAGCTAAGACACAGAAATAATCTAAGTGTCCATCAATGAATGACTGGATAAAGAATATGTAATGTAATATTTTTCAGTCATAAAAAAATGAGAAAATCCTACTGTTTGTGACAATGCAAATGAGCCTTGAGAGCATTATGCTAAATGAAATAAGTCAAATGGACAGAGATGAATATCAGATGTTAGGATTTTTATGTGAATCTTAAACAAAAACATAGAAAAAGATATCAGATTTGAGATTACCAGAGGTGTGGGAGGAGTGAAGAAAGGGAGGGTTGGAGAAGGTGTTCAAAAACTACAAATTTCCAGCTATAAGTTAAGTATTAGGGGTGTAATATACCACATGATAACTACAGTTAACACTCCTGAATGATATATAGAAAAGCTGTTAAGAGAATAGATTCTGAAGTTCCTATAACACGGGGAAAAAAGTCTTCTTCTCTTTCTTTTTTATTGCACTTACATGAGACAATGGATGCTAACTAAGCCTACTGAGATAACATTTAATAATATATGCAAATCAAGCCATCTTTCTGTACACTGGAACTTCATGCAGGGATATATGTCAATTATTTCTCAATAAAACTGGGAGAGAAAAAGAATAACTTTAGAACAAAGAAACTGGCAGCCACTACTTGTGTGTGTGTTAGTCACTCAGTCGTGTCCAGCTCTTTGTGACCCCATGGACTATAGCCTGCCAGGGTCCTCTGTCCATGGAATTTCCCAGGCAAGGATACTGGAGTGAGTTGCCATTTCCTTCTCCAGGGGATCTTCCTGACCCAGTGATCGAATCCAGGTCTCCTGCATTGCAGGTGGATGCTTTACCATCTGAGCTACTAGGGAAGACCAGTTGATCAAGATTAATTGAACATCAACATCATATTCACATGATAGTTGGTCCCCTCAACATGAAGTGAAGAGAAGGGCATTTTATCTCCATGATCTTTCCAAGAATTAGCCCAGTGTGTTGGAGACTGGACTATTTAATACAATGAATATCCTGTATAGATCTTAGGATAGTAAAAGGACATGAGAGAAAAGCTGAGGACATCTGAATTAAGCATTTTCCATAATTAATAACAATGTATCAATGTTAGCTCATTAATTGTGACAGAGGCACCATACCAAGAAAATATCATAACCATAATGGAAAACGGGTTGGAGTCTAGGGGACCTGTCTGTACTACCATCATAATAATTTCGTAACTCTAAAACTGTTCTGAAATAAGAAGGTTATTTTAAAAAGGGTTCAAATAAAAACATGTTGACAAAAGTTTTGATAACATAAAAAAAAAGCATTGGCAAAACTCAAAAGAGTGTCTTCACCATGTGCACAACTGTCCTGTTGACTGTCTTCTTGATGACTAGGTTTACAAGTTAAGAATCTACACGTGTCTACTTAGAAAAGGTAGCATTAAAATTCTGCCAGGTTTGGTGATGAATAGTCTGGAGGCTGCCATAGCCAGCCTGTTCCAAGTATTTAGAAAAAGGAACTTAGTTATCTGCCCACTCTTTTCTTCATTAAGTTTAATTTATGGACCGTGGGTTTCAGTAGAGTGAAATTTTTAAAACAATAGCAAATTGTTCTACAGAAAAGGGATGGTATGGGGCTGCAGCCCACGATGCTCGGAAACAAAGGGGAGATACGATTACTGGAAGAGAATAAGGGCATTGCATTGTTGAGAAGGCCCAGGACAGAATAGATACCCCTAACTCTATCCCCACCTCTTCCCTCTTAGTCCAGTCCAAAGAGGAACTTTGAAGGTACTCGATTCTCATGCTTGCATTAAGCTTTGTGAAACAAACAGCAATTAAAAAAGAAAAAGGTTAAAGCAGAAATGTATCTTAATTGTATTCATGCAGTTGCAAGAATTCAAATAATTTTTCAATTGCAATATTTAAAATAAACTCCAAAAAGAAAGCATAGTAACTACTAACAGGAAAAGTCTATGCCCCTTTCCAGAAGTGACCTTGAAGACCACCTTTGTATCACTTGAGCCATATGTCTATATTAGAGGACCTGGAAAAATAAATGAAGACCTCATAACTGAGGAGGGGTGAAGTCATCATTCAGGCCGACATTTTCATCATGGAGCTTTAAGGCTTTACATTTACTCAGGTCAATTTACTTAAAAGTAGGGTCCTAAAAATGAATCCAAGTGAATGATCAACTTATTCAACAAACTGTTAAATTTATTAAATTTAACAAATAATTTAATTATTTAACAGCTAAATAAATATTTAATAGTTAATTTAGTAGTTAACAATTCAATAAAGTGTTTTTCAAAGTTTTCCTTTAACTTGAACCCTTGCCCTGACTTCCGCAATCCTTTCCAGCAATGCTCACCTGCATCTGCTTCTACTCCAGCCTATTAATTTTTTATGAAGGTAGTGGGATTTTCCTTTAATCACTGGCACAGAAAAAGTTATGGCATAGTGCCAGATCCTATAGAAGTGTAAAGTTTCTAATAACCTCTTGGGCTAAGGTAAGTACAGAATTGAAGGCAGTGGCAGGACTTAAATCCACAAAAATAAGGAGACTAATAAGCACAAAAGGAAAGGCTCTCCACTGACAAATAAAACGGCAAGAACAGGAACAAGAGATGATATTGAGGCAAGTGCTGGATTGGGGCTGTATGTGAGTGTGTATGTGTGTGTGTGTGCGCGCGCGTATATGCTTAGTCACTCAGTCGTGTCTGACTCTTTGCAACCCCACAGACTGTTACCTGCCAGGCTCTTCTGTCCACGGAATTTTCCAGGCAAGCATGCTGAAGCAGGTTACCATGTCCTACTTCAAGGGATCGGCTCAGCTCAGGGATTGAACCCATGTCTCTTGTGTCTCCTGCACTGGCAGGGGCATTCTTTACCACCGCACCACCTGGGAAGCCCTAGATAAGGGCTGAAACAATATCAGAACTTTGAAATACTCTCAATAACTGGCAAATAGGATTAAAAAACAAACCTGATCTATTGGCAAAATGACTTTTTTGCAATTGACCACTGAGTTCTCTTTTGACAACATCATGCAGTCTCCTCATGAAACAAAACAGGACTCTCTGGGCTTTACCAAGAAGACTTAAGAATTCATTGGGAAATAAATGTTCAAACAGCCATGCACATAATCCTATTTCTGACTTTTCTTCCCAGCTTACCGTATGCCTTGAGTAAGAGCCCAGAGTTGGTGAGTTGCAACATTTCTATCGATTTAAGGAAGGAAGAGAAGAGAGAGGACATTTTCTCAACTTCTGAGTAATATCACCTGACATATAATTAGTGCCTGCTTTTGTGGCTTGAAATGAACTCACTCTGACCCAAGAAACCTCTTTAAAAGAATAATGGGACTAATTAGTTATCTATTTTGTCGGGTGTATATGTCAGTCTCAACCTCCCAGTTTATCCCTCCTCCTTTTTTATCCCCTAGTAACCGTGAGTGTGTTTTCTGTATCCGTGACTCTACTTCTGTTTTGTAATAAGTTCATTTGTACTCTTCTAGATTCCACATATAAGTGATATCTTGATATTTGTCTTTTTCTATCTGAGTTACTTCACTCATTATTATAATCTCTAGATCCATCCATGTTGCTACAAATGGCATTCTTCTGTTCCTTTTATGGCTGGGTAATATTCCATGGTATATATGTACATATTCTTTACCCATTTCTCTGTTGATGGACATTTACTTTGCTTCCATGTCCTGGCTATTGTAAATAGTGCTGCAATGAACATTGGGGTACATGTATCTTTTCAAATTATGAAGAAAACTAATAAGGACCTACTGTATAGCACAGGGAACTCTACTCCTCAATAATGGCCTATGTGAGAAAAGCATCTAAAAGAAGAGTAGACGTGTATATGTATAACTGATTCACTGTGTTATATAGCCCTGAAAATAACACAGCACTGTAAATCAACTATACTCCAGTAAAATTTTTTTAAAAAATAATAATGAGATTCTTCAGTTATAAAATCATCCAAGAACTGATAAAGATAGTGAAGGGTATGTTAGGAATTTATGCATCACCCACCATACATTTTATAGTCTAAATTCCCACATTTTTAGAATAGTAACATGAAGTCTTATCTTATTCTACCAACAGGATTCTGTTGGAAAGAAGAAAAGGTTGGAAGGAGGAGAGGCAGAAGAAAAAGGGGGGATGGAAGGACGTTGTGTTACACTCTTGATAAAGCCAGTAGGAGCCCAGTGTTGTGGCCATGACAAGATATTTTCCCACTTTTTCCCACACTAGTCTCCCCCAGGAATAACCTCATCACTGTTCCCTAACCACACTGTCTTTCATCTGATCTCTTGCCACAGTTGCCTTTTCACTCTAACTTTCTGAATTCCACCTATTTTCAGGGCCCATTTCAATGGTCCCTTTCCAAGCATTTCCCACCCACCCTGGTATCGTCCTCTCTGCCCCTTCCATAAAGTGGGTTTAGGAAAGAAACTCATGTGAATTTTGCCCTCGTCTGCACTGGGGCTTCCCCCGTGGCTCAGTAGCAAGGATTCACCTGCAATGCAGAGATGCAGGACGAACATGTTCCATCTCTGGGTCAGGAAGATCCCCTGGAGAGGAAATGGCAACCCACCCCAGTATTCATGCCTGGAAAATTCCATGGACACAGGAGCCTCGCATGCTACAGTCTATGGGGTTGCAGAGTTAGAGATGACTGAAGCGACTGAGCATGCCTAACTTACTTGGAAACTGAGGAGCAACAAACGGACTGGACATGATGCTTTTCTGTGTGTGTTATATAGACATTCACTAAAGTATAATGTCTTGCAAGTCCTTTATATTTCAGCCATAAGGGTGATGTCATCTGAATATCTGAGGTTACTGATATTTATCCCAGCAATCTTGATTCCAGCTTGTGCTTCCTCCAGCTCAGCCTTTCTCATGATGTACTCTGCCTATAAGTTAAATAAGCAGGGTGACAATATATAGCCTTGACGTACTCCTTTTCCTATTTGGAACCAGTCTGTTGTTCCATGTCCAGTTCTAACTGTTGCTTCCTGACCTGCATACAGGTTTCTCAAGACTCAGGTCAGGTGGTCTGGTCAATCCAGACAGCATATTAAAAAGCAAAGACATCACTTTGTCAACAAAGGTCCATCTAGTCAAGGCTATGGTTTTTCCAGTGGTCATGTATGGATGTGAGAGTTGGACTATAAAGAAAGTTGAGCACCAAAGAATTGATGCTTTTGAACTATGGTGTTGGAGAAGACTCTTGAGAGTCCCTTGGACTGCAAGGAGATCCAACCAGTCCATCCTAAAGGAAATCAGTCCTGGGTGTTCATTGGAAGGACTGATGTTGAAGCTGAAACTCCAATACTTTGGCCACGTGATTCGAAGAGCTGACTCACTGGAAACGACCCTGATGCTGGGAAAGATTGAGGGCAGGAGGAGAAGGGGACAACAGAGGATGAGATGGTTGGATGGCATCACTGACTCAATGGACATGGGTTTGGGTGGACTTAGGGAGGAGGTGATGAACAGGGAGGCCTGGTGTGCTACGGTTCATGGGGTCGCAAAGAGTCGGACACAACTGAGTGACTGAACTGAAAGTACAGTGTCTTACAAGTCCTTTACATTTCAACGTTTACAGCTGTGCTGGACTCAGTGCACACCTGCTCTGCGAACCCCTGCTGGGTGAACATATAGGATAATGAATAAATGAACGCATGAAAGGGTGCCCTGAGCTAACAGTTGCACATAAATACAAGCATGAGGATGCACAGCAAAGAATCTGAGCAGGAGCTTTTCCCTGGCCCAGCAAGCTCCTTCCTAGAGTTCTCAGCTTTCTTTAGAGATCAAAACTCAGTTTTGTTTTTTTGGGGGGGTTGGGGAGACAGGAGTTCCCTGGTAGACAAGTAGTTAAGAGTCCACCTGCCAGTGCAGGGGACATGGATGTGATCCCTAGTCCTGGGAGGCCCCATGTGCTGCAAAGCAACTAAGCAACTAAGCTCATAACTACTGAGCCCCCGACCCTAGAGCCTGTGCTCTGCGACAAGAGAAGCCACCGCAGTGAGAACCCAGTGAAGCATCACAGTGCAGGGGAGACCCCGTGCACCACAGTTAGAGAAAGCCCACGTGCAGCAAAGAAGACCCAGCACTGCCATAAATAAATAGAACTAAAAAAAATTAAATATATTTGAAAAACTCAGTTGTTTCGAATTCGTCATTGGCAAAGAAAGTGAGAGGACTTCAAAGGAAATATGAGTGATTCCATAAACATGGGTCCCCACATTAACAGCCCTTTATGGACAATAAAAAGTCACCAGAGGTGAATCTAAAATAAGTTTCCTGTCCCAGAGCCCATGAGAAAAATAACTCTTGAACATATTTCTTTAATTAAGTCTACATCCCTAGGAATGAGGAGCTCAAATGAATCCATTTCCTGTTTGTGTAAAAATTTTTTGTCACTGGAAGCAGGGGAAAATATTCATCTTGCTGACCTTCTCATAAAGGTATCACCCACTCACCAATGCCCTGTTCTTTCAAAGTATAATTCATTAATGTCACCACCGGTCACCCAAAGATCAGATGAAGCAAATCTCATGTTTTCTTTGTGTCCTGCAGTTTCACAAGGGGAAAGATTGCACTTGCCTATTTCATCTTGTTCCGTGTCTAAGGGTTTTGGAAAACATACTGTAAAGTTCCACCTGGCGTCTGTGTGAGTGATCCCTGGACTTGGACCGGTTCAGTCTGTTTGTTTTAATTTTTCATCACACCCTGTGGCATTCAGGATCTTAGTTCCCTGACTTTACCCACCTGCATTGGAAGGGGGAGTCTTAACCCCTGAAATGCCAGAGAAGTCCCTCGACAGGTTCAGTTTTCTGAAGCAAGTCTGCCTGCCTTCATGCCCTGTTAGTGACCTTCTTTGTTGTAAACTGAACCAAGATTAATAACTATTTACATGGCATTAGTTCATTGCCAGCTTTCAGCTGGCAAATGCCAAAACTATGCATTTGTTCAAACTATATTCTTGTTCTGCCAACGCACTGTAGAGATAGTATCATCTAGAGCTGGCTGTTGTTCCCACTGACTCCATCCTTCAGAGGACGGGGACAGCATGTAATTCTAGTAATTTCCTCAAGACAGAACATTTTTAACATGCATCCTTCTGCTTTCTGTGCCTAGAGAGATTACACGATACTTTACCAACAATGCATTTTTGAAGGAATTTGTCTTATCTGTTTTGTTTGGAAATAACTTTAAACTTGCCCCATGTTTTATCATTCTCTCCCTCTTAATGTGTGTATGTAAATTCTTTTTTCAGCCATTTGGGAGTAAGTTGCAAAAACAATGCCCTTTTCCCTCAGGCTGTATTTCCTAAAAACAAGAGCATTCTCTTACAAATCTGGAGTATGTACAGTTTTCCAACTCAGGAAATTTACATCAGTGCATCTATGTTATGTAATCTTCAGGCCTTCAGCAAGTTTTATCATTTTTATTACTATATTATAGCACAAGGATTTTATACTTTTTTTCTGGTCCAGGAGTCAAGGCACGATTAATGTTGCTTTTGTTTTCGGTTCAGTTCAGTCGCTCAGTCATGTCTGACTCTTTGCAACCCCATGAACTGCAGCATGCCAGGCTTCCCTGTCCAGCATCAACTCCAGGAGCTTGCACAAACTCATGTCCATCGAGTTGGTGATGCCATCCAACCATCTCATCCTCTGTTGTCCCCTTCTCTTCCCACCTTCAACCTTTCCCAGCATTAGGGTCTTTTCCAATGAGTCAGTTCTTCGCATCAAGTGGCCAAAGTATTGGAGTTTCAGCTTCACCATCAGTCCTTCCAATGAATATTCAGGACTGATTTCCTTTACGATTGACTGGTTTGATCTCCTTGCAGTCCAAGGGACTCTCAAGAGTCTTCTCCAACACCACAGTTCAAAAACATCAATTCTTCAGTGCTCAGCTTTCTTTACGGTCCAATTCTCACATTCACACCTGACTACTGGAAAAACCATAGCTTTGACTAGACAGACCTTTGTCAGTAAAGTAATGTCTCTGCTTTTTAATATCCTGTCTAGGTTGGTCATAGCTTTTCTTCCGAGGAGTAAGCGTCTTTTAATTTCATGGCTGCAGTCACCATCTGCAGTGATTTTGGAGCTAAAAAAAAATAAAGTCTGTCAGTGCTTCCATTTTTCCCCCATCTATTTGCCATGAAGTGATGGGACCAGATGCCATGCATTTGGTTTTCTGAATGTTGAGTTTTAAGCCAGCTATTTCACTCTCCTCTTTCATTTTCATCAAGAGGCTCTTCAGTTCTTCTTTGCTTTCTGCAATAAGGGAGGTGTCATCTGCTTATCTGAGGTTATTGATATTTCTCCCTGGCAATCTTGATTCCAGCTTTAATTCATCCAACCGGGCATTTCACATGATGTACTCTGCATGTAAGTTAAATATGCAGGGTGACAATATACAGCCTTGATGTACTCCTTTCCCAATTTGGAACCAGTTCATTGTTCCATGTCCGGTTCTAACTGTTGCCTCTTAACCTGCATATAGATTTCTCAGCAGGCAGGTCAGGCAGTCTGGTATGCCCATCTCTTTAAGAATTTAAGAATTTTCAAACTGGATTTAGGAAAGGCTTTTGGTTTACTTATGTCTTTATGCTCATAACTCAAAACAGTTCCTAGCCTTTCATGGTCTTTCATGACTCTAATAGTAGTTTTGAAGAGTAGTGGCTATTTATTTTGAAGAATAATCCTTAACTGGGAATTTTCTGAAGCCTGTCTATGTTTAGATTGGCAGAACACCCATCAGGAGAGATCTGCTTATCTCATTAATGGTGATGTCAATTTCATTCACTTTGTTAAGGTTTCTCATCAAATTTCCACCCATTGGCTTAGTATCCACTGATGATTCTTGACTAAAACAATTATTACCATGGTGTCAAGTAGGGGTTTTCTGACTTTATCATGCCATCTATATTTGTTATTTGCCTTTCTACTTTTAAAGAGGACTTTCCCATTGACTTGGAACTATCACAGCATTGTTAATCAGCTATGCTCCAATAAAAAATAAACAGTTACCTGCCCACGTTGCAGGCAGATTCCTTACCATCTGAGCCACCAGGGACATCAAAAATTATTTTAAGCAAGGAAAACCAGATATCAAGTTAAGGGATTTAGTGTTCTGTGTATGAGAAAATACAAGAGTCTGGGATTATTGAAGTCATTCTTTTCATATGCATCTCAGATATCTGTTTTTTGATTTCTCACATACTCCCCCCACCTCAAGCTCCTCAGCAATCACCATGGAGTCAGGTGGTGGGGGGCGGGTGGTGTGCCATCCACTGGTACTGTATCACCATGGAGTCAGGTGGTGGGGTGGGGGCGGTGTGCCATCCGCTAGTACTGTATCACCATGGAGTCAGGTGGTGGGGGGGGGGGGTGTGGCATCCGCTGGTACTGTATCACCATGGAGTCAGGTGGTGGGGGGGCGGTGTGGCATCCGCTGGTACTGTATCACCATGGAGTCAGGTGGTGGGGGTGGGGGTGGCATCCGCTGGTACTGTTTTCCCTTTGAGGAGGCCCCATTCGTTCTTGAAGACCCAAAATCTCTGATGTCTGTTACATCCTCATTCTCTGATATGGCAGGGCATTCCATTTCACAGTATAAAATACCAAATTTATTAAAGGTAAGTGTGGAATATATTTTTATACCAAAAAGTAAGGAAGTGCTCAAAGAATGAGGGGGTGTTTCAGAAAGACACAGGAGCCTGCTTGAACAGGTTCCAAGGGGCCTTAGGGCCTTCTCAGGTGGCACAGTGATAAAGAATCCACCTGCCAATGCATCAGATGCAAGAGATGCAGCTTTGATCTTTGTCAGGAAGATCCCCTGGAGTAGGGAATGGCAACCCACTCCAATATTCTTGCCTCGAAAATTCCAAGGACAGAAGGAACCTGAATCCATGGGGCCGCAAAGAGTCAAACATGACTGAGTGACTGAACACACAATGCAACATAAGGGGACTTAATATTTTTATTGGAAAGCAGCACCTAAAATCCAAGACCCAGAGCTAAATGTGCTAATTGGCAATATAACTGTTCTAAGAAACTCTCAGTGGATAGAGTTAAGAAAGATGTATGTGTGTGTATATACAAATTTTCATTTGTATTTATTTTAAAATCTATGTATTATACGTCAAAAACTGAGTTTTAACCAATAACCTCATTTCCAATTCAAGATATGAGTTCTCTAAATGAAAGTCCTAAAGAATCCCAAGCAAGATAAATGAAACGTTCATTTTTTAAAATGTTCAATTCAATTCATATCAATCAGAATGTTTCAGCACATCAATTAGAAACTCAAAATGGAATTTGATACAATGACTGGAAAAATGAGAATATAATTGGATTTAAGAAAGAAGTTATTTGGGCTTGAAGTTCCATAGCCAGAAAAGATATGTACTTTCAAGTTTAATAATATGAATGAATCTTTGGCAACTATGATCAAAAGAGAGGCAAAAAATCATGAATAAAAGGGGAATTTTCATGGAACTTGGGACACTATTTCTAAAATTCAAGTGAAAGAGAAATGTGTAAGGATAATTAAGACAGCTTTGAAAAAACAAAGAGAGAGAGAGAGGATTTCTTGTCCTAACAAATGTCATAATGTATTATGAGCTTTTAAATATCAAAGCAGTGTCAGCTGAACGAATAAACACAAATAGGCCAATAGAAAAAAATATCAGAGAGTCCAGAAGCAGCAGTTATGTACACAAGGGAATTTCTTACATGATAAATGCTGTCTTTATATTGAAGGGAAATTCTAACACATTAGATGGTATTGTAAAAACTAGTTACACATCTGGGAAAATATTAATCAGTAGTTTTCAACATTCACAGAAATACATTTTATATGGATTTTAGAACTTCATTTAAGAAAGTATGCAAATACAAGAAAAAACATGTGAAATAATATATCTACCAACATAGGGCATGGTTGTCTTTCTTTCTTGTTTTTTTTTTTTGGTTGTCTTTCTTAAATTGGGTACATAAAGCAATTGATATAATGAAAACTACTGAGTTCAATAAAACTTCAAATTTTGTAAGATAAAACACAAGACAAAAATAGAAGAATTGTAAGTCACAGACTATAGGAAATATCGGTTGTAGTACTGTAATAAAAATTATTTTCTCACAAATACAAAAATCAAATAACGTGCAATTCATAGGAAAACTAGCAATCTATATAGGAAGCAATTCAAAAGGAAAGAAACATAAAAGGGCATTAAACACACAAAAACTAAAAACAAAGAAAAGTTTAGCTTCTCTAGTAATCAAGAAAAAATGCTAATGAAAATAGAAATGAACGTTTTCCATCCAACAGCCTGGCAACACATGGAGTTTGATAATATTGGGTTGGCTAAAGATTTTGTTTGTGTTTTCCCATAAGATGTTATGAAAAACCCAAACAAACTTTTTGACCAAACCAGCAGAACATATTGGCAGACCCATGGAAACTGCTTGCCATAGGTGGGACATTGGCATGGTCTTTATACTGAAAATTTAACAGTATTAAAAGAAAAAAATGTATATCTTAAGTCTCAGCAATTTCACTTTCAAGGGAATTATTTGCAGTGTTCTGATAACATATACAGTGATATAAATTGCAGATTTATTGTAGTAAGGAAATATTAGAAAAATCCAGTGTCCATCCACATGGGGATTGCTATCAAACACTACATACAGTTAACATGTATCTGTAAGGTATATTGTTTAGTGAAAAAGAAAAGAAAATTTCAGAGTGAACTATATAATAATCTACTTCAAGAAGACTTCAACCAATACAAATTTTATGGATCAAACAGATACATGTCAATATACAGAAACTTATATTAAGAATACATCTCACACAGTTGTAAAACCTGGGAATGGATTAAGGTGTGCATGTGTGTGCTTAGTCGCTCAGTTGTGTCTGACTTTTTGCGACCCCGTGGAATGAAGCCTGTTAGGCTCCTCTGTCCATGGGAATCTCCAGGCAAGAATACTGGAGTGGGTTGCCATTTCCTCTCCAGATCATCTTCCCAACCCAAGGACTGAACTCAGGTCTCTCGCATTGCAGGTGGATTCTCCATTGTCTGAGCCACCAGGGAAGACCCATATATTAAGGTATCATAAAGTTTCATTTACCATGTAGCAGATCTTAGTGAAGGTCTGCATTCAATAAGAAATGAGGGATGGCATCACCAGTAAGAAACTCAGTCACCATCATACCTCAGTTTAAATGTATTAGTTTTACAGGCTCTCTTGTATTTATGAGTCCCATACAAGATTCCCCTCCACCATCATCAACTTTCCAAGAATTATTTTGAAATCCATAAGGTTTTTAAAAAGTAAAACCAAAAACAAACAATATGCACTTACATATGATTTATTTTCCTTATCTAGATGTTGACAGCTTGCCTTCTCCCATCAGAGCTTAAGCTCCACAATGAAGACAGAGACTTTTTTATTTTTACCAATTTATTCCCAGAGCCTGGAAGAGAGACAGGTGCACTCATAAAAGTTTATCTCCCATTTATGAATTTCAAAAGAGATAAACTTGATAAATCATTATTATTATAGTGATATTCCATATTATTAGTGACCCTGCATCTCTGAGAGATGACAGAATTTCTTTTGTACCCATTTTTTCAGATCATCTGGCTTCCCAAGATCAGTTAGAAATACCACTTCTCTCAAGAAATCAATGATAAATCTGTGTCATGGAAAAGAAGGTCCCTTCACATGCATTTCAGGTGCTGTCATTGCCTTTTGATGTTAATGGGTTGTTCAGAGGAGGGCCAGATAAGGCCCATCAGGGGTTATTGACAGAACAGCAAGGAGTGATAATACATATTTGAAGCCAATTCCAACATACCTTTTGAAAAGGAAAGAGATAATAAATTAAACCAGATATACAATTTGAAAGCAAGGGCAGTCAGAGTAAATAAAGTAAAATATATACAGAAAGAGAAATTTTGATTTCCATTTGAAAAAAAAGATGGTCCCAGTATAATACTCATTCAGAAAGACATACAAGAATATGATATTTAATATAGATAAAAGCATCCTGACATTTGTTCGAGAGAAAAAACACTGCAGATTCTTTAGTATTTATCTATTGATGACAGGTACACAGAGATGCAACCAGACACTCCATATTTAATGGAGCTTAGCACCATTCTGAAAGTTAAAAACTCAATTGACAAAGCTCTAAAATTATTTTTGTTTGAATTTTATGGTCAAGAGACTCATCTGCTTGGAATGAAGGAGACTGTGTCTATTGGTATTTTTGTTTATTTTAAATTTTATATTGGAGAAGGGAAAGTCTACCCATTCCAGTATCCTTGCCTGGAGAATTCCGTGGACAGAGCAACCTGGCGAGCTACAGTTCATGGGGTTGCAGAGTCTGAAAAGACTGAGTGGCTAACACTCTCACTTTCATAGCTGATTTACAATGCTGTGTTAGTTTCAGGGGTACAGCGAAGTTATTCAGTTATACACATACATAGATCCATTCTTTTCTAACTTCTTTTCCCATAGAGATTTTTACAGAATATTGAGTGGAATTCCCTGTGCTGTAGAGTAGATCCTTGTTGATTACCTGTTTTATATATTGTTATCATTGTTTTCAATTGCTCAGTCATGTCCGACTCTTTTGCGACCCCATGGACTGCAGCCTTCCAGGCTCCTCTGTCCGTGGGACTCTCCAGGCAAGAATACTGGAGGGCTGCCATTTCTTTCTTCAGGGGATCTTCCCCACCCAGAGATCAAACCCGAGTGTCCTGCACTGCAGATGGTCTCCTGCATTGCAGGTGAATTCTGTATCCTGAGTCACCAGGGAAGGCTGGGGTTTAATATATAATAATGTGTATATGTTATGCCTCAACTGTCTGTTTTAAATTAACCCTTGTATGATCCAGCAGTTTCTGGGCAAGAAGTGGAAACAAAAAACTTCTTATCCCTAAAGAGGGTGGAATTCCCGAAACTTTTTTCATCATCAGTCAGGGAGAATAATGAAAACAAAACTTTTAGAGGACTGCAGAGGACAAAGGCGAAGGGAACCCAAGCTACTCCCTGGAACTTAATCAGGGAACATTCCAAACATTCCACACTCCCCAGATAGGGGACCTCTAAATATATTCTTTTGGCATTTAGGAATTTCTGCAGACCTCTGCCAACTATGTGTTTCCCATTTTTCCTCTCTTAGAAAAGCAGAACTTAGTCTGCTTTCCTGCTCCTCTTCTTCTCCTGTGTATTGGCTGCATGTGTTGAGAAAGGTTGAATGGGTTTGTTTTCTGCCTCTTAAATCTCTGCATCAAGAAATCCCCAACTTGGACCAGAGGATTGACTGGCTTGATCTCCTTGCTGTCCAAGGGACTCTCAAGAATCTTCTCAGTTCAGTTCAGTCCCTTAGTCGTGTCTGAGTCTTTGCAACCCCATGGACTGCAGCACAGCAAGCTTCCCTGTCCATCACCAACTCCCGGAGTTGCTCAAACTCGTGTTCATCGAGTAGGTGATGCCATCCAACCATCTCATCCTCTGTTGTCCCCTTCTCCTGCCCTCAGTCTTTCCAAGCATCAGGGTCTTTCCCAATGAGTCAGTTCTTTGCATCAGGTGGCCAAAGTATTGGAGCTTCAGCTTCAACATCAGTCCTTCCAGAGAATATTCAAGAATCTTCTACAGCACCATAATTTCGGAGCATCAATTCTTCAGTGTTCAGCCTTCTTTATGGCCCAACTCTCATATCTGTACATGACTACTGGGAAAACCATAGCTTTGACTATAAGGACCTCTGTTGGCAAACTGATGTCTCTGCTTTTTAATACACTGTCTGGGTTTGTCATAGCTTTTCTCCCAAGGAGAAAGCATCTTTGAATTTCATGGCTGCCGTCACCATCTGCAGTGATTTTGGAACCCAAGAAAATAAAATGTGTCACTACTTCCATTTTTCCTCCATCTATTTGCCATGAAGTGATGGCACTGGATGCCATGATCTTAGTTTTATGAGTGTTGAGTTTCAAGCCAGCTTTTTCTCTCCTCTTTCACCCTCATCAAGAGGCTCTACAGTTCCTCTTCACCTTCTGCCATTAGAGTGGTATCATCTTCATGTCTCAGGTTGTTGATATTTCTCCTGGCCATCTTGAT
Source organism: Okapia johnstoni (assembly GCA_024291935.2). Lineage (NCBI taxonomy): Eukaryota > Metazoa > Chordata > Mammalia > Artiodactyla > Giraffidae > Okapia > Okapia johnstoni. The sequence goes on along the minus strand of CM044327.1, from coordinate 30,230,210 downwards.
TTCAGCTTGTGATTCATCCAACCTGGCATTTCACATGATATACTCTGCACAGAAAGTAAATGAAAAATCAAATTAAATATACAGCCTTGACTTACTCCTTCCCCAATTCCGAACCAGTCAATTGTTCCATGTCCAGTTCTAACTGTTGCTTCTTGACCTGCATACAGGTTTCTTAGGAGACAGGTAAGATGGTCTGGTATTCCCATGTCTTTAAGAATCTTCCACGTTTGGTTGCATCCACACAGTCAAAGGCTTTAGCATACTCAATGAAGCAGAAGTAGATGTTTTTCTGGAATTTCCTTGCTTTCCCTGTGATTCAGCTAGTGTTGACAATTTGATCTCTGGTTCCTCTGCCTTTTCTAAGCCCAGCTTGTACATCTAGAAGTTCTTGGTTCACATACTGCTAAAGCCTAGCTTGAAGGATTTTGAGTATAATCTTACTAGCATGTGAAATTAGTGCAATTGTACCGTGGTTTGAACATTCTTTGGCATTGCCCTTCTTTGGGATTGGAATGAAAACTGACTTTCTCCAGTTCTGTGGCCACTGCTGAGTTTTAAAAATTTGCTGATGTGTTGAGTGCAGCATTTAACAGTATCATCTTTTAGGATTTTAAATAGCTCAACTTGAATTCCATGACCTTCACTAGCTTTGTTTGTATAATGCTTCCTAAGGCCCACTTGACTTCACACTCCAGGATGCCCCACTTCAGCTGAGTGACCATACCATTGTGGTTAGCTGGGGCATTAAGACTTTTTTGCATAGCTCTTCTGTGTATTTTTGCCACCTTTTCTTAATCTCTTCTGCTTCTGTTAGATCCTATTGTTCCTGTCCTTTATCATGCCCATCCTTGTATGAAATATTCCCTTGATATCTCTAATTTTCATAATGTGATCTCTAGTCTTTCCCATTCTATTGCTTTCCTCTTTTTCCCTTTCATGGATCATAATTTTGCCATCACAAAGGGCTTACATAATTGAGTATTACCTATATGGTTATTTCTTTAGATTAATTAATTTATTGAATATTTACTTTTGCCTGTGCAGGTTGTAGTTGCTGCATGCAGGCTTATCTCCAGTTGTGTTCATAGACTCTCTAGCTGTGGCATGCCAGGGTACACTGTGGCATGTGGGATTTTAGTTCGGATCAAACAGGTGTCCCCTGAACTGGAAATCAGATTCTTAACCACTGGATTACCAGGGAAGTCCCTATAGTTACTTTTTCTTTTTTTTAAGAGAAGATCAGAGAGATGGCTTGGGCTTCCCAGGTGGCGCTAGTGGTTAAGAATCCACCTGCCAATGCAGGAGGCATAAGAGATGAGAGTTCGATCCCAGAGTTGGAAAGATCCCCTAGAGAAGGACATGGCAACCCACTCCAGTATTTTTGCCTGGAGAATTCCATGGACAGAGGAACCTGGCAGGATACAGTGCATAGGGTCGCACAGAGTGAGATGTGACTGAAGCAACTTAGCAGGGGCACACACAGAGAGATGTCTGGAAGTGAATTAGAAGGAGAAAATGCAGGTGATGGCCATCTGTGGGAGCTTGTCTAGGGAAGGAACTGGCAATATGGGATTTAGCTCAAGCTGCTCTGTGACATTTTCACGGTCTTCCAAAAATAACTAATTTAGCCCTCTGTGCAGCAGGTCATGTGCACGGGGACCTCCTATAACCCACTGAGCTGGGAAGATGGGGAACGCAAAACAGTAGTCAAATCTCAAAATAACAAGGGTTAAGTTCTTGGACTTTTTCTGACTTAACAAGTTTTTGTGGTTCAACATTAGAAAAATGGATTTTCTCTCTTTTCTCACTATCAGCAAAAAATTCTGGGTGGCAGGAGTGAACAAAATCTTATTTTTACATTCCCCTGCCAGTAATGTCAATAAATTATTAAGTGGAAAAACACATGTGAAAGGACTTATAATTAAATGAAATCTGTATCAATAGTTTGGACTAAAGCCATACCATTCTGGAGTATGTGTAACTAAACTCATTTCTTAGTAGCCAAGTGGAGGATATCATGTACACACATATGTGTAGACATTTAGTTCTTTTCAAAGGCTATTGATTCCATCACTTACACATCTCACACTCATCTATTCTCCAACTCTGGGGGCTTAAGTTGGAAACTCATTATCTCTTGCTTAGACAATGTCCATCGCTGGCTAATTGGACTACAAATCTCCTCCTTTACCTTGCAATCTGTCTCTTAGAGCCAATGCATGCAAAGCAGACTAAGCTGCTTTCCTACAAAAAAACATTTTAGGTTTCAGATAAAACAACCAACTTTGACTCCTCAGCAGGCTAAAGGAAACTTTATCTGGATCTACTTACATTGTTCAGTGAAATTTTAACTCATTCTGGGCCATGCACTAAATTTACTGCCTCACTTACTGCTTTTTCTTCAGCGTGTTGTAAATGTGTGTGAACTCTGTCACTGGAAATACTATTCCTTCAGCAAAGACTTATCCTAAAGGTGTCCTGTGTGTGCTGTGTTAAGTGGCTTCAGTCGTGTCTGACTCTTTGCGACCCCTGTGGACCTTAGCCCCCCAGGCTCCTCTGTCCATGGGGATTCTCCAGGAAGAACATTGGAGTGGGTTGACATGCCCTCCTCCAGAGGATCTTCTGGATCCAAGCGTCAAACCCTAGTCTCCTGTCTCCTGCGTTGGCAGGTGGATTCTTTACCACTAGCGCCACCTAGGAGCCTGGAAGTTACCCTACCTAGGACAAAACAACATCAGCTGACTACAGCTATTTATTAAGTGCTACTATGTCCCAGGCAACGTGCTTAAATATATATATCCTATTTTTTAATTTCCACAACCTTCTGAGACAAATATCATTAAGGGCATTGGACAGTGAAGAAGCTGATGCTTAGAGATAAGGAATAAACTCACCTAGCATCACACAGTTATTAATAATAGACCTGAGACGTCATGTAGACCTGGTGCTGACTCTAAGTCCATTAACCGCTATGTGATATTACCTCAGACCAAGATCAGATACTAACTCCTATCTCTGTACTGCCCTTCTTGGCACCTAGAGGCAAAGTTAGCCATACATTTTGACCAAAATTCTCTTATAGAATGTAATATATTATAGCTATCTGTTATACATCTCTCTCTTTCTCAAGTAACCCATGAGTTTTTGAAAGTAGGTCAAATATCCTATTAAACTTTGAACTTTCTTTTTGGACATCACCATTGAGTATAGAGGTTAGGCAAGAGAACATAACAAGTTTTGGGGGAAAGAAAAGTGGAGAAAGTGTGAGAGCAGAAGTCTGTTTGCAACTCAGAGAGAGAAAAATAAATATGCACAATTAAAAAAATTGTACAAGCACTATAGCTCTCTATGGGTGTGAAGATAATGTTTTATAGAGACACTCTGCGTTCTCAAAGGAAGGAGATGTAATGTAGAGATGAGAAATGACAATATAGGAAGTTACAGAGTTGACACACTTGGGCATTCTTTGACTTGGACTATTTTTTTTTTTTTTTATTTGTCTGCACTGGGTCATAGGTAGAGCATGCAGGATCTTTGGTTGTGGCACGCGGGATCATTAGTTGCTGCATGTGGAATCTATTTATAGTCCCCTGACCAGGGTTTTAACCTTGGCCCCCTACATTGTGAGCATGGAGTCATAGCACTGGACCACCACAGGGTCCAGTCTCTGGACTCTTTTTATAAATACATCTTTGCAGATATTGTAGCCTTCAATGGTTGCCACTTTAATGGAGTTTTGGTGGTCAAAATCATAAGTAGATTCAAAACAGGTAGAAGCAGAAGAGTCATGCAGTCATTCCAGTGGTCATGTATGGACGTGAGAACTGGACCATGAAAAAGGCTGAGCACCAAAGAATTGATGCTTTTGAACTGTGGTGTTGGAAAAGACTCTCGAGAGTCCCTTGGACTGCAAGGAGATCCAACCAGTCCATCCTAAAGGAAATCTGTGCTGAATATTCATTGGAAGGATTGATGCTGAAGTTGAAGCTCCCATACTTTGGCCACCTGATGTGAAGAACTGACTCCATGGAAAAGATCCTGATACTAGGAAAGATTGAAGGCAGAAGGCAGGAGGAGAAGGGGATGACAGAGGATGAGATGGCTGGATGGCATCACCGACTCAATGGACATGAGTTTGAGCAAGCGCCGGGGGTCGGTGATGGACCGGGAAGCCTGGCATGCTTCAGTCCATGGGGTTGCAAAATGTCGGGCACGACTGAGCAACTGATCTGAACTGAACTGAAGTGGAAGAGATTTCAAATAAAGCAAGCCAAACAGGAAAACATAAATTTAAGACTCAGAACTAAGGGTGCCGATGACTTGCAGAGGGAAATAATAATAACATATTGATTCTGAACAAAGTTTCTTTGGGTAAATCATTAGTCAAGAGAGCAATTCAAGTAACTTAAGGATGACATTAGACAACTCAGGAATGTCTGTATGTGTGTGTTAGTCACTCAGTCATGTCCGATTCTTGCAACCCCACGGACTGTAGCCCACCAGGCTTCTCTGCCCATGGAATTCTCGAGGCAAGAACACTGGAGTGGATTGCCATTCCCTTTTCCAGAGGAACTTCCCAACCCAAGGGATCGAACCTTGGTCTCCCAAGGAGTATTTTCACAACTGGAAGTCTTTCAATCATTGAATTGCTGCTGTTTCTTTGCTAACTCACATCCAACTCTTTGCAACCCCATGGACTGCAGTGCACCAGGCTTCACTGTCCTTTACTATCTCCCGGAGCTTGCTCAAATTCATGTCCATTGAGTCAGTGATGCCATCCAACCATCTCATCCTCTGCCTCTCCTTCTCCTCCTGCCTTCAGTCTTTCACAGCATCAGGGCCTTTTCCAATGAGTCAGCTCTTTGCATCGGTGGCCAAAGATTCAGCATCAGTCCTTCCAGTGAATATTCAGGACTGATCTCCTTTAGGATGGACTGGTTGGATCTCCTTGCCATCCAAGGGACTCTCAAGAGTCTTTTTCCAACACCACAGTTTAAAAGCATCAATTCTTCAGTGCTCAGCCTTCTTTATGATCCAGCTCTCGCATCCATATACGATTGTTGGAAAAATCATAGCTTTGATTAGACAGACCTCTGTCGGCAAAGTGATATCTCTGCTTTTTAATATGCTGTATAGGCTTGTCAGAGCTTTCCTTCCAAGGAGAGAGTCTTTTAATTTTATGGCTGCAGTAACCATCCACAGTGATTTTGGAACCAAGAAAACAAAATCTGTCACTGTTTCCACTTTTTCCCCTTCTGTTTGCTATGAAATGATGGTGCTGGATGCCATGATCTTAGTTTTTTGAATGTTGACTTTTAAGCCAGCTTTTTCACTCTCCTTTTTCAGCCTCGTCAAGAGGCTCTTTAGTTCTCTTGGCTTTCTGCCATAAAGGTGGTGTCATCTGCATATCTGAGGTTATTGATATTTCTCCCAACAATCTTGATTCCAGCTTATGATTGATCCAGCTTGTCATTTTGCATGATGTACTCTGCATGTAAGTTAAATAATCAGAGTGACAATATACAGCCTTGATGTACTCCTTTCCCAGTTTTGAACCAGTCCATTGTTCCATGTCTGATTCTAACTGTTGCTTTTTGATTCACATACAGGTCGAACATCACGAAGAGAGACTAAATAGAATATTGGTTAATTTAAAGACATCCTAGCAGTGAGAGCACGTACCAAAGCACACGTGACATGGAAAGCTCGGGCAGAGGTATTCTCTATACAATTTGCTGAAAGACTCCAACTAGAAAGTTGGCACTTGCCGTAGGTATTTGCCTTCTACCTCTACAAGAATTCCATCAGGTGCCTCTGAAGTTGCTGACCTTCAACCTCCCCTGAAAGCAGTTCAGGGTGGAGAGCAGAAATGAGGCACTCTGTGCTCCGGGAAAAACGGGCAGAACAGGCCTTTAGATAGTCAGATATTCTCAGGAGCTGATTTTATGAGCCCAATCCTTGTATCTCCTCATATCTAGAAAAGCATTAAAATCCTTCACAGGGACGACTGTCCCTTGTGACTAACAGGAAGCCTCATGAGAAGAGCAGAAAAGTTTCTGGGCAAACATGTGCTTGATTGCATGTACTTTCCCTTCACCAAAATCACATATATACTGTCCTTTCCCCCTATCTCTTTTGAGAAGTTTCTCAGAGCTCTCTGCGGTGTTGTTTCTCAGGCTGCAGCCCTTATTTTGCCCCAAGGAAAACTTAACCGGCAACTCTCATGTCGTGCAGTTTTTTTAAGTTGACAGACAAATCAACAGCAAAGCCAGAATCATCTGGTGCAGCCACATAGTCTGGTTCCAGGAAATTAACCAAAGATGATAGAAACAGTTAAAAGCAGGAAGCATCTCCAGTCCAAGTGTTTTCAACCCAGTTCATTTTCAAATGATCATGAATATACAAGTGAAAAAGAGAAGCAGGAAAATGTCTTTGTTTTGTGCAGACTGGCTTCAGGGACCGTGGACTACCCCCAAGAAGGCAAATGGCATCACTGCGAGGACCAGACAGCTACTGTAAGCAGTAGGGACCATTTCAGAAGCCCTGGGTAATGCCTGAAAAGGAAATTTTGCTGTGTGGGATTCTCAGTAGGGGGAAGGGCATCCAAGGTTAGACAGAGTTAGTTGGAGAGAAATATTAGCTGGGCGTGTGAGTAGAGAGAGAAATACCTAGAGTCAGCAAACATCCCAGACTTTTCAAAGGAAGCTTTTTTAAAGCTCAATTTGTGCAAATTTTCTCATCTGTTTTGCTACCGAGTTGAGTGAAAAGAGGGCTTCCCAGGCGGCGCTAGTGGTAAAGAACCCATCTGCCAATGCTGGAGATGTGAGACGCTGGTTTGATCCCCGGGTCGGGAAGACCCCTTGAAGAAGGACACGGAAATCCATCTAGTATTCTTGCCTGGAGAATCCCACCGACAGAGGAGCCCGGTGGGCTACACACCCCTAGGGTCACAAAGAGTCAGATGTAACTGAGGTGACTCAGCACACACGCATGCAGAGTGGAATTAAGGCCACCAGCTTCCTTTTCCTAATGCGACACCCAGGAAATCAATTTTGTAATTAAAGGAACACCTGTTAGGCACTTTCTGAATTAATACAGTTTGATTTGGTTGATTATGCTTTAACACCAGATTGTAAATAGCTCAATAAAAAGTATTACTGAAGAGGACCCACAATGCACAATCAGTAGGTGCCTGCGGTGAGAACCAGAGTTTGATGTGCATGTTCAAGAATATGTTGTGGTGGGTAATTTTATCACATTATTGGGCGCATTAGTCTTTATTCAGAAGAAGAAAAATGTGAATGTAAGTTGTAAAGGAACTTTTCTAGTTCTCAACCTCCTGCAGCCTCATTAAAAAACACACAAACATTTCTCAAGCGTGTTTTCTTACTGACTTTACTTCCTCTTCTCCAACTTATTCTTTTTTTTCAACGTTGGCTTTATTTTTATTTTATGATAGAGTATAGTTGATTTAGGGCATTCCAGGTGGCTCAGTGGTAAAAAATCTGCCTGTTAATGCAGAAGACATAGGAGATGCACGTTCAGTCCCAGGGTGGGGAAGATCCCCTGGAGGAGGGCATGGCAACCCACTTCAGTATTCTTGTCTAGAAAATTCCATGGACAGAGGAGCTTGGCAGGTTACAATCCATGGGGTCACAAAGAGTCATACATAACTGAACACAAATGGTTTTACTCAGTTTTTCCTTTATTTTTTTCTTCTGGAGTTCTTATTAGACACAGTTACCTTTATTCTACTTGCCACGACATTCAATCTTTACTTTTTCCACATCCCACTGAGTTATTATTTCCTGTAGTAATTGCTGCAGACTATCTTTTCAGTTCACTGATTCTTTAAACAGTTGTGTTCAAGATTCTTTATTTAATTGTGTTCAACATGATGTTTAAGCAAAACTTTGGACATCTAATTTTGCTGATTATAGTTTTGTTTCTGGAAATTAATTTTGTTTTTCTTTCAGAAAACATTATTTTTAAAATGTTGCCCTTTATTATCATTTTATTATATCATTAAGTCTTTAACAATTTTAAGCATACTTTATAGTTTTTCTACTTCTTGTAACTCTTGAAAATTTATTCCTAGTGTTACTTTTTAAGCAGATTCCCCCTCAGGATAGATTATTTTCTTGAGTGGTTTGTAATTTTTGTGTGTTCCTATTTATTTAGCTGAGATGTGTGTATGCATGTGTGTGTGTGTGTGTGTGTGTATTTGCACATTCATGCTGGGAGAAAAATCCTCCCAAATAACAGTTGGTTTAGTTATGTGCTTAAATCAGGATCTTAGGAGGCCTGGCGTGCTGCAGTCCGTGGGGTCACAAAGAGTCGGACACGACTGAGCGATTGAACTGAAACTGAAAAAGTACATCTTTATGGGACCAATATTTATGCCAGCTTTTTCTCCCACTTATTCTAGAGCATACACTGGGGCTTCCATTTCCCAAAGAGTATTTCTTCCCAGTAATATTTCTAGGAAGTAGTCAGGATCTTTGTTCCTTTAAGGATGGATATGTTTTCGTTTTCCTTTCAGTCACTGAGCAGCTCTCCCCTGTTCTGGACTTTATGCAGGACTCTGAATGACATACTGCTTTTTCAAACACGCCTGAAGTCAGGAACGCCTTGGCTACTCAGGCACCATTGTCCCAGCGCCAAGATTAACTCCTCTCTGGATTCAGTTCCCTCCTGGCCCCTAGAGCATCACTCAGGTGCTTTGACTTTGATGACTCCCCCAGCTTCTACTCCTCCTCCCCCCAGATTTACAGTGAGGCTGCTATTCTCATGTCACTCCAGTCTTCTTGCAAGTTCTCATGCTTTTACCTTCCTCGATGTCCTCAGGATGTTGGTTCCTGTGTCTGGAACGCTTTTCCCTCTTTCCTTTGCCCACTAACTCCCACTTAGTTCTCCAATATCCGCTTCACCACACCTTCCTCAAAGATGCCATCTCTGACCTGAAGAACGGACTATAAAATCTGTATCTTCATTGTGTATCACACAATGGGTAACTGTGTCTCGTTTATTTTTAAAATGTCAATCCCATTCATTAGGGGAAATATCTACTTCATCATCATTATTTACGCAGAGCCCAACATGTATTAGGTACTTAAATACATATGGCCACATGAATGGCAAAATAATTTAATACATAAGATAGCTGACTTCAGAGGTCGAGTTGAACCATTTAACTGCTGATTATCTAGCTTTTCATTTCTAGAAATCCTGCTTTCTCACCGTTGCTTTTGAACCTGTCACCTTGACCTTTAATGATGGTCTGGGATGTGCACACCAGAAATTATTCTTAATCTTGCATTATTCTGATACATATTGTCCTGGAGAGAGCTCTCAGAGGAGCCTGGGGGATAACTTCATGATTCTGGGACTCTACTGCTGACCAAGTGTAAATCACATTATAAAACTGAAGAGATGGAACTTCCCTGGTAGTCCAGTGGTTAAGACTCTGCCTTGCAAAGCAGGGTATGCAGATTGAATCCTTGGTCAGGGAACTAAGATTCCAGGTGCCACGGGGCAACTAAGCTCGTGTGCCGCAACTACTGAGCTCGAGGGTCACAACTACAGACTCGATGTGCTGCAACGGGAGATCCCACATGCTGCTGCAAAGACCTGACACAGCCAAATCAATTCAATAAATAACTATTGAAAACCAAAAAAGGCTTAAAAGATCACAATGAATTATACTTTACATCAGCAAGCCCAGGGAGGCTGTGCTGCTACTACTACTAATACCAACAACAACATTTTCATGTATTGAGTAATGCCCACATATCAGTCATTTTATGTATAATTTCATGCACTTCTTTTATTTCACCCACTTATTTCAGCTAACTGTGAGTTAAATGGTGTGCTGGATAGTTTTGTTTTCAGTGTTAATATCTGAAAAATGAGGAAAACAATACCAGATGAGATAGCTGAGCCTCAGAGCAGCTGACTGCATGGTGGGATTTGAACAGAGAGGGATCTGACTCAAAGGTTCATGACCCTTGACTTTAGGACACTGTCCAGTATTCTAATCCAGGTCCTGCCCTAGCTGCCTACACATTTACACAATATATACACGTATGACAAGCATCTAAAAAAGGCTTGTAAAATAAAATTCGTATCTTATGGCAAGACAAGTATAATTCAAACATAAGAAAATGATCTCTTCCCTGTGGCTTCCTCTCTCACCCTACTGCACATCATGCATCCATATTAGGCATCACCAAACCTCACCCTTTGGCAGAAATACTTGCTCATTCATAAAGAGCAACATTCTCCCACCATCAACAAGACAACTCCTTAAAGATAACATTCCTTCTTGAGCTTGTAAGGAGGGGATCACATGACCCACCACCATGACGCTTAGGTCTATATTATGTGAACCGTCAATAATATATCGCTTGATGTACAGCCCTCTGTCTCAAAACACTTACATAATGGGCAGAACAGTTCTCAGAGCTTTCTGAGGTGCTCTCCCTGCGTTATAATCCTCAAATCTGGCTCGAGTGAAATATCTCATTTCTTTCTTAGATCAGCTAATTAATCTTTCGTCCACAGGCTACAACCTAGGTGATATCGTAAACTCTCTAACATATGACTTGTCACATCTGTTGCTAAAAGAAGCCTCATCTGGAATCGTGGGAAGAGAGAATCGTTTCTAAGTCTCACCACCCTTTATTCTTCCTCACCTGCCTCTTTTTCAGAGCCTGGAACTATTGACATGCTTCACTGCATGTTGTATATTGCAGCAATATATTACGATTCTGTGCTCAGAAGAGGGAATTTTGAGGGAACAGGGCATTTTCCTCTTTGAGACTTCAAGAAGATATCTGACATTCATTTTCCCTTTCTAAATGCCTCTACTGAGGTCTGGGAACAGAAAGCCCCCTGCTTCCCTGAATGAATATTACAGTTAGCTGGCCCTTCCTGAAGCAAAAGGCACTCCGGTGGAAGAATCACCAGGCTGAGTCACCTGCTATTTGCACTTTCTAAAGGAAGTAAGTGGCTGCAGACAAGTGCCTTCGTTTGCAGAAAGCTTTGATGTTTGTTTTGGAGACTGCTTGCCCTCGAAACTTTGAAGAAAACACGCCTTGGACTAAACACTCTCTAACGACCTGTTACAGGTTCTGGTACACTGACTTCTGGACCTGAGGGCTATGGTTTTGAGGTCTTCTTTTTTTAATGTTGAAGTTGGAGCAACAAAGTGGCCACACGTTTCCGCCTTGCAAAGTTATTTCCCAAGAGTTGAACAAAGCTTCCCTTGATTTGTTTCTTACCTTAGAGACTAAGATTTGCTAACCTTTCGAGAAAGTTCATTACCTACACGTTTCGGTTATGTGATGGTGATTTCTGGTTCCATCAAACATTGACAGAGAGTAGACTAATGTTTTCCAGAGCCTGAAAGTATTTTTAAACTATTACAACATCGAGTTTGCAGGATGCCCATCTCCAATTAAAATCATGTATTTTATATTCTGACAATCAAGTACCATGGTTAAATGCTAGTGTTTGTATTGTGTCTCATTCCATGAAAGACTCAAGCCATTTGCCAAATTGCAAGGGAAAGTTATGATAGGAATATAAGATTGAGCTTGTGGGGAGAGCTAGAAGATAGTCTTGTGGGTTATGGGGGAGGGGAATGTGTATTGGCTAAAAAGCTTGTACAGAAATGAGGCAGCGTCTCTGAGGAAAAGCCCTCTCCAGGCTCTGCTGGACTGAGGCAGAACCATGGGATGGATCACCTTCTGTGTCTCTTCCTCTCCACCCCAAATATGTGTCCTAAACCAATATGATGACTTTGGGAGCCTGTGTGGCAAGGTGCCACATGAGTCCTGAGTGACCCAGACCTGGGGTGTGCCTGCAGCAAGGTGGGTGGAGCCCCCTTCCCAGCCGTGTTTTCTCTGCCTCAGGTCAGGGGAGTCAGGAGGCCCCCAGCTGGCTCAGTCCTGATGTTCCAGCCACCTCACTCATTCCCTTGCTGACCCTTACACTTGTGAATTCAAAATATCTCACTAAACGCCTATAAGATTAATAGTCACTATTTTTTTTAACATCACTGTTTAGGTGTTGAGTTCCTAAACTGCATTGGTTATAAACACATTGTATAATTACTGTTGTGTATCTGTGCTGCGTGCTAAGCCGCTCAGTCATGTCCGACTCTGTGTGGCGCTATGGACTGTAGCTCACCAGGATGCTCTGTCCATGGTATTCTCCAGACCAGAATACTGGAGTGGGTTGCCATGCCCTCCTCCAGGGGGTCTCCCTGAACCAGGGAAGGAACCCATGTCTCTTATGTCTCCTGTATTGGCAGGAGGGTTCTTGATCACTAGTGCCACCTGGGAAGCCCCAAGATTAGTTACAGCCTCCTGAGTTTAAAGAGCAATAGCTGAGACTTCCCTGGTGGCTCAGATGGTAAAAAATCTGCCTTCAATGCAGGAGATCCAGGTTCATTCCCTGGGTCTGGAAGATCCCCTGGAGAAGCGAACGACAACCCACTTCAGTATTCTTGCCTGGAGAATTCCACGGACAGAGGAGCCTGGCGGGCTTCAGTCAATGTGGTTACACAGAGTTGGACAGGACTGAGTGACTAAGAGGCTGAGACTTGAAGAGTAAGATGACTTGTTTAATTCTACACCATTAATAAGTGGAAGCTCTAGAACTGGAACCAGGTGTAGTCTACACTCTCCTTATTCTACGTGCCTGCTGGGAAAACAGTATTGACAGGGGTTTTGATGAATACTCCCAGCAGGAAGAGAACTCTGTCTACTGCAAGATTCCCCATTTTCTCCAGTAAAGGAGAAAAGATGTGCATTTCCATGTGGAAACTGGTCAAAAATAACCAATGGCAAGAGATCAAAGTTTCAGAATTGAGAGCAGGGACTCAAGGACATATTTGTACACCCATGTTCACAGTGGCACCATTCTCAGAAGCCAAAGGTGAGAGCCAAAGCCGTCCCTAAACTGACAGATAGATCAATGGATAATTATAATGTGGTCTGTGCACACAATGGGGTATTACTCAGCCTTTCTAAGGAAGGGAAGTTGGACAAACGCTACAGCGTGAGCAAACCTTGCCATGCCAAGTGCAGTAAGTCAGTCACGAAAGAACAAATACTTGATGATTTCAGCCATCTGAGTAATTAAAGTCATAAAGACAGAAAGGACCTGGGGGGAGAGGAAATGGGGAGTTATTGTTTAATAGGTACAGTAAGTCCCCTACTTATAAACCTTCAAGTTGTGAACTTTTGAAGGTGCGAACATGCGTTCCGTCAACATCGGGCATGAGTGAGATTGCAGCTTGCCCTCCTATTGCTGACAATCCGTCAGCTCTACCATCTTCCATCTCCTTTCCCCTCCTCAAGTCCATAACTCTTCTTGCCTATTCATCTGATGCCAGCTCTGTATGCCAGCTCTTGTCCTGTGCTACCATACTGGTGAAGGAACTGTGCAGTAAGATTAAAATTATCTTATTTTTTTGTGTTCATGTATTATTTGTGTGAAAAGTATTATAAACCTATCACAGTTCAGTTCAGTTGCTCAGTCATGTTCGACTCTTTGCAACCCCATGAACCGCAGCACGCCAGGCCTCCCTGTCCATCACCAACTCCCGGAGTTAACCCAAACTCATGTCCATTGAGTTGGTGATGCAATCCAGCCATCTCATCTTCTGTCATCCCTTTCTCCCCCCACCTTCAATCTTTCCCAGCATCAGGGTCTTTTCCAATGAGTCAGCTCTTCGCATCAGGTGGCCAAAGTATTGGAGTTTCAGCTTCAACATCAGTCCCACCAATGAACACCTAGGACTGATCTCCTTTAGGATGGACTGGTTGGATTTGCTTGCAGTCCAAGGGACTCTCAAGAGTCTTCTTCAACACCACAGTTCAAAAGCATCAGTTTAGTACTATATAGCTGATTGTATTAGTTGGGTACCTAGGCTAAATGGCTGGACTTACCAACAAGTTGGACTTCTGTGCCAGTGTGCTCTCGGTTCAGAACACAGTTGTATGTAGAGGACTTTCTGCAGAGAGTTTCAGCTTTGCAAGATGAAAAGAGATCTATGGACTGATGGTGGTGATCGTTATACAACAATATACACTTAAAAATGGTTAAGATGGTAAACATGATGTGTGTATTGTACCATAATTTAAAAAAGAAATTGAGCTCATACAGCAAAGGCAAAGATGTGGGTTGGTGAGCTGTAGAGGCTGGAGAGGATGGGGGCCCGATGTTGGATGAGACCCTTGGCAGGAGATGGTTGTGATCTGTGCCTCTTTTCCAGTTCCAGTAGTGGCTTTGGTGCAAAGCCCAGGACCGGGGCAGTCACATCCACAATCAGCCTTTCTTTTGCCAGCAGCCAGGCTGATCTTTCTGCATTGCCAAACATGATCACACGTCCTCTCTCTAAAACATAACCTGAGTCCCTATTCCCTCCATATGAAGTCACAGCCCTTAACACAGCTCCAAGACCTGTCTTGGAACCCCAGGGCCCTCTGATTCCTGCTTTTTCCACCCCTCACTCCATAACTTCTCACTCCAGCCCTCCTAGACTGTGTTCAGATCCTCTGTCACTCCTCATTCATTCAGACCTCTGCTGGGCCTGTGCCTCCTTCACACCCCCTTTCTCCCTATGGCTCTCTATCAGCCCTTATTGAAACATTCCTCTCACCATTCACCAGGTTAACTTTTAAAAAACATAGTTAGTTATTTAGTTGCCTGCACCAGGTCTGAGTTGCGGCAGGCAGGTCTCTAATCTTCATTGCAGCATGTGGGCTCTTTCAGTTGTGGAATGCGAACTCTTGGTTGCAGCAGGTGGGATCCAGTTCCTGACCAAAGATGAAACCCAGGTCCCCTGCACTGGGAGTGCAGAGTCTTAACTGCTAGACAACCTGAGAAGTCCCATCAGCAGGCTAACCCTTTATCTTCTTCCAGGACTCTGCCTGGACATCACATCCTCCATAAAGCTTTTCTTGAGCTCCCTTAAGCCTCCTTTATGCTCCTATTCACATTCCTATAGCACCTTGTACTTATTCTATTATGGTGGCTATACTCCCACTATCACTACACTTCATTAAACTTCCTTTTTTTTTCTTCTATATCCCTCAATAGACTACTAGCTCTGTAAGAACGGGAACATTATTGGTCTTATTCACTGTGCTATCTTTAATGCTTAGCATAGGTCTTGACCTCCAGTATGCAGGCATCTGATAATACTGGTGGAATAAAGAAATTCAGTGTATAATACTTTTTTCATGTTAGTTTCTCAGTTGTGTCCGAACCTTTGCGACCCCATGGACTGCAGCAAGTCAGGCTTCTCTGTCCATGGGATTTTCCAGGCAAGAATACTGGAGTGGACTGCCATGCCCTCCTCCAGGGGATCTTTCTGATCCAGGGATCCTCCCACATTGCACCCAGATTCTTTACCATCTGAGTCAACATTTGCTTCTATGCAAATATCTGCACAAGCACTTTCTCATTTTGTTGTCTTAAAACTTCTGCCAGCAAGATGGAACTGATCTTATAGATTTCTTTCACAGATATGCAGATTGAGATCTCTAAAAATTCAGGCAACAGTGGAGGGCCACAAAGAAAGAAAGTGATGGAGTGACCTCTTGTTGGAGCCTTTGTTGATGTCATAAGGCCTCACGTCTTGGCTTCCTCCTTCAATATAAAGGAGATTCCTTCTCTCTAGGTATTTCTTCATTGATTTCTCTCCAAAAGCAAATATTGTGTCTGCTGACTGCCGCTGACATGGCTGATGCCCTATACCTTGTCTGCATGGTCCACCCCTGAGTCTTCCTGTGTTGCTAATCAACAGCTTCCAGAATGTGGGGAACTTTCCACCTCAAGCCCATCCAGAGGGTGGGATGAATCAGGAAATTGGGATTAACATATATACTGCTATGTATAAAATAGGTAACTAATGAGAACCTACTGTATGGAACACAAAACTCTACTCAATTTTCTGCAGGGACTTAGGAGGGAAGGAAATCCAAAAGGGAGGGGATATATAGGCTTCCCAAGTGGCTCTAGTGGTAAAGAACCCGCCTGCCAATGCAGGAGACATGAGAGACGTGGTTTCGACCCCTGGGTTGGGAAGATTCCCTAGAGGAAGGCCCAGCAACCTGCTCCAGTGTTCTTACCTGGAGAATCTCCATGGACAGAGGAGCCTGACAGGCTACAGTTCATGGGGTCACAAAGAGTCAGACACGACTGAGGCGACTTAGCAGGGCTCGGCATAAATACATATACTTCCTACTGATTCACTTTGCTGTACTGCAGAAATTAATACATGATAGAGCAACTATACTGCAATAAAAATTAATTAAAAAAAGAAAAGCCCCTCCATGCCTCTTCCCCTCTGCTCGGCATGACCTGTACCTGTCCCCCTGCACGCCAGTGCAACCCAGCAGTGTGGGGAGGGGGCTTCGGTGACCTGGGAAGCAGTCCCTGATCAATGGGGAAGAGGTTGCTGGATGAGTCGCACCATACTCTCTGGCGGCACAGGTATGAGGTAGGTTCCCTCCTCGCAGTTCCTCGCAGGGTCTCCATCCCTGGGGTGGAGCCCCAGCTTCCTGCAGAGCTGGGCTGCTCACGAGCACACCTTGGAATGGATTTCCTGCCTCCCTGATCCGCTGTCATCACTCTCTCATTTGTGCGTGGAGAGACGACGTCACAGGTAAATTGTTCCCACCGGAGTCTTTGTCTCAGGAACTTCTTTCCGAGAAGATATTGACAAACCTGTAACAAGTAGGAAAAGCCAGGGAAAGGAGGCCATTCTCCTGCCCCATTCCCCACCTGCCTCCTCACCCATTGATCCTTCAGGGTCCCTTTCATCTTCAAGAAGTCACCCAAACTACCCCGGGGCCTCCCCTCTTTGTCCACCAAATGCCAAGCTTGGAGAAAGTTGTCCTTCCCAATGCAGGGTTCTTATAGCTGCTCAGGGCACTGACCTGCGGCAGCTTGGTGATTGGCACAGAACAAACAATTTCCAATCTCTGTGCCAGTTCCCTGTGTCCTTTGTTTATCAGAATTGGCTGGAATTACCACCCAGAAGCCCTGAAGGGAGGATAGACATTGCAAACAACCTCAGCCATCACCAGTCCATGAGCTGGGACAGGCAGAGCCAGCAGCACAAGATAGCGTGAACTTCCAGACGTGCACATTTAATTGCAGACAGTCTGTGAACAAGAGTGGAGACTGTACAGGAGAAAAAACAGTCCCACACAGCAAAATGCCCAGAAACGGCACACCAACTCTTGCACAACGGGTTTCTGAAACCCATTCTCCCAGAGTTGCTGAAATGTTTGTTTGTTCAAGGGGCATTTCTCTAAATTCCAAAGGTCAGTTCCACTGATGCATGTCGGTGCCATCTCTGCCCTGAAATGTGTGCTTCTGATTCGAGTCCTCTCAGCTCTCCCCTGGGAGAAGGGTGGCTTAGTGTGTCCCTGGGCTTGACTTATCTCTTTTCCCTGTTCTCTAGGACCTTAACCCAAGCCCCGGAATCCTCTCCTACCACCCCAACAGGAAGAACTCATAGGTGCCAAGAAGCAAATGTGTTTCACAGGCAGCAGGTTACATTGGATCAAACTTTGGACATCTGAGTAACTTTCTCTTATTTATCCTCATATCCCTTTCCTAAGTAGAGGGTCTGGCACTTAGGAGATGCTCATTAAATACGCATTGAGTCTGCGGATGCACACAGGAATGGATTAATGAATATACGCCTAATTCTTTCCGTTTGAAGGATTGAGGCTAATGCGATGCATATCTTTCCTGAATAATTAGCTTTGTGTGTAGTGGATGCTCTATAAACGTGAATTAATGGATCAATAATGTGCCTAGAAAAGAATAAATCTCTACGGAAGCCAATGGATCTGCCCCCCCACCTAGCTGTTGGTAGATTTTGTGCCGTAATCCCTGAGTGAGTGTAGTATCGTAGAAGTGATTTTTGTGGCAGTTTGCACTCCTGAGGCTGGTAAGACATCATTTTAATTATGCTTTCACTTTTGGCATATGCCCTTTTCCCATATTCTGTTTTATATTAGTCTTTTGAGGCATCTAGGAAGAATTAGATAGTGGGGGAGAAGATCAGGGTTATAATTAGGTTCCAGACAAATTCCATAATTGAGTAAGAGTTTGTCTGTGATCTTAACTGTAGGCAATTAGTCCCCATGGGCAAGTACCAGCTCTGTTATCTATAGTACATTGTGGGCACGCAATACATTTTATAAGACCATAATAGAGTAATAGGGATAATCAGTCATTGTTATCTTTATCCATTCAAAGCTGTTTCAAAGTGCTACATCAAATAAAGCTTTTTTCACTTTAGAATAATATTGTAGAACTGAGACAAATTTTCCTACTCTCATATAGCACTATTTCCAAAAGGTTGTATAGTTTAAGTCAACATTTCTTATGTAATAATAATAATATAATAATAGTGGGAGTAGTTGCCACTTTTGAGGATTTTTTATATGTTAGTGTGCATACGTGCATGCATGCTCCATCATGTCAGACTCTTTGCCATCCAGGAGCCTATGTATAGCCTGCCAGGCTTCTCTGTCCATGGGATTTCCCAGGCAAGAATATTGGAGTGGGTTGCCATTTCCTACTCCAGAGGATCTTCCCGACCCAGGGATCGAACCCATGTCTCCTGCATTGGCAGGCGGATTCTTCACCACTGCACTACCAGGGAAGCCTTCTAAGTGTCAGACTCCGTAGTAAATGCTTTATATGCATAATCTTATTTATTCCTTGAATTAAGTTTTTGAAGCATTTATTATTTTCAGTTTATGTCCAAAAAATGGGGATTTAGAGAGGTAAGTAATTTGATCAGTATCTTATAGATGGTAAATAGAAGTCTGTTTGATTCACATCCTTTGCTCTTAATTACCTTACTTGCATGCATGAAGGAATGCTCTACAGAAGGCTGAAATTAAGACCATCATTTTAAAAACTGAGACTTGGACTAATAGCAGCTCTCTTAAGATGCTGTGTTGTAATATACGTTGTCTCATGTAAAATTTAGGCAGTGTACCTAATAAGTTAGGTACGATAGCTCCTTTATAGAGAAGAGAAAATCAGAGCTCCTAAAGGTCATGTGATTTGCTGTAGACAATCAGAAACTAAGTGGTAGAACTCTGACCAACACCCACTCTGTCTGAGCTTGCAGCTAGCTGCACAACCCCCTGCTAACACTCTACTGCATCTAATGAGGTGGAAACTGCCAGAGTAGCTAATAGAAGTCTACCATTTCTTTGTCTGCATAGCATGTTTCCCCCTTCTTTTCAGCATCTTGATTTGGCATTATTTGGGGGGGTGGTTGGGAAGGATTACCTTCTCTTGTGTCTGGAGTTGAGATAGTGAACCCCATATTTCTACCTTTTACTAAAGAAACTGCAGATATCAGATTTTACCTTCAGTTGACTCGTTTTGACAAAATGTGGACCGAACATCTAACTTGACAATTAGAGTACATTTTTTTCTTCAGGAACTTGAATCTTTTTTTTTTTTTTCAATTGGAGGATAATTGCTTTACAATATTGTGTTGTTTTTTTCCATACAACAACATGAATCCACTGTAAGTGTTCATGTGTCCCCTCCGTCCTGAGCCTCCTCCCCCCACCACCCCATCTCACTTCTCTAGGTTGTCGCTTGAATGTTGACGATCTGAGGCAGGCGGTGGAGATATGATTGGAATCTGTTAATCGCAGTCTCTTCCATCAAGTTCCCTTGCTATGAGATTATTCTTATAATTCCCACATCACTCTAGCCTCACTCAGGCATAGTCCTGAAGCGTAATGAAGAAAGAAACTTCTTTCATGAGCCGAATTCTAAAGAGCGCATTTCACTACCTTTGCTTAAGAGAGATGGTCAGAGACAAGACTTTCCTTTAATCCTGGGCAGTGGCAGAGAGTCTGCTTAGAGGATGAGGATCTTAGAAGAATCCTGATAAAGGAATTGATGACAAGGACGTTTAGAGAAGTATGTGGATGGATCTTGATGAATGGATCCTCATATATACATATTTAGGATTAGTTTCAGCTTACTACAACAGAAAATCCTACAGAACAATAACCAAACAAGATGCAAAGTGGTTTTTCGGTTTGCTTTGATTTCTGTTCACATGTAAAAGAAGTTTTAGTTGTGTATCCAGGACTGATAGAACTACTCCACAGCCATCCTGGTTACTTCCTGGTCCAAGATGTCTGCTGGAACCCCACCTATTATGTCAGAAAGGAAGAAGACAGGAAGACAGAAGCAAAAATTCAGCACCTCTCAGCGAAGTCAGCAATCTTCCTGAACATTCCATATTCTATTTCCATTTACATCTCTTTGGCCAGAATTTAGTTACATGGCTATGCTTCGATACAATGCCAGCTCAGAAGTAGAGCTTTATTTCTTTTTTAGGTAGATGATGTGATACTCTAAATAAACTCAACCTTCTATTCATATACAATATCACCAGCAGTCCAAAAGGCAATCTTAATAATCAGGTGGACAGACATGATTGGTACTAAAGCTACTTTGCTTGTCACCCCAGTTTGCTCAATACACCCTTGAACAATGACTAATGACTTGAAAAACATAAACTACCACAACTTATCCAACATAAAGTGTATTTCAGGGATGATTGAGTATCTCTATAACTATTGAAGAAATCTAATTGCTACCAAAGACAAAACTAAACCACTCAAATAGAAACATCAAGTTTCTATTTGCCCTGAACATTAAGCCCTAAAGTTTTTACCAGATGATTCTATCAGATATTTAAAGATTTAATTCCCACCTACTCTGCTCCAGAAAATCAAATATGAGGGGACACTACTCAATTAATTTATAAAGCTAATATTAACCAAAACCAAAACCAGACAAAGCCTATACCAAAAAACAAAACCAAATCCCTCAAACTATAGAAACTGTACATGGATAGTTCCTAGCAACTTTATTGTAATAACCGAAAACTGGAAACAGTTAGCATGTCCTACATGAGTGGATGATTAAACAAACTGTGCTCCATCAATATAATGAAATGTGTGTATTAGTCGCTCAGTTGTGTCCGACTCTTTGTGACTCTGCCAGGCTCCTCTGTCCATGGGATTCTCCAGGCAAGAATACTGGAGTGGATTACCATACCCTTCTCTGGAGGATCTTCCCTACCTAGAGATCGAGCCCTGGTCTCCTGCATTGAAGGCAGATTCTTTACCGTTTGAGCTACAGGGAAGTCCTTATATAATGGAACACTATTCAGCAATCCAAATAAATAAGCTTTTGACAAACAGCAACTTTTGATGGATCTCAAGAGCATTATTCTGAGTGAAAAAGGCCATTCTTAAAAGGTCACACACTGTGTGATTCCATTTATATAGCAAGTTTTGAAAGCCAAAATTACAGAGACAGAGGACAGGTAAGTGACTTCAGGGGGTTAGGGATTTGGGGAGGGGGAAATGAATAGGATCATTAAAAAAAATAAAAGGGATGCCTTGATGGTGAGTGAATAGTTCTGTATTTTAATTGCAGAGATGGTTACTTTAATTTACATAGCATACACACTAATATGCCAATTTTCTGTTTCAGTATTGTGCTATTAATTACATAAAATATAACCATTGAGGGAAACTGGGTATAGGTTACATAGACCCTTTCTGTACTACCTTTGCAACCTTATGCAAATCTGTAAGTATATAAAGTTTTGACAATGCTGGTTATCTACCCTTCCTTCAGTTTCATAAATTCATAATATCCTTTCAATAAATCCCTCTTCTGTTTAATATAGCACGTCTTGCTTTCATCAAAATTATCCTGATATGCAAATTTATATAAATGATTCCTCTTACCCTTGGAAGAGAGGTAAGAAAAAGGTTTCTAAGAAAATATGCAATGGACAAAGGGATCAGAAATCTCTTTCTTTAATGTCTTCTAAGCCAGATTGTGTTAAATTTGACATGTGTTCTCCTTTCCGCTGAATACAATGATACATTTTACATGCATACTCTCACCACTAAATCCCATCAAGTGCCACCCTTCTTCATCTGTTCTGAAAATCAGAGTCATCTTTATATTTGGTAAGGAGACACTATGCTTTTTTTTGCACTAATTTTATAGCACTTACTGAACATATTAATCTGATTTCACTGATTCCTAGAATATCGATTTGCCATTCCTGTCTTCAGTGGACCACATTCTGTCAGACCTCTCCACCATGACCCCTCCGTCTTGGGTGGGCCCACACGGCATGGCTTAGTTTCATTGAGTTAGACATGGCTGTGGTCCATGTGATCAGACTGGCTAGTTGTTTGTGATTGTGGTTTCAGTCTGTCTGCCCTCTGATGCCCTCTCTCAGCACCTACCATCTTACTTGGGTTTCTCTTACCGTGGACGTGGGGTATCTCCTCACGGCTGCTCCATCAAAGAAAGGTCCGTCTAGTCAAGGCTATGGTTTTTCCAGTAGTCATGCATGGATGTAAGAGTTGGACTATAAAGGAAGCTGAGCGCCAAAGAATTGATGCTTTTGAACTGTGGTGTTGGACGAGATTCTTGAGAGTCCCTTGGACTGCAAGGAGATCCAACCAGTCCATCCTAAAGGAGATCAGTCCTGGGTATTCATTGGAAGGACTGATGTTGAAGCTGAAACTCCAATACTTTGGTCACCTGATGTGAAGAGATGACTAATTTGAAAAGACCCTAATTTTGGGTAGGATTGGGGGCAGGAGGAGAAGGGGATGACAGAGGATGAGATGGCTGGATGGCATCACCAACTCAATGGACATGAGTTTGGGTAAACTCCGGGAGTTGGTGATGGACAGGGAGGCCTGGCATGCTGCAGTCCATGGGATCACAAAGAGCTGGACACAACTGAGTGACTGAACTGAACTGAACATATTAATACATGGTTGCCCAGGGCAGAAAGTCACCAAGCAAGGTAAGCACCAAGAGTTTAGTTGGGAATATTAATTTCTTTCATGTAGAGTAGTTTGGGAAAAGGGCTTTCCATAATTATTCAAAATCAGGATCTACAAACTGCACGTTTGGAATCAAAGTGGTTTTTCATGGACTTCCTTTGAAATGGTCCAGTGTTCCTCCTTCAGCCTGAGTCAACTGTTGAAAATGTAGGTGTTTCTCCCTGGCTTTTCTGCTGTCCCCTGTTTGACTCTGGATCCCAAGAGGACAGAGTAACACAGTATAAAACATGGCCCATTAGTAGTGGGGACTGTAGGTGGAGCAGATTTCCTTAGAAGGGAATGTGAACGGAGCAGGAAATGACTGACATCGAGTGTGGCTTTGCCTGGAGGAGCCTGGGAAAGCTTCCAAATTTGCTGACCTCTCTCACTGCTTCATATCTCGTTTGCACTCCTTTCCAGCGTAACACATCTTGGGTTTCAGAATGCAGATGTCCGGCTAAAGTACTAATATGGACATACTCCTTTCATTAGGGTATTTTCTTTTCGAGGGTTACCTGATACTCTGAACGGGGGTTCAGTCCCATCTGTCTATACCTAGATATGATCTGTGTGCTTTCAGGACAAGTAGGAAAAGCGAAGAAAATCAGGATGAGGCAGAATGTGGATACGCTGGTGGGCTTAAATGGGCTGAGTGCGACTGTAAAACTTACTTATGAAGCAAAAACAAAGCCAAGGGCATGGTCAGCAGGATAATCCTGCTTACCGCAAGTTCAGTTCAGTCGCTCAGTCGTGTCTGACTCTTTGCAACCCCATGGACTGCAGCACGCCAGGCTTTCCTGTCCGTCACCAACTCCAGGAGCTTGCTCAAACTCACATCCACGGAGTCAGTGATGCCACTCAACCATCTCATCCTCTGTCGTCCCCTCCTCCTCCGCCTTCAATCTCTCCCAGTATCAGGGTCTTTTCTAATGAGTCAGTTCTTTGCATCAGGTGGCCAAAGTAATAGAGCTTCAGCATCAGCCCTTCCAATGAATATTCAGGACTGATTTCCTTTAGGATGGACTGGTTGAATCTCCTTGCAGTCCAAGGGACTCTCAAGAGCCTTTTCCAACACCACAGTTCAAAACCATCAATTCTTCAGTGTTCAGCTTTCTTTATGGTCCA
The DNA here is from genome assembly GCA_024291935.2 of Okapia johnstoni. NCBI lineage: Eukaryota > Metazoa > Chordata > Mammalia > Artiodactyla > Giraffidae > Okapia > Okapia johnstoni. The sequence goes on along the minus strand of CM044327.1, from coordinate 30,206,139 downwards.
ACTCTCACATCCACACCTGACTACTGAAAAAACCATAACTTTGACTAGGTGGACCTTTGTTGGCAAAGCAATGTCTCTGCTTTTTAATATGCTGTCCAGGTTGGTCATAGCTTTTCTTCCAAGGAGCTAATATATTTTAATTTCATGGCTGCAGTCACCATCTGCAGTGATTTTGGAGCCCCCCCCAAAATAGAGTCTCTCACTTGTTTCCATTGTTTCCCCATCTATTTGCCATGATCTTCCTTTTCTGAATGTTGAGTTTTAAGCCAGCTCTTTCTCTCTCCTCTTTCACCTTCATCAAGAGACTCTTTAGTTCCTCTTCACTTTCCACCAGGGAGGGTATAAAATCTTATCTAGGAATCTGTGAGTGTGAAGTTCTGTTGATAGCTTTGAGGTCACATTTAGCCAGGTTCACATTCCGGAACAGGTAACAGGATGAGGACAAACGGTCATAGACAACAGTTCTTTGTGTCGAGGCTCTTTTTTTTTCTTTTAATTGAATGTGATTTATGGGCTTAGGTAACAGGAAAGCCCGGCGGCAGAGCTCGCCTCAGTGGCTCTGTCTTGGAAGGTGTTTCCTGAGCTGGTTCTCTGGCCCTCCCCACTCTTTCACGCCCCGCCCCTCCCACTCTCGACTCCTCTCCCTGTTCCTGTTGGTTTTGTCCTCAGATTCGGCTCTTTCCACAGTCATCCCTAAACATACTTTCCCATGGATTTCTCTCAGCACCCAGATCTGAGATAAGAGTCCATTGACCTTCTCGTCCCTTGTTTATCCCCGTGGCTAGGGTAACAAAGCACTCTGTTTAAATGTGATGATGTCACCTACCCACCTTGTGAGCAGAAGAATTGAAATTGGACCCACTGCAATATCTGAAATGGAAAAAAAGCCATTCTCACCTTGACCCTAAAGGACTCAGAGGACTGGAAGGTACTCTTACAGGTAAGATGAGCTAGGCACCTGAGGAATTAGGACTTGGGCATAAAAGCATTTGCATGCTTGAAGGATGGCATAAAAGTAAATGTACATGCAGGAGGGTGGTGCAGGCAAGAAGCATTTACTTCAGAGTTTTGTCAGAAAAAATGTGCCTGGGAGGAGACCACACATGGAACAATTTTAACATACAGATGCCACATTGGCATAGCGACACAGAAGGTCAAAGGAGGAAACATGGGAGCTCCTGAATTTCCCTGTATCTACACCAGGCTGTCTCTGCACTTAACAGTTGCTGCTAGGGAGTGCTTAAGTGGAGTAAAAGTCATGTAACTCAGGAAGAAAAGAAAAATGGATGTGCTAAGCCAGTCTGGAATCCTCCTCAGCACTTGAGTGAAAAAATGGAAAATCTGGGCCCTGGAATAGCTTTTGGTGGTGGTGGTTTAGTCTCTAAGTTGTGTCCAATTCTTGCGAGCCCATGGACTGTAGCCTGCCAGGCTCCTCTGTCCATGGGCTTTTCCAGGCAAGGATACTGGAGTGGGTTGCCATTTCTATCTCCAGGGGATCTTCCTGACCCAGGGATCGAACTCAGGTCTCCTGCATTGCAGCCAGACTCTATACCATCTGAGCCACCATTGTAAATCTCACCAAATCCTCATGGGGTTGGAGACACATGGTTTTGAGAGGCACCAGCCCACTGTGTTCCCCTTTGCCTGGCAAAACATTAAAGCTGTTCTTTTCTGCTTCACCCAAAACTCTGTCTCCAAGATTCAATTTGGCACTGATGCGCAGAGGCTGAGTTTTGGCATCGTAAAGAAGCCCCAAATCAAATCCTCTTCTGCTTTCTCTACCCAGGGCAGTTCTGCTGAAAGCTGGGGAAGATGTTTCAAAGCCACATCTGTGGAATTCCTCTGTCCCTGCTGCAATAAAGGGTGATTGATGACGATCCCTGCCTCTGGGTACATCCCAGAGCTAGGAGGACAGATTGCAAATGTATTTTGTATTATCCCCTCTCTCACCATTGAGAAGTCCTGGAGGTGATCGTGAGGATGGGCATGATGGAGAAGATGCTATATTAACGGTGATCTTTAGTGAGAACAAAAAGGGACCTCTGCATCCATTTCCTGTTCGCTTTTCTCTCTGTGAGGAGACTTCTGGCAACTGGTGTCGCCACTGCTCCTGGCTTTGCTCCTGTCGCTGCTGCTGGCTTTTTAATGAAAGACTTCCGAAGTGACTGGCGCTGTTTATGGAGTGTGAATTAGAGATGGAGTTGAGGGGCCTGACTCACTGGTGATTGACAGGTAACTCACTGCCGGGGACTCACTCCCCAGAGGGCTTAGTGTGGACTCATCAATTAGGGCCATGGTGTTGGGACCTGTGTCTCTGTGCTTTTGCAGCCAAAGCAGCAGACTCTCAGGGATGGACACTGGGACAGGGGAAAGCTACAGAAAGCTGAGGCTCAAGGACCGAGTCTGGTGACCCCTTGGGAGGGAAGGAGTCAGACTGACTTACAGCTCGCTCCTCCCTCAACCTCCCCCAACCCCCAGACAGCACACATCCAGTTTTTGAAATCACTTCTCTTTCGACAACTACTTCATGAAAGAACCATACAGAGATCATTGCGTTTGGAGCCAAAAAACCTGGGTTGAGCTTCCGGTTCAATCAGAGCTTGAAAAGTGAAAATGTTAGTCGCTCAGTCGTGTCCAACTCTTTGTGACCCCATCAATTGTAGCCTGCCAGGCTCCTCTGTCCATGGGATTCTCCAGGCAAGGACACTGGAGTTGACTGACATTCCCTTCTCCAGCTGATCTTCCCAGCCCAGGGACTGAACCTGGGTCTCCTGCATTGCAGGCGTGTTCTTTACTATGAGCCACCACAGTAGCTTGATTAACTCCTTTGAGCAGCCTTTTCTTTACTAGCCAAACTGGGAAAACAGTAGCATCCACCTTATCAGTCTGTGGTCAAAACTCAGTGAAAGAATGTTTGTGAAGGCATCTCAGGAATCACCTCCACATTATCATCATCGTTGTATACCCTGAACACTTCTAACCTAAGCCCTTCCAGTATTCAGAGCTTTGCTTGGTGCAAATTCAAGTAAGATTGATGGATTTGAATGTTTATTGAGAGAAAGACTCACGAAGTAATTTGCCCCAAGATACAGATTCGAGAATGATAAATAGACTCCTGTTTCTGGGAAGGGCATTTTTCCCCTTTAGACCAGATGTTCAGACTGTGTTTGCATCGCTGGCTGCCTCGTGCGGGCTCTCTACACCCTCTCTGAGCTTCTTCATTCAGTTCTTCATTCATTACAAGAGTATGGGCATGGGGGACACAGAGGTGAATTCATGGAGTTCAGAGTGGAGTGGAGGATATTATCCCAGATGGCCTTGGCCTGAAGCAGGGCTTGGGTTCTCAGCCAGAGACTGAGAACTCAATCAATTTGGTGAGAACACCAAATCCTGGCCACTAGACCAGTGGTCAGTGATGAACACCAGCCCTTGGGCTTTGCAGGAAAGAATTTCCACAAAGCTGGAAGGTAGGGAAGCAAGTAAAGCATTTATTAAGAGGAGGAAGAGTTCAGTATCTGTGGATGGGCACATGCAGACTCAGAGAGACAGTCCCTGAGCCACGCTCTCGTGGTAGTTTAAATCACTTACATGGGGTCCATCTCCCGGGTTTCCTTTGGTCAATCATTTTGATTTTCCTGGTTCAAAGTCTCTATTCAGCATCTCTCAGGACCCTCCAGGTGTGTGTGTACATGCCTCTCTTAGCCAAGATGGCTTCCACCACAAAGGCCTATGGGTAGCCTGGCGTTAGTTAACATCACTCTCGTTTGACCTCTGTGGAAATTTTCTGTGCGTGTGTCTGACTTCGAGAGTGTGAAATATGTGATGTGGGTGGGGCCCAGCCTCCCCCCCTCACCGCCCCCAATTGTCCTGCTAGTCTCTTCTTGGAGTTTCAGTCACAGGGAACGGCTCTGCAATCACTTTACCATGTGGGGGCGGCGCAGGATCTACCTCCTGCCTCAGAAGCAGCTGTAGAACAGAAAATTACAAGCAAATCCAGCATAGGAGCAAACCCAAGGTGTTAAGCAACACATAGGCTGGTGGCGCCAAGGAGGCAGGGGAACAGGAGCTGGTAGCTGATTAAGTCTCAGGGTTTGTAGGACCTTATCAGGAAGAGACAGGAGAGGAGGTATCCAGGGAGTGCCAGGCTCTCCCACTACGTGGGAGACTTCGTTAACCATCCTAAATTATGATGAGTTCAGATAATGTGATTTAAAATAGTAATAACCATACCGATGTGCTCTGATATTGTTTGGAAAGAGCAGACAGCCATGGTCCAGGGAGGGCTTATTCCATGGAGCTGGTGGTCGTGGGGTGGGCAATTTCGGGTTAAGAAAAAAAAAATGGGTTTCTCAGGCACCTTTTGCTGTTCAAATAGGATTAATTGGTCTATTATTTCACGTGCTATTTGTGATAAATATTGCCTGTGTTTATTGCAAACAGGCAAACTCTAGCCCAGATGGCAACAGCTTCGAATACGTGCTGATTAATTGCAGAAAGAGAGTTAATTCCACATGTACTGAGCACCAACTCATCAACTGCACACTCATCAGCGGATCATTGAATATTATTAGAAAAGAAGGAAACCTCTCAGAGCCTCCAGCCCAGCTCACAGTCTTCAGGATTGAAGATTCTGAGTCTCAGCGAGGAGGTGTCTACGATGGGCAGGCAGAGGAAAGTGACACAACCATCCCACCATTCCGTTTATATTTGTTTGCATAAGAATCCAGATTTGAATGAAACATTTTTCCAGTGCTCTCTTTTCTCACTTAAAAAAAAATTAATATTATTTTGGAGTCTAGTTAACTTACAATGTTGCGTTTGTTTCAAGAGTACTCCCTTGTGGCTCAGTTGGTAAAAAAATCCGCCTGCAATGCATGAGGCCTGGGTTCAATCGCTGAGTTGGAAAGATCCCCTGGAGAAGGGAACTAGCTACCCACTCCGGTATTCTGGCCTGGAGAATTCCATGGACTATATAGTCCATGGGGCCACAAAGAGTCAAACATGACTTTCATTTTTTTCAAGTGTACAGCAAAGTAATTCAATTAGACATGTGAAAGTCAAAGTCACTCAGTCGTGTCCAAGTCTTTTTGACCCCATGGACTATACAGCCCATGGAATTCTCCAGGCCAGAATACTGCAGTGGGTAGCCTTTCCCTTCTGCAGGGGATCTTCCCAATCCAGGAATCAAACTCAGGTCTCCCGCATTGCAGGTGGATTCTTTACTGGCTGAGCCACGAGGGAAATCCCAATTAGACATATACATCTTTTGTTTCAGATTCTTTTCCTATATGTTATCACAGAGTATTGAGTAGAGTTCCCTGTGATCTATAGCGTGTCCCTGAAGATCATTTATTTTATATATAGCAGTGTGTATATGTTAATCCCAATCCCCTAATTTATCCCTCCCCACCTTTTCTCTTTGGGAAGCTTGCATTTGTTTTCTGTGTCTGTGAGTCTTTTTCTGTTTTCTAAATAAGTTCATCTGTATCATTTTTTAGATTCCACATATGAGTGAAATCACATGCTCTTTGTCTTTGAACTTTTGAAGGAATACTTGACCCGTTGATGTTAGTTAGCATCACTTAGAAATGCAAAACCACGCAACGTAGTAAATCAACTATATTTCAATAAAAATTAAAAAAAAAAGAAACACACCAAACTAGTTTCAAGTCCCAGAAACAGTCTGCCCTCAGATAAAATCCTGGTTAGTCAGCAGCCTGTTTGGAATTTTGCCTCCTTCCCTGTGTCTTTTGGCCCAAACTATCCTGAATTTTTTAGTATGTCCTTCGTTTAACAGTAGTAATATTGTTGTCTTTTCTTCTGAAACCTGAATTTGTGTTCTATTTCAGTTGAAAATGATGCAAGACAATGATCAAAAAGAAGTATTTCCCTTTGTAATAAAGGCAAACAATTTTATGCAAGGTTTTGGAGAGGGATGGGTAGGCAGGCCTTCAGAACAGCCTTAGACTTTTTTTGCTTCATATTCAGATGATAATAAAGAGCTTAAGTTTTCCCCTCCTGAAAGCAAAGCTCTTTTTCATTGAATGCAAGGTGATTATAGGTAATGTCGCATGGTACCCTTGCTAACAAGATAAAGAAGAAAATGCCATGAACCAGTGGATCTCAAACTTTAGCTTGTAATGCCATCACCTGGGAACTTGTTAGAAAAGCAAATGTTCAGGTTGACCCTGGAATCTACAAGTCAGAAATTCTGGGAGTCCTCCAATCTGTGTTTTATCAAAATCCAGATAATTCTGATATAAGCCTAAAGTTTGAGATATAGGTTGCTGGAAACTTAAGGAATGCAACGCATTTAAGAATTTACTACTGACTATGACAACAGATCAAATTTCTTCCAGTCTGAGAACATCTGTTTTGACGGAGGCAGGACTGTTTCCGTATCACTGTGACTGCAAGTTGAAGATAACATAGCGTTTAGAGCAGGCTGTCCTACACAAGGTGAGGAGTAAGTTGCCTGTGTGATGTAATCTTACACTCTGCTCCCATCAGCCTCTGCTCCCTGCATTTGCCTCTCCCCTGCTTGAAATTTCACTAATAATGCTTAATAACTGTACTTAAGGATTTAATCCTATTATACCTCAAACTCCTTAGGCAAGTTAATGCTTTCATCCTTTATCAATCTCTTATACAATGGACTAAGTTTTGGATTCCTTTTGGAAAAGTGTTGAGAACCATGAAAGGTACTGAGAAAATTAGACTATTTAAGGAAGGTGCAATAAAAATTTGTTTTGTTGCCTACCTCAAAATGCATACATGACCTTCTTCTTCTTTTTTTTTTTTTTTTTTTAACAGAACCCTACTTTTTGCTAGGTGTATGGCTATTCTGCCTCCATTGTAGCTAGGAAGGCTATGTGATTAAGACATAATAGCAGAAAGTAAAAGATATGCAGAAAACTTTTTGGAAGCCTTCTAAAATAAAAATGAAACTGTCTGTATTTCCCCTTATCTTCTCATGACCTGGAAGACAGATATAAAGGCTGGAGCTCCAGCAGCCATATTAAGTTATGAGGTAGAAGAAACTTACTGAGATGTCAGGGCAGAGAGAGAACAACTTTAGTAAATAATGACTGACGGGAACCATCTTTCTATTCCCAGATATTTTAAAACATGAGGGAAAAACAAGCATCTATCCTTGGCATTTTTTTTTTATTATTATATAAAATGCAACATTCTCCTGAAAGAAGAGATGGCACCAAGATGGGGGTGGACAGCACAGAAAGGGGAGATTAGGAGTGTGGAAGCTAAACTTTCCCTACTTTATAGCTTAACCAATTCTGTCAAGCAGCAGAATAATACATCTTTCTTCCAGAGAGTTACCCCGCTTCCCGACACACTTATGAGTCTTTAGTCATGTAAGTACTAGTTCCAGTTTTTTTCTGAAATCTATAGTATCTTTATTTCCCTCAAAAAGTGTTGTAAGGTTTCACAGTGACGTGATTTTAGTTGTATATTTTAAAACTAGTCATTTTATAGTGTTTAGAATCTAGAATTGGAGAAAGTCTTTTACAGTGAACAATGCAATGTCTTGTGAACAAGAACAAGCAATGTCAGAAAAATATTTCTCTAAGGAGATGATTATGTAATACCATAGAAATTTCTCCATTTTTCCCATGGCCTTCCTCTGGAGTTCTTAGAGCATAAATTCCCTTCCAGGTGAAGCCTGAGAGAACGGAAATGAGCCGAACTCTTCTTGACTCTATGGCTTAGGTTTAGGAACGCATGATTGACATTTTTATACACTACTATGTGTAAAATAGGTGACTAATGAGAATCTGCTCTATAGCACAGGGGACTCTACTCAGTGCTCTGTGGTGACCTAAATGGGAAGGAAATCCAAAAGAGAGGGCATATATATATATGTATATACACACACACACATACATTCACTTTGCTGTACAGCAGAACCTAACACAGCATTGTAAACCAACTATACTCCAATAAAATTTTTTTTTTAAAAAAGGAGTTTCCTTCCACACTGTTCAATTGTGTGTCTACCAGTCTCTGGAAATTACTGATAGCAACAATCACAGCAGTAAATAGTTATGTAGTGTTTGATCTTTGCAGTTACTGGTCTAAATGATGTATATATATATATATATATATATATATATATATATATATATATTAATATTAACTCATGTAATCATCATACCCTGTAAGGTAAGTATCATTATCACCCTGAAAATGACCCACAGAAATGACACAAATGTATTGAATAGAAGAACTGGGGTTTGTACCCAGATCAGTGACACAGAAAGGAGGATGCTATGAGTAGATTTCTGCAGGCTTCATGCTCTGTACTGAGAGTGCTAATCCCAAATTTGTGTCATACGTAGCTACAGGGCATTTTTGCAATGTAGAGTCTACATTTGTTGTTTTCATTCGTTTCATATCAGGGTTTTTTAATTCTCTGTTTTAATTTCTGTATTGGAAATTAATGGACTAGGGAGATGATAAATAAGGATGCTTAGAGTTTGTTTTCTTTTTAGGCTTGTTTTGTATTTTAGAAGAAGGTTGAAAGTTTGATGATGAGCAGATGGGTGAACTGTCACATTGCCTGTTCTTTCTCATGCCTTTGTTTACCAGAATGCTCCCCTTCCAACTTTGAATACAATTTCAGTGGTTGCCCTGGTAGGGCATCTTTACATGGACCATCTATTTGCATGTATGGACTCAATCACTAACCTCTTCCCATGGCAGGAATTCCACAGGAGGCACTTATGGGTGAGGATGCAGTAGCTCTGAATGGAGGTGCAGGGGGCAATGAGGACAGAACTATTTAATCAGTGATGACATCTGTCTTTTCTTCTAGGTGAAGCCCCAAATAATGTCTTTCTAACCCCAAGGCAGTGCTTGGCCTTTCCTGTTTGTGGTATTCACGTGTTCTTTCTTTTCTATCTTAAGTCCTGTTACCAATCTTCCTTTCACAACTTGCCAGCATTTAAGCTTCCCTGACAGTAAAGATTCCCAGATAACACTGGTCACTGAGGCAGGAGGAAGAATTCCTCTCCAAATTTTTGAAACAACAGGGATCAGTGTTTTTCTTCTTAATAAGGAAAGCTCTAGAAAAGAGGAACACAAGTTATCCACAGCTCTACCACCCAAAATATCCTTATTAATATTTACAAATAAAATAGGATTTGCTTTTAGACACAGACAGATCTACCTGGATGGATTACTGAGATTCTATCTGGAGGAAGAGGGATGACCTCTTCCTGGGTGATAACCTTCCCAAATTCCTCAGTCCTGCCGCAAAGAGATACTTCTATTTATTTTATTCACCAAAATACTTCTATTAATACTCTGTCATTTATGTAGAAAAGTTCTACATTTCTCCCAAGGAAGAAATCAGCAATTCTCCAGCAGTCCAGTGGTTAGGGCTCTGCGCTTTCACTGCTGAGGCCCCCATGTTCAATCCCTGGTAAAGAAACGAAGATCCTGCAAGCCAAGTGGTGTGGCCAAATAAAATTAAATGAAAATTTTAAAAAATGAGCAAGATTCATACCACTAGAGAGATAATTCTGGAAAAGAGAGAAAACCTTTGACCTGGGAGATGATTGGAAAGCTACAGCTTGCTTAGGGCTGGTGCTATCTTGCAGGTCCCTGTTGTCCTCTAGTGGTGACAGGGCAGCCTTGCAAACAAAGGTAAAACACAAAAGAAGTGTTCTGCAATACAACTTTTCTTTTTATGATGTGCTACTAAATGTTCTGTGTATCATGAAGACTCATGAATCTGCTCAGATTATGACCCCTCCTCTCCAGAAAAAAGATATGTCTTCTTATGCAAATTCTGCAAATAATTTTAGGAGATTCACTGATGCCCTGTCCCTCAATCATGAACTCTAAGTTATAGCCTCATGATATTCTTGACTGGGATAGTGAGTGAAAAAAAAAAAAAAAAAGATTACATGTGAAGAAATAAAGAAAACAAAACAAAAAACAACTTCAGGTCTGAAGCAGTGAAGCGATCCCTACCGCTGATTCTGCCAGGGCCTTTCCTTGTAAATGGCCATCCACTTGCCATGTCTACACATATTTAAAAGCGATAAATCAGGAGAGCAAATTATTAAATATAAAGGTGTTCTGTCATCCCACCTAGGAAAAAAAAATAAGCTTTTGTAATAACCTGGAAGCCCATCTTCAGGTTCAAATTCCCAGACCCTTGAGAATCCTATATGAAACCTGGAGGCCTGAAGACAGTGGGGTTAAGGCATAGCTCTCAGTTCCCAGGTCTGCTCTGTTGCACACCTCTGGGGACCATGCCCTCCTGCCCACAACACCCCAGTCTCCTGGCAGAGCACCAGCCACATCCCGGCTCGGCAGCAACGAGCCCCTGCTCCCCACACCCTTGCTGTGGGCCCAGGGAATGACCAGCACTGGCTGCAGGAGCAAGCCCAGGAGAGAGGGCTGTGCAGGTTTCAGAAGCCATCTTGGGACCATTTATGCAAGGATTCTGGGCTCCGAGTACCCAGAGCAAGATCCAGAAGGTGGCAGTGGTGGAGGTGGTGTGGGCTCTTGCAGGGTTAATGAGGGTGACCTGACTGGGTTGCTGCATTCTGTCCTGCTCTCAGCAAAAGACAAGTTCCATGTCTTGGGAAACCCTTCATTAGGACGTAAAAGATCTCACTTTTCAATCTTGTGTTCATAGATTACTGGAGAGGTGCAAAATCCTCATGACAGACCCCCACACAGGAGCTGAAAGTAATAGTGTTTTCAATGTCAAATGGATGTGATACAGGATTTCCCGAATGGTCTGCTTGTTAAGACTGCCTTCCAATGCAAGGGGCATGGGTTGGATCCCTGACTGCGGTACTAAGATTGCATATACCTCGGGGTGTGGCCACACTTTTTTTAAAAATAGATCTAATGTAGATCACCTCTCTTCCACAGTCATGGCCACTGGTCGCCGATGTTGGCAGCTGTGGTTTGTGGTTCACAGCAACGGGTCCCCCACTGATGTTCACCCCAAGGACAGCCTTTTATTCCAAGTTCACGATCTCTCCAACTTTACCTGTGGGTTGACTATGGTGCTTTCTTTGTATGGAGACGATGTGAGTTTGATTTTTCGCCTTGTGACTATTGCGATCCTGTTAACCGACCCCTTTTGAAAAGTTCAGATAATTAAATTGAAGACAAGTACATGGTATTGGTTTACTTCGTCCTGTTCTTAACCACTACTAATGCCAGTGTTAACCAGTCAATTGTTTTATTTAAATAATAGCATTTGTGTAACAGAAAAGTAAAGCCAAATATAAAACTATAATTTCAAGTAGAGATTTATGTTTTAATATTTCAGTGATAAATTAATAACACTATGTGGATAATTATTATTTATTTTTGTTATTAGTTTTATCACTGTTGTTATTTTGTCTGATGAAACACCATAAATCAAACACCGTAAATCACGGCAGGGAATGGAATCTAGCTTTCTGAATGACTGCCGATGGGCTGGAAGTTAGTTTGAATTTGGCCCCATGGGAAACGGGAGATAACAGAGAGCCAGGTAGAAAAATGTGCCCCCCTCTCTCTAGTTCATGGAGAGAGTGCTGTGCAGGTTTCAGAGGCCATCTTGGGGCCATTTATGCAAGAATTCTGGGCTCCAAGTACCCAGAGCATGATCTAGAAGGGGGTGGTCAGGTAGATGGTTGTGGGTTCTTGGGGTGCCACTAGGGTGAATGGGTTGCCCACTTGGTTCTCTAGATATTTGGTTACCACGAAGGCCAATCATGCTTGTTCCAGTTCTCCTTTCCTTGTGAGGCGGGAGGCGGCCTGTGAAGGGTCAAAGCAAAGTCTCACGTTATACTGAAAATGCTTCCCCAAAAGACGGCAGCCCAATCTCTGACCGGCACCTTTAGGAAGAAAAAACAAAACAAAACACTAGTTATAGACAATGAAAGGAAAATATATAATCGCGTTTGATTTGGAATCTATATACAGCTATAGAACCATGTGAACCAACAGATTTGTGAGTTTACAAAGGAAATGACTTTGCAAAATCAACAACAAAAAAGAATCATTTCTTTTTGACGATGCTCATATTCAACAACTCAGTTTTTTAATGTTGCTGGCAAACAGATGCTAAACTGCAAAAATTAACTGGCAATGGCATTTCAGAAAGCTATGATATCCGACTTCTTTATTAAGTTTACTGTTCAGTGAACAAAGAGAGAGAAAAACATTTCTTCCATTAGCAAAGCAAATAGAACATCTGTGCACAGGGAAATGAAGCACACAATTTGGTGGGTGCAATCCAGTGTCATGGAAGGAATAATTGGTTTGTAGGTACAGAAAGTTTTCTGTCCCAGATCTTAAACTGGATAAGATCTCACAGGTTTTAAGCATGCCTTTGTTGTGGTGGTTTAGTTTCATTTTGACTTTAACCCCAGTTTGGAAACTACAGAAAGTGAATTACAGACTAATCGTGAGAAAAGGGCAACTCTGTCTCTGAGCTCCTTTGTCTTGATGTCCTATATACTGAGAGGTCTTTGTGTCCATTTGACCTGAAGGCAGCTTGGGACTCAGGATGGTGTGAGGCTTACAAGCCTACAGAGAGAGCATGACACGTTAGCGCTGCCATCTCCAGGTTTTTCCTTTGCACTTTCTGTTTGTCCTCTTTTAAAATCATCCAAGTTTTCAAGTCCTCCCCAACTTTTGGGCACTGCTGCAGCTCTTTCTTCTGAAGACGGTGAAGAAAACTAAGTCTTGCCCTGGATAAATGCATCATTTTGAATAAAACAGTTGACTAATCCCTCATGCCCCAATTGTGCTTAGTTGCTCAGTACTGGCCAACTCTTTGCAACTCCGTGGACCCTATAGCCCGCCAGGCCCCTCTGTCCATGGGGATTCTCTAGGCAAGAATACTGGAGTGGGTAGCCTTTCCCTTCTCCAAGGGATCTTCCCAACCCAGGGATCAAACCCAGGTCTCCCGCACTGCAGGAGGTTTCTTAACCATCCAGGCCAGCAGGGAAGCCCTAAGGCCTTGCCAAAATAAAGATACTCATTTTTCAAAAATAAAAATAAAATTGTCATGACAAAAATAAATAATCAACTTTTTTTTTTTCTGGGAGACAAAACTTCCTGTAGTTTGAAAGCCTGAATCTTCAAATTCTTGGAAAAATTGCTAAACTCATCCTAGCTGGACAAGAGCACAAGATAGAAAGGACTCCGTGCTTCCTTGTCACCAACAGTGGTGGGTGGTGGGGGCCTCCCAAGGAAAAGGTGGATCTACAGGGTCTCAGACTTTAACACCTTGTTTCTCCTTCTCAGGTAGGAAGAAGGAAGAACTTCTTCCTTGGTAAAGAAACCAGTGTAGGAAGGAAGACTTGCCCTACATTCTCAGCCTCAGAGCAGTCGGGTTCTGTTGCTATTGAGAGAGACAGTGGTTCCTTTGCATGTGGATCCCCAGCATAATGAGCTTTTAGATGCGAACGAGGTCGGCTTTTTCTGGGTGGGGCTCCTTGATTTCCCTCGTGGCGTCTGCTCACTCCACTACTGCACCCCTTTCCTTTCTCTCTTAGAGCATCGCTCAATTTTGTGTCATCTTTTTACCTCCTCCCCATCGTTACAAAGGAAGATTCTTCTGCTAGTACAGAGCATGGGGAGAGTGTGTGTTAGACTCCATAAGTTCTCAAGGAAGTTTGGGATGACTAATTTAATTGATCCCCTTGCCTGTGCCATGATGCCCATATATTTGGTCAAACACTACTGTGGATGTTTCTGTGAGGGTGTTGGGGATGAAATTAATATTTAAGTCTGTGGACTTTGAGTAAAACATTGCCCCACCCTATTGAGGGTGGGTGTGTGCTAAGGTGCCTCTTTGAAACCCCATGCACTGTAACCCACCAGGCTCCTCTGTCCATGGGATTCTTCAGGCAAGAATACTGGAGTGAGCTGCCATGCCCTCCTCCAGGGGATCTCCCCAACTCAGGGACTGAACCTGTGTCTTCTACATCTCCTGCACTGGCAGGTAGGTTCTTTACCACTAATGCCACCTGGGAAGCCCCACCTTAGGTGGGTGAGTCTCATCTAATCAAGTGAAGGCCTGAATAGAACAAAAAGGTTCATTCTCTCCTGAGAAGGAAAGAATTCTCCAGCAGACAGCTTTCAGACTTGAACCACAGCATTGGCTCTCCCTGGGTCTTCTTCCTGGGATAGGTATGGATGTAGATATAGGTATAGACATAAGTATAGATACATACAGATACAGAGAGAGTTTCTGAGCCTACATGTCAAACCTATACTTTTACTTTTTCTTCAAGTTTGTGCAAACATCCTCATACCATCATCATCGCATCATTTCAACTGTACAAGAAGTCATTTTCCCCCCACTGACATGGACACTCTTTATTTCTAGAATTCTTGGGGGTAATGTGTTTTTTGTTGTTGTTGCTGTTATAGAAGCTTTATTTTCCCTACTCTGCCATAAAGCTGAAAATGGAACTCACCTGGCCCTAGAAATCAAACCTTGAACATGAATTAGGAGTTGGTTCCTTGGCAAAGGAACTCTTTGGTTTGCACTGATTTCATCCTTGTATAATGAAAACAAACAAAACATCCTGAAAGCTTTGAGAGGCCACACTTTGCTCACTTCTCTTCCAGCTTCCTTCAGTCTACCTGGTTTTCTAGTTATTCATCCTTTATTGAAAACCTGCTCAGAGTCAAGGCCTGTGGTCTCTTTGTGTGGACCTGAATCTGCTGAAAGGATTCCAGGGAAGATGATTCTTTGTGAATCTGGTCACTCTCAGTGGAAAAATATTTTTTCATTGATATAAGCCTAGATTTAAAACTTAGGCTGAACTGGCATTCTTTTTTTAAGTTCTCAAAGCCCTTCATTATTCCCCACTCAGGCCTTCTTATTTCAAGAAAATTCCAGGTTCTGTCTCACTTTGCTTGCCCGTTTTGAGGCCATGTTACCTGTTTTCTTTACCAAGTGCAGGATAGAGACAGGTCCAACTTTCCACAGCTCCCCCCAGTTCAAGGTCACATAATAAAATACCATAACCACCAGTTTTTCACTCACTCTCTAGTTTAGCTCCCCTCAAGTGAGTGAACTATGGCTCTGAAAGATTAAATAATTTGCCTGTCATGAAATGTGACAAAACTGGGATATGGACCCAGGTTTTTTCCTCTCTTTAAGTCCACACTTTGGTTACTTTCTACTTCCTAGGATCCCCAAATGATAAATGATAAATGGTCATTTTTATTGCCAAGCAGACTCTGAATCCAAGAAGCTGGAGGAATACAGTGTTCTCTCTTGTACTGGTGTCTGTACGATGCTCTGATCCTCATCCCACAGCCAAACAAACTTTCACTAATGTTTCCTCCATGACAAGAACTATAACTTTTGTGACTTATTACCACCCTGAGACCAATCTTGATTATGAAAGATCATCTCGACTGTGTAAGAAACAGGAAGTTGAGACTATTTACAACAGCTAGGATATGGAAGCAATTTAGATGCCCATCAGCAGATGAATGGATAAGGAAGTTGTGGTGTTTATATACAGTGGACTATTACTCAGCTATAAGAAGGAACCCATTTGAGTCAGTTTTAATGAAGTGGATTAACCTAGAGCCTATTATACAGAATGAAGTGAGAAAGAGAAAGACAAATATCGTATATTAATGCATATATATGAAATCTAGAAAGATGGTACCAATGATCCTATATGCAGGGCAGCAAAGGAGACACAGACTTAAAGAACAGACTTTTGGACTCAGTGGGAGAAGGAGAGGGTGGGATGGTTTGAGAGAAAAGCATTGAAACATATAATTACCATATGTAAAATAGAGAGCCAGTGGGAGTGGGATGTATGATGCAGGGAACTCAATGCCAGTGCTCTGTGATAACCTGGAGGGATGAGGTGGGGAGGGGGTGGAGGGGCTTCAGGATAGGGGAACACATGTATGCCTATGGCTGATTCATGCTGATGTATGGCAAAAACCATCACAATATTGGAAAGCAATTATCCTCCAATTAAAATAAATAAATAATTTTTTTAAGGAAAGCAAGTGCATTAAAAAAAAAAGAAACAAGAAGCTGAGAATGAAGAATATTCTAAATTCGGTCAGTGTATCTCTATTCATCCATAGATATATGTATAACAGAATCACTTTGCTGTACACCTGAAACTAATACAGTATTGTAAACCACCTCTACATCAATTAAACAAAATAAATTTAAAAAATGGAGAAGTCAGAATTCAAAGACAGAATTCAAACATATTCTAAATGTTACATTCTTTTTGAGCTAGACTGACAGCAACAATGGACGATGTTCTGAATCACCAGCCATGGTGTTTCTACTTGATCCGCCTCCTTGGACCCGGTGTACAGGTGGTCTGGGTTTATTGATACCAAGCTAGAGCAGTCAGGGGAGAAAAGTCAAAGAGAAATAAATATATCCAAGCACATTTCTTAAGTTTCATAATCAACTTGTCAAACACAAGGACGGTATATGGAGAGAAAAGGCTTTATGAGTGATGACAGCCTCTGTCTTCTGAGCTGAGACTATGACCTAAACTGTAGGCAGAGAGGACACCATCAGAGTTTTTCTTGGTCCACTCAGACCACGTGCACTTGGCCTCATCACCTACACCTTCCCATTTTTTTTTTTTGCAAGACCAAGTCCTCGGAGGATGTAGGGCCTTCCTGGCACCCCAATAATTATACTGGCTTCTTATCAAGGGTATTGGGCATTGAGGAGAGTCCAGAAGGATCAATTCATTCATTCATTCATTTTACAAATACAAACTTTCAGCATAAGAAGAAAGAATCATTCTTCTAAAAATAAAGAAGGAAACCGAAATAGGAAGTACAAACTTCTGAACCGTGTGGCTACGCCTCATCTGTTCCCATAACATCAACTACCCATTTCCATGCTGGTGATTTCAGAATCTTGACCTCCACTTCCTCTTCCCTCCTCACCTCCCCTGGAGCGTTTTCAACTTTCTGCCCCCAAATTCTGCACATGCAGGGAGAGAGTGGTAGCCTGGGGCCTGGAAAAGCCCTGCTGTAACCCCTAACCCAGACTTCCCTGGTAGCTCAGCTGGTAAAGAATCTGCCTGCAATTCAGGAGACCCCGGTTTGATTCCTGAATTGGGAAGATCCCCTGGAGAAGGAAATGGCTACCCACTGCAGTATTAATGGGCTTCCCTGGTGGCTCAGATGGTAAAGAATCTGCTCATAATGCAGGAGACCTGGGTTCAATCCCTGAGTTGGGAAGATCCCCTGGAGGAGGAGGGCATGGCAACCCACTCCAGTATTCTTGCCTGGCGAAGCCCCATGGACAGAGGAGCCTGGCGGGCTACAGTCCACGGCCTCGCAAAGAGTCAGACACGACTGAGCGACTAAGCACAGCACAGCACAACCCCTAAGCCAGGACTCAGTAGGAACTTAATAAGTTGGTGAGTAAATAAACCGATGCAGGAAAGTTTTTTTTTTTTTTTGAGAAATCAGCAAGGTGATCCATGCATAAGCAATTTTATTTGATTAGTGAAATGTAGATTGGGTTTCTATAGTTTAACGAACAGAATAGGGGTATACTTGCTCCTGGGGGGGTGGTTCTAAAGGGGTAATCCAGAGCTGTTTGCTATAAATCAGCAACTAGGGAGGGAAAGATAAATTTCAGGCCATGAAAACTCTCTTCTGTGAATAGTTCTCAGTAAAGGAGAAGGTGGTGTTCTGGGGAGCAGGGACGCGAACAGCACTGAGGTCCCTTTCAGACTATTCCAGACAGAATAGTCCCATTCTCCAGGTCCGCCCGCTGTCCAGCGAGAGGAGGACAAGGAGAGACCTCGTGCAACTGCTAGGTTTGCGTGGCCGGGGAGAGGGCGGTCCCTTCACCGCCTGGGTGGAGCAGCGCCTCCAGCGTCTTGTCCCTGACGGTCTTCAGGAAGCTCACGACGGCCGTGCCCCCGGTGCCCCTCTCCTCTAGGGCCTGAGGGGGCCTCGGGAGGTGGCTCGTCTTCTGGGTCTTTGCTTTGGATGCAGCCGTGATGAGGTACTTGGTCACCAGGGCCAGGTGGTAGGTGCGCAGGGCTGCCAGGCTCTCCACACACTGGTTATAGGCCGCCAGAAGATGGCTGTTTCCAGAGGACAGGACATGGGTCCTCAGGGAAGGAGCCGCGCGAATTTCTTCCACGAAGGCCCTGTGGGAAGGAGGCATGTAATCCCTCATCCTGTGCAGAAAATCAGCTGAAAGAAAGATGTCAGGACAAGATGAGTGAACCTGCCTGCCTGTCAAGACTTATGCCGCCCTGACCCTCACTACTCATCCTAACAGTATCCGGTCAACTTGGCTGGCTCTTTTGCTTACAGACATCACATCCTCCAAAGCTTTTCTTTTCTTTTTTTTTTCTTTTTAATATTTTGGCTCCCTCATTCAGCATGTGGGAACTTAGTTCCCTGACCAGAGACTGAACCTCCACCTGCTGTATTGGAAGCACAGGGTCTTAATCACTGGATGACCAGAGAATTCCCGAAGCCTCCAAATGTTGGTTGGAAATGAGGAAGGGAAAAGAAGCAATCCCCATTTCAGATAACTAACCTGGAACCAGCTCCACCAGCCAATGAATAAATAGTTATCATCTTTGAAATGTGGGCAAAATGTCTTGCTAGTCACACGAGGTGTATCCACAAAGGTAAGGTATGAACCCTTAAACGGAGGAGCTAAATATTCTGCTGAATTTTGTTTCCCAAGTGCTTCATTTTAGAGGGAGTGCTAAGGAAGAGGAAAGTGATAAAAGTTTCTGAGGGCAAGAAGATGAAGAATGAGCAACTGGTTTAGTAATAGCCTCAAAGTCAAATTGTTTAAAAATCGGGTCAATAGATATTTATGGGAAATATAGATAGAAGAGAGATCACTTATAGGAAATTCATTATGGGATTAATATTAATTATGGTACATCATTAACATCATATACCATGGTGCCACTAACATCATCAAATTGGAAGCCCATGGAATATTACTCAGTCATGAAAAAGAACAATATTAGATCATTTGCAGAGATGTGGATGGACTCTGAGTCTGTCACACAGAGTAAATTATGTCAGAATGAGAAAAACAAATATCATATATTAAAACATATATATGGAATCTAGAAAAATGGTACAGATGAGCCTGTTTTCAGGGCAGGAGTAGAGACAGACATATGGACAAATTGGGAGAGTAAGACTGACATATGTAGAATACTGTGTGCAAAATGGACAGCTAGTGGGAACCTGCTATATAGCACAGGGAGCTCAGCTCGGTGCTCTGTGATGACCTGGAGGTGGGATGGGGCAGAGAATGGGAGGGAAGTCCAAGAGGAAGTGGATATATGTGTGTATATGGCTGATTCACTTCATTATATAGCAGAGACTAACACAACGTTGTAAAGCAATGAAACTTCCCCCACCCAAAAAAGAAAAAGCCCGTGAAAATTGATCATAGTTCTAGAGAATTGCCTTTTGTGGGTAAGACTAGATTCTATGACCAAATTCTATTTGGTTTTTTCTTTTCCTTTTTTCTTAATCCAGCTTAGAAACTTTGCACTAGGGAGTGTCTTTTTGCAGCTGTTGAGCATTTGGCTTGATGAAGGCGGGTAAGGAAAGGCATCATTTCAAGCTTGCAAGATGGCAGAACTCTGTTCTGCTCTGCTCTAAAGGGATGTGGGTTGAGGCTGCACTATTTTTATGGGGACAGGCTTCAGTGGAGGAACCCACATCTATCAGCAGCTACATCCTGACTTGGCAACATAGCGTCTGGTCCCCACTTTAGAAAAAGCAATCTACTGCCTAAGGATCCAAATAAAGGTACAGGGGACTGCTGGAAATTCAGCAATGTTTTAAAGTTTGGAAGTAAAACCCAACATTCATTCAACTGAGCTCTGATACGAATTGGCTTTTTACAGTCACAGATGGCAGGCACACAGTCTCCTGGTTAATCAGGAGAAGTATAGACTTTCTGACATTTTCACTTATAGTTGGACTTATCAATTTGTAAAAACACCTCTGTTCTTCCTCTCTAATAAGGAAAAAAAAAAACAAGAAAAAAGAAAGATGTCTGATTTACCACTCTCCTTGCTGTGCCGGATGCCCAAGAACTCATCAAAGGCGTGCAGTATTGTGCTCTGAGCAGCACTTCCACCAGAGTAACTCAGGGGCTCTTTGGAGACACCTTCGTACACCAAGCCCACAGGCAGTGCCGGGTTATCCTTCCATCTAGGTAAGAACAAAATCCAGACGGAAGTGCATACTAGGATTTAAGAGTATCTTTTCTGATCAGGATACACATCAAGCAAGCAAGAGAACACGTTCCTTTCCGAGCTTCTCTTTTCTCTCTTCTGCTCTTTTCTCTCCTCTTCTCTCACCCTGATTCTGTGTCCTCATCTTTTCGTGAGTCTCCCTCTTTCTGAGTCCCCCAACCATTTTACTCATTTCACTGTCTGATTTTTTAGAGGGCCTTGAACACTCTCGGGGTGTATGTGGGTAACTCCACAATGAGACAGAATCAGCAGCCCCAAGAATACACTGTGTGTGTGTGTGTGTGTGTGTGTGTGTGTGTGTGTTCAGTCACTCAGTCATGTCCAACTCTTTGCAACTTCAGAGAATTAACCCACCAGGCTACTCTGCTTATAGGATTTTCCAGGCAAGAATACTGGAGTGGGTTGCCATTTCCTACTCCAGGGGATCTTCCCCATCCAGCGATCAAACCTGAGTCTCTTCCTACATTGGCAGGTGACTTCTTAACCACGAGTGCCACCGGAGAAGCCTCCCTGGTGATGCTACATGCTAAAGATGGACAGCAAGAAGAGTCTTCAGCTGTTAACCAAAAGATTGGTGGTTTGAGCCCACCCAGGGACGACTGCCCTTGTGACCTCTTTAGGATGTAGTTTAAGGGTTTGCAGTGGTTCAGATGGTAAAGAATCTGCCTGCAATACGGGAGACCTGGGTTTGATCCCTGGGTTGGGACGATCCCCTGGGGAAGGAAATGGCAACCCACTCCAGTATTCTGGCCTGGAGAATACCATGGACAGTGGAGCCTGGCTACAGTCCATGGGGTCACAAAGGGTTAGACACGACTGAGCGGATAACACTTTCACTTTCACAGGATGGATAATCCCTTTGTGGGGGTTTCAGGAGTGAAGGGTACACAGTTCAGTTCAGTTCAGTTGCTCAGTCGTGTCCGACTCTTTGCGACCCCATGAATCACAGCACACCAGGCCTCCGTGTCCATCACCAACTCCCGGAGTTTACCCAACCTCATGTCCATTGAGTCGGTGATGCCATGCAGCCATCTCATCCTCTGTTGTCCCCTTCTCCTTCTGCCCCCAATCCTTCCCAGCATCGAGGTCTTTTCCAATGAGTCAACTCTTCGCATGAGGTGGCCAAAGTATAGGAGTTTCAGCTTCAACATCAGTCCTTCCAGTGAACACCCAGGACTGATCTCCTTTAGGATGGACTGGTTGGATCTCCTTGCAGTCCAAGGGACTCTCAAGTCTTCTCCAACACCACAGTTCAAAAGCATCCATTCTTTGGCGCTCAGCTTTCTTCACCATCCAACTCTCACATCCATACATGACTACTGGAAAAACCACAGCCTTGACTAGATGGACCTTTGTTGGCAAAGTAATGTCTCTGCTTTTAAATATGCTGTCTAGGTTGGTCATAACTTTCCTCCAAGGAGTAAGCGTCTTTTAATTTCATGGCTGCAATCACCATCTGCAGTGATTTTGGAGTCCAGAAAAATAAAGTCTGACACTGTTTCCACTGTTTCCCCATCTATTTCCCATGAAGTGATGGGACCAGATGCCATGATCTTAGTTTTCTGAATGTTGAGCTTTAAGCCAACTTTTTCACTCTCCTCTCTCACTTTCATCAAAAGGCTTTTTAGTTCTTCTTAACTTTCTGCCATAAGGGTGCTGTCATCTGCATATTTGAGGTTACTGATATTTCTCCCGGTAATCTGGATTCCAGGGTACACAGAGTACACAGGGCAAGTCTAGATTCTGAGATACACTCTCAGTTCCATTCCTTTGCTCTTCCCCGTCCTTTTCTTTTCCCCATAATCCAGGTGCCCGTTACTCCCAAGTTATTCTCTGGAAAACTTGCTTCCACTCTCTGTCCCTACAGTGAGGGGTCCACACCCAGGCTGGCCTTCCCGGAAACTGTCTCACACCACACACTCACGCAATCTAGAGAAAATACTTAATACACACGGTGACTCTGTGCACTAAAGCTATTGATGAATCAATACATCTATTGATGTTGGTATTAGGTATGACTCTTGTTACATCCAGACATAGCTTCACATACTTTCTACCAACAGTGCTTCAGGCACCTTCTAGTTATCAAGATGGTCTCTAGATGGTCTCTCGGTGTTGACTATTTCACGTTTACCTCTTTCATCCACTGTTTCCACCTTTCACTCTTCATCCTTAAAACAAAATCTTCATTTCTCTCAGTTAATGTGAACAGGAAGCCATCTCATTAAAATATGTCAAATTATGACTAATAAATTATAAATAAGAAAAGTATCTAATCGTGAAGAATACCAAAGAAGAATACCAGGAGTATGAAAAACTGTCATGGGGTAGCTATTCCAGGAATGTTAGAAGGAAGCTTTTCAGCTAAGGCCTTTGTCTTCACCAGCCTGGACAATGTAGTGGGGGGAGGGCAGGGAAAAGGGATATAAATGGTTGAGCTTTGTGGGTGCCACACTGAGCTTTTTCTCCCTCCTTTCTCCAGGTAGTTGTCTAAGAAAGGTGAATACAAACTGAATCTAAAGGGGCGGCCTCAGGACAATTACTGTAAATAGTCACCCTTCAGTGTCACTTGTCACACAGATGGCACCCCGTTGCTTTTATCCAAGAGTGGACCCCAGGTGATTCCTTTGTTATGGAGAGTTACTTGGTGTCTTTCTTTCTCTGGGAAGTTTCTGTCTGTTTCTCCCCTCATAAGTCTGGGAAAGGCTACAGAAGTCTCAAGCCAGAGAAGAGCTGAACTGTACTTACCCAGAGAGGAAGATCCGGATGACTGCATAAAATATGTCTGGATCTACATAATCTAGAGGAGCAATCAAAATGTGAACTTTACTACAGGCAACAAAAGCAATAGGTTCCATGTGCTTGGGCTCCGAAGCCCTCCTGGGGGGCCTCCCCTATCTGATCTGCAGAGAAATCTGGAAGGAGCCCCGCATCAGGAAAGGGAGGAATGTCCCCTTCTGTCGCCCCCCCTCGCTGGTGCTTACAGGAGTGTTAAACAGCTGCACAATTGGCCTTTTCCATCTGTGGTTCTTCCCTGTTCTGAACAACAACCAAAAAGGGAGGTCAAGCCCATCTTTAAAA
Source organism: Okapia johnstoni (assembly GCA_024291935.2). Classification (NCBI taxonomy): domain Eukaryota; kingdom Metazoa; phylum Chordata; class Mammalia; order Artiodactyla; family Giraffidae; genus Okapia; species Okapia johnstoni. Next base: position 30,182,791 of record CM044327.1, on the reverse strand, counting down.
ATTTTAGTGTAATATTTTTAAAGGACATGATATTTGAGAGAACGTGGGAAGCGGAAAGAAGAAAAGCAGACCCCTGGGTGTCTGGCACGGTCAACAAAGGGCAGAGCATGGAGGGCGTTCCGCCCCGGCTCTGCCACACCTGGCCGGATACAGGCTCGCCGACCTACATTCACTAGTCTGTGCAGTGTGTTCTGAACCTAAGTCAGTGAATGAGGCTTGCTGATTTCACTAGTTCATTAACTGGTATGCAAGGAAGCACATCTTCACGTTTGTACTGAGCTCCTTCTGGTTTCTTTTCTATCCACTTTATTTTTATGCGGACCATTTTTAAAGTCTGTGCGGATTGGTTGCAATATTGCTTCTGGTTTATGCTTTGTTTTTATTGGCCGAGAGAGACATATGAGATCTTAGCTCCCCAATCAGGACTCAAATCCGCACCCGCTGCACTGGAAGGTGAAGTCTTAACCACTAGACCGCCAGGGAAGTCCCCTTTGTCCATCCTCTTTTGACCGTTATTCTCTCTTCTTCATGCTTGTGACTCCCTGGGATCTGACATGTTTCTTTCTGTGTTTCTCTTATCCAGATTCCTGTTATGTTTCTTTGTTTCTGAGCAAAAAAGAAAAAACAGAAACTTTTTTTTTTTTTTTTTTGATGAGACCCAAATAATGACATCAGTTTGGATCATCTGTATATCAGTGACATCTGTATATCATCAATTTACCTTTTCCACGGTCATACCTGGACTCTGGTCCTCTATCTCGGTTTTCTCTGAAGCCCCCCTGGGCTCGGGTAACTCATGTCTTGCATCAGCCTCATGGCTTCCCAGGGCCTCTGAGGGCTGCCACAGTCTCCCTGCTTATCTGCAACAAGGGCCCTTTTCTCTGAGCCCTGTTTCTGGGTCTTCTCCATTTGGTGCTCTGTTCCCACAGATACACTAGGTACTATGTACAATTTTTTGCTAAAGCAATAATGACTAGAGGTAGTTTAATGTGTTACCCATCTTATCATATTTAAGGAGGGAAAGTCCAATGAGTATTTCAATAACATGAGATAATTTGTTTTTCTGTTTCGGACGATGCTCCGCAGCTTGTAAAATCTTAGTTCCCAGACCGGGGTTTGAACCTACGTCCTCTGCAGTGAACGCGCAGAGTCCTAGCCACGGACCATTAGGTAATTCCCAAATGTGAGATAATTTTAATATAAAATTTTTCAATAGATATAAATAATCCATCCATGGTTAAAACACACAAAAAAATTAGCTAATTTGAAATAGGCAGGAAAGTCCTCCTTGAACTGATAAAATGAATCCATAGAAAGCCTTCAGGACATATTATACTTAATAGTGAGATATTAAAAATGTCTTTTAAAATGTGAGACAAAACCAAGTATCCCAGTATCAGCACTTTCATTCAACACTATGTTAGGCACCCCTTCGCCTGAAGAATAAGAACAAAAATTAAAAGAAAGAAAAGTTATAAGGATGGTAAATGAAAAAAACAATGTTATTCTCAAATAATATGATTTCTATGTAGAAAACCCAGTTAGTCAACAAATCATTATTGGAATTAATGAGTGCTTATCAAAGTGCCAGATTCAAGCTTCATATTAAATATCAATTTTATCCTAAACCAGGAACAAAGAGAGATCCAAAGATACTATCATTTCACTTCAGTTCAGTCACTCCATCCTGTCCGACTCTTTGTGACCCCATGAACCGCAGCACGCCAGGCCTCCCCATCCATCACCAACTCCCGGAGTTCACCCAAACCCATGTCCATTGAGTTGGTGATGCCACTCAACCATCTCATCCTCTGTTGTCCCCTTCTCCTCCTGCCCTCAATCTCTCCCAGCATCAGGGTCTTTTCAAATGATTTAGCTCTTAGTATCAGGTGGCCAAAGTATTGGAGTTTCAGCTTCAACATCAGTCCCTCCAATGAACACTCAGGATTGATCTCCTTTAGGATGGACTGGTTGGATCTCCTTGCAGTCCAAGGGACTCTCAAGAGTCTTCTCCAACACCACAGTTCAAAAGCATCAATTCTTCAGCGCTCAGCTTTCTTTATAGTCCAACTCTCACATCCATACATGACCACTGGAAAAACCATAGCCTTGACTGGAGGGACATTTGTTGACAAAGTAACGTCTCTGCTTCTCAATATACTGTCTAGGTTGGTCATAACTTCCCTTCCAAGGAGTAAGCGTCTTTTAATTTCATGGCTGCAATCACCATCTGCAGTGATTTTGGAGCCCAGAAAAATAAAGTCAGCCACTGTTTCCACTGTTTCCCCTGTTTCCCCATTTATTTGCCATGAAGTGATGGGACCAGATACCATGATCTTAGTGTTTTGAATGTTGAACTTTAAGCCAACTTTTTCACTCTCCTCTTTCACTTTCATCAAGAGGCTCTTTAGTTCTTCTTCACTTTCTGCCATAAGGGTGGTGTCATCTGCATATCTGAGGTTATTGATATTTCTCCCAGCAAACTTGATTCCAGCTTGTGCTTCTTCCAGCCCAGTGTTTCTCATGATGTACTCTGCATATAAGTTAAATAAGCAGGGTGACAATATACAGCCTTTGCGTATTCCTTTTCCTATTTGGAACCAGTTGGTTGTTCCATGTCCAGTTCTAACTGTTGCTTCCTAACCTGCATACAGCTTTCTCAAGAGGCAGGTCAGGTGGTCTGGTATTCCCATCTCTTTCAGAATTTTCCGCAGTTTATTGTGATCCACACAGTCAAAGGCTTTGGCATAGTCAATAAAGCAGAAATAGACGTTTTTCTGGAACTCTCTTGCTTTTTCGATGATCCAGCAGATAGTGGCATTTGATCTCTGGTTCCTCTGCCTTTTCTAAAACCAGATTGAACATCTGGAAGTTCACGGTTCACGTATTGCTTAAGCCTGGCTTGGAGAATTTTGAGCATTATTTTACTAGTGTGTGAGATGAGTGCAATTGTGCGGTAGTTTGAGCATTCTTTGGCATTGCCTTTCTTTGGGATTGGAATGAAAACTGACCTTTTCCAGTCTTGTGGCCACTGCTGAGTTTTCCAAATTTACTGGCATATTGAGTGCAGCACTTTCACAGCTTCATCTTTCAGGATTTGAAATAGCTCAACTGGAATTCCATCACCTCCACTAGCTTTGTTCATAGTGATGCTTCCTAAGGCCCACTTGACTTCACATTCCAGGATATCTGGCTCTAGGTGAATGTGAGTGATCACACCATTGTGATTATCTGGGTCATGAAGATCTTTTTTGTACAGTTCTTGTGTGTATTCTTGCCACCTCTTCTTAATATCTTCTGCTTCTGTTAGGTCCATACCATTTGTGTCCTTTATTGAGCCCATCTTTGCATGAAATGTTCCCTTGCTATCTCTAATTTTCTTGAAGAGATCTCTGGTCTTTCCCATTCTACAGTTTCCCTCTATTTCTTTGCATTGATCACTGAGGGAGGCTTTCTTATCTCTCCTTGCTATTCTTTGGAACTCTGCATTCAAATGGTATATCTTTCCTTTTCTCCTTTGCTTTTCACTTCTCTTCTTTTCACAGCTATTTGTAAGGCCTCCTCAGACAGCCATTTTGACTTTTTACATTTCTTTTTCTTGGGGATGGTCTTGATTCCTGTCTCCTGTACAATGTCACAAACCTCTGTCTTAGTTCATCAGGCACTCTGTCTATCAGATCTAGTCCCTTAAACCTATTTCTCACTTCCACTGTATAGTCATAAGGGATTTGATCTAGGTCATACCTGAATGGTGTAGCGGTTTTCCCCACTTTCAATTTCAGTCTGAATTTGGCAATAAGGAGTTAATGATCTGAGCCACAGTCCGCTCCTGGTCTTATTTTTGCTGACTGTATAGAGCTTCTCCATCTTTGGCTGCAAAGAATATAATCAATCTGATTTCGGTGTTGGCCATCTGGTGATGTCCATGTGTACAGTCTTCTCTTGTGTTGTTGGAAGAGGGTGTTTGCTATGACCAGTGCGTTCTCTTGGCAGAACTCTATTAGCCTTTGCCCTGCTTCATTCTGTACTCCAAGGCCAAATTTGCCTGTTACTCCAGGTATCTCTTGACTTCCTCCTTTTGCATTCCAGTCCCCTATAATGAAAAGGACATCTTTTTGGGTGTTAGTTCTAGAAGGTCTTGTAGGTCTTCATAGACCAGTTGAACTTCAGCTTCTTCACCATTACTGGTCAGGGCATAAACTTGGATTACCATAATATTGAATGGTTAGTCTTGGAAATGGAGAGAGATCATTCTGTCGTTTTTGAGATTGCATCTAAGTACTGCATTTCGGACTCTTTTGTTGACTGTGATGGCTACTGCATTTCTTCTAAGGGATTCCTGCCCACAGTAGATTTAATAGACTGCTGCTGCTAAGTCGCTTCAGTCATGTCTGACTCTGTGCGACCCCATAGACGGCAGCCCACCAGGCTCTGCTGTCCCTGGGATTCTCCAGGCAAGAACACTGGAGTGGGTTGCCATTTCCTTCTCCAATGCATGAAAGTGAAAAGTGAAAGTGAAGTCACTCAGTCGTGTCCGACTCTCAGTGACCCCGTGGACTGCAGCCTACCAGGCTCCTCCGTTCATGGGATTTTCCAGGCAAGAGTACAGGAGTGGGGTGCCATTGCCTTAAACTATATTATACCAAATTCAAAGATAATATTTATGAGAAACAAAAACATAGAGTAATTATGAATAAGGCAGAAGATATCTATATCTCTTATATCTTGAAAGAAATCAAAAAAAATTAATAAATGTCTTTGTTGATGGGAAAGAAAATTCTGTACCAATATCTAGAAGAAGAAATGTATCTAAAGAAGAGTTCTCTGAGTACATTTTAGGCCCTGTGACAACAGAGGAAGGAATACTCAGCAATATAAAGATATGATTTGGGGAGCACGTTAATGCAGGGGTCCCCAACCCCTGTCCCCCAGGAACCCCTGGGCCACAGGTGCAAGTCAGTGGCCTGTTAGGAACTGGGCTCCATAGTAGCAGGTAAGTGGCAGGTGATCCAGTGAAGCTTCACCTGTATTTATGGCCACTCCTCATTGCTAGCATGTCCCCGGCCTGTGTAAAAATTGTCTTCCATGAACCAGTTCCTGACGCCAAAATGGTTGGGACTGCTGACATCATATGTTCAGTCTCCATCTCTCCACCTGTCCTGATCAGAAGGATCAGAGAGAGCATCAAAATTAGGTAATTTTTCTCCAAATTATAAAATATAGATTTAATATGCAATTTGAGCAAAGTTCTTAATAGATTTTTTAAAATTAGGATCTGACAAGCTGATTCTATGTTTATATGAAAGGCAAAGTGTCAAAGGTAAGACAAGCATCCCTGGACAAGAAGAGCAAAGGTATGTGTGGGGGGCAGTTCTTTACCTGAAAATGAGAAATGCTGTGAAGCTACAGTTCTCTTATGACAGATGGTTTTGGTACGGGGAAAGACAAAGGAACAATGAAACAGAATAGGGAGCCTGGAAAGACATCCAATCGTTTAAGAAAATCTGGTGTAAGACGATGCTAATATCGTACATTAGTGATGATTCACAGAAGGGAAATTGAACGTATTTCCTATGTCATACTCTATAGAGATAATCATTAAACACGTATTAAGGGCTGAAAGGTGAAAGATAAACAATTTCAGAAGAAAACATAGAAAAATATATTTATGACTTCTGATTATGAAATTATATCTTACATAAGACTTCCTAAAAATAGACTGCTGTAAAAGAAAGGGCAAATACTCTGGCTATATTTAAATTAAGAACTGCTTTCAAAAGGCTGAATAAGATGCTTTCAAAAGGCGGAATAAGACAATCCAAAACATTTGCAACACATAACTAACAAAAATCACCCTCCAGAGTGTACCAAAAAGCTGACTAAAAGCAATGAATAAAAGATAAAAGACATTTCCAAAATTAAGGAAAGCCATACATTTCACAAAACAGGGATATGCACGGTGAACACACAATAGCATGGACCCCTTCACCCCTCCACTCCGGATACACAGAGAGTTAACTAATTACAGATCAGGGAAATGCAAAAGCGATGCCATCCTCATGACCGAATAAGAGTTTTCTTCTCTCTTCCCCACAAAAAACATTGATTTAGACAGTCACCCATGGATAAGACGGGCTTCCCAGGTGGCTTGGTGGGTAAAGGATCCCACTACAATGCAGGAGACCCAGGTTTGACCCCTGGGTGAGGAAGATCCCTTGGAGAAGGAAATGGCAACCCACTCCAGTATTCTTGCCTGGAGAATCCCATGGACAGAGGAGCCTGGTGGGTTACAGTCCATGGGACTGCAGAGTATCAGACACAACTGAGCAACTGAGGGAACATACACACACAGAGGCAACCTAAAGAATATCAGCTCCAGGCCTGGCTTTGGGAGATCAAAAGGCAGGCACAATGCTTAAAGGAATTCTGCCACAAGAGGGAGCAAGAAGACTGGAGCAGGCGTATCCATAGCCATTGTGGAAAAGCCTTAGAATCCCTACCAAGGCAGATGGACGGTATTTCTCTCCCTAAACCAGACAGAGACCACCTATTAACACAGGACTGGTGAGGGATGAAAGCCATGTAAATAGCCTTACTTCTGGATCATATGTGTGTACACTTGCAATACGAAGGGCAGTTCCTGAAAGCCAGTGACATTATCCTACACAGAGCACAGAAGATCCAAGGACACAGCTGAGTTAAGCCTCCCCGTGTCCTTCCCTCTGTCTTCCTAGAAGAGCAGAGAAATGACCCGTGGACTGCAGCTTCTGCCTGATGGCCAAGCCCAGGCGTGTTTAGCGAACGGGTGTGATGGCTTTCAAAGCGCCCCTTGTTGTTCTGAAAAACACAAACCATTTTGATTGAGTATCTTGTTCTTTTGCATTTAAGTGAATCTGAAGAGAAATACAATGTCTGTTCTTGATTAGTTCACGCTCATTTCCTGAAACTTTTATCATATTTTTGTTTTGCTTGGAAAACCAAAGGAAACTTGCTATTTCAATGTTTCAGAGGCAGAGGATTTAGGTTTTATACTGAGAAGTGGCCTTTAAACAAAACAAAATTCAGCAAATCCTTGCTTTGGGTCAGTACTAAAACCACAGACCCAGAATCACTGCAGCATTTTCACATGACATTATTAATGCTCATGATGGTCCCACAGAGGTCAGGAAGGGGCTTCCCAGGTGGCATTAGTGGTAAAGAACTCGCCTGCCAATGCAAGAGACCTAAGAGACATAGACCTAAGAGACATGGGTTCAATCCCAGGGTCAGAAAGCTCCTCTGGAGGAGGACATGGTAATTCACTCCAGTATTCTTGCCTGGAGAATCCCATAGACAGAGGAGCCTGGCGGGCTACAGTCCATAGAGTCGCAGAGAGTCAGACACGACTGAAACAATTTAGAAAAGGAAGCACCTGTTACCGACATCTAAAACAAAGCACTGTAGATGCATAAGTGAACTCTACGTCCCAGCTGTATCATTTTTTGTGTAATTCCCACAGGGATCAAACTCATGTCTCCTGCATTGTCAGGTGGAATCTTTATCACTGAACCACCTGGGAAGCCTGATGGACACATGTAGTTTTAAATTTTCTACTAGATATAAAGGTAAAAAAAGTGGAAAAAATTAATACCAATACCATATTTTAGTGAACTCCAAATGTCAAAAATATTATCATTTCAAATGTATCCAACACAAAATTATTAATGAGATTTCTAAAAATAATTATTTGAAATTCTGTGTACACTCTTATAGACTTAAAATTTATTTTATACTTGGAGTGTATTTTAATTTGGATGCTGGATTTTCAATAATTAAGTGAAAGTGAATCTTTCTAACATTAAAGCTATGCCTAACAGAAAAGTATTTTAATACTGATTTAGTTTTTTAAATTTCAATTTCAATTAATTAAAATTAAACGCAGCTAAAAATTTAACTCCGCAGTCACACCGGCCATATAGCAAGTGCTCAGCAGCCACGGGTGGCTAGAGGCTGCCATATTGGACTGTGCTTGGAGAGAGACAAGAGTTTTCAAAACTAAAGTGACACAACCCGATTTGCACTCCTAAACATCGATTCAGGCTTTTGTACAGAGTGTGGATTAGACTAGGAAAAAGGCAGTTGAGAGACAGGATGTAGAAGGCTACTTCAGGAGTCCTAGAAAGAGATGATGACAGCCAGGTGCAGAGGAAGTGATGGTAGAAACCCAAGGGAAGGAAGAGATGCAAACAGCACTCTTGAAAGAGATTTCCCTTTGTGGTCACAGAACGTTGTTTTACTTGGACCTATCCTTCCACTGAAAACAAACAAACAAACAGAAAAAGCTGGATAAATATGAAAGCATCCTAAAGACAACTGAAGAGCCAAAAAGACAGCAAGGAGCCACTAAGCAAAAATGCAAAGAAAGCAGAAACTCAGGAATGCAGAAAACTGAACTGGAGAGACACTTTTCCCTGAAAGCATTTGTCAATTCAGGTTCACCCGGGCTCTGGTTTAGTGGCTATGATAGGAGCCATGGTTCCAGCCTTGGTGAGGAATTTTATCCCACACTCTTCTCATCTTATCCAGGGATCCCCAGATGCTATACCCTCAGCTTCTGTATGAGTCAAGCCCTCATTTCACCCCTGCTTGCCACAGGAGAAAGCATTAGAGCTAACTTTGGCACCAAGCAAAATAGGACTTAAAAAAAAAGAAAAATCTGTTCCTGAGAAGTTGGGACCATTGTTTTTGCACAGTTTTAGCCCAGGTTCAACTGTCAGATTGACACGTGGGTCTTTACTTGCTCAAGTTGATCTAAGATGATGATCCAGAATTTTAGTGTTCCCAAGAGCCAGAAAGAACCAAATGTAAATATTTCTCTATCCTGGTCCCAAAAGCCTGCCTACAAATGATATTTCAAGAACAATGAACATTACAAAGTAAAAAAAAGACAGGTCAAGCATCGAAAAAAAGAGACACGACAACCACTGTGAGAACAGAGAAAGAAAGAAAGGAAACAGAAATAAGTGCCAAATATTAAAATTACCACACTTAGTACCCCTACCAATTATAAAGATCCACACTTACCTACATTTAAGCAAGCTTGCAAATATTTATAGGAAACAGAAAGTTACAAACAGAAAACAGAATTGAAAAGAATAACAGCTTCTGGAAACGAAAAAACAAACAACCTATTCAGGGTGTGTGTTTAGTAGTAGGTCAGAAGCAGTTTGAAGCGGAAAGGATTTAATTAGATCGGAAGAAGTAATCCAAAATGCAGCCCAGAGAAAGAAAGAGATGGAAAACAGCAGCAAGATTTTAGGAAAATGGAAGGCAAAGAGGAATGGTCTAACATCTGGAATTAAAGTTCCAGTAGGAAGAAAATGTAGAGAATAGACTTGTGGACACAGGGAGGGAGGGAGGGAGTGGGACAGTTGAGAAAGTAGCATCAACAGAGATACACTATCAGGTGTAAGATGGCCGACAGGAAGTTACTGTGTGACACAGGAAGCCCAGTCCGGTGCTCTGTGATGACCTGAAGAGATGAGACGGGTGGTGGGGGAGGTGAGGGAGGGAGGGAGGGGATGTATGTATTAATATAATTGTAGCTGATTTGCATTGTTGTAGGGCAGAGACAATACAACATTGTAAAAATTGTTTAGATATATGTAAAGAAAAAAAAAAGTTCCAGTAGGAGGCAGAAAGGGAGTGAGGTGGGCAGTCTGTGAGGGTTTCATGGCTGAGGAATTTCTAGGGTAATGAATCCTATCAAGTAAAGAAGTATAATATGGCCTAAGGATAATGAACTGAACAACACAGAAAATAGGCAGACAAAAGAAGACAAGTAGACAGAGAGAAGGGTTACCCTGGTGGCTCAGTGGAAAAGAATCTGCCTGCCAAGCAGAAGACATGACTTCAATCCCTGGGTCAGGAAGATCCCCTGAGGAGGAAATGGCAACCCACTCCAGTACTCTTGCCTGGAGAACTCCATGGACAGAGGAGCCTGGTGGGCTGCAGTTTACGGGGTCACAAAAAGAGTTTGACGTGACTGAGTGACTAAACAACAAGACAGGGAAAAAAAGACAGGAGACAGACTTCTCAGAAGCAACAATGGAAACTAGTACTGAGGTACTCAACACCTAAGAATATAGTTTCTAGCAAAAATACAAGATATAAATAAACATAAAAATAATAAAATATAAGTAAATAAATGGGAAAATAAGGCAATTTTTAGATGAGTTTACCAGCAACAGAGACTATCACTAGAGGAAATCCTACAGGCAAAAAAATAAATGTATACATAGGAGTGAAGAGCAAGGGTTATAAATATACGGTCAAGTGTTTAAGGCTCTGCACTTCCAATGCAGAGGCCTCGGGTTCAGTCCCTGGTCGGGGAACTGAGATTCCACATGCAGTGCAGCCACACACACACACAAAATTTTTTTAATTAAAAAAAATATATATAAGCAAATCCAAGTGAGCCGTCACCATATAAAACAGTAATGATCACTGTAGGTTTTTAGATATCTTCGATGTATGAGGTGCAATGTATGTTTCTGCTTACAGCCCTAAGAAATCTGCTGTGAAGATTTGTAGAACTGTTCAATACCCTGTGTATATATGTGGGTGCTTGCCTTCAGATGCGATGCACTCATGGGATGAAATCACATTTACAGAAAGAGATGATGGCTCAGATAATTTGGGTTTATTCAGTTTACTGTGTGTCACTAGTCCATGAGCAAAAACAACTTTAGACACATGAGCTTGGCCCCTTGGTCATAGATTGCAGAAGACTTCCAGTGTTAATTCTCTTCTAAATCTTTGGATTTAGACAAAGTAAGTTCACAAGTTGACGGCCTATAGGACTAGGATGGGAGAGGAGAGGGAGGTTCAAGAGAGAGGATATATACACATCGCTGGGGTTGGGGCTTCCCAGGTGGCGCTAGTGCTAAAGATAAAGTGAATGAACATATGATATCAGTGATAGTGAAAATCGCTCCATGTCCGACACTTTGTGACCCCATGCATTATACAGTCCATGGAGTTCTCCAGGCCAGAATACTGGAGTGGGTAACCGTTCCCTTCTCCAGGGGATCTTCCCAACCCAGGGATCGAACCCAGGTCTCCTGCATTGCAGATGGATTCTTTACCAACTGAGCTATCAGGGAAGCCCAAGTGGTAAAGAACCCATCTGCTAATACAGGAGACATAAGAGACACTGGTTCAGTCCTTGGGTTGGGAAGATCCCCTGGAGAAGGGCATGGCAACCCACTCCAGTATTTTGCCTGGAGAATCCCATGGACAGTGGAGCCTGGTGGGGTACAGTCCATAGGGTTGCACAGAGTCAGACACGACTGAAGTGACTTAGCATGCACACACATTGTTGTTTAGTCTCTAAGTCGTGCCTGACTCTTGCAACCCCATGGACTGTAGCTGTGGGATTTTTCAAGCAAGAATACTGGAGTGGGCTACCATTTCCTCCTCCAGGGAATCTTTCTGACCCAGGGTTTGAACCCGCATCTCCTGCACTGCAGGTGGATTCTCTACGGCTAAGCCACTGGGGAAGCCCATATCTATATATAAATAATTATGAATGATTGGTGCTGTTGTACAGCAGAAATTAACATAACAAACTGTAAAGCAATTATCCTCTAATTTAAAAATTAAGTAAATTTTTAAAGTATAAAAATTTAAAAAATAAGTTCAGAAGTTAAGAAGGAAAATATCTTAGACAAAACTAAGTGAAGTAATCAGAAGTAATCAGTAATGTGAAGGGCATTCACACTTACCAAACTGTCAGAAGCAAAAGTTTTGACCCCTCATCACTAATAAAAGAACAATCCCTACAGCTACTAAGGTGTTGACTAAAAAAAAAATGTACAACTAGAGAGCTGTGAGTTAAGTTTTATTTGGGGCAAAATGAGGACTGCCCCCAGGGAGGCAGCACCTCAGATATCTGAGAGACTTCTCCAAGGTGGCAGTGGGGGAAAGTCAGTATATAAGGTTTTGGTGAAGGGGGAGTTCAATGCCATGAAGCACCCATTTTACAAAAGGTTTTTGTTAGTCAGGAGGATCTGATGTCACCATGAAGGGATTTAGTGCTTCTCTAGATATGAGGAGATGCAAGGATTGAGAGCATAAAATCTGTTCCTAAAAACATGCAATTGTCTAAAGACCTGCCCCACCAGATTCCCTGGAGCGCAGAGTGACTCACTCCATCCTGAACTCCCCCAGGGGTTGTTGAAGGTCAACAGCTATAGCAGCATGAGGTTCAATCTCTGTGGAGGAAAATGGCAAATGGCAAATGCCTTTGTTGTTCACTCCTTGGCAATGCTCTTGGTAATTTCTAGTTGACAAAGGGTAAGCCAGAAATGGTGTTGCGTCAGAAGAAAATACAAGGCAACAGTTTCCACGGCTTTTCAGAGAGAATAATTATCCCTCAGCTTTTCTGAGAAAATAAACTCGGAGAACAAGAGCCATTAATAACCACGTGGGCTTGAAATCCAGACTTACTCATATTTTGGATGCCTGGAAATCAGAGCATAGTTTAGCCTTTCAATGGAGCCCAAAGCTCTAACCTGGGTGATTTGTTTGTTTACCACCAAAACAGGACTGCTGAACCCAGGTCCTGCGGGTGTGCAGTGTGAAGGTTCATGTGCGTGACGTGGTGATGGACTTCTGTCTTGTGGGGAGTCAGGCTATGGAAACAAAACTGTCTGGGTTTGTTTTCCAGTCAGCAGTGAGAACTGCGTTAAACTGTCAAGTGGAAATCCTGTATGAGCTGGACTGAGACTACGTGACAAAGGTCACCGCAGGGTGGTTCTCATATGCCAGCTGCAGCCCTAGAGCAAAAGGGCTCTACCTTGGCCGTGCCCCCTCCCCTGCCTTGGGCCCTCCTTCAGGCGTGACTGCAAACCAGAAAATTCCTGGAAAGGAGGACTTTGTGGAGAAAAGGAAGAAACAATTCGTGCTAAAGCTGAGCTCAGAAAGAAGGAATCTTGGAACGCTCCATTTGGGAGAGGAAAGCAGTGAAGCTGAGTTCTATTTATCAGGCAGAAGAAATTGACCTACCAAAGAAATTCAGCCAATGACTAAAACATTCATGTGATTCCTTACACCTTGCACTTCCTATTATCTATCATTTTTATAATGTCACTTTTCTGGTTACCATGGTTAAGTAACAAACCACTCAGACTCAGTGGCATAGAATAACCATTGTATTGTGAGCACAGACCTGCAGGGCAGGAATCAGGGCCACTCGCAGCAGAGATGGCTATCTGCTTCCTAGTGCTTGGGTCCTCAGCTGAGGAGATGGAACTGAAGGTGCCTGGTCAGTGGGAACTTAAACTCTCCCAGGGGCTTACTCACCCCTGAGCCAAGTGCCAAATGGGGCACCTACACTTGGCCTCTCTGCATGGTCCGACATCCTCTCCAATGCCCTGGTGACCCCAGTGGACTGTTTTCATCGTGACTCAGTGCACACCGAGGCAGCTGCATCACTTTTTCTAACCCTGCTTGTGAAGTCATGCCGTGTCACTTCTGCTGAGTTCAATGGGTCACAGGCATGTCACAAGCCCACATACATCACATAGGCTTCACCCTTTGATGAGAGGAGAATCCAGGCCACATGGTTAAGGAGCGTAGAGGGTGGAAGACGCTGTTGTGGTTGCTTTTGGAAGTTGCATGCTGAGACCTTCATGTCTCTCCCTGCAGTGACTAGTAGTCACTTTTTATAGTAGACACCTTTATAGGATGTCTGTGTGGGCAAATTTGCCTTGGGGTGACACAAGAGAAATCATCCCATCACCTTCCCAGGCCCAGAGAATGATGAAGAAAGCCTAAGGGTTGGCCCAGGGTGTAGAAGTGACTTTGAGAATGAGACCTAGAGAAACATGAGACAGCCAGACAGGGCTAAGGCCACCTTGCCGGGACATGCCCGTGACGGGGTGGAGGGCCTCCCACGACCTTCTGAACCACTCACTTCTGCTCATTCATACGATCTGGACACCTGCAACGTCTCTCTAGTTGTCCTGACATCCTGAGTAATACACTTAGGGCACCCTGGCAAAACTAAAATCCATCTCACTAAGCTGGGAGAGCTGGTTTGGCAAGAGACCTACGGATGTGATCCAGAGGGCTTTAAAATTAAAATTCAGGGAAATGGGGAGATGTGATTCTGACATGTAAAAAGAGACCTTTGAATGGAAAGAGTATGTAATCAGATGAATTTCGCAGAGTCTGCAAGGACAATCTATCCTTTTAATGAAAGGATAAAACAGCTCCATCTGGTTTCCATCTCCCTCCCTCCTGCCCCATTTCTTATAAACACTCTCTTTTACTAGAATCTATTTTGTTTTGCAGAAGGAACAGACACTCAGCTGCTTTTCCTCTATTAAAAATATCACACCCTTTTCCATTTCAATTTCGGAGTTTCTCCTAAGAGAGGAAGTTGAATGGCTGCCCAGAAATTACCAAGTGGTGTGATCACCAGAATAATATTTAACCGGTTGGTGAAGGGTGTGACCCTTAAGTGACCACTCCTAGGATAATCTTTCCCTTCGCTGGCCACAGAAAAGGAGAACTGAAGAAGCCCAGATCAGTCATGTTCTCTGGGACCAGGGTCGTTGCTGGATAAAGCAGGTATAAGCCATGTGTGTGCCCCTCCCCTCTTCCCAAGTTTCACGTGAGACCTCAATGCACAGATGAGTGACCGCCAAAGATAGGAAATCACCCTAATCGCAAGCAAATGGAAAGGAGGACAAGAGCACGAAAATATCCCTGCCAACTGGGAGGTCATTTTCCAATAGTCTGAACGGTAGTTACCTTAAAACCAGGCTAACACAGCAGCACCATGCCCTGGATGCTGCCCAGCCTTCAGGCCCTTTTCCCCACCAGGAGAGCCCTCAGGCATGAGGAGCATGTACCGTGCATTTGTCCCAAGGCTCCTGCGATGTCCTGGGTGGAGACCCTCAGTTGCTGCAGGGCTTGAAGCAAGGAGTCTGGGCTGGGCTGCAAGATGGCGTTCACGGCCTGAACAAGGGCCTGGAGATGAGATTCAGTCCCTCAGTGCACGAGCATTCGCTTACGGTCCACTGAGGTGGGGAATCCAGGAAGGGCAGCCCTCTGCCTGCTGGACCGTGTGCTGGGGCTCCCCCGGGAGTGCTCCGGTCCTCCTGACAGGACAGTCTCTCTGGGCACCTGCTGGATGGACCTGGTTAGGTCTTTCTGGATCTTTCCCCTGGCTGTTCTTTCTTGTCCCTCTCAGGGGCCTTCCTCCCTCACTTCCCTCCCTTCTTCCTTCTTCTGGAGTTATCACACGTGAGCATCCTTCCTACTTCTGTGTCTTGAGTCGGGACACCCTCACTCCTCAAGTCTGTCTTACAGAAAATCAGCATCTCTGGACCCCTCAGCTCCAGAGTCCCTTCATTAGCAGCCTCCACTTTATCTGAGCCCCTTACCAGTATTTTATTCTGTTTCCATCCATGGAATAAACACACAGATGAGGAGTAAGCTGACCACACAGTTTCACAGTGAAGGAGGGAGCGGTGATAATGATAGCCCAATCTGGTCACCTCACTGTAGGCATGGAAGGCACCCAAAATATGTTTATCAGGGAAGGTGGTGAGGAAGGACAGAAATCTAAGTCCAACATCTCTAGGCAAGACATGGATGCTCTGTGGACACCTGATCTTCCTGGGACCTGCCTGAGCCTTAGAGGAATTCAAGTTTACAACCCCCAAGGGCTAGGTGATCTCAAGGACGATTCATTTTTAGTTTAACTAGTTTTTTTTTTTTAATTTTTTTAACTTTTCATTTTATACTGAAGGTATAGCTAATTAACAATGTTGTGATAGTTTCAGATGGACAGCAAAGGGATTCAACCATACATACAAATGTATCTATTAACCCCTCAAACTCCCCTCCCATCCAGGCTGCCACATAACACTGAGCAGAGTTCCCTGTGCTCTACAGGAGGTCTTCATTGGTTCTCAGGGATGGTTCATTTGAACTCAGAGCCTTTGTATGGCATCTCCTTCTGCCAGAGATCAGCCTCTATCTCTCTGTCTCTGTCTGTCTACATTACTCAGGGATTAACTTTCAGACCTGTCATTTCCCTTGGGAAGTTTTGCCCAACCTGCTGAGTCTGAATTAGATTTTAAATGTCTTTCCATGAAACTCAACACTCTTTTTCTTGTTACACCCTGTATCAACCCACCTTCCCCCACTGGATGCTGAGCCTCAGTGAAGGCCTGAGCAATGTCTTTCTTATTCCCCCAGATCTCCCATTGCCTGGAAAAATGCTTATTTGTTGATGGGCAAACGATCAATTCTAAGCTTTATGGTAGCTGAGGAAAGGGAGCTAAAACTTCGATCTCTTTGCTCATCTAACAAAAACAGGAGTCTATATTGATTCAGTCACTGCAGGCAAAGAGTCTGGGTGGGAAGGAAAGCTCAGGTGGATTTCTCATTTAGGGGAAAAAAAAAAGTGCTTTGGATGGAAAGATACCTTAATCCCAGGCACGGCTGCTTTCTCTACCAAAACAGTCACCAGTATAAAACCACGCAGGCTTTCTCCGCCAGGGAATGAGAAAATGATGTCCAAGTTCCTTGGGAGGGAGAGATGACCACGTGGTTAGAGAGGTTTGGGCATGGTGAGTATGCAGGTCCCAGGAGTGGCCTCGATTCAGGTAACTGCTAGTCCAAGGTGGAACCAGAGGCCGACCTCATCTCCTCAGGATAGCCAAGGACAAACATCTCTTCAGCAACATTCAGGAAGGAAAGGGACCCATCTGTGCCAGCCCAAGTTTACCTGAGCTGAACTCCCAAAGTCTGGCACAGCCTTGATTGTCCCAGACCACCACTCCCACCTCAGGAAACCACTAAAGCACCAGTGGACAAGTAGGGTTGATTCTTCACACACCCGTCCTGTTAGGAACACAGAGTCATAGAGCTACAGGGAGCATAAAGTGATAGTTGCTCTGTCATGCCCAAATCACTGGGACTCCATGAGCTGTGGCCTGCCGGGCTCTGCTGTCCACGGGATTTCCCAAGCAATAATACTGGATTGGGTTGCCGTGCTCTTCTCCCGGGGTCCCAACCCAGGCACTGAACTGAACCTGAGTTTCCCACACTGCAGGCAGATTCTTTACCATCTGAGCCACCTGGAAGGCCCAGGCCATGGCTAACTGCATGCCCCTTTTCTACAGAGAGAAAAGTATGGCCCAAAGAAGCAAACTCACTTCCCCAAGCTCATCCAGGTGCTTAGTCACTGAACCTGCTTGAGAGCCGTTTCATAACTCACGCTAGGACTCTCTCTAATCAGCACCCCCAACCCCCTGCCAAACTCTACTATAGCAGTGAAAGCTGAAGGCTGTAATAGAGGGTCATTCTTAAACGATCTGTTATCACATGGATTCAAACACCCCAGAGCTGGATCCAGTCTACAAAGCCAGCAAACTTCGTTCCATAAATCACCTCTGCCTCTAACATTTTAAACACAAGAAGAAATGAAAAACACAAAAGCAAACTAAGTCAGGGACCCCCATAGTTTCAGCAGAGCCACATTTCTGTGCAAAATGGGGTCTTCACCCTTCATCTCATGAAAGCTAAAGCTTTTATGCTGAACCCCTTATTGAGCTGAGGTTTGTTGATTAGAGAAGCTATGTCAACTTAGAGGTTAACTGTGCTCTCTGGTGAAAGAGGAGTCTAAAAATAGCTCAACCAGATTTTCCCTGCAAGCTCCAGTCTCTGTAATATTTCAAAGGGATTCTGTAGCCATAACAGCCACAACCTGCCATCTGTCCTTTCATGGAAGTTATGGTGAGACCAGAGGTCTTCTTCAGATTTTGTGTGCATGCATGCTGAGTTGGTTCAGTCGTGTCCGACTCTGTGCAACTCCATGGACTGTACGCAGCCAGTCTCCTCTGTCTGTGGAATTCTCCAGGCAAGAGTACTGGTGGGTTGCCATGCACTCCTCCAGGGTATATTCCTGACCCAGCAATCAAACCCATGTCTCTTCCTTCTCCTGCATTACTGCTTTGGAGGTGGGTTCTTTACCACTACTGCCACTAGATCATTAGACTTAAAAAAATCATGGAGAACTAGAGAACTGGTGAAGCTTTGGTGTTTGCGGGTGAGGAGTGGTTTGTTTGTTTGCTCTTCTTGCATTGCCTTTTACTTTTTTTTAATGTACAAATTGGAAAATGTAGCAAAGAAAATTAATTCTTTAATTAACACATAGCAGAGACAACTACTGTTTACTTTGGGGCTGTTGATTTGAGGCATATGTCCTTCTAGTCTTTTTGTGTGTGTGTGCATTTCTATAATTTATATATTATACATGCAATATGGGATGCTTTCTTTTTTGTGTGTTTATTTTATTGTAAGTTTTTACAGTTAGCGGGAATCCTAAAGTGAGTATGGGATCGCAAAGAGTCAGATACAACTGAATGACTGAACTGAACGGAACGGAACTGAAAGTGAGTGAAGGATTTCTGATAGCTTACCTGATTTCCAGGGGTCTAGTCCAATTTCAGTGATCAGCAAAAGAAAAAGAAAAGAAAGGAACAAATCAGTTTGCAAACTTGCTATACCTTCCAGGGTCATGTGTACACAAGGCATGTGCACTTGTGAGCAAATGAACCTGCAGATGCACACGCATAGTACACAGTTTGGATGTCAGGGGCTGTGACTAGACTATGGGCCTGAGGGCAGCAGAATACACCATCCCAAATATGCCACTTTGGTGGATTATTTTGAATTAAAGGTACTTGAGAAACAGCAGGTGCCAAAAAGACACGCTGACCTCTTTGTGCCCCTGAAAGTAGGAAATAAATCTTCCAGATGAAGGGCGTCCTCCCTGTACCAGGAGGTAGAGAGATAGTCTTATCACCAGAGACAGATTCAGGGCTGAGGAGTTTGTACAAACAAACCTTGCTACCTCTCCCCTAATTAGCTACCCCAAGCCTAAACCCCAATGTCTTGTCAACTTTTTACAAATGTACTGCTTCCTTGTCTAGAAGGTATAAAAGCTGCCTG
This sequence comes from Okapia johnstoni, assembly GCA_024291935.2. Classification (NCBI taxonomy): domain Eukaryota; kingdom Metazoa; phylum Chordata; class Mammalia; order Artiodactyla; family Giraffidae; genus Okapia; species Okapia johnstoni. The sequence goes on along the minus strand of CM044327.1, from coordinate 30,163,777 downwards.
CTTCAGGCACATCCTCAGCTTCATATTTTTATGGAGTTCCAACATGTACAAAATTAAATTTGTTTTTCCTCTGTTCATCTGTGCGTGCATGAGTGTCAAGTCGCTTCAGGCATGTCTCTCTGTTTGTGACCTTATGGACTGCAGCCCACCAGGCTCCTCTGTCCATGGGATGCTCCAGGCAAGAATACTGGAGTGGGTTGCCATGCCCTCCTCCAGGGGATCTTCCTGACCCAGGGGATTGAATTCTCATCTCTTACATCTCCTGCATGGGCAGGCAGGTTCTTTACCATCAGCACCATGGGGGAAGCCCCCTCTGTTCATCTGTCTTATGTCAGTTTGATGATTAGACTAGCCAAGGAGCCTAGATGTGAAGAAGGGCAAAGTTTTCTTCCCTACAGGTCTTGGTGTAACAAAGAGTGAGCCAAATCTCAACATACATATCAGACCCAAAACGCTGAGCCTGTGGCCACCCAGACAATTTATCTTGTTCCTTTTACATCTTTGTAACGACCTGTCCCAGAGTGTTCAGAGTGGGTTGAGAGGAAACTCCTGTGAACTGTGAATTTTGAACTTGTGTTTAAGTTCACCCCTTCTTGGGCACCACAAGTGTGTTAGTCGCTCATTCGTGTCCGACTGTTTGCGACCACATGGATTATAGCCCACCAGGCTCCTCTGTTCATGGAATTTCCTAAGCTAGAATACTGGAGTGGAGTGCCATTTCCTTCTCCAGGGGATCTTCCCGACCCAGGGATCTCCCACATTGCAGGCAGATTCTTGACTGTCTGAGCCACCAGGGAAGGCCCCAGATAATAAATATTAGCATCTCTCATCCAAAATAGCTGACAAAGTTTGGACTGTTCCTGTGGCGAGAGAAATCACAAATCTCTCCCTTACCCGGTTTTCACTTGTTCAGATCCCAAGCACCCTCTCCTGGTCTTACCTTCTTGGGTTCCTAGTAGCCCAGTTGGCCAGCACCAAGTCCGAGTGGACGAGGATAGGAGGGAGCCCCAGGTTCCTGGAGACCTCGACAAAGGGCAGGGCAAGGTTTCTTGGCAGAATCTTGCAGATACAAATGCAGACAGTTAGCACATTATAGAAAGAATGCAATGGAGGAAACAATCTGTCTTTTTTCTTTTTATTGGCATATAGTTGTTTTACAATGCTGTGTTAGTTTCTGTGTAATTAGTTCCTGTGTAGTTAGTACAGGAAAGTGAATCAGCTACACATATACATATATCCCCTCTTTTTTGGATTTCCTCCCCATTTAGGTCACCACAGAGTACTGAGTAGAGTTCACTGTGCTATAGAGTAGGTTGTCATTTGTTATCTATTTTATACATAGTATCAATAGTGTATGAGCTTCCCAGGTGGCGCTGGCGGTAAAGAGCCTGCCTGCCCATGCAGGAGACATAAGAGATGTGGGTTGGATCCCTGGGTCAGGAAGATCCCCTGGAGGAGGGCATGGAAACTCACTCCAGTATTCTTGCCCGGAGCATCCCATGAACAGAGGAGCCTGACAGAGCCCTAGTTCATGGGGTCTCAAAGAGTTGGACATGACTGAGCAATTATGTCTGCTGCTGCTGCTGCTAAGTCGCTTCAGTCGTGTCCGACTCTGTGCGACCCCATAGACGGCAGCCCACCTGGCTCCCCCATCCCTGGGATTCTCCAGGCAAGAACACTGGAGTGGGTTGCCATTTCCTTCTCCAATGCATGAAAGTGAAAAGTGAAAGTGAAGTCACTCAGTCGTGTCCGACTCTGAGCGACCCCATGGACTGCAGCCTACCAGGCTTCTCCGTCCATGGGATTTTCCAGGCAAGAGTACTGGAGTGGGCTGCCATTGCCTTCTCCCGAGCAATTGTCTATCTGTTTTTTATTCCTAAAATTCTTGTGGTAAAGAAACAACCTGAGAATAAAAATGGAATTATATGAGTGATCCATATAATTAACCCATGTAATTAATATATATAATTAATTAACATATATTGATATAATTAATATAAATATAACATACACCTCACTCTCATATTTATTCTCTAACAACCTAGTGCATATATTACTTATGAGTATGGTCTGAAATACACGTGAAAAGTACAAAATTGGAACATGCATGTACATATAGAGTATAAACTAATCTCTGAAAATTGTACAATGAAGAGCATGAACAAATGTTGAGGCGTAAGTGGGGACTGAGTTGATGAGCAGTGGGAAAACATCCCTCTGTGTGTGTGTGTGTGTGTGTGTGAATCCAGATAGATAATGTAGATATCTGCATACAAGTGTTTTGTGTGTAGTCTTAGTTTTAGGAACAAATGTGTGTATGTGGTTGTATATATATGTATGTGTGTATGTCCTTTTCTCAGGGAGACGGATGGGAAGACTAGAACATTTCATCACACCCAATAACAACTTCAAGTAAGTCACCTCAGGACAGTCCCCAGTCAATCCCTGAGTACTCTGAGGACCACTCTAAAGAACCCTATTTGTCCAAATATTCAGAAAAATTACCAGAACCCATGGGGATGGGAGTGGGGGGCTCTAACCATCAACAAGGCTGAATAGTCTAGATCCAAAAGAACATTCTTATGCCTCCTCTCTCCCACTTCGAATTTCCTTCCCCCTTAATGTAGAAATATCTATTCACAGAAAGTGGAGAGGAGCTAAAGAGCTTCTTGATAAGAATGAAAGAGGGCTGGTTTAAAACTCAGCATTCATAAAACTAAGATCATGACATCTGGTCCAATCACTTCATGGCAAATAGATGGGGAAAAAGTGGAAACAGCGACAGCTTTCATTTTCTTGGGCTCCAAAATCACTGCAGACAGTGGCTGCGGCCACAAAATTAAGAAGACATTTGCTCCTTGGAAGGGAAGCTATGACAAGGCTAGACAGCGTATTAAAAATCAGAGATAAATGTCCATATAGTCAAAGTTATGGTTTATCAGTAGTCATATATGGGTGTGAAAGTCGGACTGAAGATGTTTTTGAACTGTGGTGCTGGATAAGACTCTTGAGAGTCCCTTGGACTGCAAGGAGATCCAACCAGTCCATCCTAAAGGAGATCAGTCCTGAATATTCATCGGAAGGACTGATGCTAAAGCTGAAGTTCCAGTCCTTTGGCCACCTGATTTGAAGAGCTAACTCACTGGAAAAGACCCTGATGCTGGGAAAGATGGAGGGCAGGAGGAGAAGGGACGGACAGAAGACCAGATGGTTGGATGGCATCATCGACACAATGGACATGAGCTTGAGCAAGCTCCTGGAGATGGTGAAGGGCAGGGAAGCCTGGGGTGCTGCAGTCCATGGGGTCACAAAGAGTCAGACGTGACAGCGACTGAACTACAATAGAGTTTTGAAATTTAAGCCTAAGGCCAGCTTCCCTTAGGAGGCAGGGGATGAGAAGAAGGACAGTGCAGAAATGAGGCATCTCCGTAGTAGAAAAGTTAACGGAGGAAATATAGGGAAAGTAGAGATGGTTTGAGGTGGGGTGTGGGAGTGGGTGTAGGGAGCTCAGTGGTGATCTGGGAGGTCATAGACATACTGGAAGCTGGTGTCTTCCTCCCTTGTCACCTACATCCCTTCCCCAATTGAGGATTCTGGTCTGGAGAACAGAAAGAGGAGGAAAAATCCATTGGGACATTCCATCATGTGTACCCAGACTTCAAACTTTCCAACATCAGAAACATGACTCTTTAAAGTTATATGTCCTGACATTAAAATAGTCTGCAGCAGCTCTCTGCTTTCGTCCTGTCTCCTATCTCACTTTGCTTTGCTTTCATCACTGGGAGTCTTCTCTATTTACTTGAGAGACAAAAGGTAGAATACAGGCAACAAAGTAAGTCCAGGTTGCTCGCTCAAGCTTGGAGAACCAAAACAAGGGTAACGTCCTGATTCCTGTAAAAGGTCCATTTATAAAAAAAGTGAAACCAATAGTAATTTACATTGAGGTAAGTGAAGCTCAAAGACTTTACGTTCTGAGGTTCAGATTGAAACCATAAAAAGTTATGCAAGGAGTCAGAAGAGATTTGCGTGAAATTTTAAGAGACAGACCAGCATTTGGTAGATAACAAGCACCATCAAAAAAATAAGCATAGTGTTATAAACGGTGATGTGTGTCTCTGGGGAATGAAGGCTGCATTAGTGAAATCAGGTCTGGGTTGTGACCCCGGATTTTCCATAAACTTGCTACCTAGCCTTGGGCCAGAAAATTAACTTCTGTAGTCCTCAGCTGTCTGTAAAATGGGTACAGCATTGCTATACTTGGTGTATAAGACTGTGAATGCTGTGGTTACTGCTGTGCGTAAGAACACAAAATGCTGTAAAACGGAAGTCATTCAGTGTTTCATAGTATCTTGTGACTTGCCTTCAAATGTAACAGTTTAAAATTCCTAGAAGAGGGTGAGTGCCAAAAAGAAAAAAAAAAAAATCAAGAACAAACGGAAGGGCTCCCAGTTCTAAAGAAAATTAACTTCCTGGCTAGGTGGGGAGAGATACTCTTTCATTTAAATGGGCCTTTTGCACTTCATTTTACTGCTGCTGTTGTGTAATAGCTAAGTCATGTCTGATTGTTTGAGACCCCCACGGACTGTAGGCCCCCAGCCTCTTCTGTTCATGGGCTTTCTCAGGCAAAATTACTGCAGTGGGTTGCCATTTCCTTCGCCCAGAGATCCTCTCATCTCTCCTGTACTGCAGGCAGATTCTTTACCACTGACCCACCTGGGAAGCCTTTGCACGTCCTCCATCTCAGACCCAAAGGAAAGAACATGAAAGCACCCATTTTCCAGGAAAACAGTGTAGACAGTATTGTCCAGGTACAGTGAACCTGCCAGATGACAAGACACGAGTCCCTTTGTCCCTACCTCTTTGGGCTCAGTCTCTCCATCCTGCCAGACATACCCCATGGTGATAAAGCTCAGGACTAGGTGTGCCAGGCGCCACTCTCGGTAACCTGTGAGGAACTGGCAGTTCAAGAGCGGCATCTGTTCAGGAGAATGTTCAGAGGTTACCAGTTGCGGGGGTGCAATGGCCATGGGAGTTTTGTGGCTTGAAGGGTCCTTTGGGTGTAACTGGTAGGTTATCCTTTAGTTAAGGTGATCCTCACACACTCATTTCTGCCCTGATCTTAGGACACTGAAGTAAGAGAGGTCTTTCACATGATATTGTTCACGAAATACCAATACCTACATTCCATGCAAGCCCCAAACTGTCCCCATGGTAGTGGCTGGACACTGGTCCAGCCATGACTGAAGTGGCAGCTTGATTGGAGTGTTCTATTAACAGAATAATGTAGTCCCAAGACTGACATCATGTATCAAACAGGGAGTCTCTCAGGGCAACTTTTACAATCCTGCCTTATCAAACACCTTCTGCTTAATGGGTACCATTGAACCCCAGTAACAGCCCAGCTGCTGTGGGCGTGACTCTCTTGGCCTAATTCCTAGGTGAAAAGGTAAAGGGAGCCCAACGGAGTTAGGAATCCATCCAACAAATTCCCTAGTCTCCTAATTTCATTGTTATTCCTTCCTGATTAAGGCTTATCAACGATTTCTGAAGAATCTGCTAACACTGGCTGTATAACTGAGAAAGTCCCTTGGCTCAACTCTTCTATAAGACTCCAACAATAAATCAGTGTGACTTCACCCAGAGGGAGGGGAACCCTGACCATGGGGCTTGGAGTGAGAACACTGAGAATTCCATGCCTATCCTGACCCAGCTGCATCTTATCCATCAATTTCCTGACAATTCTCAACCAGATTGCCTTCTTCTTTTTTTTTTTTTAAACAAATATTTGTTGAGTGCTTAATATAATATAGTCCGGGAATTGTTCTGTGTAGGCTCTGGAAATTTTAGGGAAACACACATCATACCAGAAGCGAGTGTTGTTCCACTCATCACCAAGAGTGAGATTGTTTTGGTTCTGTGGATAAAGTCACCATCAGTGAGTGGTCAGTGACCATGTCTACAACGTTGAGAAAGAACAGTGGTGAGAGGATACAAGTAGGGTGGTGTGAAAGGGTCAAGGAGAAGAACACAAAATGTTATACCTCGTTTACTTGAGCTCGAAGCTGGTGGCTCTCAATCAACTGGGGAAGTCTGTTGGCAATTTCCATCCAAGGACGATAGTGACCAGGGAGTTCTCTCTGCATTCAGAAAATACAAATGTCTCAGTGTTTTAGACCTCTCTGGGAAGCAGCCTCATTGCCACTTTCAGATTTCAGCCTTAAGGCAGAATTCAGGTCAATTCTATTCAACAAATATTGAGAATTCAGTGAATCCTATGTGAGGCACTACAGATACACAGGCGACTAAAATACAGTACTTGTGGCTAGGAGCATGTGACTACTAAGGGATAAGTAAAGTGTCATCAGACAGAACCCATGCAGTATAATATGTTCAATTATGAATGTGTGTAAGCTTAAGAAAGGGCTTCCCTGGGGGCTCAGCGGTAAAGAATCCGCCTACAATGTGGGAGCCACAGCAGACGTGGGTTTGATCCCTGGGTTGGGAAGATCCCTTGGAGAAAGGCATTGCAACCCACTCCAGTATTCTTGTCTGGAGAATTCCCATGGACAGAGGAGCCTGGAGAAGCCTACAGTCCATGTGGTCACAAAGAGTCAGACACTACTAAAGTGACTTAGCATGGCACAGTACGCTCAAGAACTAGCAGAGGAGGGAGTGGTTAATTCTGTCGGTTATTCTAGGAGATTAAAGGGAAATGGTCATAGAAACACAACAGCTAGGGCCAGCATTAGTGTCTGAAAGTGACTTTTCTAGTTGGCAGTTTGAAGATGAGAAGGCAGTGAAACAGAGCAGATGATGGATAAATCATCCCTTAGGATTACAGATCATTCAGTGTTACTCAAATCTAAAGTTTAAGAGAAACGACCAATTAATGACAAATGACTCATAACAAATGTGAGTCACTCATTCATTAGTGAGGTGGATGAACCTAGAGCCTATTATACAGAATGAAGTAAGTCAGAAAGGAAAGAGAGATATCATATATTAATGCATATATAAGAAATCTAAAAAGGTGGTACTGATGAACCCATTTGCAGGGCAGGAATCGAGACACAGAGAATGGACTTGTAGACACAGCAGGGGAAGGAGAGGGTGGGACGAATTGAGAGAGTAGTATTAATATTTATACATTACTCTGCATAAAATAGAAAGCTAGTGGGAAGCTTCTATATAACAGAGGGAGCCCAGCCTCGCACTCTGTGATGACCTAGGGGGTGGAATATGGTGAGGTGGGAGGGAGGTTCAAGAGAGAGGGTATATGTGTATGCCTATGGCTGATTGACACTGTTGTACAGCTGAAACCAACACAATATTGTGAAGCAATTATCCTCCAATTTAAAAGAAATTGGGGGGAAAAAAGTAGAGGCAGTGAGGATGATTTCCATGTTTATGAATCAGGTGACTAGATGAATTGGTGAGAACACCATGAATTGAAACAGAAATACAGGTGGAGTCCCAGGGCACACAATACTGAATTTATTTTTAGATCAGTCTAAAAAATCCATGGAATGTCAAGATATGGCTGTGTACTGGGCAGCTGGATATACAATTGGGAATTCAGGAGAAAATTAACATTAGAAATGTGCAATTGGGAGTATCACAGTAGTACAAATTCCACTTTGTGGTTAAAACAGTAAGAGTGTACAAAGATAGTTCAGGAGAAGTTGCAAAGTGAAAAGAGAAGGTTTAGATCAGTGCACTGGGGGATCTTACAAGGCAGGCAGAGGAAATAAATACAGCAATTCAGATTACGAAGACATGCACAGAGGCTCAATGAGCCAGAAAAGAAACATCCTATGGAAGTCAAGTCATTAGAGGGTTTCTTGGAGAGCCAGACACCTTTTAAGACTTCTTAGTGAACAATGCAAAGAAATAGAGGAAAACAATAGAATGGGAAAGACTAGAGATCTCACCAAGAAAATTAGAGATACCAAGGGAACATTTCATGCAAAGGTGGGCATAATAAATGACAGAAACAGTATGGATGTAACAGAAGCAGAGGATGTTAAGAAGAGGTGGCAAGAATATACAGAAGAACTATACAAAAAAAGATCTTTATGACCCAGATAATCATGATAGTGTGATCATGCACCTAGAGCCAAACATCCTGGAGTGTGAAGTCAAGTGGGCTGGCCTTAGGAAGCATCACTATGAACAAAGCTAGTGAAGGTGATGGAATTCCATGTGAGCTATTTGAAATCCTAAAAGATGATGCTGTTAAAATGCTGCACTCAACATGCCAGCAAATTTGGAAACCTCAGCAGTGGTCATAGACTGGAAAAGGTCAGTTTTCATTCCAATCCTAAAGAATATTCAAACCACCTTACAATTGTGCTCATTTCAAATGCTAGCAAGGTAATGCTCAAAATTCTTCAAGCTAGGCTTCAACAGTACACCAACTGAGAACTTTTGTGTACAAGCTAGATTCAGAAAAGGCAGATGAACCAGAGGTCAAATTGTAAACATCTGTTGGCTCATAGAAGAAGCAGGGGAATTTAAGAAAAGCACCTACTTTTGCTTCATTGACTATGCTAAAGCCTTTGACTCTGTGGAGTCAACAAACTCTGGAAAATTCTTAAAGAGATGGGAATACCAGACCACCTTACCAGCTTCCTGAGAAATTTGCATGCAGGTCAAGAATCAACAATTAGAACCAGACATGGAGCAATAGACCAGTTCCAAATTGGGAAAGGAGTATGTCAAGGCTGAATATTGTCACCCTGCTTATTTAACTCTATGCATTTCACATCATGTGAAATGCCAGGCTGGATGGAACTCTAACTGGAATCAAGATTGCTGGGAGACAGAAGACACTTGGAAACACTGAGACTCACTGTGTCTTCTCATCCTTTCGCCGACGCCGTCCATCCTGAGGGAACCCCTGGACCTGCTGGAGCTGGACTTTGGCAGCTCCCCGTCTCGACAACTAGACAAATCCTGCGTCAAGCTATGAAGACACAGGGCGGCCATAAAGAAATAAATAAATTAAAAAAAACCCTATGTGGTCAAATAAGCTGCAAAAATGCTGCATTTTAAACAATGGAAAATTTGAATAGTGTTTTATGATATTAAAGATTTTGAATTAAAAAAAAAAAAGATTGCTGGGAGAAATATCAAAAACATCAAATATGCAGATATCACCCTAATGGCAGAAAGCAAAGAGGAACTAAAGAGCCTCTTGATGAAGGTGAAAGAGAGTGAAAAAGCTGGCTTAAAACTCAACATTCAAAAACTAAGATCATGGCATCTGTTTCCATCACTTCACAGCAAATAGATGGGGAAGCAATGGAAACAGTGACAGACTTCATTTTCTTGACCTCCAAAACCACTGCAGATGGTGACTGCAACCGTGAAATTAAAAGACACATGCTCCTTGGAAGAAAAGCTACGACCAACCTAGACAGCATATTAAAGGCAGAGGCATCAGTTTGCCAACAAAGATCTGTATAGTCAAAGCTATGGCTTTTCCATTTGTCAGGCTTTTCTGGATGTGAGAGTTGGGCCATAAAGAAGGCTGAGAGCCAAAGAATTGATGCTTTTGAACTAGTTGCTCGAGAAGACTCATGAGAGTCCCTTGAATTGAAAGGAGATCAAACCAGTCAATCCTAAAGGAAATCAACCCGAAATAGTCATTGGAAGGCCTCATGCTGAAGCTGAAGCTCCAAAATACTTTGGCCACCTGATGTGAATGGTTGACTCATTGGAAAAGACTCTGATGCTGGTAATGACTGAAGGCAGGAGGTAAAGGGGGAAACAGAGGATGAGGTGGTTGGATGGTATCATTGACTCAATGGACATGAGTTTGAGCAAGCTCTGAGAGATGGTTAAGAACAAGGAAGCTTGGCTTGCTGCAGTCCATGGGGTCTCCAATAGTCGGACATGGTTGAGTGAGTGAACAACAGGGATTTATTTATCAAATAGCCAAATGCATCATTTTAAGTAAGGTTACCTATTTAAAATAAAAACTGAAACATCACTAACACATATACACCAATTCAGATCAGGGTCATGGAAACAGGGTTTGAATATAGTGTGCTGAAAGGTAAGAGCATAGAGATTGAATATGTGAATTACTCTTTTGGGAGCACCATAAGGCATTAAGGGCTTCCCAGGTGGCTCAGTGGTAAAGAATCCGCCTGCCAATGCAGGAGACGCAGGTTCAATCCCTGGGTCAGGAAGATCCCCTCGAGAAGGAAATGGCAACCCACTCCAGTATTCTTGCCTGGACTATCCCATGAGTAGAGGAGCCGGGTGGGCTACAGTCCATGGGGTCTCAAAAGAGTCAGACGTGACTTAGCGATGAAACAACAGTATAAGGCATTAACAAGGGGGAAGTTTGTGTTTGAGAGCTGTTTCCACTGAAGAATAAAAGATTTGAGTGGTTCACAGTCTGCTACTCAAGAGGCGGAGACCGCAGAAAAAGGAGAGAGGAAATAGAAGAGAATCATGAGGAAGAGGAGGAGGAGAGAAAGAGCCCTGATGGAACCTGTTTAAAGAAATAGAAGGAAGGCTGCCCTGGTGGCTTAGTGGTAAAGAATCTGCCTGCCAGTGCAGGAGACAGAGTTCCATCCCTGGTCTGGGAAGATCCCATATGCCTCACAGCAACTAAGTCCATGTGCCATAACTGTTGAGTCTGTCCTGCAGAGCCAGGGAGCCACAACGACTGAGCCACACGTCCTGGAGCCCGGGCTCCACAACAGGAGAAGCCAGTGCAATGAGAAGCCTGTGCAGCACAAGGAGGCAGTAGTCCCCGCTCCTGCAACTAGGAAAATCCTGTGCAACAATGAAGACCCAGCACAGCCAAAAATAAATATATATATATATATATTTTTTTTTTAAATAAAGAGAGCAAGAACGTCTGGAGTATGGAGGAATTCATTTCTTATGGACTTAATTTCTCAGCAAATGGTAGTGAAGAGTCAGGCTGCATGATTTGAGAAGAGAGGTGTGTGTTAAATTCATTATTGGAGAAGAAACAGGAAACTAAACACAAAATGTAAGTATATCACAGTGTATAGTAGGTGTATCATAACGCATTATCATGACTTAGAAAAGCCAGGGAAGTTTGAAAACAATTAGTTTGGAGAGCTGTAGGTCTATAAGTTACCAATAAGTCACTTATTTCTCAGAATGTAAAATAAAACTGGGTGAATCTAACATCCAATGCACAACCTGTGAAAACTATAGACTTTATGTAATCCTCTGCTTTCTACCTTCTATCAATTCAGGACAAATTGGGGCATCCTTTTGTAGCTTTCTCAAATTATACCAGATTATCATAATTTCATAATTAAAAAATTTTAATATAGATACTGTCGGGGGGGGGGGTGGAATTTTCCCCTCTACTTTTCCTAAGTTTTTGAGTCTGGACTCATAATCAATTGACACAAAATAGATTAACAGGAGAAAAAGAAAGGAATGTTATTAATAGCTTGTGCATACAGACTGCTAGAAATGAGACCTAAGAAATGGGACCTAAGAAGTGACCATAGCAGGCAACTTTTATTCTTTTTGGGCAAAGAAACAATAAATCTGTGATGAATGGACAAAACAATGAAACTTGGGCTTCAGGTGCTTAGCGAAGAATCTATACAGTCTTGCCTTGGGGTCATCAATTAAAGAACTAACAGGGTTTTATTTATTCAGGCTTCTCGGCCCAAATTCCCTACCTATGGTGATAAGGGTGTCTTCCTATATCTACGTGCAAGGAGGGCATCTTTCACAGGAGAGATTTATTTCCTGTTTCTAAGGAGACAGAAAAGAGGGTCCAAGTTCCTTTTGAATTTACGGTTTCTTTCTGTTTTTAAATGGTCTTTTTAGTTTATTTTTTTTAATTTTTTTATTTTTAATTGGAGGATTATTGCTTTACAATATTGTGTTGGTTTCTGCCTTATGTCAGCATGAATCAGCCATAGGTGTATATATATATATATATATATATATATATATATATATATATATATATATATAGCATCCTGAATTTTTGTTTCTGGGCTTGCATGGAAATCTTTAAATACTCCATTGTTCCTCAATCTAAGTCACCCTCTATTCTTTAATATCTCCTTTCCCCTTAGACTCCTAGATGCTTCTTACCCTTCTTCCTCTTTTTCATCCTCTCCCTTCTTTAAACAGTTAACGTGTTTGGACTCCAGCATCACCCCGCAAATATAAGAAAACAGTGAGCTTTGAGAACCTCTGGGTTCTCCAAGTGCAGTCCCCATCCAGCAGCATTGGGATAATGTGAACACTTGTTAGATATGCAAATCTGGGGGGCTCTTCCCCAGACATATTGAAATCAAAACTCAGGGCTGGCCCCCAGCTTCTGTGTTTTAGCAAGACTTGTAGGTGAAGATAATGTAACCACAAGTTTGAAAACAACGGATGTAGGGTCTTCAAAAGTGAAGGGAGAATGGATTTTAAAGCTAGTTCACAACCCATTAAAAATGTATCCACCAGGGTTTCCTTGGTGGTCTAGTGGTTGAGAATCCACCTGCCAGTGACGAGGGCACGGGTTTGATTGCTGATCCAGGAGTATTCCACATGCTGAGGAGCATCTGAGCGGGTGCCCTGTGACTGCTGAAACCCACGTGCCTAGAGTCTGTGCTCCGCATCAATAGAAGCCACCGCACTAGGAAGCCAGCACCCTGCAAGGAAGGATAGTTCCCCACTCCCCGCAACTAGAGAAAGCCCACGCCCAGCAATGAAGACCCAGAGCAACCAAAAATAAAACTTAAATAAACAAATGACTCTTTAAAAAAAAAAAAGTACTCACCCTTCCTGTGGGCTTTTCCTCTAGCAACTGAATAAAACATTGAATTATGTTCATTACTTTCTGACTGCCAGATTCTTTTTTAAGTTACAGTATGGGGGACAGGACTTGCTGATGAGTATTTCTGTACACAGCATCCCTTTCGGTGTTCATTAATACTTTCTATCACATCTGTTTCAAAACCTGCAGACAATCCTAACGTGCTATGAATGAATATTGGTAATTGCTTACAATTTTTGGCTATCATTAACCAATCTGAAACAGTCATTCTTATACTTGCATTTTTAGGTGTTTTCTCATTAGCAGGACAAGTTCATAAATATGGATTTACTGAATGAAAGGTTTTTGCATTTGGAATGGTTGAGAGCTACTTCTTGGTTTTCTTACAGAAAAGTTACATGAATTGATAGTTGCATTTATATAATATGTAATATATAATGGGAGTGCCAGTTTATTTATGATTCTAACAAGGTTGAGCATTATCAAACTTTTTGTTGTTATTTTTAAAGATACATACATTGGATTCTTTGCACTAAAATTCTGTAGTTATTTTAATATTCAATAATAAAATAAACATCCAAAAATATTCCTTTCTCAAAAATGATGGTTAAAATAATGTAGTCAATGTTGATAGCAAGACAGTCAAAAAGCACAGACTTTAGAAGGTGGAAAGTAAAATTACTCTTGGTCTCATCCTCTCACCTAGCGGTAATGACCCTCGGAAGTTTGTGTGGTTTTCCAGAAATTTTGTATGTTATCACTGTATTGTTTACATTTCTGTGATTATTGATGAGTTGGAATGTGTCTTATGCTTCTGTCATTGCATTCTGGGAGCAGGTGTGAAACTGCCGTTCATATCAAGGTTGGAATATCTTGTCTTATGCTTCTGTCATTGCCTTCTGGGAGCAGGTGTGAAACTGCCGTTCATATCAAGGTGTCAAACGAGCCAGCATTTTCATTCATGCACTGGGTTTTTGGTTATACTTAGAAAGTTCTTCTTGTCCCAATATTACTTCTTTTTAGAATATTTCTAGTTTAACCGTTGATGCTTACTTCTCTAATCTATCTACACTTGTGTTGTGGGTTAGGATAGATTATCTCATTAGTGCCCTTTCAAAACAGAGGACGTTCAAGCCAGAGAAATTAAGTAACTTACCCAAGTTTACGCATCTCACTGGTGGTCAGGCCAAACCACTCCTGCCTCAAAGTTCAGTGTACTTTCCAGCACCTCCTGAGAGTAAACGCACTGAGAATGGTGAGTGCGGAGATGCTTAGTGCAGGGGGAAAAGAAGTCCAGAGGAACTTGACATGTTTTTCTTCCACTTATTCCAATAATCAGAAGACCCAGAAGTTGGATGGACAGAAATAATAAAATCTGTGGCCTTCTTTTCTATTTTTTTTTCAGTTTCCTATTTGATATTATTCTTTTTCTGGACTTTTATATCTGTCAAAGTATAGTTTTCAAAAGTTGAAAAATGATTCATGCAAATATAGAATGCATGTCCAAAATAAATTTAGTTTATTAATGAGGAACTCAGCAGGATGGCCAAGTTGGTTCAAAAGCACTTGACAGACTGAAGTGTTTAGAGTTTTAAAAAACAAACGCTGAAAAATTAATTGCTAAGTTAAAGACATAGTAATTGGTTAATGTCCTATGTTGCACAACGGTCACACGCTTTAGGGTTATATTTTCTACTCAACAGAAATCACCTGCAGCTCTTTTGAACAAAAATTTGCAAGTTAACATGTAGTTTCAGAGACACAGTCCTACTCAATAGTAAACAGCATGTCAAAAAAGGAGCATCATTCTTAAGGAAGGTAATTAAGTCATCCTAAAGTGAGACTGCTAATTAGACAGAGCTCCAGGTGATATTAAATAAAACTCAACCCTCCTTTTGCTCTGCTTTGGATAATTCTTCTCAATACATTTATAATCTAAAAAAGAACAGATTTTATAGAAGTCATGTATTTTATAGAAACACTAAACTGTATTATGCTGGTTCATGAAAGCAGCTTCTGGTTAAGAAAATAGTACAGAAAGGTAAAAAAAAAAAATTAGAAGTTTAAGTGAAATTAAACCAGTCAAACATCAATAAGGAAAAGTTGCATGATAATGTTAGTATCATAAAAATTAGAATGTGATCCATGGGACTGAGTAGAGTTTGAAAGAGATGATTTTCAGGGAAATAAAAGACTGGAAAAATGGAAAGAGGCTGATGTGACATAGCTGCCAAGTAAAGAGGAGACAGAAATATTAGATGACTTTGAAGAGATGGGTAGGCAGCATGAGTGGCCTCCGAGGCTACACCAAAGTATAGGATTTTGTTCTAAAGAGAGGAGTGACGTGGTTTGATTTTTTTTATGTAAGGGTCACTTTGCACGGAGTGTATCATAGTTGGGCAAGAGGGGAAATAAAGACAGATTATAAAGCAGCAGTCCAGGAAGAAATGGTGGTGGATTGCACTAGAGTGGAAAAGAGAAAGGTGGGCAGCCAAGGGACAGATTGCAGAGACAGGGATGAATTCATTCAATATCACAGGTCATTAGAGAATAATAAAGATTACTGCAAGACTCAATTACAAAATACGTAGTTAAGGTTAACACAGGTCTAGTACAAAGTGAGCACCAACTAAATAGTAGTTACTATTATAAAATTACTATATATTATAAAGGGGTTATTAAAGGAAATAAGAAACGTCCCATTCTTAATGAAATATAGAAGAATGATACCAATAAATTTTGCTAATACTTTGAAAATCTGAATTGAAACCCCAATTGGAAAACTGTAAAAGGTCGGTTGTTGGTTTTTTTTTTTTTTGCCTAGAAGTATGAAATCTGAATAGACCAATAAGCATAGAAGAAATGAAAAATACAACTAAAAACTTATCACCTAAAATCTGTCCTTTCTTAAGAATGATGATATATTATATGTTTCAGAGCATAGATGAAGATGAGAAATCACTTAACGCAATTTGTGAAGATAACAGACCCTCAGGACTAACCCCTGAAACAGTAACACTACTGTCGTGTATGAATTCAAAAAGGTAATTCTTAAATAAAATATTATCAAATTGAATTCATTAGTATGAAAGACCAACCCACGTTTGGCATTACTGTGAGTATATTTTGACATTGGAAAGTTGTTGTTATCTTTTAGTTGCTAAGACATATCTAACTCTTTTGCGACCACATGGACTGGAGCCCGCCAAGTTCCTTTGTCTGTGGGATTTGCCAGGCGAGAAGACTGGAGTGGGTTACCATTTCCTCTTCCACAGGATCTTTCCCACCCAGGGATTGAACCCACGTCTCCTGCACTGCAGGCGGATTCTTTACTGCTGAGCTGCCAGGAGGCCCCTGGAAAGTTGTTATGACACATAAAGTCAGAAAAGCCAAGAAAAAGTATAGAAAAGGTTTAGAAAGAGTATTTTGATAAGTTGTTTGAGGGCATTCCAAAGTAACTATGTGCTGTTCTTAGTTGCTCAGTCGTGTCCAACTCTTTGCAACCCCATGGACTGTAGCCCACCAGCCTCCTCTGTTCATGCGGATTCTCCAGGCAAGAATATTGGAGTGCGTTGCCATTCCCTTCTCCAGGGGATCTTCCCAATCCAGGGATCAAACCTAGGTCTGTCACACTGCAGGTGGATTCTTTACCATCTGAGCTACCAGGGAAGGCCCAAAGTAACAACAAACAGATGTCAAAATGCCCTCTAAGGTGGAACTTGGCAATGATAAATTTTCTTTTTCTTTTTAACTGTCTCTTTTTGTTTATCTTTTTTTTCCTGGAGGGTGTAAACAGATTTGGGACTGCGGTTCTGTAGCTTTGGACAGCAGCTGCTACAGAGAGGGGTTCACCATCTCTGCCCACCTGTCTCCATTTAGAATAAGAGCTCAGGCGTTTCTATGATGAAGATTGGACAAGCGTTTAAAACTTTCATTGGTGACAAATTGATTCATCCACCTAGGGGGACTACATCTTTTGTTCTGGTCTCATCCTCTATCAAAATTGTTTTCTAGGCTGGGAGCAGAGAGTTCACATTCACATCTGTAAACTAAGTGTTCTAAAACACGGAAAGTAGTGAAAAAATATTCAGTGGACTGAAATGATAAAAAAAAAATTGGTCAAAAAATTTGAGGAAATAGTGAATCAGGGGAGGTACATTAATCTGACTCTAGAGAGAGTGCAGGCCCAGAGGTTAGAATGAAGAATGGGGAGGCATCCTAAGCAAATGTCCTCAAAATTCGCTCGTGATTGCAACTTAATTTTAGGAACAAGATAAGCAATTTTTGTGGGAATGACTTAGTTTGAGGGAAAATTAAAATTAACCAAAATGTCTAATGCCATTAAATGCAATGTTTTATCATGCAAATAGGATTTAATGAAACCATTACAATTACGTTGTTAAGACTGATTAATTTCAGGCAGTTTTATTTTATAGCATTGAGTTAAAAACACACAATGCAGGTTTGGATACGCAAAAGAATTACAACTTTGCAGCTTTGCAAACACATAGACACACATATATACACAGACAAATACATAGCCAAACATACACACCCTTAGATAAATTATCCCCAGATACCTGAGGTATATTGATTTTATGGTAGAGTTATGAATACTCAATTTTCTACACTAAGAATCTTCCAATGTGAACTTGATATGAATTTATTAAGTTGGTAACAAAATAGTCACATTTAGATTTTTTTCATAAAAAGTCTTGTCACTAACGACGTGCCACTGAATTTTAGTAGTCTCCCAATTTCTAAAGATTAATAATAAAATAAATATTCAATAAAAGGAGTTTGAGGTAAGATTTCAAGCAGAGGATGGTCAATTTATTGCACACATTAATCTGGTATTATATATAATTGAAAGAATTTTTTTTGTCAATAATGGGGTCTTAAATTGTGATTTAAAGCAGTTGGGAGATAATTGTGGTAATTGTATGCTTCAAAATCAAATTAGGACACAATTTGATAAATATTGACATAATTATGGTATAAAATGTGATAAAATATTCCTTCTCAAATTGGTCATGACTTAGAAAATCTATATTAAATAGTAATAACTTATCCTGTTGTCAACAGGACCTGGAGCTGGTCCCGGCTTAGTCTTTAGTTTCAGACTAGAATCACAGAGTGTCAGAATTATGAGAGGGTTTCTAAACTTGATGCTCCTCATATGCCCATGACATGTTATCCTCACACAAGTAAAGCAGGTGAAAAGAGAGCAAATATGACTTGCTAGTTTTAAAACTAGTAAGAGATTTATCTAGACTTCAAATTTAAATCAATGTGACTATTATAGTGTTGTTGATGCTGTTGACCAGAATTTGTAATGTTAGTCATCTACTGTTTCTCAACTAGAGGAATGTATAACATTTCCTTTAAGGAATAATTTTCATGAATCCCAGAGAATAATTTCCCGAAGATTCAAAGACCTCAGTCAGAAAAATGAAAGAAACTACAATCTTTTTTATGGAAAATGTTTTTTCATTCCAAATTATCTCTGTGATATAAACCATTTCTTTCTATATCTAGTCAGAGATTAAAAACACAACACTAAACATCTCAGCATTCATGCATCCTTAGGAGCCTATCTTTACTCCTCTTCCATCTCCCCACTCCACAACCCACAGTTTCAGAAACATGATTCTAGATTATCCTTTTAGATTTATACAGGTCAATATCGGAAAAACAAAAAACCCAATTAAAAAATGAGTGGAAGACCTAAACAGACATTTCTCCAAAGAAGACACACAGCTGACCAACAAAAACATGAAAAGATGTTCATTGCTCATTAGGAGAAACGCGAACCACAACTACAATGATGTATCATCTCACACTGGTCAGAATGGACATCATCAAAAAATCTGCAAGCAACAAATGCTGGAGAGGATGTGGAGAAAAGGGAGCCCTCTTGCACTGTTGGTGGGAATGTAAATTGATACTCCCAATATGCAGAACAATATGGAGGTTCCTCAAAAAACTAGGAATAAAACAACTGCATGACCCAGCAATCCCATTCCTCAACATATACCCTGAGAAAATCATAAGTCAAAAAGACACGTGTACCCCAATGTTCATTGCAGCACTATTTACAATAGCCGGGACATGGAACCAGCCTAAATGTCCATCGACAGATGAATGGATAAAGAAGTTGTGGTACATATACACAATGGAATATTACTCATCCATAAAAAGAAACAAATATGAGTCAGTTGAACTGACATGCAAGAATCGAGAATCTATTATACAGAGTGAAGTAAGTCAGAAAAACAAATACAGTATATTAATACATATATATGGAATCTAGAAAAATGGTACTGATGAACTTATTTGCAGGGCAGGAATAGAGATAGAGATGCAGAGAATGGACTTGTGGACACAGCAGGGAAGAGAGGATGGGACGAATTGGGAAAGTAGGACTGACATATATACACTACTATGCGTAAAATGGATAGCTAGTGGAAACTGCTGTATAACACAGGGAGCCCAACCAGGTCTATAATAACCTAGAGGGGTGAGATGGGGGCATGTGAGGGAAGCTCTAAAGGAATAGGATACATATGTGTGTATATATATATGTATATATGTGTATGTGTGCATATATATGGCTAATTTGCATTTTTGTACCGCAGAAACTAACACAATATTGCAATCCAATCATATTCCAATAAAATATTTACACAGGACAGGAGACTGCTTTCCCATATAACTGTGGTCATGTAATTACTGTGCTCACATTTGAAAAACAAGACTGGACTTTGAGCTCATGTGGGCTAGCTTAGCTGTCTACCCTTTGCTCATAAGGTGTTTTCTCATATTCCAGCTTTTCTCTGATCTTAAAGCTACAATTTTCAACAGCGCATGTGAATTTTCTTCAGTTTCTTCAGAACATTGGGATCATAGAGTGGTGAACCCGGGTTAATAATATGCTGACAAAACCAGTCAATATTTAACAGTCCCCTCGTGTTTCCTTGATCCTTTTGTGTTTTGCAGCCTCACGTTTTGTTGCCCTTTGCCCTCCTGTCTGGTCAGCTCTGGGGTCTCAGGGCAAAACAAAGTTTTGGGGCTTCCCTGGTGGCTCCGTGGTGAAGAATCCACCTGCCAATGCAGGAGACGTGGGTTCAGTCCTTGGTCTGGGAGGATCCCACGCGCCGTGACACATCACAACTGTCGAGCCTGTGCTCTAGAGACTGTGGACTCAACTACTGAGACCTGAGCACCCAAGAGCCTGTGTTCCACAATAAGAGAGGCCACCACAAGGAGAAGTCCACTTGCCACAACTGAAGAAAAGCTCTCGCAGCAGTGAAGACCCACCACTGCCAAAAAAATCAATCGATCAATAATTATTAAAAAACAAGTTAACAACGCTTTGGTTTCCATCGCCCAGGATCTCCCTTTCTCTAATTGTTCATCTTTCTGCCTCACTTCCTATAGTGGGCCGAATGGCTTGTGCCAACCCCTTTCTCCCCAGAAGACATGTCCCCTTGGAAACTGTGAATGTGACCTTAATTGGAACAGGGTCTCTGCTGATATCATTTAGTTAGTCACCACAAGATAAGAACCCCTTGGATTAGCATGGACGTGATGATGTGTGCTAAGTCGCTTCAGTCGTGTCTGACTCTTTCTGCGATGCTGTGGATGGTAGCCAGCCAGGCTCCTCTGTCCATGAGATTCTCCAGGTAAGAATACTGGAGTGGGCAGACTGTCATGCCCTCCTCCAGGGGATCTTCTCAACCCAGGGGATCAAACTAACGTCTCTTATGTCTCCTGCATTGGCAGGCTGGTTCTTTACCACTAACGCCACCTGGGAAGCCTGGATGTGATGACATGTGTCCTTATAAGAGGTGACAGAGAGAGAGGGTGAAGATTGCCGAGCAGAGACGAAGGCCATGTGAAGATGGAGGCAGAGAGTGGAGTCCTTCTGCTGGGAGCAAGGATGCCAGGAGCCACAAGAAGATGGAAAACGCCGAGAAGCATTCTCCCTGAGAGACTTTGAGGGGGAAGAGTGTGCTGCCAACACCCTGATTTCAGACTTCCTCCCTCCAGAAGTCTCAGAAAGTTCATTTCTCTTGCTAAAGCAAGAGAAAGCCACCAACATATTTGTAGTAACTTTGACACCAGCCCTAGGAAATTAATTCACTTCCAGAGCCTCACTTTGACTGAGAATAGCAGATATGTAATTTCTCCGATGCATGGTTTTTTCATCCTTTCTTAGATCACTCAGCTCAGCGCACCTCGTGTTGTCTTAAGCTTTTCTACAGCTTCGATACACTGAGGGTGAAAAACTCTGAGTGGTTTCATTGTTTCAGATTCTAGCTTCTGGGACCATCTTGGCCGCTTTTTCCCCATTTTTATCCCCATTGTCCAACCACTTCCCCATCAGCTTGCCTCGCCTTTCTCTTGGTTTCTTAACTTTGGCACGGAAATCCACATCCTGTCCAACCCTCCCCACCCCCAAACTCACCTTTCTTTATTGATCTATACTTAGTGTTCTGAAATCTGATCTCTTTGTGTGTATTGCTGCAGTATAGTAGATATATTAATAATAATATAGCTATTGGTAATATAACCATTTATATGGCTATATATTATGTAATAAACCATCTATATGTGTGTAATATAATATGTAATAAATAAAATAAAGCATGGACATGTGTTTGAGCAAGCTTCGGGAGTTGGTGATGGACAGGGAAGCCTGGAGTGCTGCAGTTCATAGGGTCGCAAAGAGTCGGATACGACTGAGAGACTGAACTAAACTAAACATAACCATCATTGCCTCAAATCTCATTTGACATGGTCAGGCATATAGCTCAGATACTAGCAAATATGGTAGCTTTTTCTCAAGGAAATATTAGATTTCTTCCTACCTCTACTTTCCATTCGAATACTATAGTCTCCGGTGTTAATTATTTTTCTACTCTTCCTTCTAAACAGCTGGAGTCCACTGCTTCTCACAAGTGCTTTGAAGTTTTATAGGAGAGTATGTGTATATTTATTTTTCCTAAGAGACCCAGGTTTGGTCCCTGGGTCGGGAAGGCTCCCTGGAGAAGGGTATGGCATCTCACTCCAGTATTCTTGCCTGGAGAATCCCATGGACCTCTGAGGAGCCAGACAGGCTGCAGTCCACGGGGTCACAAAGAGTCAGACATGACTGAAGTGACTTAGCATGCACTCAAGCCCTTCTCACTGTTTCTCATAGTTAGGGACACATTTCTTTCCAAAAACAACCTTCAAAAACCCTCGTTGCTTATGTGAACCTCCACTGTCTTTTATAGATTCTGTCACCTGTAAGTACTGAGCTAGTTAGCCTAGAGGTTCCACTTTAACTCTTGGCTGGGGTTCTAGCATCAGTGTTTATTTAAGCTCCCCAGCTAATTTTGGTACACAATCCAGGAACCACTGTCAGAACCTTTACTGCACTTAACCTTCTGGTAGGAATACATTCACACGCCATCGCATAAGTCGTTTACTAGGTGTATGAAATCCAAATTCCTGAGCTAACATTTGAGTTCCCTTGGTCCCACCCCAGTCTAATCTGCTATCATCTATCTTGGTCCCTCCTTTCCTTCCCAGCTGATTTCTTCATATTCTTTAAAGAAAAATTTCTCCCCACCCAAACACATGCACGCACAGATTATATGATCGGCAAGCGATTTTTGTGGCTTGCCTAAGGGACTAAAAGAGACACATTTTCCTCACGGAAATGTTAGACCCTACTGATGTTTGAGAGTTTATAGAGACAGTGGGGTAGAGTATGTTAAACCAAATCAGCCCTTTCCCACAGAACCAGAATGATTGCTTATTCATTAGTTTGACTGTGCTTTCTTTTCTTGTTATTGATAAAAACCAGAACCATTTCTTGTACTTATTAGCTTTACATAAAAAATGCTGTTAGAAATCCCATACAGATGTGTCAAATATCCATAAAATCATTAAAACATAATGTGATACTTACTACCTGTGGTACATAATTATACTCACATGCTCTAAATATCTATGGTAAACAACCAAGCTTGCTGGAAGGGCATCTTTGGTCTGATTGCCATAATGGAATAGCCACCCCATCACTGCCCTAAAGGCAAACAAATCCCTTAGCAAAACCAGGCTGATATTTCTCAATTTGTGATCTCTTGTGACACCACTACTATCTGGTGATGGGTGAGGGATTTTCTTCTGATCAGTTGAGTAACCTGAGACAGAGTCTGGTGTCAACATTCTTCCCCTCCCTCTTCCCAGAAAGGGAGATGTTTAGGAGAGAAAACAGAAACCAAAACAGGACTTGCAGTCTTAGGACTCTGGCAAATGACTGTGAGAACAGATCCAGTTTGCCAGGAAATTTCTATCTGAGCTCCAGAATGGAAGCTTATTCTAAGGAGTATGCGTCAACCAGACCACAGGGCAGATGGGGTCTTGTGTTGTCTCAGGAAGTCACAAGCACTTGATGTTGTTATTGTTTGCCATCTGGTTTTCTTATTTATAAGAAAGGAAACAGCAGAGAAGGGAACACTATTGTGGTGGCCACACCACTGTGCCCACATAAGATGTTATCGAAACACCCGAAAAAGCTTTTCGGCCAACCCAATCATTTAATATTTTTCTCAGTTCAGTGTATCTATTTAATCCCAATAAGAGGGTGTTGGCCTGTAGACTGGCTCTTTCTTGTGAACTAGAGATGATCTGAATATGTCTGAATCAAGTTATATACACAGAATGAAATTTTGAATAAGCTCTGGACTGAGCGTCAGGCAAATTGGCTTCTAGCCTTCCACTGGATTTGTGAAAGTGCTTTCATGCTCCACAGCAGTCCAGTATGAGTGGGGCTAGATCTCTTCCAGTGCCTGTGAAAACTGAGGGTCAGGCAATGCTGATGATTCATTCTAGGTCACAAGAGTTAGTAAGTAAAACTTTGGATGACTCAAGGATTCTGGTTTGTTCAGGACTTTCCTGGCTTAGCATAGAGAATCCTGCATCTTGGAATCCCCTTTGGCTTCTAGCAAATGGACATTCTTGGTCACCCTAATGGCAGGGTCAGAGAACACAGTCCAGTTTTCTGGGCCACAACTGTCATCTGTTATTACACCCTGGAGTCATTACTGTTAATGCTCAAGTTACTTGCAGATCTGTGACTTGGTTTCAAAACTAACAGAGTAGCACTGGGGGTCAGCAAATAGAGCCTATCTTCATTAGTATTCCTCTGTCACACTCAGAAGTAGGAATTCCATAAAAGTTTATTAAATTCTAGGTCAATCATTAATCATGATTGAATCACCAATTAGGTCTGTAGAAGGGAAAATTGCATCTAATAAACGATTGCAGTGATTGTAACATTGGAGCTCTAGATTTTTAGCTGAGTAGTCTTGATCCTTATTTATAACATAGTAGAAAAAAGATATCAAGAGTCCTGAGTACTACTTCTGCTTTTTCCAGTAAAATGACTTTGGGCAAGTCACTTCTGGGCTTCAGTTTCTAAGAACTCCTGCAGTTTTAACATTTTTGATCTCAACCACATTCAAAGATTAAACAGTATTGAAAAGGAATTGGATTAAGAACAATTAAAAAATAGATGCAGTTTGTTCTCAAAGGTTCTTTCCTCTTCTGAGAAACTTCTGTGACCATCTAATCCCTCCCACTATCCTCAAGCACACCCGAGGTCCACTGTGTTCTCTTTTCTCTACCACGAGCCAGGCAAGAAAAAACGAATTTCTCACATTAGTGCTTAGTCACTCAGTCATGTCTGACTCTGTGTTATCCCGTGAACTGGGGTAGCCCACCAGGCTCCTCTGTCCATGGGACTCTTCAGGCAAGGCTTCTGGAGGGATAGCCATTCCCTTCTCCAGGAGATCTTCCAGACCCAGGGATCATATAATTGATCTTTATCTAATTCTCTCTCTCTCTCTCTTTGATAACTGCACATGTGCTCACAAATTCACTGGAATGACTCAATCCATTAAAAAAAAAAACAAAAACCTGACATTAAAACACGTCACTTGCTCTCTCCCTGCTGTAGCTGTCACTTGTCTTTGCTGAATCACACTCTGCCTTGTTTGTATTGTTGGTAAAGAATCCGTCTGCAGTGCAGGAGACCCCGGTTCGATCCCTGGGTCAGGAAGACCCACTGGAGAAGGGATAGGCTACCCACTCCACTATTCTTGGGCTTCCCTGGTGGCTCAGCCGGTAAAGAACCCACCTGCAGTGCAGGAGACCTGGGTTTGATCCCTGGGTTGGGAAGACTCCCTAGAGAAGGGAGAGGCTACCCACTCCAGTATTCTGGCCTAGAGAATTCCGTGGACGGTATGGTCCATGGGGTCGCAAAGAGTCGGACATGACGGAGCAACTTGCGTTTATTTGTATTATCCATCCCACATCAAAGGCTTGGCATTTATGTTGCATCTCTCTTAATGACTACATCATTAAACAAACAAACACACAAATCAGCATCTCAAGAAAACTATACTGACCTGCTCTAAGACCCTAGCCTTACCAGAGGATTTGGGAGAAGAAAGCCATAATCTTCAGAGATGTGAAATCTTCCTAAAGTCAAGAATGGTGCTGTCTTCAAATTCTGACTTTGAGGCTCCATAACGTTGTTTGAAGTTTCTGTACCGAGGCTGCTACTGAAGAGACAACTGCTCCAAATATGTCAAAGACACAGGGAGCTTCAGAATAGCATCTGTTCCTCCCAGTTAGCTGTCCGGTTGTCTCAGGGACAGGGGAGAACCTTGCTCTGAGGTTGAATTCCACACTACCCTGGACTTTCTCTGACACAAAGCTGAGTAAACAGTTAAAGACTGCTGGTTAAAACAAACAGGCAAATAAAACCATGTCACGAAAAAAAAAATATATATATATATACATTTTCATACATGTGAATACAGGAAGATTGATTTTAAACCCAGAGACAAATCTGCTCTTCTTTAGAAAAGGGGAAATAAACAAGAGTTTTTGTTGATCCCAAACACTCTGACAGAACCTGGTCCATGATGAACTTTGACAGCTGGGTCTTGGGCATAAACTATTAAAACCAGAAGTTAGTTACTTTCAGACAGACATGTCAGTGATTGCCATGAGTAGAGTGGGAGACAAGGACTCTGCGGGCATATCAGAACCTCTGAAGGGTTTAGTTTGTAGTTTGAACAGCAGAGTCCAAGATTATAATTACTTTGAGTGACATTAAGAAATACTACTTATTTTTTAGAAAACTTCAATGACACTCAGTGAATATATATTTCGTGAAGTTTGACAAACAAGGTAGCAGATATTAACAAGTTCAAGAAAAACATAATGTATCATTTGTTTAACCCTCTATGTTTATTACACATATTTTGAAAATCGGCCTCTAAAATGGGTGATTTTACCTATGAACCAGGTACTACCAGATCTACTTTACAGATTAGTAAACTGAAGTACACACATGTAAATAACCCTGTCCATTGCCTCTCCACCAATTATGGACTAAAGCTGAGGTATCTTTATCTCCAAGCTGTTTCTCTGTTCACTTGATCAGGCTGCAAGGCTGTCTGTTAAAGGTGCCATGAAAAAAAAACTGCGATAAGGATTTAAAATGCTATTAGTTCTCTTTTATTGCAAGGCTTTTACTTACTGTTCTCTGCCAACATGCATTCAACTTTGATTCCAAGCTTTTGCATACCCGGTTTCTTGCTGGAATTGATTTTGTTTCCCCTCCTACTTTAAAACTGTCTAAACTTTAACTCCTCAAGTCCCTCAACACCTTCTTGGTGAATTCCTCCCTGGCTATAATCCATGCAGACTGAGAAATTAGCTAAGCTTCCTGATGGCTCAGATGGTTAGAATCTGTCTGCAATGTGGGAGATTTGGGTTTGATCCCTGGGTCAGGCAGATCCCCTGGAGAAGGGAATGCAACCCACTCCAGTATTCTTGCCTGGAGAATCCCACGGACAGAGGAGCCTGGTGGACTATAGTCCATGAGATCAAAAAGAGGTGGACACGACTGAGTGACTGACACACATATACACGCAGATTATCCTCTAGTTTATCCTCTAGTTGGTTGCCTTATGTCTTCCATCCTTTTAAGGCAGACCTCATGTCAGAAACTTTTCTGGTTTCTTTTGTGTACATTAATGAATACAGCACTGGAAGCATGATATTGCAAAAGACTGACAATTTATAGAGTGCTTCCTTTATGTGCGGAAATAGATAATGTCATCGATGCAGAGCTTTCCTAATATGATGGAAAGACTGGAACCAGCTTTACTTGAGAACGACAGGTGAACAGGGGTGGAGGTTCCCAGGAAGACCTGGCTGAAATGTTCCAGGTCAGGAGAGAGAGGTACACGTGCCTAAACACACAATTCTACCCAGTATCCAAACAATAGAAGAATAAAAATTTATATCCCCAAGTTCCAGTGACACGATTTACAGATGCCACCTGAAACTTGGCACACGCCTGTCTGGAAGAGTGACACCAAGGCTCCAGCAGAATAATAAAGCGCCTGCCTCTCTTAAGCAAGATTAAATCGAAAAACCCCAGAGAGGGAAATACAGGATTTCCCCTGGCCGTCAGGAGGGTGAGTCAGCGTCGCCTGCCCCTAAACAATGGATGGAGACACAGCCACTTGGAGACCTTTCATCATTATCCTTTTTTAGCAAAGCCTGTGCCCTATTTTCATAGGTAGGATGCCTGACGCCTTGCCCACTGCCCCCTCTTCACTATCTTTTATTAAACAGGAAATCAGGCAGCATTCTTTTCAGGAACGGGGAGGGGTCTGCTGTCAAACAAAATGAAGGCAAAGAGACAAAACATTTTAACTCAGTTTGAGTGACATCCTGGATCACTGAGATTTCTGATAGGCTATTTTAGACAAGATTACCCAAAAAGCAAAGGTATGACTCTAAAACCTAGAAATCCACCTCCTGATAAGAAATATGCATGCCCAATTTTCAGCCAGGATTGTTCTATTTTAAACCTAGCACATGAAAGAAAAGAACATTGTTTCTTAAACTCATACTTTTATTGATTCAATGCCATTAACCATTAGGACCCAATAATCACATAAACCCACACCTCAGAGCAGGATAAAACCCCACATTCCATGCAGTAACCTGTCACTTTCATTTCTAAGGAAAGGACAAAAGTCTTGAGCATATTTCACTCTGGGACACACTAGACAGTCCTAGTACCCAAGAGGACCTTCCATGCATCTGTCAGTTAGGAATTGCATTTGGCTGCTAGCAAGAAAAATTCCAAACTCACTGGCTTAAACAACTGAGGGTTACTTATTTTTTCCATTGAAAGTAGACAGTCCAGAGTTGGTATGGGGGCTTCTCACTTCCAGCCAGGAGTCAGTCACCTCTGACCTTAGGGAGTGACCTTGAACTCAGATTCTCAAAACCTCCTCAAGAGCCATCGGATAGGGCAAGAGGGAAGGTAAACAGTATGCCAACTGTGCGGGTCCCCTTTAAAGAGTTTCCTGGGGAGTCCCACTCAGTTCAGAGCTCAATCTCTTTGGCCATGTTTTACTGTCGGCAAAGCTTGGAGTGTGTATTTTATCCAGGCTCTGTTAGAAAGGCAAAGATGGAGAAGGGATATTGTACAGGTAACAGCCTCCACTACAGCAGAGAAGCCCATGGCCATGGCTATTCCTGGTCAGAAGCCTGCCAAGCAAACAGCCTCAAGAGACCCTCTGTCTCCCCATTAATTCATGCTTCGCTCACAAGCAGAGTGAAAATATGAGTAACTGCCATGGCAGTTATATATTTCTTCACGAAATATATATTCACTGAGTGTCATTGAAGTTTTCTAAAAAATAAGTAGTATTTCTTAATGTCACTCAAAGTAATTATAATCTTGGACTCTGCTGTTCAAACTACACAGTTTTGAAGTTTCAAAAGTAGCTGAATTGATTTATGGTTCATTAGACCCTAAGAGTCATTCTCAACTGTCCACTTCTGGAACTTCCCTGGTGGTGCAGTGGATTAAGAGTCTGCCTGCCAATGCAGGGGACATGGGTTCGATCCCTGGTCCGGGAAGATCCCACATGCCTCAGGGCAGTTATGCCCGTGAGCCACAACTACTGAGCCTGAGTGCTGCAATTACTGAAGCCCGAATACCCAACAGCCTGTGCTCTGCAATAAGAGAAGCGTCTGCAATGAGAAGCCTGCACACCACAGCAAAGAGTAGCTCCTGCTGGCAGCAATGAGAGAAAGCCCACAAGCAGCAACAAAGACCCAGCACAGTAAAAAAATAAAATAAAAATAAAAAAATTAGATGAGTAAATAAATTAATTTTTTAAAACAATCCACTTCCTCTTAGACCAATGTCCAACCAGTTTTGAAGATCAGTTTCTTATGCCTCCTAAATGCAATTTGTCAAATTATATATGTTGAATCATCTTCTTGTTCTTTCATTCAATCTCAGATTAAAAAGAAGGAGCAGGTTTTTTTGTTTGTTTTTTATGCTGGTCTAGCTATTTTTCATCCATTCTCTCTGCATTCTCATAAGAGTTTATTGTAACATTATTAAAGGTTGGCATCAAAATACCCAAAGTGAAAAGAACATTACAGAATACATAATCTAATTCAAACTCTCAGGAAACATAAGAAAATCCCGAGGTTGGTGGGAGGGAAGTGACTTAGCAAATGTCATTCTGATGGGGTTGCCATCAGAATTGGTCTAGAATTTGGACTTGCTGCCTCTCAGCCCAGAATTTTCCACTCTGCTCAATCGCCAGGCCTCTCTGAGTGGGAATTTCTATCTCATCTCCTATTAGCTTATGTGACTATTTTAACCAGTGGCTTAAAATTTTAAGCTTCTGTTTCTACATCTACAGGAAATAGTAATGTTTATCTCAGTGGATAAATTAGGAACACTAAGTGAAGCACTTATCAGATGGGTAACAGTAAATGCTGTTTTCCTAATGTTCTCCCCCCTTTCTAGAAATCCGTTTTTAATATCATTTTTTTTTCTGGCTTTCTTTCCTCTTTTCTTGGCTGGATCTTTTCGTTTTTAGCGCTGACTTCTTTTTCCACTTCAGACCAAAGTGTATAGATTTTGCAGTATTACTGTAACCACTTCCCCATCTCAGTGTTCTTATGTATTTCCACCTGATCTTAACCATCAGTTCTTTGTGTATGGACTCCAGTCTGCATGTTCATCTTGACTTTTCTTACTTCCAAGGTCTAGGCCCATGGAACTGTGGGTCACTGAACACCTCAGGTTCTGCCACAAAATCATTAAGAACTCCTTATTGTAAATTAAAGTTCAAATGTCCTTGGCCTGGGGTTCAAGGATATCCTTCACCTGACCTCTAAACACCCTCTAGCTGTGCAAAATTCTACTATCACCTTGAACCTCTTTTACATCATGTTTCAAGCATCATGTCAAACCTGGTTTGACAGCTACTAACATCCAAACATTGTATTTATATAATCTTTTCTATTAGATTGTAAGTTCCTTGACCAAGCCACATTTAACACACTTTGTATTTTTCTTTAGCGGCAAGCCCAGTGTCTAGAGTTCAATAAATATTTATGAAATGAATGATCTCTCCTGGCATCTTATTTTTAGATTTGATGTCTTGATGCCAACTAGAAGTTTGTGCAGTTCTGTAACTCCTTTGTAACCCCAGGCCAGAGATGTACTCTGAGGTAGGGAACACAGTGACCCCATGAAGCTTTGTTTGATACCTTTCTTATTTATCAAGAGGAAGCTGTGTTCAAGAACTTCCTCTTCTAATAGTAAGGCTTATCATTTCAGAGTCCCGTGTTCTATAATCAGCTTTTGGGTGAATTATAATTTCAGTTTCCAAAAATTTTCCCCTTTTCTTAAACTGGGTATTAGGGTCTTTTGGAAATGCACCAAGCAATATTCAGAAAAAGAAGAAAAGCATTCACAATGGAAGTGTTTAGGATATCATTTACATGTTTTCTGGTACAATTTCAGTTATACCTAGTTTTAGTTTCCAGTTGACTAAGTCCAAAACCTGAGTTATCAAACTCAATCAGCCCAAACAGCAGTCCACCAAGGTTATTCTGTACAGCTCATTAATTATTCCTTTGTTCATAAGTTCAATGGAACTTCCTAGTCCTTTCTGATTAACAGTTCAAGCATCTGGCATTTTGCTTTACTAATTTTTTAAAACTCTCCTCTCCTTTTGACCTTTCCTATGAAATACTTGCTCCTTGGGAAAAAAGCTGTGACTAACCTAGACAGCATATTAAAAAGCAGAGACATTACTTTACCAACAAAGGTCCGTCTAGTCAAAGTTATGGTTTTTCCTGTAGTCATGTATAGATGTGAGAGTTGGACTATAGAGAAAGCTGAGCACCAAAGAATTGATGCTTTTGAAATGTGGTGTTGGAGAAGTCTCTTGAGAGTCCTTTGGACTGCAAGGAGATCCAACCAGTCCATCCTAAAGGAGATCAGTCCTGGGTGTTCATTGGAAGGACTGATGTTGAAGCTGAAACTCCAATACTTTGGCCACGTGATGCAAAGAGCTGACTCACTGGAAAAGACCCTGATGCTGGGAAGGATTGAAGGCAGGAGGAGAAGGGGATGACAGAGAATAAGATGGTTGGATGGCATCACCAACGCGATGGACATGAGTTTGAGTAGGCTCCAGGAGTTGGTGATGGACAGGGAAGCCTGGCATGCTGCAGTCCATGGGGTTGCAAAGAGTCGGACATGACTGAGTGACTGAACTGAACTGAATGAAAGGTATACCCTCTGGTTGGACTGCATTTAGAACTAAAAAGAAAAAACTGACAGTTAACACTCACCAGTTGTTTCCATCTGTTCCAAGTCCTATGGTAAGCATCTTCCATAGAGTATCTGATATAACCCTCCCAAACAGCCCTGTAAGTGAGCCCCTATTATTCCCATCATTCAGTTGAGGAAACTGCAGCGTGGGAAAGTTACGTAAAGAGCCTAAGGTCATACTTCTTTGTAAGTGTTAGTGTCAGGGCTGGAGCCATCTGGAGCCAAGATTGTTGTGTTTAACCATGAAGGCGTGGCGTTCCTTTTTGGGTTTTTCTCTTGCATTGTTCTAGTTACAGTTTACCACTAGGGCTTCCCAGGCTCAGGTCCTGATTTCCCTCTCCTTGGGTGGTCATCTCTGTTTAGACTTCAACCATCATCTCCAGCTGAGGACTCCCAACATTTCATTTCTAGTTGGATCTCTCCTGTCATCTACTAGACATCTTTACTGGACTGCTGTAGAAGCTTCCTAAGAAATACCTTAACACATCCAACATGTGCTGTATACTTTTCATGAAGACCCGGGCAAATGCTTAGAAAACCTGCATCAAGGTTCAAGGTCTTGAGCAGAGAACCTACTGCCAAGAGATAAATTCAAGGCTTACTTATTACTTATTCTCTGATGATAACAACCAGGCTCATTTCCCCCTCTTATTCCATGTCTTGGTGAATGGCATCTTTCTGAACTGGCAGTATAATTTGTGGGGCCTAGAGAAGAATAAAAATATAAGGACCCTTGTTCAAAATTATTCAGAATTTCAAAAGAGTAACAGTTGAGTGTGGAGCCAAGAGTGGACCCTTCTGAAGACAAGACCCTACCTGATGACATGGGCTGAAGGTCCATGAAGCTGGCTCCAGCCGACCAGTTGGAGACCTGAAAGTCGTCTCTCCATCTCATCCAACAGAACTCGGGTCTTACCGCTCCTACTGCCATAATATTTCTTATGTTTCCCTTATCTCCAATCCTGCTGCCATCATTTTCAATAGCCATTTACTACTGAAATATTATATATTCTAATCCTTAATTAATCTTTGCCCCAAATCTAAGCCCATAATACTTTACCATCTTTGCAGGCTTGGATGACTTTTACAAGCCCCAAACTCATCACCCTGCCTTTAAGATCACTCCCCATTTTATCCCACCCCTAGAATTTTTTCCCCAACTTCTACCAGAGTCATTTAAATACTTATTTCTTTACAATGGGCTTCCCTTGTGAGTCAGCTGGTAAAGAATCTGTCTGCAATTCAGGAGACCTGGGTTTGATCCCTAGGTGGGAAGATATCTTGGGGAAGGGAAAGGCTATCCACTCCAGTATTCTGGCCTGGAGAATTCCATGGCCTATATAGTCCGTGGGCTTGCAGTAAGTCAGACACGGCTGAGTGACTTTCAATAGAATTCAAATATACAAATATAATAAAGTCATTTCTCTGCTTAAAAGTATTCTCTTTGTTTTCACGGTAAATTGAAATCCCTTTATTGCATGGCGCTGGAAGCCAAGCATGATTTAGCTTAATCAACCCATCATCATTTTCCTTCTTTTGTGCTTCAGTCATATTGAGCTGTGTGGGCTTCCTAAGTAGACCTTGCTATGCTGCTATTCTTAAACACTGTTCTTTCTTTCTCTTCCTGCATTTTTCTAGCCTTTTATTTGCATATAGTATACTAATCACCTTTTAAAACTCATCTCATGAATTGCTTTATCTAGCAAAATCTCATGAATTGCCTTATCTAGGAAAATCTATTCTTACCACAAACTTTTTTTTTTTGGTGGAAAGCAAAATTTGCTTTATTTTGGATGCCAGCAACTGGGTGTAGGGAGAGGAGGACAGACTCCTGTTCAAAGACTGACTCCACCCCCTTCCCCAACACCCGCATCAACAATCAGCGGGTTGGAGCTTTTGTGGACAGACAGAGTGGGCTACATGCAGAAAGAGCACAGTTTACTCTGATGGTCATCTTGAAATTAGTCATCAGTGATCTGACTGATGAGAGTCACCTTGACTGTTTTAAGTACAATCATTCTCATTCACTCTGCCTCCAACACTTTAGAAAACCACCACCACAAAATAGAAAAATAATTCCTGTTCTGACTTACTGATATTGTCAGGAAACAAAGATACTGAGGGAAAACCTGTTGTAAGCTTTTAAAAATTATAAATATGTAAAATAATTCTTACATCAAAATCATAGTCTTTATGATCTGGAAGAAATAGAGATGCTATTCTACTTTTGAACATATGTTGTTTAAAATATCTATAGCTTCCATAGCTTAACACAACATCTGGATGAGTTTTCAGATCACATAGAGGATTGAATCATAGAATTGGAAAGCACCTTAATCTATTTATCTCTGATTATTTTAGGTGTGCAAAAACAGACCAGAGAGGTTAAGTGAATTACTGAAGGCCACAGAATGGTTTTCTTTTTAATAGATGTCATTTTTTTAGAGTTGATTTAAGCCCAAAGCAAAATTAAGCAGAAAGTACCGAGTCCCCATATATCTTCTTCCCCAGACATGCTTAGTTTTGCACATCAGAATGGTGCGCTTGTTACAGCTGATAAACCTACATTGACAGATTATGATTATCCAAAGTCCACAGCTTACATTAGGGTTCACTCCTGGTGTTATACGTCCTACAGGGTTTGGGAAATGCATGGCATGTATCTACTGTTATTCTATCATACAGAGTAGTTTCACTGAACTAAACATCCTCTGTGTTCCTCCTGTTCATCACTCCCTCTGCCCTAACCCCTGGCAATGCCTGATCCTTTTCCTGCCTCCACGGTTTTACCTTTCTCCAGAATGTCATATAACTGGAATCTCACAGTCTGTAGCCTTTTCAGAGTGACCTCTTTTACTTAGTCATGTGCATGTTATGTTTCTCCATGTCTTTTCATCACTTGATCACTCATTTCTTTTTAAAAAGTTTTTTTAATTTATTTTTAATTGGAGGATGACTGCTTTACAATATTGTGTAAGTTTCTGCAATAAATCATCATGAATCAGCTATAGGTATACATATGTCCCCGCCTCTAGAGTCTCCCCCCCACACCATCCCACCCCTCTAGGCTGTCACATAGAACTCATTTCTTTTCATTCAGCCCTGAATAATATTCTATTGTCAGGATGTACTTCGATTTGTTCATCCATTCAGCCATCGAAGGACATCTTGGATGTTTCCAAGTTTGGGTGATTATGATAAAGCTGCAATAAACATCCCTGTGCAGGTTTTTGTATGAACATAAGTTTCATTTTCCTCTCCTGAAATGATGAATGTCAATGCTATTTCTGATATAATGGGCAGTGATAATTAACACAAGTCAAAATAAAAAAAATACGCCAACAATACACTTTCTTGGATTACAATTAATCTTCCTTCAACAGGCAATTCTTAGTTTTACTTCTTACAGTCTTCAGAAAGCCCATGATATTGGTGCCTCCAGTTCCTTTACTTTCTGACTCTAAAGCTTCTTCCGAGCTTCCTTTTGCCTTGGATTGCCGGCTTGCAGGAATCACGATGTATTTACCTACTACTTGCAAATGATAGTTTCTCAAGTAGACCATAGCTCGCACGCACTCATTGTAAGTTCCCTGCAGGGTAGCATTGCCTCTTGAAAGCACAAAGTCACGGACCGAGGGCCTTGACTTTAATGAGAGGAGAAAGCTCTGGTGAGCTGGCGGCATGTATGTTCTCATCTCCTGGAGAAACTGAGCAGAAAAGTCTGAAGGAACTGAAGACAAAAATGAGTTAGTAAGGAGGCTGAAGCAGTCTCCAATTCAGGGAGGCAGGGCCAAGTGGGGTCAGAGTGGGTGGCCATGAATTTACAACCATCAAGTTAGCATCCTACTAATCTTGCTACTAGTAATGGTAATTACTGCAAAATACACTTAATTCTGAAAGCCGCATGAGATAAACTCATCCAT
Organism: Okapia johnstoni; assembly: GCA_024291935.2. Classification (NCBI taxonomy): domain Eukaryota; kingdom Metazoa; phylum Chordata; class Mammalia; order Artiodactyla; family Giraffidae; genus Okapia; species Okapia johnstoni. The sequence goes on along the minus strand of CM044327.1, from coordinate 30,128,325 downwards.
TATATTTTTGTTTTGCTTCCTTTCTCATGTTCCTACTGTATTCAATCCTTCTAAGGACAGGGTAGATGTAGTATACTTGATAGACTGTGATGCTGTGTCCAAGAGAATTAAAGGGATCATTTTAAAGTAAGTGAATGAGCTCAGAAGAAAAAAACCTTACTGTCATACAACCCAAAGCTTTTCCCTTTGACTGTTCAATAGAAGTTTAGGAAAGAAAGAAAAGCAGAAAGAAGTTTTTCCTGGACCTTCTTCCTCTGCTCCCTTAGTCCCCTAGAAGGAATATAATGAATGTGGCTCATCTTTAAACTTTGGTGCACATGTTGGCCCTGGGTTCCCTGGGCGGTAGGTTGGGGAACTAGAACAGTGTCAAGCCTCTCCACTCTCCAGCTTCCACTTGTGGTCTTTTCTCATTCACAGACTTTCTCCTTCTAAATCTGACCTTACATGTTCAGGACATGCGATATTGGCTTCACCACGGTCAATCAGACCTCACAGACATGTTGAAATGTCGAGATCAAGGTGGTGTTGAACTTGGTCTGAATTCTGGCTTCCCTGCTTTTTAGTTGGTTAACAGGGAGTCTGTTTCTGAGTCTCTCTCAGTTTCTGCTTTTTCATGGTATAATGAGATGATTGCAGTGAAGTCTCTACTGATTCTTCTAAAAGTATCAGATAAACTCTGATAAGATGCTGATGGGAAGGTACTTTTTAGATACTATCCTATCAGCCTAAGCGATAGTGGTCATTTGTCATTTGCCGCTCACCTCCACCAATAGAGTGCTGAATGCCCAGGAGAACATCAAAGCACTGAAAGATGCTGCTTTGGGCTGCACTGCCTCCGGCAAACTTCTGTGGGGTGTCCCAGACACCTTCATACAGCACACCCTCTGACAGCAAGGGGTTGCCTTTCCAACTAAATCAGGAAGGAAAGAATAATTGGTATTTTATCAACTGCCAATTTTTCGTCTGTCAAATCTTGCAACAGAGGATGAGTGGAAGGTGAAATGAGCTAAGCTTCATTATACTTCTCCCATACTCCCCCTTCATGTTCAAACATGAGAATAATAATTAGAATGGTTCTGAGCAATTCAGCATAAGTTTTCTATAAGTCAAATCTTACCTTTCACTACCAAAGGTTATTTCACTCTCTTTAAAATGACTAGCTTTCTTGCCCATACTCCAGTGCATGCCTGCCCAAGTAGTAACCGAGAGAATAGCCTATTGTTTCTTGCAACATGCATTTTAGGATATAAATTGTTTCTTAAACTGGATTGATAGTGGTGACCATCTTTTTGTTAATTATCTAAGTGAAGACAGAACCAAGCATAAGGCTACATACCCAGACAAGTATATTCGAAGAACATTGAAAAATAGGTTTGGGTCCACATAGTCTAAAAAACAAACAAACAAAAAAAGATGAGATACACCTAATTAAGTAGCATCAGATATATTGGGAAAAATCAAGGTGTTATAAACAACTGATCCTGGATTTCAGTATAGGACACAAGAAAGGTGCTAGGTCAGTCTGTGCAGAAAAATTCCCTGAGGTCAAGCTTTCACTCACCTGTCTTCTATCATCACCTGTGTACACTGAATGGGGTCTACTATGGAAGCAACACACATCTTGTGACAAAGAGCCCGGGCCCATTCACCACTCATCCTCAGGAGACCAATTAAACTGCCAACATTTACTTAAGGATGCTTCACATGTTTACTGGGCTTCCCTTGCGGCTCAGCAGTAAAGAATCCGCCTGCCAGTGAGGGAGATGCAGGTTGGATCCCTGGGTCGAGAAGATTCCCTGGAGAAGGGAATGGCAACCCACCCTGGTATACTTGCCAGGAGAATCCCATGGACAGGGGAGCCTCGTAGGATATAGTCCATGGGATCATAAAAGAGTCAGACACGACTTAGAGGCTAAACAACAGCAGCATGTTTTTACTGGCATAACTGATAAATTACTTCATAAAGAAACCCCAAACCTAAACACAAAACATAAAAATAAAACAAAACCTCCAGGAGCCCTAGGGACCACATCTCTGGGTGTCCCTCCCCAAAGCCTGCTAATGTCTTTGGTTTGAAAGCCAACCTTCTTGCCAAAGCCCAGTGATACGCAGTCACATATTTGTTAGGCGCATCCAGTAGGGGACATTTCCTTTTGCAAATCCTTGTTTATGTACTCTTTTTGTTATTGTTTTTAGCTGTTAATTTTACAATAACTTTCAAGCCCCATGGCTGTTTTAGATGGTTTTCTAGTTAATTTATGTAAAAGCAGAATTCATAGAGAGTTCTTATCAAGCAAAAGTTAAGTTTTTCAGAGCTTAACATATCCTGCACCTTTGGCAAGTTTTTCCATAATTTTTAGTGGAATTCTGGCTTCCCTATTTACTACTTATATCATCTTGGGTCATTTATCTTCTCTCTCAAAATTTAGATTCTCTTCTCTGTAAGATGAACATAATAAAACCCACCACATGGAAAGTATATATAATAATTCAGTGAGATAAAAGGAAGTAAAAACACACCTATGAAGTGAGAGTTGGTTTTGCTTCCCTTTTTTCTGCAAGTCTACATCTAGATAACCAGAAACATCTGAGTATGGTCTAGCACTTGCAAGGCACACAATACTTGCCATGAATTTGGTAAAACACTTTCAGGGCTTTGCGCAGGCTAGAAGATATGTCAAGCAGTGCCTTCTGCAAAGTATCTGAGTCTTCACGTTGTACTGCATCAAATATTTTGGGGATCACCTTTACAAAGAGGAAGACAAACACTTCAGATTTCATAGCACTAAATATCGGCATAGAATAAAGCTCTTCTAAATCTTAATGCCCCCCCAAATTTGGTATTTTCATTTCTTTCTTGGGTTGAATACCCTCTGATTGTTTGACTAGACTAATTTCCACATATTTAATTAAACTTGGGTTTCTCTTTATTAATTTATCACTTAGAGATAAGTTTATATAGTTTTATGTATTTTTATCTCTAAGGCAAGAAATCATTAAGTTTTTGTCACTGTGAGACAGTTCAAATGGCAAGTTGCGTTGAAAATATTTCTCTTATTAGGGCTTAGCATTTGATTCTAATTATATAGCTCTTACATTTTATATTTTAGAAGAGACAAAAAAATAAACAAAGTATTTATTTGTACCAGGTGATCCCTTATCTCCAATTCAGTCATCAAATGCTCTATTCAGTCAGGATCAAGTTACTTTATGCGTAATAACGTTCTGCTGCTAAGTAATTGTTCTGCTTAAGTGAATCAAAATGCACATTTTTCTGGACTGACATACTTTGATTGCAGAGGCAGCTGCTATTTCCACCAACAGAGAAACCAGAAAGAAGCCTTTGCCGCAGTCCCCACCAGGAAATGAGAACAGAATGTCCATGTTCCTAAGAAAATGAATCCAGGAGGTCAAGAATTCAGTAAAAATAAAAGAAAGAAAAGCAAAAAAGAAGAAAAAAAAGTATTTAGCAACAATATTGATCTATTTGTTGGATCCTTATTCATTTTCAAGACTTTTATTTAGCCTCCATTTTCAAAATAATCTTGTGAGATAAGTATGGCAGGTTTACTATATCCATTATGTAGTTAGGAATATTAATGTTAGGTCTGTTGTCTAAGATCATAAAATTAACACTATTTTAAGCTGGAACTTGAAATTCTATTCTAGAACTTGAAACTAGAAACTTCAAGACCATTTCTTTCTCTATTATCCTATCAATTTTCACAAATTTATAACCTCAAGGTTTATAGAGATATCTGTGAGGTACGGTTTACAAAAGTAAATTTTTGACTTAAATAAACATATTCATATCCATATTTTTATCTGTGAGCCTGACTCAATTTCTCAGTGATATATCCTGCTTTACAAAGGAATTGATTGGAAAATTCAAATAATTGATACACCTTATTTTCTTTTGCTCTGAAGTTTTGCATTGATGCAAATATGGTCTCAGTATCAGTACACCTCTGAGTTTCATGGCAGTTAAATGTATGGTCTCAAACCATTTCCACACCTAACTTTCTGGGGCTCGTTGAATAAGATATTTCATCGGTCTCAGCCTCAAATGGGGCTGGTGATATCATTCTCCCATTTAAAAACCTTCCATAGCTTCCCCTTTAAGATGCTGTTTTAACCCCTTATCAGAGCCCAAAGTCCTATGTAATATTTCTATAGTTCATTCTTCATCCCCTTCATATGCTGTTACCTTCCTTATTTATGTTCTATCAGTGACACTAGCCTTCCTTCAATTCTGAAAATGCACCAAGATTTTTGTCATTTCAAAGCCCTCATTCTTGCTGTTTCCTCCACTGTGAACATGCTCAGCTTTTCCTTCTTCTTCCTTTACTTTTTATGGCTTCATGACACATGGGATATTAGTTCCCCAACCAGAGATAGGGAACACGCCATTCATTGGAAATACAGAATATTAACCACTGGACCACTAGGGAAGTCCCAGCTTTTCCTTCTTTTAACCTATGCCTAGTCATTCTTCCAAACCCAGTTTAAATTCCTTGCTGTAGGATTCTTTCCTTGTGTCTTTTGTCTGACTTGAACTCATAGTCCTTTAATTCCTTAATTCTTCTCTTGATCATATAACAATTTGTATAATTTTCATGTATCTTCTTTCCTCCAGATCAGCCCAGTTTCATGAGGGTAAGCTTATTCCTATGATATTTACTTTAGCTTCCCTAGTTCTTAGCCTCTGTTTAGTACCTAGGCCAAAAATAGTAAGAATTGGGTCAAAAAGAATAGTTTTATTACTTCTGGCCACTGAGGTCATGAGGTCATGGATACACAGATGTATGCACATTTTGTATGTATGCATGTTAATTATATTTACCGACAGATCTTCCTAAACTTACAATGGTGTTATATCTCAATAAATCCATCTTCAGTTGAAGATAAGTTGAGAATTTATTCAATATACCTAACCTACCAAATATCAGATATTAGCCTTGTGGTCCTGCTAAGTTGTGCCTGACTCAAGCTGTGTCTGTCTCACTCACTGTGACCTTGGGGTCACAGTCACTGGGATCCCAAGGACTGTAGCCCGCCAGGCTCCTCTGCCCATGGGATCTTCCAGACAAGAATACTGGAGCGGATTTGCCATTTCCTCATCCAGAGGATCTTCCTGACCAAGGGCTCGAGCCCACTTCTCCTGTGTCCTCTGAATTGGCAGGCAGATTCTTTATCACTGACCCACCTGGGTGCCCCAGAGTTTAGCCCAGCCTACTGTAAATGTGCTTAGAACATTTGCATTAGCCTAGAGTTGGGCAAAATCATCTAACACAAAGTCTAGTTTATACTAAAGTGTGGAATATCTCTTGTGACATATCAAATACTGAAAGTGAAAAACAGAATTGTTGTCTGGGTGCGTGATGGTTGTATGTGTATCAGTTGTTTACCCTCTTGACAGTGGGGCTGCCTGGGAGCTGCACTGCCCGGCCCAGGATCACTGGAGAGTATGTACTGCACATCTACCTTAGGGAAAGATCAAAATTCAAAATTCACACTGAGTTTCTAGTGAATGTATCTCACGTTTGCACCAACCTAAGGTCAAAAAACCTTAAGTTGAACCATCCCTAAGTCAGCTATCATTTGCGTATACAAGCAAGATTTTTGTATTTTTTTTTGCCTAAAATCAATTGGTCTTTTAAAAGAATGCATTCGGGGGACAGTGATACATCCTTATTTACTTTGAATAACAGTAATTCTTCAAATAAAAAAGATGGAGTACTTACTCATAAGTCATGGGCCTTAGGAGAGCAGCCATGAAGCCATCAATCAGTTGGAAGATGGAAAGGAAACCAATGTAAAAATTAAATGGTTTTGAGTTATTTAATTTAATACTACTGATCTAGCAAAGGTAAAAAATATATAAAAATACAAAGGTGTTTTTTTTCCAATGTTTGTCAAGTAGGCATCACAAACATTTAATTTAGGACTTTATAAGTGAAAGAAACAATTACATATGCAAGAAACACACGTGGATTGTCAAAACCAATCGGGAACCTTGTTACTAACAAGAAATTTTCAAGATCAAATCGTTTCATTTTGCGGTACTCCCATATCTAGAACACGCCTCTGTGGATACACACCCAGAGCCTCTGACCCTTCATTGTAGCAGATCCATTACACAGTGCTTAGGAAGGGCCAAGATTCCAAGCAGACTCTTTGGAAAGCCCAGACGTTGCCACCTCTACTGCCAAAGACGTGTTGATTCCACTCAATAGTTAAAAGTGAGACTTGTAGAATCTCAAAAGAAGCCAGTATCAAAAGAAGCCAGTCAAGCTAATCAAACTGAACATATGTTTCACTGTATGTTGACGAGACACCTCTCTCTCTTCATACAGAGAAAAAAGCCATGCTGCCAAAGATTAAACAAATGACCAATTCCCTTTTGATTAAAATACTGTGCACACCTTTAACTCCAGTTATAATCACTGTTTACATACCCACTGGGGTCCTTTTTCTTCCAGTTTGCCAAGACACAATCTGCATAAACCAGAATAGGAGGCAGTCCCAGCTTCTCAGACAGCGTGCAGTAAGGAACAGCAATATTACTTGGCAAGACCTAGTGAAAACACGACTTTTAGTATTAACCTTTGAAATGTCTCACCTTCGCTTCTGCTTTCTGGGTGTCAAAAGATTAACTGTTCTACATAGGGGCCCTGTGAAACCAAACCAATGTCATTGCCTCTTCCTCATTTCGTAACTTAAGCCCAGTACTTGTTAAATCCTTACATTTGAGATTTGTGATGATGTGGACATAATCTGGGCATAGAGAACAAAGCCTAAGTAGAGGGCCAGAGGAAATCAAGGCTGTATTCTTGACTTTCTAATGGCCTGTGAATCATTTGTAACCATTCGTTCAAGCATCCATCCATCCCCCAAATATTTGTTAGGCAACTCCTCTGCACAAGATCTTCAAGCTTCACAAATGCCGTGACAATACTCTTAGAGTTCGTTTACACATTAAATATCAACTGGATGTCAGTCTGTTGTGTTAGCATAAAAAAATATAAGAACATCTCCAGACCTTTCGGATGTCTCCATCGCCTTGACCCCAAACGTACGCCATGGTGATGTATCCCAGAACCAAGTGTGCCAGACGCTGCATCTTGTGGCCTCGGAGGCCATCAATGCTGAGCTTTGCTAACTGAGAATAAATGGAGAGGTTGACTCAACTCAAAATGTGTAATGTGATTGTCACAAAACCAAGTTAATGCTTTTAAGGAGCTGAAATAGAAAACGTGTAATATATTTCCAAACCTTCTCAACTTCCGCACGTAGTTGGTTGTTCTTGATCAGTTCAGGCAGATTTCTAGCAATAGCAATCCAGGCATCATAAGGATGAGGTAGCTCCTCCTTGGAAAGAAGAAACAGGGCTTTGATTCACCAGTGGAAGGTATTATCCAATAGTGGTGCCTCCACTGATGGTCCATGTTGCCTCTGTATTGATGCCGTGCAAGGCTGACACACACTTAACCTGTCTAGGGCCACCAGGCCATGCATTGTCACCTGCACACTAAGAGCTCAGGACCTTCTCTGTGCTCCTCTTCTTCCTCTCATCTGCCTCCTTTGCAAAGATCCCTTGAAACATTTCACTGAAATCTTCTGACTATTCCGTTCTATATGTACGCCTCCAATGAGAAATCCTATGAATTATACCCTTTCACATTAAGTGATTTGCTATTGTTGTGGTTTAGTCACTTAGTTGTGTCCAACTCTTTAAGACCCCATGGACTTAGCCTGCCAGGTTTCCCTGCCCGTGGGATTTCCCAGGCAAGAATATTGGAGTGGGTTGCCATTTCCTTCTCCAGGCGATCTTCCCAACCCAGGGATCGAACTCAAATCTTCTGCATTGGCAGGCGGATTCTTTATCGCTGAGCCACCAGGGAAGCCCTAAGTAATTTATTGCTGTCTGCTATATTTTTCCCTTCTCAGTTAGGCGTTGCGTTTTTTTTTTTTTTTTGAATAGAAGGAAAATGAGATTATTAAATATCAGTAGTAGATGAGGCAGTTTTGCTGCAATTTGTTGTTTAATTATTATAATGGTCCCCAAAGTTATCCCCATGTCATAAATAAGACAAGCAAGGCTCAGGCAGATTTATGGCTTGTTTTGTGCACATAGTTCATTGTGACTCAAACATAAGGATTTCCAGCTTCTAAAAGATGTTTGCTCTTTTTACATCTCACTATCTGAAGGCATGGATTTTATATTTTTAATTCTGTATTTCTTAGCACAGTACTAGACATGCAAGAGATGCTGTATATATGTTGTATATATATATGTATATATATGTATGCATATATGTGCAATATATATATGTGCATGTATATATGTATATATTTGTATACATGTTGATTGTTTCCTTTGGTACAACAGGCAAATTTTTGGTCAAGTATGTAAAAATGAAATCCAAATAAAAGACTGCTCAGTGTTATGTGGCAGCCTGGATGGGAGGGGAGTTTAGGGGAGAATGGATAAATGTGTATATATGGCTAAATCCCTTTGCTGTCTGCATGAAACTAAAGGAAATCAGTCCTGAATATTCATTGGAAGGACTGATGCTGAAGCTGAAACTCCAATACTTTGGCCATCTGATGCTGAAGAATGACCCTGATGCTGGGAAAGATTGAATGCAGGAGAAGGAGACGACAGAGGATGAGATGGTTAGATGGTATCACCAATGTGATGGACATGAGTTTGAGCAAGCTCCAGGAGTTGGTGATAGACAAGGAAGCCTGGTGTGCTGCCACCCATGGGATGGCAAAGAATCAGACACGACTGAGTGACTGAACTGATCGACTGAAACTATTACAACAATGAGTTTGGCTTCCTTGGTGGCTCAGCGGTAAAGAATCTGCCTACAATGTAGGAGACCCAGGTTCAATCCCTGGGTAAGGAAGATCCTTGGAGAAGGGAAGAGCAACCCACTCCAGTATTCTTGCCCATAGAATTCCATGGACAGAGGAGCCTGGGGGGCTACAGTCCATGGGGTAGAAAAGAGTTGGACACAACTGAACAATTTTCACTTACTCATTCACATAATTATTGTGATTGTTTTCTAAGAGAACCAAGTTTACAGGGAAATGAATAAATTTGATAAGAGACTTTGCGGTTTCTGAAAAAGATTTTTTTTTTTGGTACCATTGATAAATATTTCCTCAAAACATCCAATCTTGGCACTTGTGTATTTTAGCGAAGAGAGAGTAAGTCTGAATATCATTGATTTGAAAATATGAAGTAAGCCAGTTTCTTTTAGCAATAAATTAAAACATCTGCTTCATTTTCTTCTATTAACTTAATCATGTGAAGAGGAAAATTAGATTGGGACAAAGAATTTGCTTTAGATTTGCCTATATCACCCAAGGTATTTACTAGATGTGATTTCTAAGTATAGCTAGATTTTGACTAAAATATGTATTTGTCACACTTAAATGTTGTCTCTAGAGTCTGGATTCTGTTCCAGTCACAAGCAAACAGATACATCCTGGTATACAGCACTGTCAGCATTGTTACTGGCTCCTAGAAATCCTCTCCTGGAATCCCATCAACTCCATTAAAACCAAGAGTAGGAAAACAAACAAACAAACAATAACCAAAAACCAACATAATTTTCTCGTGTTCTCTCCTTCTTGAGTTAGGCAGTGTAGCATAACAGATAATGGTTTTCAGACATGGATTCTGGAACCAGACTGATTAGACTCACTTCCTATCCCTGTTATTAGCAGCTGTGTGAATTTGGATAATTAATTAACTTCTGCATGGCTTACTTTCTAATCAGGAAAATGAGATTAATAACATACATACGTTTCAGGATGGTTGTAAAGATGGAGTAAGTTAATATTTGTAAATTGCTAAAAATGAGACAAAATTGTGTGATGATTAAGATATTAAAGATAAGATGCTTTTCATGGAATTCTTGGGAAGATAACTTAGGAAACTGTAGTCTTAAGGCACACATTTATTCTAATGCCTTGCCCTTTGTAGCAAAACCTGTGGAAAAAGCATGTAAGTCTAGCAGGTCTAACTCTCTCTAAGCCTGAAACTTAGGCTTAGTAAATACCAAGCAATATTAATACAACACAAAGATGCCCCAGCTCAAAAACATTATCAAAGCAGGAACACATGCTTTGTGCAATCTAAGGTTTATCAGTTGAAAAAGGGGGTTCCTTTGACTCATGGGTCATTTATTACTTTTTATTTTTTTTTTCCAAAATACCCCATTAAATGTGATTGTCTTAAACTAAAATACCTCTATAGTTACCTTATCTCATCACTCTCTGTACCTGTGCAAGATGAGTGAGAAGTGCCTCTAAGGCTAAGTTTCTAGGAAGAAAATTTTAAGAAAGTTAACTGAGATCCCTTTATTCAAACTCTGCCTCCAGTTTCGGTCCCTCTATATCTATTTGTTCAGTAGAAATTACTGAACCACATTTATTCAGTAGAAGTTAACTTGTCCAGGTGAGTGAAGATAAGAAAACAATTTTGCCCATATTCCAGTGTCCTGTCTTACCAGTGGGAGTGGCAGAGCAAAGCCCAAGTCTTCATCTATGTGGTACTCCTTAAAGATGCTCCAGGAGCTTTCCGTGGGAGATGACTTGTCAGCTGCCATTCTTGCAGTCCACTCCGGTCCTTCTCAGGCTAGAGCAGTCTCAGAGCATCTATTTATTACAGAGGTTGCCACAGCCAACAACCACAACTCACCATGTAGGCAGTAAGAAATGACTTCCACTTTTAGAATAGTTTCATTTTCTACTTTCTTTATTTGTAATGAGATGAAAAAAATCACAAAAGTATGACTGTTCATAACCTAAAGAAACTGAAAGTGTGTATTTCATATCAAACATTTCTGGGAACATCATTTTCTTACTGCTTGAGGGGTAAGGGCCTGACTGAAATAACAAGAAACATGAAAACAGGTGGCCAGAAAGAACATTTTTATTTTATGGGAACCATTGAAACTTTGAACTAAAATAATGAATTTAACCAAGCCTACTGTCCTAAACCATCTTTTAGTTATTGCAGTCATTGGCTTTCTTTCAAACTCCCAGGGTTCTTTCAACATATTAGTGTCTTGTTTCAGCAGCCATGAAAGAAAATTTTTGGTACCCAGAGTTAGTGCCTCTGAAATAGGAAAAAAAAAAAAAGTGCAAGTACGTGAAGAATTTAGAAGCAGAGCATCCCTTCACCCTCTAGTCCCATTTTTCTTACCCAGATTCCATAAGTGTTGTCAATACTGTTCTTTCTATTACGAATGAGTGATTTTTTAAAATTTTTAATCAGAGGATAGTTGCTTTACCAAGTTGTGTTGGTTTCTGCCGTACAACAATGTGAATCAGCTATATGTATACACATATCCCCTCCCTCTTGAGCCTCCTTCCCACCCCACCCCCATCTCATCCCTCTAGATCATCACGGAACACTTGGTTGAGCTCCCTGTGCTATACATGTGCTTCCTAATAGCTGTCTATTTTACCCTGGTAGTGTATATGTTAATACTTCAATGCTACTGTCTCAATTTTTTCCACCCTCTCCCTCCCGCACTGTGGAAGATTTTCTTGCATCTCTACTTTATATGATCTCTGACAGACTAGTAAGGCAATAGTCCACATTTGGAGACTCTAGAATATGCTTAATGTTGAAATAAATTATAAAAATCTATCTTGAAAATAGTTCTTTCAAAATGCAAATTAAGGTTGCACTTGGTAAACGTTTTCAGGGTGTCTGGAGGTCTGTGGTCACTTACATATAAGATCGTTTGATCTTATACACAAAGCTGAAGCAAGAGAAGAAGTCACCCTGTTCATTATGATGGTCAAAAGGAGAAAAAAGAAGAAGTCAAGTGTTCAGTACATTAACAGACAATGCAGTGTTGTCATCCAGGTTTCAGTACTTAAAATAGATTTTAACAATACATTGCATTGGAATGACTCCATTGTAGAATGGTTCTCACAGTATCCTTCCTAATCACGTGACGGCTTTTGAGAAACACTATTCTTCCTAATTACATGATGGCTTTTGGTAAAGATGTAGTTTTGTGAGAATAGGTTTGCTTTATTGTAAACGTACAGGAAATTGAAACTAAACTTACACAGCCAAGAGAACACAAATGGCTATGCTTCTTTAAAATTCATCCTCCTACGCTGTTGGAAGGAATGTAAATTGGGACAGTTAATATGCAAAACAGCATGCAGGTTCCTCAGAAAACTAGAAATAGAGTTGCCATGTAATCCAGCAATCCCACTTCTGGGCGTATATCGAGACAAAACTCTAATTCAAAAAGATATATGTACCCTTATGTGCACAGCAGTGCTGTTCACAGTAACCAAGCCATGGAGACAACAACCTGAACGTCCACTGACAGACGTACGGATCAAGAAGACGTGGCACAACGGAGTACTACTCAGCCAAAGTAAAGAGTGAAATAATGCCATTTGCAGCAACATGCATGCATCTAGCGATTATCACACCAAGTGAATTTAGAAAGAGAAAGACAAATTTCATATGATATCACTTATACGTGTAATCTAAAATATGACACAAGTGAACCTATCTATGAAACAGAAACAGACTCACAGACATAGAGAACAGACTTTTGATTGCCAAGGTAGAGGGGGGAGGTGGTTGGCGGAGGGATGGAGTGGAGGTTAGGGTTAGCACATGTAAGCTTTTATAGAGATAATGGTTAAGCAACAGTGTTCTACTGTATAGCACAGGAAACTACAGTCAATTTCTTGTGATAAACCATAACAGAAAAGAATATGTTTTAAAAAAGAATGCTGCTGTACAACAGAAATTAACACAACATTGTAAGCCAACTATACTTCAATAGAAAATAAAAATAAAAATAAAAATGGACAGTTCATGAGACTAAGACTGCTGAAATCAGATCCAAGGGAAAACAATTACAAACAAAAAAATGTGATGCTAGCCTATCATATTCATGGTGGTGGTTTAGTGGCTAAGTTGTGTCCTAGTCTTGCAACCCCATGGACTGTAGCCCACCAGGCTCCTCTATCCAAAGGATTTCCTAAGCAAGAATACTCAAGTGGGTTGCCATTTCCTTCTCCAAGTGATATTCCCAACCCTGGGATCAAACCTAGGTCTCCTGCATTGCAGGCAGATTCTTTAATGACTGAGCTACCAGGGAAGTTCACCTGTCATATTCATATAGAGGCCAAAAACACCAGCAAATTTTTATTATTTATTTGTATAGATACATGATAGAATTAGAATATATCACAATGATAGCATGAATATGAGAATGGATATAAATATTATTAAAATTCTTGCATTTTTCTGGAACAATAAATGACAACTGTTTATAAATAAGGGTTTTGAAAAGTTACTGATGTTTGTTCTACTCTTTAGGGTAAGCAGTAGATAAATGCTATTACAATCATAAACAAAAAACCAACAGATGGAAAAAACTGGTTAATAAAAAAATTGATTAAATTTTAATCAATATAAGAGAAGACATAAAAAGGGGAAAAAAGGGTGCCAACACAGCTATCACAAAAATTACAAATAGTTCCATGGTAAATTTGCAATCATGTATATCAATAAATATAGGTAAACTGACTAAGCATTGCAATTTAAAGCTACAAATAGAATATAAGGAAGCAAAATTATTTTTGTTCACTGATGACATGATCTTATGCATATATAACCCTTCAGGTTTCACAAAAATCTGTTACAATAAATGAATTGATCAAAGTTTCAGAATACAAAATCAATATACAAAGATCAGTTTAACTTCTATATATTCATAGAGAACAATCTAAATATGAAATTTAGGAATAAAATACATAGAAAGGAACTAGGGAAGTGAAAGTCTTATACATTAAAAGCTATAAATATTACTGAAAAGATTTTTAAAAGACACAAATGGAAAGCTGTCTTGTTTTCATGGATTAGAAGACTTATTGCTGCTAAAATGTCTATAATACCCAAATCAATCTATAGATCCATAGCAATTACTATAAGATTTTCAATAGCAGTTTTTAGAGAAAAAAAACAATGCTAACAATTTTATGGAACTACAAAGGAATATCCAAAAATGGTCTTGAGAAAGAAAAATAATGCTGGAAGTCTCAGAGTTTCTGATTTTGAAACACATTACAAAGCTATAATAATTAAACCATAATGACAGACTTGTAGACCAATAAATGGAATATACAGTCTAGAAATGAATCCACACATATAGACTTATTTTGACAAGCGTATCAAAAATACACAATGAGGAAAGTAAAGCCTCTTCAACAAATGGTGTTTTGAAAACTGGATATCCGCAAGCAAAAGAGTGAAATTGGGCGCTTATTGTACATTTTATATATCAATTCATCCACCGATGGACATTTAGTTTATTTCCACCTCTAAGTTATTGTGAATAATGCTGCATGGGAGTGCAATATCTCTTTGTGATCCAGATTTCTATTTTTTTGTCTCCCTTGACTGGACAGAGGGCTGTGGAACACCATCAGAGTGGGATAAAAATGAGTATTAAGGCCAATAAGCTGGAGGAGCTCTTCTAGTGTGTCTCTGCTCCAGACTGATGCCCAAAGTGTGGGTTTTGGGGAGCATCAGTGGTGCCTCTTCTGGCAGGGGAGGTGTCAGATGAAAATAGTGAGGGACCACTCTGCTTCTCTAACGTGAATTGCAGCTGGAGGGACCTGTTTCTCTCTAGCAGCATCCAGATTTCTGATTAGGGACCTCTGTGACTGGTGGGGGAGAGAAGGAGGAGGAGAGGGCAGACAGGAATATCAATGGGCATTGAAGAAACAGCTTTCCTGCCATCTGCTATGGGATTTCAGCAGGGAGCACATCCACAAAGTACCTCCAGGTGAAGGTCTTTCCACTAAGCCATGAGCATCTCCAGAATCTGAGGTTCTAGCTGAAACATCCCACTCTGATGCCAGTTCCTCATGCACACTCCAACACATCCCCAAGAGCCATCTCCTGCAGGAGAAACTAGAAACTTGAGCTTTAGTGCCACCTCCTGGAATAACGAAAGTGTTCTAAATGCGAGTCTCTTGAACTGTAAGAAACAATGTGTTCAGTTGTATCCAACTCTTTGCGACCCCATGGACTGTAGCCCACCAGGCTCCTCTGTCCATGGGATCATCCCAGGAAGAATACTGCAATGGGGTTGCTATTTTTCTGCTCTAGGGGATCTTCCTGAACCAGGGATAGAACCCGTGTCTCCTGCCATTTCTTTGCCACTGAGCCACCTGAGAGCAAAAGTGAACATAAATTCTTAATTAAGGAGGGTGTCAGGCTACATCAAGTGAGAAAACAGAAGCTCAAATCATCAAACAATATGAAAAATCAAAGAAATATGGTATCACTAAAACAAAACGATAATTCCCCAGAAACTGAACTCAAAGACATGGAATATTGTGATCTAACTCAGGGGGACCAAATCCTTGGCCATGGGTGTACCAGTACTGTTCCTGGCCTGTTAGGAACTCAGCCACACAGCAGGAAGTGAGTGGTTTTCTTCCAGAAAACTGGTCCCTGATGTTCAAAAGGTTGAGGATTGCTGACCTAACTGCTAAAGAATCAAAAATAGTTGTCATGAAGAAACTCAATGAGTTGCAAGAAAATCCAGAAAGACAATTCATTGAATTTAGGGAAAAAAATTATTGAACAGAAAGTTATTTACCCAAAATTAAAATTATTGAAAAGGACCAAACGGAAACAATCAAGCTGAAGAATTCAAGAATTACGATGAAGAATGCAATAGAAAGCACAGACAACAGGGCAGATCAATGCAAAAAGACCTTCTGTAAGTCTCACTGTATGAAACTGTCAAAAACAAATCATCTGAAATGCAGAAAAAAATTAAGTAACTTACAATGAAACCCCAATCAGGCTATAAACAGATGTCAGTAGAAAACTATCGACTGGGAGAGAGAGGAATGACTTATTCAAAGGGTTGAAATATAAGATTTGCCAGCCAATGTATTCAGCAGATTTATCCCTCAGATATGAATAAATAAAGGTTTTTCCAGACAAATAAAACCTGACCCAGTTCATCACCATTAGGCTGATCTTGTAAGAAATGCTAAAAGTTCTTCAAGCTTAAATAAAAAAGATGCTACTCAGGAACAACAACAACAACAAAAAATATGCCAAAGTAGACCACACTCTGGCAAAGGTAAAAAAAATAACAGAATCAGAAATCGTTATTCTTTATTCAAACGGTGTGTCAGCCACTTAACTGTAGTGTAAGGGTTAAAGAAAAAAGTATTTAAAATAGCTATAGCTACTATAGCTTGTTTATAAACTTACAGCATAAAAAGAAGTAAATAGTGACACTGCAATTGTAAAAGGAAAGGTAATTGGTGGAGTCGTTAGGAGTGGACAGAGATGTGTCGCTATCGGCATAAACTGGACTGTCAGGTTGGTGCGGTGTTTTATGTAAGCCTCAAGGTGAGCGCAGAGCAAGACTCGGGAGCGTGTTTACAGAACTTAGAGGAAGGGGAGCCTCATCACGTCCCCAGGTGCAGCCTTTGTCTCTCTGAAGACCCACGGATAACTTCCTTCCCTCCTTTCTTTCTTCAGCTCTGCAGATTTGTCTTTCACTTAAGTTTCTTTTTTATCTTCACCTCTTTTTGTCATAGTCAGTGCTTTCCTCAGATGTCTTATCATTCCTAATTATCTGCTTGTGATTAAAAATGAGTCATTACATCATTAGTATTATTGCTTTAATCAATCGCCATTACTGTCCTTGCCCATTCTTGAGTTTGTCAGAGCTGTCAGTTCCTCCAATTTGTCATTTTTTCTTGGTGACCTTTAGCTGCATTTTCCTCAACAGAATGTATACATTTTTATGTTAAAAAAAGAAATTTTGTCTAGTTTTCAATGTATATATTTCGTATATTTCAGTGTATATATATATGTGTATATATATATATTATTCTGTGTATATATTTTGTTAAACTCATCCTAAAGTATTTTATAATTGGAAATGTTTCCTTAATTTCATTTTTAGATTGGAATTGTTTTCTTAACTTCATTTTCAGGTTGTTCGTTGCTACAGTATAGAAATAAAAGTATTTCAATCACTTAAAATGAGGCATTACAAATGTTCATTTTAAGTGCACATGGTTGAAGCTTCCTAATTTGATACTTCACTCTGGAGTTATTTTTCTGTATTCTTTCATTGGATGACCTCAGATGTCACCATCTTAACATATTTTCTCTTGGGCTGTAAGGTTTTCAGAAGAGCATTCTTGTCGTACCTGGCTTGAAAAGTAGAATTGGATGTAGTATAAGGGAATGACATTTTAAAACTTAATTTCTGTGTTTTAGATATGATACTTCATGGGTCCCTGAGTCCTGAGAATTCTCATTTTCCCTTCCCAGAGAATGGTTCTCCAAGTGTTCATTTAGAGCAAAGAAGGGGCATTCTCAGTTTGAGAAGTACCAGGGGAAGAAACAGGTTTTTAAACAAACTTCTACTAGATCCACATTTACTTCTATTACCAATGTAATAAATGTGGCAAACCCTTGAACATTTCATGGTTCTCTAAGTTTTTTGACTGCTTCTACAGGCTCCTGATCCAAACTTTTGTATTTACTAAATCATTTATCAATTTTCCAGCTTTCAAATTTTGGTCCTTTTGTCTTCATTTTTTTGTGTGTGTCTTTGAGGTTTTTGCTTTTATAGAAACATCTTTGTCATCAAGAATATGAAAAGATATCCATAGAATGGTAGAAAAAATATACATATACAATATTTATATAGTATACAGAATATTTTAAAAACCTGTAACAATGCAACAACCCTACTAAAAATGCTTAAAGGAATGAATAGATAATTTTCCAGAGAAGATATAAAAATGCCTAACTATGCACATGAATAGGTGCTCAGCATTTACTCATTAGGGAAACGCTAATCAGAACCATGTTCTGTGCTTAGTTGCTCAGTCATGTCCACTCTTTGCAATCCCATGGACTGTAGCTGGCCAGGCACCTCTGTCCATGGGGATTCTCCCAGCAAGAGTACTGGAGTGGGTAACCTTGTCCTCTTCCAGGGGATTTTCCCAAGGGATCAAACTCAAGTTTCCACATTGCAGTCAGATTCTTTACCATCTAAATCACCAGGGAAGCCCAAGAATACTGGAATTGGTAGCCTATCCCTTCTCCAGGGGATCTTCCCAACCCAGGAATCGAAAGGGGGTCTCGTGCATTGCAGACGGATTCTTGCAGGGAAGCCCATTCGGAACCATATGAGGTACCAATCCACATCCACCAGAATAGCTATAATAATAATAAAAAAAAAAGAAGCATGTGTTGGCTAGCTTGAGACCCTCATACAGTGCCACTGGGGATGTAAAATGGTTCAGCCACAGTGGAAAAGTGTTTGGGTGTTCTTCAAAAAGTTAAATATGGAATTACCACGCAACCCAACAATTCCAAGTATAACCTCAAAAGAATCAAAAACAGGTACTCAGACATATGGCTTCCTAGGGGGCTAAATGGTAAAGAACCCACCTGCCAGTGCAGGAAACGTGGGTTTGATCCCTGGGTCAGGAAGATCCCCTGGAGGAAGAAATGGCAACTCACTCCAGTATTCTTGCCTGGAAAATCCCATGGAGAGAGAATCCTGGTAGGCTACAGTTCATGGAGTTGCAGAGAGCTGGACACGACTAAGCAAATGAACATAGCAAACTAGGACACACTCAAACATATACATATAAACCCATATTCACAGCAGCACTGTTCACAATAGCTAGAAGATGGAGACCATTCAAATGTCTATCAGAGTACAAACCGATAAACTAATTATGACATATATATGTGGTATAAGGGGAGAATTAATCAGTCATAAAAATAAACAAAAATTCTGATACATGCTCTGAAGTGGGTGAACCTCTAAAACATTATGCTACGTGAAAGAAACCAGACACAAATGATATTTTAATTCAATTTTTATTATTTATCTATAATAACTTTATTAATAGAAACAGAATGCAGATTAGTGTTTGCCAGGCGCGAATGATAGCAGAAGGACAAATGGGATGAGGTTGTTTAACCGGTTTGGGATTTTGTTTTGGAATGGTGGAAATGTTTTGGAACTTTGTGGAAGTAGCAGTTGTACAACACTGTGAATGTCCTAGGTGCCACAGAATTTGTTACTTAGAAATGATTAATCTTATTCTATGTGAATTTCGCCTTAATAAAAAACAAATAACCAACAATTGAGTGTACAAGTTGCCTCATATCTGCAAGCAGTCAGAACACTCCTCTGAACTGGGAATGAAAATAACAGATGGACCACAGTTTATTGGTGTGATTTAGTTATTGGTGCATATTTTCAAGCATCAATTTCTTTCTATTAGTAACTACATGATAGTTGCAACAGTATGACAACAACAATTAATCCTTTTAACCAGGAAAAGTGTAGTTTTGGAAATAAGGCAGTATAATTGTGTCATGAAAGTCTGTCACATTTTTTCAAATGCCTTTTTTGCATCATCGAGATGATCATGTGATTCTTTTCCTTCATTCCATTAATGTGTTGTACTATACTGATTGCTTTTGTATGTTAAACTCCATGATGGACTTTATAACTATATTTGCTACGAATTCTACAGGAAACAAACCAGTAAGGTATTTCTTTTAGTATCCATCCCTTCATTTATCCTGTTGTTTGCAAACAAAAATGGATAGTTTCTAATGAGGTGGATGGATGAATCTGGAGTCTATTATACAGAGTGAAGTAAGAAAGAGAAAGGCAAATACTATACATTAATGCACATATATGGAATTTAGAAAGATGGTACCAATGATCCTACATTCAGGGCAGCAAAAGAGACACAGACATATAGAACAGACTTTTGTACTCAGTGGGAGAAGGCGAGGGTGGGATGACTTGAGAGAATAGCACTGAAACATGTACATTATCGTATGTAAACTAGATGACCAGTGCAAGTTCGATGCATGAATCAGGGTGCCCAAAGCCGGTGCTCTGGGACATCCCACAGGGATAGGGTGGGGAGGAAGGTGGACGGAAGGTGAAGGATGAGGTGGGGGGGGCACTTACATACCTCTGGCTGATTCATGTCGGTGTATGGCAAAAACCATCACAATATTGTAATTATCCTCCAATTAAAATAAATAATATTTTTTAAAGTGTATACTTTGCCTTCCACATTCTGCACATCGTATGATGGTACCACCATATGCCATTATTTGAGGCAGAAATCTTTTTCAACAACAAAATATACCTGTGCCTTACTGGTACTGGTAAAAATAAAATGTAAAAAATATGTTCTTTGCATTATGGCTAAATGCTCTTTAAATTACCTCAAGGTCTCATAATACACTTATGAACTAGATATAGTTCTATTTTACTCATTTTATAGTTAGGGAAACTAAAGAACGTAGGTTTATTTTGGTACAGAGCTTGTAAGTGATAGAGACTTGGGAGCATCACCTTGTTCAACATTTTTTAGCTTTTTCACCACCATTACACATACTAATCCATTTTTCAGTACCCAGATATCTTTTAAATTTTCTGATTAATTCTAAGAATTTGTATGCAAAATTGTAATAGGGAAGAATACATCTGACTATGGGTTAGACCTGTTACGTTTACTTTAAACTTCATGTTCTGTTGCCTGTAGCCTGAAATATACAAGACAGTTTATTCTTAAGGCTCTGACCTTTAAGAGTCTATTCATATACGGGTAAAAATTTGCAGAACAAACAACAACATTTGTCTTGGTGGAGATTTACAGGAATATCCTCACCTGACTTAGGTGGGTAGCTGCAAGAATAAAACATTGCAATGCCAAAAAGTTTTCAACAATCAACCTCTCTCACCTTGCCTTTAAAAGTGCTTTGCTGAAACCTTCTGAGTAGTCCAGAGTTTTTTGGGTCAGCAGCCATCCTTCTCCTTGCATTACCCTGCAATAAACCTTTCCCTGATCCAAACTCCTCTGACGTTTTGCTTTGCTTGGCCTCATTGTGCATCAGGCATATGAAAATGGGTTTGAAAACAGAATCAATAGACACAAGCCTACATACTTGCACTCACAGGATTTATTTTCACTTTGTGAGACCGAAGTTTCAAGCCATCACAAAAGGGCAGAAAAGCAGATTTTTTCCTTCTTGAATCAGGCCAGTTAATGGTGAGTTTCTTGGTATTATCTTTTCTCCACGGTATGGCTTTTGACAATACTGCTTAGCCACAATTCTAAAAGAAACACAGGAAAATTGAAATGCTACACTCTAATTGTTAATAAAAGCTGTGTATTTTTACTATACTGCTACAGGTATTTTAATAAATTAGTATAATAAGGCAGTTTATATTGTCACAATCTATGTCTGTGCTCCACAGTTTTTAAACCCAAGTTTTGTTTGTTTGTTTCTTTGTTTTAATTTTTTCCTGAATCATTGGTGATAGCCACATTAAAAGGCAATGCTGCAAATGGGTGTATATATATGTCCCATTTACACATGTTTTACATGGGTCAAAGAAAATCATGTACATGGAAACAGAGAGGAAAAGGGCAATGCTTTTTGTGATGAAGGAAATAATTACTACTTTGTCTATTTTAATCTACAGAGGAAGAGAACTTTCAACAGTCCTCTGTGCATTGCTGGTAGGGTCCAACATACACATGTTCAAAACAAACTCCTTCTTCACCCCCTTCCACTTCAGCACTCCAAAACCAAACTGGCTGTCACCTGCTGTACAGTATGTCAGTAGTAAAATGTATCATTACCCATTGTGTCAGAATGCTTATGTCTTTTGTTGTTGCTGTTCAGACACTTTGCCACCTCATGGACTGCAGCATGCCAGGCTTCCCTGCCCTTCACTGTCTCCCGAAATGGTGCTCGCCTTTTTTATGGTCCAACTCTCACATCTGTACATGACCACCAAAGAAACCATAATGTTGACTATACGGACCTTTGTCGCCAAAGTGATGTTTTTGCTTTTTAATACACTGTGTAGGTTTGTCACAGCTTTCCTTCCAAGGAGCAAGCATTTTAAAAAAAAAATTAAGTTTTTGCAGTTCTCTTTTATTCTAACCCAAATCCATCCATCCAGTCAGCACTTCAACCAAGGCTATCCCTGTTAGGTCTCTAAAACTTGTTATTCTTTCCTTATCATCCAATCCTGGCCTTATCACACTTTTACTATGCATTCCATTTCATTCATTTCCAGTTCTGCCTGAAAATGACTGCATGTTCTCTTTATTTATCCCTGGGAAACTGGTAAAAAAAAAAAAAAGTGGACCATATCATGTGAAATCTCTACCTTACTATTTCAAAAATACTTCAATGATGTTTGCATTCATATATGAGAAAATGTAACCTTTCTATGATGGCATATCAGATACCTGTCTTGGCTCATGCAGATCTTCTCTTTCATAATCCATAAATCATAAAGTGAATTGTTTAGTATATTAAGAGCGCACATTTTGGAACCGAGAGCTCTGGGTTAACTATGAAGCCTCACTGTCTTCCTGCTCTAAAAGCAATGAACATCACTTAAGCGCTGTTTCTTATGCTCTACATCCAAACTGTCTGAACTCTGTTGGTTCACGTTCAAAATGTATTCCTAAGACCATCTTTACTCTCTCCCTGGTCTGAAGTGCAGGGGAGCTGTGACGGGTAATTATTTGTAAATATTCTTTGCTGATATGCTTAAAGAGGCCTATGTCCTCCATATTTAAAATTGCTGTCAAATCTTTTCTGAGACCGTTGTAAGTCCATATTAATCATAACTATCCAACCAACGTACTGCTGGCAGGGTCAAAAGGTAAGTCCTTAATATAACTATGTAGCAGGGAAATGAGACAAATTGCAAATAAAAGCATGAGATTGAAGTTATGACTTAAGAGCTGGGGGGAAAACCAAACAGAACAGGGAGACAGTGTGCTCAGTGTATCGCTCTAGGAGACAATGACTGAAGTTGTGGGGAGGTGAGGAGTGCAGGTGAAGGCCCCCAGCCTGATGATTAGACTACAATTGTAGGACACGAGAAGAAGACCGCCAAGGGCCGAAATGTTCACCGTAAGATGCGGACTTTTAATAAAAGTGATCAGAGAAGAGGTAGAGGAAGGGTGGCCTAGGCAGAAATAATACTACTTTATATTGAGGATGCGAGTTATAAATGTCTTATTTGGTAGCAGAAAAGGAGACAGAATCCACTGACTTTATTCTCCATCACAGTCAGACGTGGCAGGTAAGTCAATAGAAGACTCTTGATCTCATGCTTCAATGAGTTTTTAATTTTTTCCATTACTCCCAGTGATAAGTCTAACATGTGAAAAATACGATCTCTTTACACACTTGAGTTAGAAACTTGAACAATATATACAGAAGCCTTCATTATCCCATCCTATAGTAAAGACTTGTTCCTCTGCCTTGGAGGCTGAGTACCGTTAAGCATTTTCCTGGCATCTACTAGGTCCTCAGTAAACGTAAATTTCATTCCTAATCCCCAGTCTTAAATCAGAAAATATGTGGGAAAATTGTAGAGTTCTTAAGAGTTTCAACCCTGGAGTACGATTATCTTAATTTTGAACTCAAAAACTTTCCAACATTCTATCATGTGAGGGATAATTTACATTCTTCATGTCTGTTTCCTTATTTCTAAAACAAGGGGGCTTCCCAGGCGGCGCCAGTAGTAAGGAATCCACCTGCCGATGCAGGAGATGCAGGAGACGCTGTTTGATCCCTGCATCTTCTTCCCTGGAGAAGGAAATGGCAACCCACTCCAGTGTTCTTGCCTGGATAATCCAATGGACGGAAGAGCCTGGTGGGCTACAGTCCATGGGGTCACAAAGCGTCATACATGATTGAAGCGATTTAGCACACACACATGCAGTGTGAGTTAACATTAAATGTTTCTAGATTAGTACAAAATAAAATTAACATCAAATGCTTTGCTTTGGTCTTTGTTTTAACATATGACAATAACAAAATGATGAAATAGGAAAATAGTATCTTTCTTATACTGAGGTGCTGTTAAAAATATTTTAAAAAATATTTAATGAATTATATCATTTTGTCAAAAATTTGATTCTTTTACTTTACCTTTAACTGTAAGACTGGTTGCTGTTACTACTGTTGTCTTCTGATGGAGATCTGTATGAAAGAAACAGAATTATTTTTAAGGGTTAAGTGAAAGTGAAAGTAGTTCAGTTGTGTACGACTGTTTGCAAGTCCTTGGACTATACAGCTCATGAAATTCCCAGGCCAGAATATTGGAGTTGGTAGCATTGCCTCCTCCAGGGGATCTTTCCAACCCAGGTATGGAAACCAGGTCTCCCACATTGCAGGCAGATTCTTTACCAGCTGAGCCACCAGGGAAGCCCAAGAATACTGGAGTGGGTAGCCTATCCCTTCTCTAGAGGATCGTCCCTACCCAGAAATCAAATCAGGGTCTCCTGAATTGCAGGCAGATTTTTTACCAGCTGAGCTACCAGGGAAGCCCCTTTTAAGGGGTAGGAAACACTCTAATTTTAAAGTCAAGAAAATCAAACAGCTAGATTTGTATTGATTACTCAATTATTACGTACCAATATGTACCACTTTGCTTCCTATATCCCACTCAGGGATCATATACTCTAGCGTTTGGTTTTTTTCCCTAACGTTAGCCTAACTTTTAAATGTGTTAAGCTTTTCTAAAATTTCAAACTTAAAGTTTGTCTATTACTTTTCTCTATTTTGCCTACATGGAATACAGGATGAAATATTAATGTATCTATGATAATGCTTCTCCAAAGTTAAACAGATAATTTACATGTGAATTCTTATATTATCATAACTTCAATTATATTATTTCTATCCAATAACTATGTGAGTAGTTATCTCACTTCTGTCAATGAGGTCCTTAATGAGGCCTCTCTTTCGGTTATGTCTGGTTACACTTTGCAGTAATCACATAGCCTCCATTTTTCCTTTGGTTCCTATGCACACTCAGTTCTACTGAAGAAGAATGTCATGGGGTAAAGTTGCCTTCTAATGGCTGCAATTCTTTGGCCACAGATGATAAAATCAGGTTTGAAGACCTCATTTGGGATTATAAATTCTGACAGAACACTTGCTTAAATTAGATACACTTGCACAGCTATTTCCTTCTGTCTCTTAATGAAATGAACTAACAGGCACTGGTTCTCAGAGATTATTGGGAATTTTTACTTGAAAATGAATCTAGAAAGAGTTGAGAGAGGTACTGTGGGCCATGTGTAGGCAGAGCAGTTATTTTGGAGAGAATGGACATAGACAAGAAGAGATGATGTCAATCAGAAAGACTTTGGGTGATGGAGTTCACAACCATCTAGTTCCTCAGCACCCTTTTGTGTTTCAGCTATACATCATTTCTTGCCCTTACAGCCCTGAAACCATAGACCGATGCTCTAAAATTCAGGCTGTCATGAGCAGATATTGTTATTTATGATCAATGATACCTTACTCTACCATCTCTTCCAAAATTCCGGTTGAGTTCTTGCAACTATTCAGATTTTTCCAAGGTTTCTTAAGTAAGATCCCAGGAAGATATATGCCAGGTATCATTCAATTGAATGATTATGTAAATGTCCATGTGAATTATGCTAAATACTACCCTGAATTTACTGGTCCATAAGTAAAATTAAGTAACTTGGAAAGCAGAGATGTTGATAGCAATTTTATAATATTATTTTACCTCTGATAAACAAGGGAGAAACAAAAATGATTTCCTTTACAGTGAGGAAACGAGACCCACTTCACCCTTACCTCTGCATTCTCATCTTCCTAAAGAGTCACTAAGAAATTGCAGCTTTTGTTGGTGTTACAGTAAAGGAAAAAGCTGCGTGAAAGTGAAATAAGTCAGACAGAGACAAGTATGATCCCACTTACACGTGGAATGTAAAAATAAACAGCAAAAAAACACCCTCATAGATACAGAGATGAGACTGGTGGTTGTCAGATTAATAGGTAGGGGGGTTGGTGAGCAAACTAGGTAAAGAGGGCCAAAAGGTACAAACTTCCAGTTAAAAAATAAGTATGTCATGGGGATGTAATGTACAGCTTCTGATTACAGTCAATAATAATGAACTGTATTTTTGAAACTTGCTGAAACAGTAGATCTTTAAAGTCCTCATCAGGCTGCTGCTGCTGCTGCTATGTCGCTTCAGTCGTGTCCGAGTCTGTGCGACCCCATAGATGGCAGCCCACCAGGCTCCTGCGTCCCTGGGATTCTCCAGGCAAGAACACTGGAGTGGGTTGCCATTTCCTTCTCCAATGCATGAAAGTGAAAAATGAAAGGGAAGTCGCTCATCAGGAGAAAATCTAGTTTTTGTAACTATGTAACAAAGTTTAACTAGACTTACTGTGGTGATCATTCTGCAATATATACAAATATCAAAGCATTATGCTGTGCACAAGACTCTAATAAAACGTAAATTATACCTCATTTAAAAAAAAAAGACCTAAATAGATTCTAATCTATAGAAAAAAAAGGATATGCTGAGTAAATGCCTTAGTTCTAATTTTAGAGACACATGAGCGATACTATTCTCTGTAACATGGACCCTGTCCTACATGTGTGCTCCTTCACTGTAACCAGCTTATATATATATTTTCTCACCTGCTCCATCTCTATCCATCGTCACCTGCCCTATGTCCTATGCTTCCTTGTCTCTATTAATCTTGGCACAAGTGCATGTCAAAGCAAGACGATAGGATTGCTTGGGAAGTAGACAGACCTTCTAAAGCAACTACAGCCAACATAGCTTTCTATTCGGAAGGCACTGAGGTTTTACTGAGTAACCTCAGTTGTTCTTTGGTCTATATGGACATGAAGGATACTCACCTGCCTGAAATCTGAAAAAAAAGTCTGGTACATTTATAAACGTTTGGTAGATATCTAAACATTAACCCAATCCATCCAAGAGTCCCCACTCATAATATTCTGAATAATATTTGAACTTTCCCATAGAGCACCTTTAATATTAAATATAAAAAGAATGAGTTTACTTACTGTTCACTTACTGTATCCTCTTTATTCTGAAATATCTTCAATTTATTCTGCTTAAAAGCGATAATGGCACCCAAAATGAGGAAAGGTAGGAAAACATAAAAACTGATCATGAGGCCATTTTTTCGAGAAGCACCATGTTGTTTTGATATCAAGGAGTTTGCAGTCTTCCCTGAAAACATAAGAGTACTTTTTAACTCTTTCAAATATGATATTCAAAGCATTTTAGTAACTTGAATCACAAAAATTTAGGATTCAAATAACACAATCATGCAATGAATAGCCTTAAATTTGAAAATGTTTTCCAAAATTCCAGCAGCTCTTACTGGAGAGAGAATGGAAAAGAAATATTAGAGTTTGAGCAGTGTTGGTATAAAGAGCACCAAGAAGATCCCAATTTCTCCACAAATCCCCATAAATGCGGTAAAGAATCGGCCTGCAGTGGAGGAGACGCACTCTGAAAGGACTTAGCATGCACGGCACTCACTAGTACTTGTTGCCTGTGTTTTTATTATAATAGTCATCCTAATGAATGTGAAGTACTATCTCATTGGGGTTTTGATTTGCATTTTCCTAAGATATTTGAACATCGTTTCATGGGCTTCTTGGCCATTGATATATCTTCTATGGAAATGAGTTTATTTAAATCCCTTCCCATTTTTAATTGGGTTATTTGTCTTTTTATTATGGACTTGTAAGTGTACTTTATGTATTCTAGATACAAGTAACATATTTGATATATAATATTTACAAATAATTTCTTCTGTTCTGTAGTTTGTCCTTCACTTTCTTGGTTGTATCATTTACAGAACAAAAGTTCTTAATTTTGATGAAACTCAGTCTGCTGTTTCTTTCTTTACTTGTGCTTTGTTGTCTTTGGTAACACAGCCTATGCCAAGGTCACAAATATTTAATAAGTATGCTAAGTGTTTTATCACTTTAGTTCTACATTTAGATCTATGATCCAATTTCAGTTAATTTTTGTGAATGTTGTGATACAGTCATATAATTTCATTTCCATGTTGATATCTACTTGCCCCAACACAATTTTTTCGAAAGATCATCCTTTCTCCTTTGGATTGTTTGGTATCTTTGTCAAAAACCAATGACTATAAGCATGAAGCTTTGTTTAGCACTCTCTCTTCTATTTCATTGAACTAAATGTCTATCCTTATTCCTAGGACAGTACTACACTGCCTTGATTATTTTAGCATTATAAATCATTTTGGAATTATGTTTTCAGTTTCAAGTTTTCTTGAAAACTATGTTTTCAAGATTGTTTTTAGTATTCTGTGTTGCTTGAATTTCTGTAAGACTTTTAAGATCAGCTTCTCCACTTCTGCAAAAGAGACAGCTTAGATTTGTTAAAGATTGTGTTGAGTTTGCAGATCAATTTAGATACTATTCCTGTATTAACAATATTGAGTATTCCAATACATTAACAAGAGATGCCTTTACATTTATGCATATCAGTCTCTCAATAATAGTTTTAGCACTCAGTGTATATCTTACACTCCTTTTTGTAAAATTATGTTTAAACATTGTCTTATTTTTGGTGATGTCATAAAATGGAATTTTTGTCTGACAATTGTGCTTTATTGTAGTAAAAAATATCAACACATTAAATTTGTTAAAAATTTTGAGTGAACAGTCAGTGGTATTAAGGTACGAATATTCACATCTTTTTGCATCTATTATCACCATCAGACTCAAGAAGATTTTCCTACTCCCCGTGGGAAAATTAACAAGGTGGCGCCAGTCAGGCTCTCTTGCTCCACATTCTCATGTCCTCTCTCCCCGTTCTGTAAACAATGACTTTGCATGGTTATGTAACAGCTAAGATTATGTATAGCACTGCACATGTATGTCACTAGGTACTCACTTGGCCACGGGATACTTTGTGCAGTATGCCTATATGGGCCTCACCTGGAAAGGCTCTACTGCTGGACTGGGGCTACACTGGGGCAGCATATACTTATGTTGTGTGAGGTTATGTTATGGCTACATTCTGGTTTTGTTGAGAATTTTGCTGCTATGGTTGCTGCATCAGCCAAGAGAGAGGCTGTGTTACGGCCACCATGCCCACCAGCAGAGAATAAATGTGTCTGCAGTTCCTACGGCTCCTCGTGTCTTCATCCAGCCTCTTGGCTAAAGCCTTGCCTACCCCTGGGTTTCCCTTGTGGCTCAGCTGGTAAAGAATCTGCCTGTAATGCAGGAGACCTGGGTTCGATCCCTGGGTTGGGAAGATCCCCTGAGAAGGGAAAGGCTACCCACTCCAGTATTCTGGCCTAGAGAATTCCATGGACTGTATAGTCCATGGGCTCGCAAAGAGTTAGACATGACTAAGTGATTTTCACTTTCACTTTGCCTACCCTGGAGTTCAGCAAACAGTGTAGACAGTGTGAACAGGATCAGTAATACACTCCCAAACTGAAATTATCCTTTAAACATTAACTTGCCATTCCCCGCCCCTCCAGCCCCTGACAGCTACCTTTCTACTATGTGCCTATGAAATGAAGTCTACAGCTACCTCATAAAAGCAGAATCATCCAATACTTGTCCTATGTGACTATCTCATTTTAGTTAACATAAGGTTTTCAAGTTTTATCCATATTGTACCATGTGTCAGAATTTCATTTAACAGCTAAATAATTTTCCATGGTATATGGTATGTATATACATATATATATCACAGTATGTGTACCCTATTGATGGACATTCCAGTGTTTCCAGCTTTTGGCTATTTGTGAACAATTCTACTAAGAACTTCACTTCACTTCAGTCACTCATTTGTGTCTGACTCTTTGTGACCCCATGAAATGCAGCACGCCAGGCCTCTCTGTCCATCACCAACTCCCAGAGTCCACCCAAACCCATGTCCATCCAGTCGGTGATGCCATCCAACCATCTCATCCTCTGTCGTCCCCTTCTCCTCCTGCCCTCAATCTTTCCCAGCATCAGGGTCTTTTCCAATGAGTCAGCTCTTTGCATCAGGTGGCCAAAGTACTGGAGTCTCAGCTTCAACATCAGTCCTTCCAATGAACACCCAGGACTGATCTCCTATAGGATGGACTGGTTGGATCTCCTTGCAGTTCAAGGGACTCTCAAGAGTCTTCTCCAACACCACAGTTCAAAAGCATCAATTCTTCAGCGCTCAGCTTTCTTTATAGTCCAACTCTCGCATCCATACATGACCACTGGAAAAACCATAGCCTTGACTAGACAGACATTTGTTGACAAAGTAATGTCTCTGCTTTTCAATATGCTGTCTAGGTTGGTCATAACTTTTCTTCCACGGAGAAAGCGTCTTTTATAATTTCATGGCTGCAGCCACCATCTGCAGTGATTTTGGAGCCCAAAAAAATAAAGTCAGCCACTGTTTCCCCATCCATTTCCCATGAAGTGACGGGACCAGATGCCATGATCTTACTTTTCTGAATGTTGAGTTTAAGCCAACATTTCCACTCTCCTCTTTCACTTTCATCAAGAGGCTCTTTAGTTCTTCAATTTCTGCCATAAGGGTGGTGTCATCTGCATATCTGAAGTTACTGATATTTCTCCTGGCGATCTTGATTCCAGCTTGTGCTTCATCCAGTCCAGAGTTTCTCACGATGTACTCTGCATATAAGTTAAATAAGCAGGGTGATAATATACAGCCTTGACATACTCCTTTTCCTATTTGGAACCAGTCTGTTGTTCCATGTCCAGTTCTAACTGTTGCTTCCTGACCTGCAGACAGGTTTCTCAAGAGATAGGTCAGATGGTCTGGTATTCCCATCTCTTTCAGAATTTTCCACAGTTTATTGTGATCCACACAGGCTTTGGCATAGTCAATAAAGCAGAAATAGATGTTTTTCTGGAACTCTCTTGCTTTTCCGATGATCCAGCGGATGTTGGCAATTTGATCTCTGGTTCCTCTACCTTCTCTAAAACCAGCTTGAACATCTGGAAGTTCATGGTTCACATATTGCTGAAGCTTGGCTTGGAGAATTTTAAGCATTACTTTACTAGCATGTGAGATGAGTGCAATTGTGTGGTAGTTTGAGCATTCTTTGGCATTGCCTTTCTTTGGGATTGGAATGAAAACTGACCTTTTCCAGTTCTGTGGCCACTGCAGTCTTTTCCAAATTTACTGGCATATTGAGTGCAGCACTTTCACAGCATCATCTTTAAAGATTTGAAATAGCTCAACTGGAATTCCATCACCTCCAATAGCTTTGTTTGTAGTGACGCTTCCTAAGGCCTACTTGACTTCATATTCCAGGATGTCTGGTTCTAGGTGAGTGATCATACCATCGTGATTATCTGGGTCGTGAAGATCTTTTTTGTACAGTTCATATGTGTATTCTTGCCACCTCTTCTTAATATCTTTTGTTTCTGTTAGGTCCCTACCATTTCTGTCCTTTATTGAGCCCATGTTTGCATGAAATGTTCCCTTGGTATCTGTAAATTTCTTAAAGAGATCTCTAGTCTTTCCCATTCTATTGTTCTCCTGTATTTCTTTGCATTGATCACTGAGGAAGGTTTACTTATCTCTCCTCGCTATTCTTTGGAACTCTGCATTCAGATGGGTATATCTTTCCTTTTCTCCTTTGCTTTTCGTTTCCCTTCTTTTCACAGCTATTTGTAAGGCCTCCTCAGACAACCATTTTGGTTTTTTGCATTTCCTTTTCTTTTTCAACATGGGTGTACAAATATTTGAGTCTGTGCTTCCAATGCTTTGGGGTATATACCTAGATGTAGAATTTCGGGATATTACGGGTATTCTATTTTTTTTGAGGAACCATCATACAGTTATCCAAATGGGCTGCAGCACTTTTACATTTCCACCAGCAATGCATAGGATTTCCGTTTCTTCACATTCTCATCAGCACTTGATATTTTCTGAATTTTTTCAATAATTCCAATCCTAAGAAAGCACAATGCTAAAGAATGTTCAAACTACTGTACAATTGTGCTCATTTCACATGCTAGCAAGGTTATGCTCAAAATCCCTCAGGCTAGGCTTCAGCAATATGTGAACTGGTAACTTCCAGATGTACAAGCCACAAGGTAAAAATGCTAGTCTTCCACATCCAATGTGTATGCATAGTAGATGGCACAAAACATTTTTTAAATTTATTTTGGGAACATTACGGGACAACTGTAGCATATTTGGTTTTTTTCTAAATTTCACAATGTACAACTCTAAGGAGACTGCAATTCCATTAACGTCTTTCCATCATTTTTGCTTCTAGTTTTATACATTTTATTTATGTATTGTAAACCTAGACAATACATCATTGCATTTAAATAGCCAATTGAATGCTGAAGAGTTTTAATGTAAATTTACATTTACTCCCACCTCTTTTCTGGTTTCGAGGCCTCTCAGTTGCTCCAGCACATTCAGATTTCCATGCCGTCATTTCCTTTCACCCTGCAGAGCTGTCTCTCGTGTTTCTTTCCGCGTGCACTTTGTAGTGACCAATTGTCTCAGCTTTTGTCTTTAAAATGTTTTTATAATGTCTTAATATGTGAATGGTATTTTCACTTAGATGTAGAATTTTCTTCCAGCAGTTCAAAAATGTAACCCCTTGTATCCTGGCTTCCATTTTGTGATGAACATTTGCTCGTCATTCTTATTATTCATGCCAATAATATAATGCTCCTTTCATTCCTGGCCTGAGTGTCAGACTTACTTTATGTTATTGATTTTCCATAGTTTCACTATGGTTTACCAAGATGTATTCTTCAGTTTATTCTTTTCGGTTGGCTGAGATCTTGAATTGTTAAGTTGTAGTTTTGGAAATTTTGGAAAAACTTACTATTTTTTAATACTCATTTTTATTAAATAGATTTGACTTAAAACATTTACACATAGTAACACTTCTCTGTGCTATACAGTTCTACGCATATTGAAAAATGCACATTTTCTGTTCCCATCACCATAGTCATGATACACAACACATCCATCACCTCAACACCTCCCTGCGGCTGCCCTTTGTGTTTATCTCCCACTGCCAATTTCTTGCATCCAGTGAGCTGTTCTCTGTCACTACTGACTGCCATTTCCAGAAGGTCCTGTACAGCATACATGCATTTGAAATTTATACCTGTTGTCACATATTTGAATAGTTCATTCTTTTTTACTGCTAAGTAGAGTTCTATTGAAATGTGTACTATAGTTTTCTTATCCATTCACCCATTGAAAGATAATCTGGGTTTTTCTAGATTTTGGCAATTATGAATAAAACTGCTACATTATATACACATAGGTTTTTGTCTACACGTAAGTTCTCATTATAATACCTATAAGCCAGATTGCTGAATCATTTACTAGCCATATTTTTAAATGAGTGTATTTTTAACTTTTCAAGAAACAACTAAATCATTTTCCAAAGTGGTTTTACCATTTTCCTTCCCTCATTCATCTGTGAGTTACTCTGCACAGATGATCCATACTTCACAAGCACTTGGTATTTTCATTTTTGGTGTTTTTGCTTGATTTCCTTTTGCTAGCTTTAGATGTGTAGTGATATACCATTGTTATTTTTAGTTAGCTTATGTTAACTTACATAACTTTATTTTCTTGGGCTCCAAAATCACTGCAGAAGGTGACTGCAGCCACAAAATTAAAAGACGCTTGCTTCTTGAAAGAAAAGCTATGACATTACTTTGCTGACAAAGGTCCATCTAGTCAAAGCTATGATTTTTCCAGTAGTCACGTATGGACGTGAGAGTTGGGCCATAAAGGAAGCTGAACACTGAAGAATTGATGCTTTTGAACTGTGGTGTTGGAGAAGATTCTTGAGAGTCCCTTGGACTGCAAGGAGATCAAACCAGTCAGTCCTAAAGGAAATCAGTCCTGAGTATTCCCTGGAATACTGCTGCTGAAAACTCTTGCTGAAGTTGAAGTTCCAATACTTTGGCCACCTGATGCGAAGAGCTGACTCATTAGAAAAGACCCTCATGCTGGGAAAGATTGAGAGCAGGAGGAGAAGGGAACAACAGAGGAAGAGATGGTTGGATGGCATCACTGACTTGATGGAGATGAGTTTGAGCAAGCTCTGAGAGTTGGTGATGGACAGGAGGCCTGGCTTGCTGTAGTCCATGGAGTCACAGAGAGTTGGTCATGACTGAGCAACTGAACTGATGTTGAATCATAGACTCATCATACATGCTCAGTAACTTCAGTCCTGTCTGACTCTTTGAACCCCATGGGCTGTGGCCCACCAGGCTCCTCAGTCCATGGGATTCACCAGGCAAGAATACTGGAGTGGGCTGCCATTTTCTTCTCCAGAGCATCTTCCTGACTCAGGGATCGAATCAGAGTCTACTGAGTCTCTTGCGTTGGTAGGTAGGTTCTTTACCCCTGAGCCACTGGTGAAGCCATAGACTCATAAAGAGTTGCAAAAATATTTAGAGGGAATCTTGTGTTTCCTCTCCTAAACTTTCAGACACTGTTAATGCATTTCAGTACTACAGGAAAATATCAAACCCAGGAAATGAACATTGATGAAATACACAGACCTTATTCACATTTCACCAGTATACATGTACTTATTTGGGTATACATGTGTGTATGCATTTACATGTATGTATATCTAGTTCTATGCAATTTTATGACATGTCAAATTTGTACAACCACCATCACAATCAAGATAGAGAGCTGTAGCATGTCCCCTAATACTGTTACTCCTTTATATAGCTATACTTATTCTCTCTTTCCCCCTTCCTAAATTCTTGGCAACCACTAAACTTTATCTCGCCATCTTTCTAGTTATGTCATTTCATGAATGTTATATAAATAGAGTCATGTAGTTTATGTTTCAAGATTGTCTTTTTCGCTCATATAATTCCCATATAGTTCATACAAGTCATGTCATCTATGAACACTTCACTCCTTTGTATTGATGACTAGTATTCTTTGTATGTCTGTCATATTTTGTTTACTTATTCATCCATTGAATGACAATGTATGTGCGCCAGTTTTTAGTAATTCTGAATAGTTGTGCAATGAAGATTTGTGTGGAAGATTCTGCATGAAAATAAATGTTTAATTTTGAGAGAAGCATGGGCTAGAGTAAAACTGGTGTGTTTATGCCTTTCCATTTATCATTCCTACATCATCTAGCTCCTTTCAGTCAACTTTGCATGCACATTTGTCCACTTTTGAATCATATCAAATAAATGTTCATGCTCAAATATATAAAAGGTGAAAAGATACTGTCCTAGATCTTCTTTACAATACAGAAGATTCTAGAGATTTGTGACAAAGTATTACATGCTGAAGTAAGATTAACTGGATGAGAATATCATATTTCTTTTTTGTTATTGGAAATATTTTATTCATTCACTGATTCTTCATTTGGAGAAAAATTATGATACCATTGTCTCAATGGTTTGCAATATGAGATTTCATTTGTATGATCAATTTCAACATCACCATCACAAAGTTTAAACTTCCCTGAAAAAGTAAACCTTTTACTTGGGCAAAAAATCAGAAAACTGAGATTTGCCTGTGGAAAAAATAAAGAGTCCAGAAATAAACTCTCACACATGCAGTCTAATGATTTTCAGTGAGAATGCTGTGACCACTCAAGGGAAGGAAAAAAGGACTTTTCAACAAATTATATTGGGATAACTGGATATCAACAAGCAAAAGAACAAAGATGGACCCTTACTTACACATTATAAAAATTACCTCCAAATGAATCAAGGATTTGCACATCAAGAGGTAAAACCATAACATTCTCAGAAGAAAACAAGGGGGCAGCATTCATAACATTGGATTTTGGAATAGTTTCTTGAATATGACACTGACAGCACAGGCAACAGAAGAAAAACTAGGTAAATTAGAATTTATCATAATTAAAGATTGTTGTGCATCAAAGGACAATATCAATAAAGCAAAAAGCTAACCACAAAATAAGAAAATGTTGACAAATCATGTATCTGATGAAGAATTAATATGTAGAATATGTAAAATACTCCTACAACTCAACTACAAAGAAACATATAGCTCAATTAAAAGGTGGGAAGATTTAAAAAGGCATTTCTTGAATAAAGATACATAGATGGCCAATAAACACATGATTAGTGATGTTGTGCAACATCACTAATTATTAGGCTATTGCAGGGAAAAACTCCAACTAGATATTAATTCATACCTATTGTTCATTTTCTAAGTCCTATCTGAACTTTTTGACCCCATGGACACCAGGCTCCCCATGGAGGCCAGACCCCTTGCAAGCCAGGCTCCTCTGTCTTACAGTATCTCTTGAAGTTCACTCAAATTCATGTCCATTGAATCAGTGATGCTGTCAAAGATCTCATATTCTGTCATTCCCTTTTCACTTGCCTTCAATCTTTCCCAGCATCAGGGTGTTTTCCAATGAGTTGGCTCCTCTCATACCTGACCCAAGTTTTGGAGCTTCAGCTTCAACATCAGCCCTTCCAATGAATATTCAGGGCTGATCCTGTAGGACTGACTGGTTTGATCTTGCAGTCCAAGGGGCTCTCAAAAGTCTTCTCCAGCATCACAGTTCAAAAGCATCAATTTTTCAGCACTCAGCCTTCTCTATGCACCAACTCTCACATACTTACATGACTATTGGAAAAACCACAGCTTTGACTATACAGACCTTTGTCAGCAAAGTGATGTCTCTGCTTTCTAATATGCTATCCAGGTTTGTCATGGCTTTCCTTCCAAGGAGCAAGTGCCTTTGAATTTCATGGCTGAAGTCACCATCCACAGTGATTTTGGAGCCCAAGAAAATAAAATCTGTCACTGCTTCCACTTTTCCCCCTTCTTTTTGCCATGAAGGGATGGAACTGGATGCCATGATCTTAGCATTGGTCTTCTCCAGTGGCACAGATGGTAAAGAATCTGCCTTCATTGCAAGAGACCCAGGTTTAATTCCTGGATAAGGAAGATCCCTTGGAGAAGGGAATGGCTACCCACTCCAGTATTCTTGCCTGGAGAATTCCATGGACAAAGGAGCCTGGCAGGTTACAGTCCATTGGGTCGCAAAGAGTCTGATAAGACTGAGCGAATACCACTTTCACTTTCAATAGTTAACTTGAAAGAGGTAAACTCTGTTGTGATCTAACACATCACAATAGTTAAGATCTTTGGAATGGAAGGCTATTTAATAAAACAATCACCTATCTAGAACTATATCTATCTAGAACACTACTGTATAAATAGAAATGTTTGGGGAACTATGGTTAAAATTAAGGGAGACTTATTAATATGTTCATGCGTACATTTGAATTAAAAGCACTTACAAAATTTCGATTGACAATATGATTTAGAGCTGTGCTGTCAAATATAGTAGTGACTTGCCACACGTGACTATTTAAATTTAAATGAAATAAAATGGAAACTTTGGTTCTTTAGTTGAACTATCCACATGTCAGGTGCTACTATCCACATGTCTGTACCATACAGACCATGGAGATGTATTTCTCTAAGTGCAGAAGGCTTTGTTGGAGTATGGTGATTTAGGTACGAACCTTTTAAAATCCAGTATCCATTATCGATACTTCCTCCTGGCGATGAATCTAATAGTTCACAATGTGGAGGAGCATATCCAACATCACAGTGGCAGTGTTCAAGAGTATTGCAAACCTAAAACCAGAACCAAATTTAAAAAGTGCATTTTATGTACAAGATAGAAATTAAACACATTATTTGTTATATTTAATCAATGCAAATTACTAAAGCACTGTAATTTAGTATAAGTAGTTTTTATATTAATGTGGGAGCAATTTTAATAATAAAAATTAATATAATAATGTTCGCACAATACCTTTTCAAATGTCATAGAGATTTTCTCTTATTTATCTCCTTTTTAAAAAAAAAAAACCAACAACGTATATATTCTGATGGGCTTCTCAGGTGACACTAGTAGTAAAGAAACTGCCTGCCAACACAGGAGACATAAGAGATGCGGGTTCCAGTTCCGGATCGGGAAGATCCTCTGGAGGAGTGCATGGCAACCCACTCTAGTATTCTTGCCTGGAGAATCCCATGGACAGGGGAGCCTGGAGAGCTATAGTCCAAAGGGTCACAAAGAGTCGGACATGACTGAAGTGACTTAGTATGCATGAGTGCATATAATATTCTGATACAACTGAAATGTCTTATTCTAGATAGGTGTATGAATTATGAAGCTGCTGCTGCTGCTGCTAAGTCGCTTCAGTCGTGTCCGACTCTGTGCGACCCCATAAACGGCAGCCCACCAGGCTCCCCCGTCCGTGGGATTCTCCAGGCAAGAACACTGGAGTGGGTTGCCATCTCCTTCTCCAATGCATGAAAGTGAAAAGTGAAAGTGAAGTCGCTCAGTCGTGTCCGACTCTTAGCGACCCCGTGGACTGCAGCCCACCAGGCTCCTCCATCCATGGCATTTCCCAGGCAAGAGTACTGGAGTGGGGTGCCATTGCCTTCTCCAAATTATGAAGCTAGAAATTACAAAAGAGTAGAATATTAAACACACTATGAATTGTGCTAATTAAAAAAAAAAATTAGCTGTGATAAGACCCAAATTTTAACCCCCTCCAAAAAAAATGGGGAAACACTAAAGAGACAAGTTTTCTTAATGAGACATAGATAGCAAAATGTGGCTAGAAATGGGAAAACTAGAAAATATCTATAAATGTGATCTGGTGGGTAAATTGAAAGAAGAGCCAGAAACAGAATGGAGAATCTAGCAACAGGTTTGTGAAAATCAAGAAATTGATTAAATAGAAGAGGAAAGAAACAGAAAAGAAACTGTAAATATTAGGACATGTAAGTGATTTGGGAGAAAAAGACACAGAGAAGCCACTTATTTCCTGTATTTCTCTATAAAATATGTAGCATCACTACAGCAGGAGATACTAGCCACAAACTTAGAACCAGATGCATGGTTGGAAAAACTTACAAAGTTTAAAATATTCCCGTAACCTTGTAGGTAATTTCACAATGGATGGACAAATAGAAATGCAAGTAGAAAATACGACCATACATGCTTAAAAGCTGTATAATTAATTGTTAACTAAAAGCAAGTTAACAATGTATTTAGCAGGTTTGGAGAGATTAAAAAGACAGAGAAAGTAGTCTGGTCAGAATATGAGGAAATATATATTTTTATACATGATAGGTGGGAGCAAAAATTGATACACTATTTCTTCAAGACAGTAAAATATTAATGAAAATTTAAATGGTGCATATATTTGTCTCATGAGCCTTAACTGCTAGAAATTTTTAAAAAATCAGATAAATGCGCAAAGATAAATGTACAACAGCCTCCATTGTACCACTATTTACAGTTCTGTTGTTGCTCAGTCACTCAGTCATGTCTGACTCTGCATATAAGTTAAGTAAGCAGGGTGACAATATACAGTCTTGATGTACTCCTTTCCCAATTTTGTACCAGTCCATTATTCCATGTCCAGTTCTAACTGTTGCTTGTTGA
Source organism: Okapia johnstoni (assembly GCA_024291935.2). Classification (NCBI taxonomy): domain Eukaryota; kingdom Metazoa; phylum Chordata; class Mammalia; order Artiodactyla; family Giraffidae; genus Okapia; species Okapia johnstoni. Next base: position 30,088,886 of record CM044327.1, on the reverse strand, counting down.
CTTGCATACAAGTTTCTCAGGAGGCAGGTAAGGTGGTCTGGTATTCCCACCTCTTTAAGAACACTGTCAAAGGCTTTAGCATTGTCAACGAAGCAGAAGTAGATGCTTTTCTGGAATTCCTTGCTCATTCTCTGATCCAGTGGGGGTTGGCAATTTGATATCTGGTTTCTCTGCATTTTCTAAATCCAGCTTAAATACCTGGAAGTTCTCAGTTCACGTAAGTAAGAATTTAACATTATCCGAAAGTCTATCAACAGAAAACTTCTCAAATACAGTATGGAAGAGACAAGCAGGGGAACACATTGAAGCTGTTCCCAGATGCAGATCAGAATGGACAGGAAGCTCCGCTCCCATACACTATTAGATTAAAAGTAATATGTGTAATGTAAATACATTATGTGAGTGTCTGAATATTTATCAGTACACATACACTCAATTATAAGCAATATTTATAGTATGTATAATTATATATGTGTAATCCCTAATTATCCCTTCATGGATCACAGCCTTGTTGTGGTGAAAGGGTTTCCATAACTCAATGAAGCTATGAGCCATGTTGTGCAGGGGCCACCCAAGATGGGTGGGTCACAGTGAAGAGTTCTGACAAATTGTGCTCCAGTGGAGGAGGAAATGGCAACCCACTCTAGTATTCTTGCCAGAGGACCTCATGAACAGTACAAAAAGGTTTAAAGATATGATACTGGAAAGTGAGCCCCCCAGGTCGGAAGGTGTCAATATGCTACTGCAGAAGAGTGGAAGGCAATTACTAATCGCTCCAGAAAGAATGAAGTGGCTAGGCCAACGCAGAAATGCAGTCAGTAGTGGATGTGTCTGGTGGTGGAAGTCAAGTCCAGTGCTGTAAAGAACTATACTGCGGAGAGTCTGGAATGTTAGTTCCATGACATGGACATGATCAAGCGTGAGATGGCAAGAGTGAAAAATCAACGTCTTACGAATCAGTGAACTAAAACGGACAAGAATAGGCAAATTTGATTCAGATGGCCATGGTATTTATCACTGTGGGCAAGAATCCCTTAGAAGAAATGGAGCGGCCCTCAGAGTCAACAAAGGGGACCAAAATGCAGTACTTGGGTGCAATCTCAAAAACAACAGAATGATCTCAGTTCACTTCCAAAGCAAACCATTCAACATCACAGTAATCCAAGTCTATGCCCCAACCACTGATGCTGAAGAAGCTGAAGTAGGCCAGTTCCATGAAGACCTTCTAGAACTAATAAAAAAAAAAGTCCTTTTCATCACAGGAGGCGAAGTGGTTGTCTATGGAAGCTTTACAAACAGCTGAGGAAAGAAGAGAAGTGAAGGGCAAGGGAAATGAGAATGATATACTCAACTGAATGCAGAGAATAGCACGTGAGCTAAGAAGGCCTTAGAATGAGAAGGACTAGAGACCTCTTCAAGAAAAGTGGAGATATCAAGGGAACATTTCAATGAAGGATGGGCACGATAAAGGACAGAAGTGTTAAGGACCTAACAGAAGCAGAAGAGATTAAGAGGAAGTTACAAGAATATACAAAAGACTATGAAATAGAGGTCTTAATGACCCAGATAACCACCATGGTGTGGTCATTCACCCAGAGCTGAACAATCTAGAGTGTGAAGTCAGATGGGCCTTACAAAGCATTACCATGAACAAAGCTAGTGGAGGTGATAGAATTCTACCTGGAAACTATTTCAAATCCTAAAAGATGCTGCTGCTAAAGTGCTGCACTCAATATACCAGCAAAATTGGAAAACTCAGCAGTGGCCACAGGACTGGAAAAGGTCACTTTTCCTTCCAATCCCAAAGAATGGCAATGGCAAAGAACGTTCAGACTACCAAACAACTGTGCTCATTTCAAATGCTAATAATTCGTGCATGTGTACTCAGCCATGTCTGACTCTTTGTGACCACACAGACTGAAGCCTGCCAGGCTCCCCTGTCCAAGAAAGTTTCCAGGCAAGAATACTAGAGTGGGTTGCCATTTCCTTCTCCAGGAAATCTTCCCAATCCAGAAAATTGAACCCTCAACTCTTACATCTCCAGCATTGCAAGCAGATTCTTAACCAACTGTGCCACGTGGGAAGCCCACATGCTATTAAGGTTATGCTCAAAATCCTTCAAACTAGGCTTCAGCAGCACATGAACGGAGAACTTCCAGATGTACAAGCTGGGTTTTGAAGAGGCAGAGGAACCAGCGATAAAATTGCAACCATTCATTGGATCATGGAGAAAGCAAGGGAGCTCCAGAAAAACATCTACTACTGCTTCATTAACTATGATAAAGCCTTTGTGTGGATCACAACAAACTGAAAAATTCTAAAGGAGATCAGAATACCAGACCACCTTAACTGTCCCCTGAGAAACCCGTATGCAGGCAAGAAGTAACAGTTAGAAGTGGACATGCAACAACTGAATGGTTCCAAATTGGGGAAGATGTAAGACAAAGCTCTATATTGTCACTCTGTTTAGCTAACTTATATGCAGAATTATTGTTCTACAGTCGCTCAAACATCTCTGACTTGCAATCCTACGGACTGCAGCATGCCAAACTTCCCTGTCCATCACCAACTCCCAGAGTTTGCTCAAACTCATGTCCATTCAGTCAGTGATGCCATCCAACCATCTCACCCTCTGTCTCCCCCTTCTCTTCCTACCCTCAGTCTTTGCCAGCATCAGGGTCTTTTCTAATGAGACAGCTCTTCACATCAAGTGGCCAAAGTATTGGAGCTTCAGCTTCAGCATCAGCCCTTCCAATGTATATTCAGGGTTGATTTCCTTTAAGGTTGACTAGTTTGCTCTCCTTGCTGTCCAAGGGACTCTCAAGAGTCTTCTATAGCACAATTCAAAAGCATCAGTTCTTCTGCGCTCAGCTTTCTTTATGGTCCAACTCTCACATCCATACATGACTACTGGATAAACCAAAGTTTTGACTATATGGACATTTGTTGGCAAAGTAATGTCTCTGATTTTTAATATGCTGTCGAGGTTTGTCATAGCTTTTCTTCCAAGGGGCAAGCTACTTTAATTTCATGGTTGCAGTCCCTGTTCACAGTGATTTTGGAGCCCAAGGGGAAAAAAAAATAGTCTGTCCCTATTTCTGTTTTTTTCCCCATCTATTTGCTATGAATGGATGGGACCAGATGTCATGATCTTAGGTTTTTTTTGTTTTTAATGTTGAATTTTAAGCCAGCTTTTTCACTCTCCTCTTTCACCTTCATCAAGAGGCTCTTTAGCTTCTCTTTGCTTTCTGCCATTAGGGAAGTGTCATCCGCATATCTTACATTATGTATATTTCTCCTGGCAATGTTGATTCCACCTTGTGCTTCATTTAGTCCAGCATTTTGCATGAGGTACTCTGTATAGAAACTGAATAAGCAGGGTGACAATACACAGCCCTGAAGCACTTCTTTCCTAATTTTGAATCCGTCTATTGTTCCATGTCTAGTACAAACTGCTGCTTCTTGACCTACACACAGGTTTCTCAAGGAGTCAGGTAAGGTGGTCTGTTGTTCCCATCTCTTGAAGAAATTGCCAGTTTGTGATCTACACCATCAAAGGCTTTAGCATAGTCAATAAAGCAGAAGTAGATGTTTTTCTGGAATTCTCTTGCTTTTTCTATAATCCAGAGGAAGTTGGCAATTTGATCTCTGGTTCCTCTGTCTTTTCTAAACCCAACTTGAACATCTGGAAGTTCTTGGTTCACATACTATTGAAGCCTAGTTGAAGGATTTTGAGCACCTTGATAGCATGTGAAATGAGCACAATGTAAGGTAGTTTGAGCATTCTTTGGAATTGCCCTTCTTTGGGATTGGAATGAAAACGCCTTTTCCAGTCCTGTGGCCACTGCTGAGTTTTCCAAATTTGCTGGCATATTGAATGCAGCAATTTAACAGCATCATCTTTCAGGATCTGAAATAGCTCAGCTGGAATTCCATCACCTCCACTAGCTTTGTTCATAGTTACACTTCCCAAGGCCTACTTGACTTCACACTCCAGGATGTCTGGATCTAGTTGAGTGACCACACCATTGTAGTTATCCAAGTCATTCAGATCTTTTTTGTACAGTTCTTCTGTGCATTCTTGCCACTTCTTTTTAATCTCTTCTGCTTCTGCTAGGTCCTTACTGTTTCTGTCCTTTTTGTGTCCATCTTTACATGAAATGTTCCCTTTGAAGAGATCTCTAGTGTTTCCCATTCTATTGTTTTCCTCTATTTCTTTGCATTGTTCACTTAAGAAGGCTTTCTTATCGCTCCTTGATATTCTTCGGAACTCTGTATACAGATCAGTGTATGTTTCCCTTTCTCATCTGCCTTTGGCTTCTCTTCTTTTCTCAGTTATTTGTAAGGCCTCTTCAAACAGTCATTTTGCCTTGTTGCATTTCTTTTTCTTGGGGATGTGCCAGGTGGGATGAATCACAAGCTGGAATCAAGATCATGGGCAGAAATATCAACAACCTCAGATATGCCAATGATACCACTCTAATGGCAGAAAGTAAGAGGAACTAAAAAAAGAAAATCTCTTGATGAGGGTGAAAGAGGAGAGTAAAAAAGCTGGCTTGAAACCCCAAATTCAAAAAGTAAGATCATGGCATCTGCTCCCATCACTCCATGGCAAAAAGAAGGGGGAAAAGTGGAAGCAGTGACAGATTTTATTTTCTTGGGCTCCAAAATCACTGTGGATGGTGACTTCAGCCATGAAATTCAAAGGCACTGGCTCCTTGGAAGGAAAGCCAGGAAAAACCTGGATAGCATATTAGAAAGCAGAGACATCACTTTGCTGACAAAGGTCTGTATAGTCAAAGCTGTGGTTTTTCCAATAGTCATGTAATGATGTGAGAGTTGGTGCATAGAGAAGGCTGAGTGCTGAAAAATTGATGCTTTTGAACTGTGATGCTGGAGAAGACTTTTGAGAGCCCCTTGGACTGCAAGATCAAACCAGTCAGTCCTACAGGATCAGCCCTGAATATTCATTGGAAGGAGTGATGTTGAAGCTGAAGCTCCAATACTTTGGTCACCTGATGCCAAGAGCCAACTCACTGGAAAACACCCTGATGTTGGGAAAGACTGAATGCAAGTGAGAAGGCAAAGACAGAGTATGAGATGGCTAGATAGCATCATTGATTCAGTGGACACGAATCTGAAAAAATTTCATGAGACAGTGAAGGACAGAGGAGGCTGGTGTGCTACAGTACATGGGATCTCAAAGTTCAGACAGGACTTATCAAATAAACAACAACAACAGCTCTTAATTTAAAATTTCATAACCTTAATCTACCGTTACAATAATAGATTGTTTCATACTGAATTAGTACAAAGTTCAAAGCAAATTATTTGCTCATAAGACTTAAATGATCTAGTTGAACACATAAATCACATGGTGGCAGTGGTTTAGTCGCTAAGTCATGTCCGACTCTTGCAACCCCATGGACTGTAGCCTGCCAGGCTCCTCTGTTTATGGGATTTTCCCAGCAAGAATACTGGAGTGGATTGCCATTTCCTTCTCCAGGGGATCTTCCCGACCCAAGAATTGAACCCAGGTTTCCTGCATTGCATGCAGATTCTTTATCAACTGAGCTATGAGGGAAGACTTCATATTTATGTATGCCATAAATCACATACATACGTACAAATAATGGAGTCTGGTTTCCATATTCAATTTGTTTTCCAAGTAAATTTCTACACCTCAAATAATTTTATGCATTATTACCCTTCAAAATGTTATCCACACAGATCAAAATACCAATACCTAAAAATAACTATTATACATACCCCATGTCCCTTGCACATCACCTGGGAGTCACAAGTTGAGCCTGGTCTTGTTGCAGGGACATCTGTGCAATTTCCAGAATTGCAATACTAAAACATTAAAAGAACCATTAGCAACAAGAATTTTAAATGCTGTCAAGAGTTGAACAATTATACTTAGCATGAAAATTAGATGCACAAGATGTGTGTGTGTGTATATATATATATAACTGGTCACCTGATGTGAAGAACTGACTCGTTTGAAAAGACCCTGATGCTGGGAAAGATTGAAGGCGGGAGGAGAAGGGGATGACAGAGGATGAGATAGTTGGATGGCATAACTGACTTGATGGAATGTGTTTGAGTAAGCTCCAGGAGTTGGTGATGGACAGGGAAGCCTGGCATACTGAAGTTCATGGGGTCACAAAGCGTTGGACACGACTGAGCGACTGAACTGAACTGAAGTGATACATTTTATAATATATACACATATGTACGTGTGAATGAGATATTTTTATCTTCATTTGATAACTTATGAGAATTAAACGTACACTTTTAAGGTCATGCCTCCACTGACTGCCAGAGCCAATACTCAGTGTAAGAACTACTTGACTCACAGAGCCCAATGATAAATGCTCAAAGCCAGTGTTCTTGTCACTTTTCCATTTTTTCCCAGTTTTAATGGCTATATCTCTTATCTTTTTCATTAGCAAAGGTGACCTTGAGAAAGTTATTTAATCCCTCCATCCCTCAGTGTATCCATCTTTGAATTTCAATTGTGCTAGTGGTAAAGGCTCTGCCTGCCAATATAGGAGATGCAAGAGGCTTGGATTTGATCCCTGGGCCAGAAAGATCCCTTAAAGTAGGAAATAGGACCCCACTCCAGTATTCTTGCCTGGAAAATTCCATGGGCAGAGGAGCCTGGTGGGCTACCGTCCATGGGGCTGCAAAGAGTTGGACACGACTGAGCAAATGAATACATAGGTTATGAAGATGAAATTGCTTGTTACTCATAAAGGAACAAAAGTGGTGTTTGGTACATAGTAAGTGCTCACAAATATAAGATATTATTTTAATTATTTATGGATTTACCCTGATTTTTCTGTAGACTCTATGCTAATACATGTTTATCCAAATTTCAATTTAATTTGAACATCTTTGAGAAAATCAACTGAGACTATCTGATAGATTTTATTAAGTATCTGATAGAATACTATTTGATGAGTAGTATAGAAATATCAATATTTTCTGTCACCATTGCTAATTAAAGAAAGAACAAATATCAGCTTGTTCATAAACTGAAAGTGCTCTGAAGAAGCCAGCAAGGATAACAAAGTGTTGGTCAAACCAGCATTACCTGTCCACAAAACAATTTTCATTACAGTACTGAGGAGATAATAAATCAGTCCTACTTCCCTGGGTTGTTTGTAGGAAAAAAACATGTCAGGAAATGTTAAGAATTATGTTCCTGATATAATTTCTTTCAAATAAACAGATCAATTTGTAGCTGGCTCTTTTGCAAAGACAGGAAAAGCAAAGGACACTATGAAAATATTTAGCTTTGGTCAGTGGTTGGGATGGTGTTTTGAATATTAACCAACACATAAGATTTCTCTCTTTAAAAAAAGAGACATTAATAGTGCCCCAGAAGAAATCACATCATGTTTAAAAAAGAAAAATCCTTGATATAACTAAAAAATATTCCCTGAGAAGAAAAGCTTGGATTATGTAAGCATATTTTCATACAGTTTCATGTTTAAGAATGGATAAGGAAAAGACAGCTAATTTTATTTCTTTAGTCACTGCTTAGTTTGTCTATTTTTGGACAATTACACACCTCAGACATTTTTTATTTTTCAGTTGAAAATGAATGAGATGTTCTAAACACCTCTCACCTACTTAAAGGAACTACAGTCAGTTTGATAAACTCCTGTTCTGCCTTATGAATAAAGAATTCAAGGATGCCTTCTATCACAACCAATATTGAGCAAACTTGCATTGCTGGAATAGTGCCTATATTCCTGTAATATATTGTTCACTTAGTATGTAGTGAACAATATAGGATATATAGTATTAATATATATATTGTATTAAATTTAGAAGTATAACATTTATAGTTTCTATTACAGTTGACAAGGAAGACATACTCTTCTTCATGTTGATAGATAAGAAATAAAATCTCTTTTTCTTCCTTTTTTCTTATCTACTGATTGATTTTTACAAAGGACCCACATTTGATGAGCATTTTGGTAAAGAAGCCTTTATTTTTTAACCTCTCTGTAACAACTGAACACTGTAGAATAACAAATTAAAAAAAAAGTATATCCTTAATGAATTTTTAAAATAAACAGTGTGATTCCAACTCAAACTCACAGACTTGCACCCAAAACAGCCACCATTTTTCCAATAAGTAAGAGTAAAGTCAGAAAGAAAACAAGTGGAAGATAAGAGATTAAAAGACTTCCTGGGATTTTGAAATAAAATGAAGGTCACTGTTGGATGAAATGAAGTGAGAAAGCAACCACAGGAACACAGTGGCAAAGGAGAGAGCCTAGTTGATCAGCTCCCCAGGGGGCACTTGTGATAAAGAATCCACCTGCAATGCAGGAGACACAGGCATGCGGGTTTGGCCCCTGGGTTGAGAAGATCCCCTGGAGGAAGAAATGGCAACCCACTCCAGTATTCCTGCCTGAAAAATCCCATGGACAGAGGAGCCTGGAGGGCTACGGTCCATGGAGACGCAAAGAGTCGGACACGATTGAAACAACTTAGCATGCAGCCATGCACAATGCTCCAGAGGAGATGCAGCCTCAGGGTATGAAGGAAAAACAGAAAGAGCTGAAAGGGTGAGACTGGGAAGTGTGGATAAATGTGGAATTATCCAAGGAAGTCCGTCCACAAAACTACGAAACTAGTTAGCTCTCATATTCAGTACTCTTCACTCACTTTCTCTCACTTACAGAACACAGTCAACACAACCCTTTTATCTCAAGGGAGACAATTTAGAAGAGTATTCTGTTTCATAAAACAATTGAATTAATGATGACTACAGAATTCAGGCCTCTCCAATGATCTGTTCTCTAGAATAGGCATGATCCAATTCAACTACTGGAAGTACCGTGGCCTAAAAGTCAGCTTCCAAAATAAAGACTGCCATGCTTGACCACTAAAAGCTTTAGAGCACACAGGTAGCTAGATAGGAACAGAGAAGGGGGACACAGGCCAAATGGTAGGAAACCATGCATCTCGTAAACAACAGGGATCCCTGGGCAAACAAAAGTAAAGCAGACACCTCCAGACAGACAGGAAATCACACCTTAAAGGTGATAATATCCTGGAAGCAGACAAAGAAAAGTGGGGGAAAGCAGGAATCTCTGACATCTAAATGCAACCTGTTGTCATTAAGCCCTCATGACAATAAAATTAGCCTCACAGATAAAACATTATCATCATGCACAGGCTTCAGGACACTTCCAATCAAAGTTAAATAAAGGCCAAAATCCTTCTAGGGAAGGTGGAAATGCAATAAAAATCAGAGAATGCAACCCTAAACCCTTCTCATCCCAGTGAATATTCCACTCCTTCATTTCTAAGCCCTACATAACTGGCTAGCTAAAAAACTCAGGGCAGCTAGTCATCTGAGCTTGCCCACGCTCCCCTTGAGAGTGTTATTGCTGTTGTTCTTGTTCAGTCCCTAAGTTTTGTCCAATTCTCTGCAATCCTATGGACTATAGCATGCCAGTCCTCCCTGTTGTTCATCATCTCCTGGAATTTGCTCAAACTCAAGTCCATTTAGTTGGTGATGCTTTCCAACCAACTCATCCTCTGTCTCTCTCTGCTCCTCCTGCCCTCAGTCTTTCCCAGCATCAAGGTCTTTTCCAATGATTGGCTCTTTGCATCAGGTGGCCAAAGTATTGAAGCTTCAACTTGAGTATCAGTCCTTCCAATAAATATTCAGGACTGATTTCCTTTAGGATTGACTGGTTTGATCTCCTTGCAGTCCAAGGGACTCTCATGAGTCTTCTCCAGCACCACAGTTCAAAATCACCAATTCTTGGGTACTTAGCCTTCTTTATGGTCCAATTCTCACATCCTTACGTGACTACTGAAAAAGCCATAGCTTTGACTATATGGACCTATGTCGGCCAAAGGATGTCTCTGCTTTTTAATACACTGTCTAGGTTTGCCTTGAGAGCATACTACTGTTTAAATAAACCCTCATTTGCTTTCCTTACCTCCCTTTCCCCTCTCTGAATTCTTTCTGCACATGAGACAAGAATCTACTTCCCAGTAACACTGTGACAAACTCCAGTCACATAGAGAGAGAACTGCCAATTAGGACTTTTATTAAAAATGATATGGGATTAAAAAGTCACTAGCAGGTTAAAGCGCCTTCAAACCAAGCAGGAAAAGTCAAAGTCTTTGTGTCTCCTTCCCTTCCTTTCCCTCGACTACTATCCCTTTCTTTTTCCTTTTCCCTCCATGGGAACATTGTCCACTTGGACGTGAGTTATAGATCAGACTTTCCAAGGCAAAGACTTATACAGGACAAACAGATCAACTGTAAAACTTCTAGTGGTCAAAGAGGGCTGGTGTAAGAAACCAAGGCTCATTTTTCCACCAGACACTTGCTGAATATTAGTGTTATGTGAGGTCAGAGAAGGCTAGCATAGCAATTTTCTATTCAAGTCTGAATTTTGCAATAAGGAGCTCATGATCTGAGCCACAGACACCTCCAGGTCTTTTTTTTTTTCTTCCTTGCTGACTGTATAGAGTTTATCCATCTTCGGCTGCAAAGAATATAATCAATCTGATTTCCATCGACCATTGACCATTTGATGATGTCCACGTGTAGAGTTGTCTCTTGTGTTGCTGGAAGAGAGTGTTTGCTATGACCAGTGTGGTCTCTTCACAACACTCTGTTAGCCTTTGCCCTGCTACATTTTCTACTCCAAGGCTAAATTCGCTGGTTATTCCAGGTATCTCTTGACTTTCTACTTTTGCATTCCACTCCCCTATGATGAAAAGGACATCTTTTTTTTGGTGTTAGTTCTAGAAGGTCTTATAGGTCTTCATAGAACTGTTCGACTTCAGTCTCTTTGGCATTAGTGGTTGGGGCATAGACTTGGATTACTGTGATGCTGAATGATTTGCCTTGGAAATGAACCAAGATCATTCTGTTGTTTTTGAGACTGCACCCAAGTACTACATCTCGGACTGTTTTGTTGACTATAAGGGCTACTCTATTTCTTTTAAGGGATTCTTACCCATAGCAGTAGGTATAATGGTCATCTGAATTAAATTCATCCATTCCCATCCACTTTAGTTCACTGATTTCTAAAATGTCAATGTTTATTCACCATTACCTCTTTGATCACTTCCAATTTACCTTGATTCATGGTTCTAACATTCCAGATTGCTATGTAATATTGTTCTTTATAGCACCGAACTTTACTTTCACCACAAGACACATCCACAACTGGGCATCATTTCCGCTTTGACTCAGCCTCTTCATTCTTTCTGGAGCTATTTCTCCACTCTTTTCCAATATCATATGGGACACCTACTGACCTGCAGGGTTCATCTTTCAATGTTATATCTTTTTGCCTTTTCATACTGTTCATGGGGTTCTCAAGGCAAGAATGCTAAAGTGGTTTGCCATGCCCTTCTCCAGTGGACCACGTTTTGTGAGAACTCTCAACCATCAGCCATCCATCTTGGGTGGCTCTACAGGGTATAGCTCATAGTTTCACTGAGTTGCACCAGGCTATGATCCATTTGTTCATTTTGGTTAGTTTTTTGTGATAGTGGTTTTCATTCTGTCTGTCCTCTGATGGATGAGGATAAGAGGCTTGTACAAGTTTTCTGATGAAAGGGACTGGCTGTGCAGAAAACTGGTCTTACTTTGATGGGCAGGGCTATGCTCAGTATATCTTTAATCCAATTTTCTACCCATGTGTGGGGCTGTACCTCCTCCCTTTTGTTTGGCCTGAGACACACCAGTCCTAGAGTCTGCAGTTTCTGGTAGACTATAGGCTCTATGGTAGGGTGAATAGCAATCTCCTCCAAGAAGACTTATGCTAGTATGCCAAGCCTCCCAAGATTGCTGCTGCCAGTGCCCATGACCTCACAGTAGGCCACTATAGACTCATGCCTCCACCAGAGCCTTCAAAACACTCACAGGCAAGTCTCACTCAGGCTCTTGTGAACCCGATTTTGGGATGTATTATTTCATTCTTTTTCTTCCTTTTTTTACACAAACTACTGCACACAAGATCCTGGCCTACGAAAGAGATTAAGGAACATATTCAAGTTTGAGGAAATAGCTTCTAATATTCATGGTAAAATTCATAGTAAAAATGATGAAAAGTAAAGCAAGGGTTCCTTTGATCAATAGAAATTTTGACCTTTAAGGCTTAAGATCATGATGCAGTAAGCAAAATTGGTAACCATTATAAATTTAAAATCTTAAGTGCATTTTATCACTCTCTCTCTCTCACACACACACACACACACACACACACACAAACACCCACATAGACACTAGGACACTCACATAACATATACAGAATCAAGAAAACTTTTTATTTACCTTATTTTCACCACACATAGTGCCAGTCGCTACATATGTGTGATCTCGTGAAAGTGATACTCCTGGGTCCCTTCTTAAATTTGCAGATATACACACAACACCTTGATAGTAAGTATACTGAGTATCAAAATTTTGAAATGGCACTACTTCTTCGCGTGTCCAGTGACAAACCAACTTTCCACAATTGATATCCCTGTAACATAGGACAGAAAATATTACCCATATGTCACTTAGTGATACAATATATTACTTAAATATCAATTCAAAATATGAGAATAAGTCACAATGTTAGTCAAAGCATAACACCAAGGATATTCAGAAACATACATCAACTTACAAAGTGCAACATATAAATTTATACTTATATACCATATTCATTTCTTTGTTGTATTAAGTGATTCTTTGCAGGACACATACATACATATATACTACATTTGGAAAATACATTATTTTTTTCTAAATACATACTTAAAATTACAAAATCTTCCATTACAGTTTCCGAAATGATCTGTATGCTTATTCACTTCTTGAAAACATAGAAAAGAAGTCCCCTTTGCAACTGAAAATATAAGTTTCAATTATTCATCTTAAAACGACAACAACATTAAAAACTAAAAGTGTGGTGAATTTATATGGCGACATCTAGTCAACAAAGCCCAGGCAGTATCATCTACTATAAATTTCTGGTGCCATCTACTGGCTGTCTGTGATTCCCAGGTGCACAGTGGTAATGAATCCACCCAGTGCAGTAGACACAGGAGACACAGGTTTGATCCTTGGGTCAGGAAGATCCCCTGGAGATGAAATGGCAACCCACTCAAGTATTCTTGCCTTGGAAATTTCATGGACAGAGGAACTGGGTGGGTTACAGTCTATATGGTTGCAAAAAGTCACACATGACTGAGTGGCTGAGTACTGCACTGCACTGCACTGGTTATGTATGAAGGAGAAACAGTTACTAAAAATTACCTCCTTGAGAATAGAAAGCTATTATTATCCTACAGAAATTACCAACAAGTAAAACAATCATTTTTTCCCTTATCTGTAATTCTAATAGTCCACTCCATTTCCACCAATCACCTGAAATTTTATTATTACCCTATTCTTCTGTTTTATACTTACTAGATCTATTTTACCTCTTGATATAGGTCAAAGTTTCTTTCATTTGTAATTTATCTCCAAATTTACATTTAAACAATAATCATTATTGTGGTGATAGGGTAGGTTACTAACTTAAAGATACAGTTTAAAAATAAACCACAGAAAAAAGTACAACTATACATTTTCCAAACAACTCTGCACACTGTATGTCTGTGTCTTGGCATTTTCCACCAAAGCAATAGGAAGTCTTATTACTGCAAAATTCAAAATCAGCAGATTTCACATCGGGTACACAAAACTCAGAAATTCCATTGCAATATTCTTCAAAATCACACAGATCTGTGCTTTTCCTACATGTACGTCCTCTTGGAATCATCTGTGAGACAAAGAACACCAAATAACAGTTTTTAAAGTAGAAAAACAAAATATGGTAGTTTAAATAGTAGTATTGTAACTGTAACTGTAATTTCCATTATTATTGTATTTATAAGCATTTAAAAAGACTTCTCTGGTGGCTCATTTGTTATAAATAAATAAATAAATAAATAAATCCTCCTGCAATGCAGGAGACCCAGGTTCGATTCTGGGTGGAGAAGATCCCCTGGGTGGGGGAGATCCCCTGGAAAAGGAAGTTGCAACCCACTTCACTAGTCTTGCCTGGAAAATCCCATGGACAGAGGAGCCTGATGGGCTACAGTCCATGGGGTGGCAAAGAATCAGACACGACTTAGTGACTAAACCACCACCAAGTATTTGATTTACTTAAAAGTTCTGGTGAAGTTAGACTTAATTGATAGTTATAGAGCATTCCATCCAGAATACACATTCTTCTCAAGTGAACATGAAACATTCTCCAGGATTGACCATATGCTGGGCCACGACAGAGGATGAGATGGTTGGATGGCATCACCGACTCAATGGATATGAGTTTGAGCAAGCTCCGAGAGATAGTGTCGGACAGGGAAGCCTGGCGGGCAGCAGTCCATGGGGTCACAAAGAGTCACCCATGACTCAGGGACTGAAAAGCAACAATAACAAGTACCAATCACAGTTTCTTACATTTCAGATAGGAATGCTGGAGTACTGGCTAAAAACACGTTAATCCTCGTTATGTGTCAGAAAAACAGAAGGTTAAATTATTTGCCTTCCATATTGCTACACTTGCTCTTGGGTCCATATAAAATGAAAATTTATAAGGAAAAAACTGGATCAAGTCATTAAATTTCAGACCAAAGTCAGTGCAAACTAGTCTAATGGAAAGTAGACAGAGAAGGAAAATAACAGCCTTTAAAGCTTATGGTCACCAGTAAAAGAGGCACCTGCGACTCTTGAAATGACAGCAAAAGCTAGATTCTATAAGAGTTGACTCATTGGAAAAGACCCTGATGCTGGGAGGGATTGAGGGCAGGAGGAGAAGGGGACAGAGGATGAGATGGTTGGATGGCATCACCGACTCGATGGACATGGGTTTGGGTAAACTCTGGGAGTTGGTGATGGACGGGGAGGCCTGGCGTGCTGCGATTCATGGGGTCGCAAAGAGTCGGACACCACTGAGCGACTGAACTGAACTGATGCTATAATATGTAAGAAAGTTAATGGGAACTAACATAGACATTAAAGCATGCTTCAAGAGTGAGAAGAAAAGATTCTGTGCAGATGGTGGGCAGATCCTGGCACATTCCCAGAACAAGAACTGAGTCACAGTTTCCCTCAAGTGTAAAAAGTGAAAAGGCTGCCCAGGGCTACCTTCTACAGACCAATAAATGCCATCCTGAAAGTTAAAAAATAAAAGAGGACAGCTGGAATTACAAGCTTTAGCTGGGAACTTCTTTACAGAATTCATGGCTGTTACTCTGAAGCCCTCCCTGGCAACTTATACTATGAATTTTCAATTGATCAAATGTGGCAG
The DNA here is from genome assembly GCA_024291935.2 of Okapia johnstoni. Lineage (NCBI taxonomy): Eukaryota > Metazoa > Chordata > Mammalia > Artiodactyla > Giraffidae > Okapia > Okapia johnstoni. Next base: position 30,073,539 of record CM044327.1, on the reverse strand, counting down.
TTCTCTCTCTTGTAAAGAAATATCCTTTGATATGCAGGTAGAGGGCAGTGGGGGGCTTCCCAAGTGGCACTTGTGGTAAAGAACTCACTTGCCAATGCAGGAGACACGAGGGACACAAGTTCAGTCCCTGGATTGGGAAGATCCCCTGGAAGAGGGCAAAGACTGAAGTGGCTTAGCATGCACGGAGGGCAATAGTCTATTTCGAAAAATCTTACTGCTCAGTCCATCTGATTTGGAGACAAAGACCAAGATGAGAGGTCTGGGAAGGAAAGAGGAACAGGTTTATCGCTAAGAAGTGGAAACCCTACGCTGGCCTCTATATTAATGTGCCTTGAACCAAATGAAGGTTGGCTTTAAGAAATGAGTGAAAATGAACATGCAGAGAACAGAGTGAAATGATGTTAGCAGATATTTCACTGACAGTGAAAAAACAAACCTGACAACAAAACCTCTAATCTATCAGCATTTATGTTTGTCATAGGCTCCTGAAAGTAATACAATATAGAGGAATTGCTAAAATGAAGCAATCCCTAGAACAGAGAACTTAGCCAGTCTCCTATCAGAGGTGGCTATGAAGGAAAACTGAAGGGAAAACTTCCCAAGGGCAGTCGAGGATTCAGTGAGTCACTTCCAGGGTCTTGACAAAGCTAATCTTCAGTGTTAGACATGATATATATTGCTGACTATTCCCTATGGATCCTTTTTCTGCTACTTCCAAAGTGAGGGGTTACTATTATTATAATTGTTGTAAATTCAAATATTATAGCTCTAGTGTGTGTTGGTTGGTTATTCATAATTTTATCATCAATTGTTTGATCACAAGGAGCTACATTCAGGTGTTTCATGGCTGTAGATGGGGAAACAATGGAAACAGTGACAGAATTTGTTTTCTTGGGCTCCAAAATCACTGCATATAGTGACTGCAGCCATGAAATTAAAAAAATGCTTGCCCCTTGGAAGAAAAGCTATGAAAAATCTAGACAGCATATTAAAAAGCAGAGACATTACTTTGCCAACAAAGGTCCATATAGTCAGAGCTGTGGCTTTTGCAGTAGTCATGTGTAGATGTGAGAGTTGAACCATAAAGAAGTTTAAGTACTGAAGAATTTGATGCTTTTGAACTGTGGTGTTGGAGCAGTCTCTTGAGAGTCCCTTGGACTGTAAGCAGATCAAACCAGTCAATCCTAAAGGAAATCAGTCCTGAATATTCACTGGAAGGACTGCTACTGAAGGTGAAGCTCCAATACTTTGGCTACCTGATGAAAAGAGCTGACTCATTGGAAAAGACCCTGATGCTGGGAAAGATTGAAGGCAGGAGGCGAAGGAGATGACAGAGAAGGGGACGACAGAGGATGAGATAGTTGGATGGCATCACCACCTCATGGGACATGAATTTGAGCAAGCTCTGGGAGAAGGTGAAAGGCAGAGAAGCTTGGTGTGCTGCAGTCCATGGGCGCAAATAGACAAGACTGAGAGACTGAACAACAGTAACAACAACATTCAGGCACAAGCAAGACGAACTCATAGCACTCAAATGATCTGGCATTGTTATTAAAGGCGTTAACAGGATGGGTCTTGAGTAGAGACTGAAACAACACAGTGAGAGGCAGAGCTAAAAAGTCAGTCGAAAAAAAACGAAAAGACCTCCTCTCAATTCTGAAATCAACTTTGTATAAATCAAGTACCTAAATATATTTGCAAGATAAATAAAAATAACTTGAAGAAAAGCTAAAAAAACGAACCCATAAAACACAAAATGTTCATGAAAGGAAATAAAGCAGTGTTTTGAAAACTTACCTTGCAAGTGTTTTTGTTACAACATGGTCCAGTCCCACAATCTGCTTTTCCAATCAGAAGACAGGTAGTGGGATTACAGCACTGTTTATAAGCACATGTCTAAAAGCAAATGGAATCAAGTTGAATTAAAGGAATTTTTCAAATAAATCATTTTCACAATCACAGTATAATTTTTACTTCTTCCTGTACTTAATTTTTAGCACCATTCATCTAAACTTAAATATTCTGATACAGAAAAAAATGGTAATGAAATTATTCACGATTTTAGGCTTAAGAATTTTGTTAAAAATGGAATGCAACTTATTTTGATATTCTTGGTATTCATAAATGCATGGATGGTAAATTTTGAGACTTTTCTCACTTATTACATCGTAAGCACTTATCCATCTTATCAAATCTCAAGATATCATTCTGTAAATATATAATAATTTATGGGTGTGACAAAATAGAGTTTTCTAAATTACAACAGCATACTATTGTTGTAAGGGCCATTTAGAAGAAAATTTTGGTCACTTTTTAGCTCTTATATATTAAAGATTGATGCTAGAAATTATTGGAGAAGGCAACGGCAACCCACTCCAGTACTTTTGTGTGGAAAATCCCATGGACAGAGGAGCCTGGTGGGCTGCAGTCCATGGCATCGCTAAGAGTCGGACACGACTGAGCGACTTCCCTTTCACTTTTCCCTTTCATGCATTGGAGAAGGAAATGGCAACCCACTCCAGTGTTCTTGCCTGGAGAATCCCAGGGACGGGGGAGCCTGGTGGGCTGCCGTCTATGGGGTCGCACAGAGTTGGACACGACTGAAGTGACTTAGCAGCAGCAGCAGCTAGAAATTGTTAGCTAAAAGAATTTAAAAAAGTATTAAGAGGTTCTAACAATTTACACTTACTTCCTGCTTTCTATATAATTACCTGTTCAGTGTAAGAGTGATGTTATACAAGAATGATAAGTAGTATTTTAAAATGAATAAAGTGAATAGGAGCAAATAACTGCTTATATCTGTTTCAATTTTACGTATCTATGTATTCCAGCTTATATTTTTATGCATGCTTTTTGCTGAGATATTCTTCGTTTATTTACTTTATATGTTTATATTCCTTTATTTATATTACTTCTGTTTATATTCCTTTATTCCTGCCAGGCTTCTCTGTCTGTGGAATTCTCCACGCAAGAACACTGGAGTGGACAGCCATTTCCTTCTCCAGGGGAATCTTCCTAACCCAGGGAATAAACTCAGGTCTCTTGCATTGCAGGCAGATTCTTTACAGTCTGAGCCAGCAGGGCAGCCCAAGTAAACTGGAGTGGGTATCCTATCCCTTCTCCAGGGGATCTTCCTAACCCAGGGATCAAACTGGGGTCTCCTGCATTGCAGGCAGATTCTTTATCAGCTGAGCTACCAGGGAAGCCCCCAAATATAATACTGCTCCTTTCTCCAGGGAATCTTCCCAACCCAGGGATCAAATCTAGGTCTCCTGCATTGCAGGCAGATTCTTTACCATCTGAGCCACCAGGGAAACTTAAGAATACTGGAGTAGGTAGCCTATCCCTTCTCCAGGGGATCTTCCTTACCCAGGGATCAAAATAGGGTCTCTATTGCAGGTGGATTCTCTACCAGCTGAGGTACTTGGGAAGTCCAATATGTTAAAATGAATAAAGTGAACAGGCACAAATAACTAAGTGTTTATATCTGTTTCAATTTTATGTATCTATATATTCTCTTTATATTTTTATGCATACTTTTTGCTGAGATATCCTTCTGATTATATCCTTTATTTGTAAGCACTTTTATATTAATGATGTTAACCCCTCGCCACTAATATATTTTACAGTGTTTTATAGTTTGTCATGACAGCTTATTTCTATTTTGGCAGTTTTTTTTTTTTAATTCTTTGTTATTGTGATATTGTTAAATCTGAGAAATGTCAATTATCTTTTGTGATTTAAGAGTTTATGTATAAAACTTTTCTTCACCCTAAACCTCAGCAAACATGTGAAGGCACAGTGTGTGTGTGCAAAATGTTTTATATATATATATGTGTATATATATATATATATGTATGTGTGTATATAAATATATATTTTTCTTTATATAAATATTTTGAGTAGTATGCTATGAAAGTAACTATAAAGAGATGTATCTTTATCTCTAAAACTAGTTAAATCATTTGTTTATAGAATAACAATTTATTCCTGATTTTTTTTATACCTGGATACTCATATAACATCCTCTGTAAGATTAATATAATGCACTCAGGTACACTAATGGCATATTATTAAAATATACCCCAAACTCTATTTCTATATAACATTGTTTATTATTTAGAGGAATCAGATGATAGTCTTTCTTTTTTCATTTTCATGTTTCAATATTAAGAAGAATGTGCTATGTTTCACAATATGAATATTTTAATGGAAAATATCAAGATAATTTAATGAAGATGGAATGTTAAACACACATTAAATATTACTACTGGAGAAAATAAAATGAAAATCAATCACACGTTTGTGTGTGCTCAGTTGTGTCTGACTCTTTGTGACCCCATGGACTGCAGTCCGCCAGGCCCCTCTAGAATTTTCCAGGTGATAGCATATCTAAAACCCAGAATCAAAGAGAGGGCCTACAGTGGAGAGCAATGTATAATGAAAATCTAGACTAAAGACCAGGCTTAGAAATTGATGTTTTATGACATGTAATTTAAAAATGGAATTGCATCATGGGACTGGAAGCCAGAACTTTGTAAAATAGATAATTGTGGTTGATCATTGAGAAATCTGAGAAATCAAAGAATATTCTTTTATTAATACTCTTAGTTGTCCAAATTTTTATCAAATGCCTCTTCAGTATTTAATATCTTGCAATCTTTCTCTCTTTGTGCATCTAATGATATATATTAAAAAAATACTGAAATGTTTCCCTATTGCTGGAATAAAGCAATATTCTTTTCAGATATTCATAAGCACATTCTTTTTCAGATATTCACTGGTTACTTGATAACTTTGATTTAGACATTTTGCAGGTATCTTCCAAAATACAAACCAGTCATTCAAAGTAATGCTAAGCTGACTATGGAAGGAATCAACAGCTTTCATGATTTAATTTTATTTCTATATGCTTGCAAAAAACACTGAAAATTGAACTTAAAAAAAATGTACACCATTTATAACAACATTCAAAAACATGAACTACTTAGGGTTTAGCTTTAGCAATTAAAGACAAGTAAATTAATGGGAAAAAAAAGGTATTCCTGGTTTGAAAATCACATTATGAATACTATTTAACCCTTTAAATTCATTTCTAGACTTTTTTTAAAAAACTTCAACAGAATTTCTTCCCCCCAGGGGTGGGTAGAAATGGAAAAGATGATTTTAAATTATATATAGAAATGCAAAGATCTAAAATACTCAAACATATCTTGAGACAAAAGTACTTAACATAAAGATACGTTTTATGTGATTTTGTGCATTAGGATAAGGAGAGCTGGTATTGGCATAGGGATATATATATAGATCAATGGAACACAAAGTATGTGATGAACTGTTTTACAGTGATTGTACCAATGCAATTCAATGAGAGAAGGGGTCTATTCAACAAATGGGTCTAGAACAACTGGATCTCTATAATATATGGAGAAAAATAAACCTTGATCCTGAACTTACGAAGTGCTACAAATTACTCAAAATCAATCATATGCATACACATAAAAGCAAAAATTTATAGACTTTTGAAAGAACATTTACAAGAAAGCTTCACAAATTTAGGATAGATAGGGTACAAGTAGCATTATACGTCAAAGAAAACATTATAAACTGTACTCCATCTAATGAAAAACTTGACTCTTTGAAAGATAGCATTAAGAAAATATTAAGCTAGACATCTACTGGGACAAAACCTGGCAAAGGGCTTGTACATAGTTTATATTAAGAATTCCTGTAAGTACATAATAAAAAGACTCTGCAAAATATTTGAACAGATACTTTACAAATAGAGACATATGAATGCCCAATAATCACACGAAACACTGTGCCGTATAATTAGTCATCCAAGAAATGGTGACTAAAACTGAATGAGATGCCAACACAAACTGAAACGACTAAAATAGAAACTAGCTGGCAGTGACAAAATGGGCGAGGTTCCAGAATAACTGCCACTGTTATAGATGGGTGCAATATACAGCATTATAATCATCTTGGAAAGCATTTTGACACTTGGTTATCAATTTAATAGTACAATTAATGTGTTGTGACAGAAATAGAAGTGTGAAATAAATATTTATGGCATTAACTTGGACAAGGTAAGGGAAAACAATGTTCTACATTTTCCCCACATCTACTTAGGTATAGCGTCCCTAAAATTCAAAAGCTCAGCAAGTCAGAAAGAAAAAACAAAAAAATATAATGAAGACTGCTGAGACACATCATGAGTCTCTGTGCAGACAAGGAAGGACAAGGTCACAATGCCTTTGTGAATATAAAGGCAGATGGGTCCTATAGATCACCTGGCCAGTGCTGGTCAGCAGAAGCTGACGTGGTTCCCTGAAGTCTTCAGTAACAGTGAGGGCAAATGGTCTTTGACCACTGTTGGTGAGACTCCTGATAGGTTCCATCCATGGGGAGTGGTGGTCTTGGAATACTAAAGAAAGTTTACTGTGCTTGTTGTTCACTCACCTGTACTATCAGGAAAATAAAATCTTTCCTTCTGCTGGTGGCCATATCGATAGAAAAATCCCTGGTGACCAAGACCAGTTTAGTCACTTTAATATTTACTGAGATATGTTCTTACAATGCATAGGAAAAGAAAGAAATTAGAGATGCACCTAGGCAAAAGCTGGATAAAGTCATAAAGGCTCATCCAACTAGCATATTACAGATTGATGTAAGTTTTGCTGGATTTGAAGGCTTTGAAGTCACTCAGTCATGTAAGAATCAACCTCATGCTCTAAGCACCACTGGTTGATGAACACACTGGCTAATGACATGGACATGGAGGAAGAGAATGTAAAGACCTATTCAGGGTTACTGCAGTAGGTCTTGTTAAAAGATAATCTGAGGCATATTAAATCTTTTAAGAGTTTATTTGAACACAAATTGAGCAGCATCCAATTTAAGTTAGAAAGACACTCCGAGGAGCTATACCATATGAAAGACTTTTAATAGGCAGAAGGGAATGGGAACAAGGAAGTTATGCTGGAAAAGAGGTGGCTGGTTATCGCAAAGTTACTTTCCTTTAGGGTCTAGCAGGGGTCTATCCAGGGGATGACCTAATCAGTGCTGGCCAGGTGATTCCTGATTTACTGGCTTAAGATTCCATTTCTGGAGGAGTCAAAATTGTAGTTAAGATAAATCTCTCAGTTTGGTGAAGTGGGTCTTAGTATAAAAGACTCCATTTTGGGCCTGACGTCTTTTCATTTCGTTTGTTTTAACAGCCTTCACAGCTATAATAGTACAGTGACCTATCCAAGATGAATTCTCATTTTCCAATATATCCCCTTGAAATCCAGTGGGCCAAGCTACCTCTTCCCTTAGACCTACTATGACTCCATCTTGGATTTTAAATGAAGACTTAAGAGTGCCCAGATGAAGAAATAGTGACCCAAGTTAAATTAATGCATTCATCCAAATAGTCAATCAGGCTATCAGAGACAACAGAATTTACTCTTGCTTCCCAGGAATAATCTCTGAACACCTACTCAGAAGCTGGCCAGTAAACTACCCAGAATGGACACCTTGGCAAAAGCTAAATGAAATTCCTTGCAGGCCAAGGGTCAGAAAAATCAATGGTTCAAGTCTGAGTCATATGTCCACGTAGATATGAATATTATGCCAGAGAGAATCTAATGAGGAAATTGTTGGTCTGCCTTCTGGAAAAATTATCTCTCACTATTGGGCTACAGAATAGCCATGGTACTTTAAGATTTGGGCTATGAGCAGGAATTATTCCTGGATGCCTTGTATACAACTGTTAGACTATTCTATCTGACATGACACCATTTGGGTTGGCAATGACCCAAAACGTTTGGTACCTACTCTATACACAGACCTTACCTCTTCCAACAATAAACAGGACAGTGATAAAGGGTTTCATCCACATGAAATGAGAGTCATATATACGGGTCAAGATGGATTGGATAACTGATGGAAACCAAGTTGTCAAGTCTTTCATATGTCAAGCCTGCATCTTTCAATAGCACTGGCTATTTTACTGGGTTGGCCAAAAGGTTCATTTAGTTTTTCCATACGATGGCTCAAGTAGCACTTAGTTGTCTTCAATTTCATTCAAAACAAATTTATTAGATAGTATTGTGACAAATGTCATATCAGTGTGCATTCAAAAAATCAAAATTGGTGAATTTTTCTGTAAATATTTTAATCTTGAAGAGGAAGGAGAAAAGCAACATTTATGGCACATTATGCTTTATTATTTCAAGAAAGGTTAAAAATGCAACTGAAATGGCCAAAAAAAAAAAGATTTGTGCAGTGTATGAAGAAAGTGCTGTGACTGATTCAACATGTTAAAAGTGGTTTGCGAAGTTTTGTGCTGGAGATGTCTTAGTGGATGATGTTCCATGGTCGAGTACAACTGTTGAAGCTGATCGCAATCAAATCAAGTCATTAATTGAGAACAATCAACGTTATACCATGAGGGAGACCACTGACATACTCAAAATAGCCAAATTAAGCATGGAAAATTATTTGCACCAGCTTGGTTGTGTGAATTGCTTTGATATGAGGGCTCCACATAAGTTAAGTGACAAAAAATTTTCTTGATCTTATTTCCACATGGGACTCTCTACTCATGTGCACTTGCTAAGTCACTTCAGTCGTGTCCAACTCTTTGTGACCCTATGGACCATAGCCCACTAGGCTCTTCTGTTCATGGAATTCTCCAGGCAAGAATACTTGAGTAGGTTGCCATTTCCTCCTCCAGGGGATTGTCCCAAATCAGGGACTGACACCATCTCTCTTATGTCTTCTGCATAGGCAGGTGAGTTCTTTGCCAGTAGTGCCACCTGGGAAGCCTCTCCACTTCAAGATAATGAAAACTTCTGTTTTTAAAACAAATTGTGATGGGTGATGAAAAGTGAATACTGTACAATAATGTGGAATGGAAGAGATTGTGGGGCAAGCAAAATGAACCAACACAAACCACACCAAAGGCTAGTCTTCAACCAAAACAGGTGATGTTGTGGATATAGTGGGCCTGGATGGGAGGACTCTATTATGGGCTTTTTTTGAAAAAGCAGACAATTTATTCCAACAAGTACTGTTCCTAATTAAAGCACCCAAAAGCATCACTCAATTAAAAGAATTAGTCAACACAAAACTCGTAATATTCCATCAGGATACCATAAGACCACGTTTCTTTGATGATCAGGCAAAGGGAAATTTTGATTCATCTGCTGTATTCACCAGACACTGCACCTTCAGATTTTCATTCATTTCAGTCTTATAAAGTGCTCTTAAGGGAAAAGTTTTAAATTCCCTGGAAGACTGTATAAGGCATATGAGAGTTCTTTGTTCAAACAGATAAAAAGTTTTGAGAACATGGATTTATGAAGTTGCCTGAAAAATGGCACACTCACCTAGAGCCATGTATCTCTAAATGTGAAGTCAAGTGGACCTTAGGAAGCCTCCCTACAAACAAAGCTAGTGGAGGTGATGGAATTCCAGTTGAGCTATTTCAAGTCCTCAAAGGTGATGCTGTGAAAGTGCTACACTCAATATGCCAGCAAATTTGGAAAACTCAGCAGTGGCCACAGCACTGGAAAAGGTCAGTTTTCATTCCAGTCCCAAAGAAAGGCACTGCCAAAGAATGCTCAAACTACCACAATATTGCACTCATTTCACACTCTAGCAAAGTAATGTTTAAAATTCTCCAAGCCAGGGTTCAACAGTACATGAACTGTGAACTTCCAGATGTTCAAGCTGGTTTTAGAAAAGGAAGTGAAACCAGAGATCAAATTGCCAACATCCACTGAGTCATCAAAAAAGCAAGAGAGTTCCAAAAAAACATCTACTTCTGCTTTATTGACTATGCCAAAGCCTTTGACTGTGTGCATCACAATAAACTGAAAAATTCTGAAGGAGATGGGAATACCAGACCACCTTATCTGCCTTCTGAGAAATCTCTATGCAGGTCAAGAAGCAACAGATAGAACTTGACATGGAAATGGACTGGTTCCAAATCAGGAAAGGAGTATGTCAAGGCTGTATATTGTCACCCTGCTTATTTATCTTATATGCAGAGTACATCATGAGAAATGCTGGACTGGATGAAGCACAAGCTGGAATCAAGATTGCTGGGAGAAATACCAGTAACCTCAGATAAGCAGATGACACCACACTTATGGCAGAAAGCAAGAAAGAACTAAAGAGCCTCTTGATGAAAGTGAAAGAGGAGAGTGAAAAAGTCAGCTTAAAATTTTACATTCAGAAAACTAAGATCATGGCATCTGGTCCCATCACTTCATAGCAAATAGATGGGGAAACAATAGAAACAGTGACAGGCTTTATTTTGGGGGGCTCCAAAATCACTGCAGATGGTGACTGCAGCCATGGGATTAAAAAAAATGCTTGCTCCTTTGAAGAAAAGCTATGACAAACCTAGACAGCATATTAGAAAGCAGAGACCTCACTTTGCCAACAAAGGTCCATCTAGTCAAAGGGATGGTTTTTCCAGTAGTCATGTATGGATGTGAGAGTTGGATTATAAAGTAAGCTGAGTACTGAAGAATTGATGCTTTTGAAATGTGGTGTTGGAGAAGACTCTTGAGAGTCCCTAGGATAGCAAGGAGATCCATCCAGTACATCCTAAAGGAAATCAGTCCTGAATATTCATTGGAAGGGCTAATGCTAAAGCTGAAACTCCAATACTTTGGCCACCTGATGTGAAAAACTGACTCATTTGAAAAGACCCTGATTCTGGGAAAGATTGAAGGCGGGAGGAGAAGGAGGGGAAAGAAGATGAGACGGTTGGATGGCATCACCAACTCGATGGAGATGAGTTTGAGTAGGCTCTGGGAGTTGGTGATGGACAGGGTAGCCTGGTGTCCTGCAGTCCATGTGATGCAAAGAGTAGGACACAATTGAGTGACTGAACTGAACTGAACTGATAGTAAGCTAAATAAGGCAGTGGCTCCAATAGCAATGGCGGTTCCAGACATTATGTGCAGTTACAGACTGAAGGAACCTGGTGTGTGATAGTGGAAATTTTAGTAAACTCTTTTCTCAGTACTCATTAGACCCAAAATATCAAAATCAGCTTGCAAGTTCAGATATTGGTCACCACTTAGAACACATCTGTGTGCTCTGAGACCCTTGCAATCCACTTATAATCCAAGACTAGACACCCAAAAAGACCTCGTGTTCCCTGCACTTGGGAACAAAGAAGACAGGTAAATGTGTCTTTTCAACCAACTACACTCAAGTGACAAAAGGAAATGCAGAATACACAGCCCTGGGAAGTGGACAAGGCTAGTCCTTGCAAATGCAGCGTATTTGCCCCATCTCTTCTCAAGGGTATTGTTTGATACTGACTGCAATATACACCTCCAGATATGACACAGCAACTTATCTGCACAGTGGTCATGAATCATACTAATCAGGTACTACTAAATGGATGATATTTACACATCTAGTCAGACAATGGTGCCACCTCAAAAGTCAAGAACACTCAGTTTTATGCAATTAGCTGTGGCAGTCTTTGTTGATGATCCACATCATGCACAAACAACTACAAAGAACTCTGTAGCCAATAAAATGTTCTGCAAATGCATATGCTTGAGTTTATTAAACAGTTAACTAACCTGGCTATTAATTTGTTTTTATGCCTTTTATGCAGTTTTGCTCTTCTGTTAGCCTTTATCATTTGATAAATTTGTTCTCAGTTCTCAGATGTGATGTATGTTGGTGACAAAATAAGAACTGCCTATATTCCTAAAATGTTTCAAGTTTGTAAAATCTTGAAACAAGAAAAAAGTACTGTCTGGCTAGAGAAAGTCACAGATAGAGTCTTGCATTATACTACTTGCAATATACTATAGTATTATTACTGGCAGTAAAAAATTCGCTTCTAGAAAGTTAACCAATTTCATTAGGCAAGACTTAGAGAACAACTTTAATGTCCTCCCCACAATGATGTGTTATTTTAGGATTATACCAATTTTTCTAAAATGTGAAATATTTTTTAATGTGTAGGTATTCTGACAAAGTTGTAACACTTTTTTATATGATTGAAATTATTTTTAAATTTATTGTTAATTAGAGGATAACTTCTTTACAATGTTTTTTTCTTGTTTCTGCCATACAACAATGTGCATCACCCATAAGCATACATATACCACTGCCTCTCAAGTCTCCCTCTGCTCCCCCCACCACCCTCTCCCCAATCCCACCCATCTAGGTCATCACAGAGAACTGGGCTGAGCTTCCTGTGTTATATAGTTACTTTCCATCAGCTATTTTACACATCCCAAAGAAGGGCAATGCCAAAGAATCTTCAAACTACCGCACAGTTACATTCATTTCACATGCTAGCAAGGTAATGTTCAAAATCCTCCAATATAGGTTCCAACAGTACATGAACTGAGAACTTCCAGATGTACAAGCTGAATTTAGAAAAGGAAGAGGAACCAGAGATCAAATTGCCAACATCCATTGGATCATCGAAAAAGCAAGAGAGTCCCAGAAAAACATCTACTTCTGTGTCATTGACTATGCCAGTCTTTGACTGTGTGGATCACAACAAACTGTGGAAAATTCTTCAAGAGATGGGAACAGCACATAAAGAAAGCCAAATGCAGAAGAATTGATGCTTTTGAACTGTGGTGTTGGAGAAGACTCTTGAGAGTCCACTGCAAGGGGTCACAAAAAGTCAGACACAACTGAGCAAACTGCACAACAACAAAGTATGTATATGTTAATGCTACTGACGTGCTGCAGTCCACGGGGTCACAAAAAGTCAGACACAACTGAGCAACTGCACAACAACAAAGTATGTATATGTTAATGCTACTGTCTCAATTTGCATATCCTCTTCTTCCCTCACTTTGTCCACGAGTCCATTTTCTACATCTGTGTCTCTATTCCTGCCCTGAAAATAGGTGCATCAGTACCATTTTTCTGTTCCACATATGTAATTTTCTATTCCATATACAATTTTCTATTCCCTATATATATATGGCTTCCCTGGTGGCTCAGATGGTAATAAATCTGCCTGCAATGTGGGAGACCTGGGTTTGAGCCCTGGGTCAGGAAGATTTCCTGGAGAAGGGAATGGCAACCCACTCCAGTATTCTTGACTGGAGAATTCCATGGACTGAGGAGCCTGGTGAACTACAGCCATGGGGTCAGAGTCAGACAGGACTGTACAATATCTTTTCTATCTCATATATATATATATATATATATATATATATATATATATATATATATGCATTAGTACACAATACTTGTTTTTCTTTTTCTTACTCACTTTACTGTGTATAACAGGCTCTAGGTTCATGCACCTGAGCCCAACTGACTCAAATTCATTCCTTTTTATGGCTAAGTAATATTCCATCATATATACATATGTATATATATATATATATATATACCACAACTATTTTATTATTCATATGTTGACAGATATCTAGGGAAGCAGCTCATGCATGTCCATATCAGAAAAACAAACAATCCAATAAAAAGTAGGCAGAAGACCCAAACAGGCATTTCTCAAAGAGACATACAGATGACCGACAAACACATGAAACAATGCTCAACACAGCTCATTATTAGAGAAACCCAAGTGAAAACTACAATGAGGTGTCAACCTCACACCACTCAGAATGGACATTATAAAAAAAAAAATCTACAAAGTTGGAAAGGATGTGGAGAAGAAGGAACCCTCTTGCACTGTTGGTGGGAATGTAAATTGATACAACCACAATGGAGAATATTATGCATTATACAGGTTCCTTAAAAAACTAGTAATAAAACTATCATATGACCCGGAAATCCCATTATTGGGCATATATTCTGAGAAAACCATAATTCAAAAAGACATGTGTACCCCAATGTTCATTGCAGCACTATTTACAATAGCCAAGACAAAATCACAACACTTTTAATGGCTTGAAACGGAGAAAATTGATTGCTTTGCATTGCAGTCCATTTAAGCATATATGACTAAAGACAGATTCTACAATTGAAATAATGCAACTGTACTGACTTACAAAACAAGCAGTTAAGTTTCAATGGGGGTAGCTGGAGGTCAGCTATAAGAATCGTTGAAAGCAGTCCGGGATGAAAGGGGAAAAATAGCCCAGCTATTGGGCAGTATATCTGATTAGGACCCCTTGAAACCACAGGTATCTCTGATCACTTACACAACTGATTTCATCCAATGGCCCTGAATTTCCTTTCATATTCACTGCCTCCAGGAATTGGGAACTAATGAATGTTATTTCATAGTTCAGCGAAAAAAAGGTATGATTACAACATTTCCATGAAATGATCCAATCCAACTGAGTGAGAAAACCCCAGCAAAACTCCACTATAAAAAAACTGGCCTCTCACACTGGGAAATTCCACAAACAGGAAGCTACTCACCAATAAGAAACAGAAACAGCTCACCTACTCCTTTACCTAAACTACTAGATTACTAATGGTAGGAAAAATGAGACATATTATTGAGAGGAAACATACAAAGAACTCCTTTGGTACAAGCAAGGATTGCTTTGACTTTAGTGCAAAGTATTCACATGCTTGTTAAGTATCATTACACTCTTCATCTATATTTATTGTATATGTTTCATGTGTATTACATATCATAATGACATAATAGAGTTATATAAATATTTATTACTAAATAAATATGGGCAGAGTTTACTTTACAAAGTACTTTACTGTACTAAAATATATTTTAAATAATTATAAGGGAAATTATTTCTGAAGCAAACTTTGACATGTAAAACTACTGCTAAAAAAAGGTAGATAAAATAAGGCAACTATTTTCTGAATGAAGTCTTCACAGTACTTATTAATGCAAGGAAATGAAATGTTTTACAAGAATCTCTCACAAGAAAGTTAATTGGGTGGAAACATTGTGATCTGGGGAGAAGGTGGCCCAGATAAGGTTAAACCTTAAACAACCATGGTAAAAATACAATGATAATCACTAAAGGAAAATAAACAGTTCACATACACTGAACGAATAAAAGAAATAGTGGAATAAAGGAAAACAAACAAGCATAACAAAGTAATGAACAAAAATTCAACCAAGAACAAATGTGTCAAAATGAAGATGCTGCTGCTGCTGCTGCTGCTGCTAAGACGCTTCAGTCGTGTCCGACTCTGTGCGACCCCATAGACGGCAGCCCACCAGGCTCCCCCGTCCCGGGGATTCTCCAGGCAAGAACACTGGAGTGGGGTGCCATTGCCTTCTCCGCAAAATGAATATAGAAAATGTAAAAATTCCAAGACAACTAAAATTATAAAAAAATATGCAATCTAGAGAAGCATAAAACAGCTAAATGTTAATGAGCTATCCTGGAAAAGATCCTGGGATAGGAAAAGGCCATCAGGTAAAAAGATAGAAAATGTGAATCAACTGTGGACTTTGGTTAGAGAAATATCAGGACAATGCTAATTTAAGCAAACTAGTGTGTGCATATAGACATGATATATATATACAGATATATACATATATTAGATATATAAAGATATATGTCAGATAGAATAGACATTAAAACAAAAATCAACATTAGAAATAAAGACATTCAGGATTTGAAGGTAAAATATTAAATTTCTAGGTAAGTACAACTGTAAATAAAGTTAAACCATATTAAAGAGTTTCAAAATATATAAAACCAATTAAGTAAATGATATTGAGAATTAGGCAAATCCAACTGCATATTTGGACGTATTAATATAATTCTTCAGTGCCGAGAGTTCAGGCAAACAAAATTAGTAAAAAAATACAAAGATTTGAATCACTCACTTAAAAACTACAAAGCAATCAGGTTATACGGATTTTTTTCTCCTGGGAGTTAGCATTTACATCCCATCAAGCAAATATGAAACATTAAAAAATGTCAGCACACGAGTATATGAATCATGGAGGCAACAACTGTATTCAATGACAGGGTATTTTATCAAGTACAAATGGAAAACAAAAAATAGCAAAAGGCTAAATATAGCAATAACAATGGAAGGATTGTGGTTGATCCTATTCTATGAAACCAGGTTAAAATAAATGAGGCTCTCTTGATGCAAGAACTGAAACTAGGTGATGAAGAGGTGAACAACAGCAAGCATTTAATAACTCAGTGATTCAGTTCAGTCAAGTGGTAGTTATACTACGATTGGAACTGATGATTCTGATACAGAAAGGTTGGTAATGTTTACATAATAAGGAAAATACTTCTTTAACCATGTTGCACTTACCCCATACTTAAATTATTCAAATTCAGGATAAGTCAGTTATCACATACCCTAAAGTTCCCCATCTTAGTCATCTGATAAAATGGTGCAATATTAAAAAGAAAAAGTCCTTCTATTTATATCACATCTATGTTCATAGACTATATGATGAACACACACACACGAAAGTCTTTAGATAAGCTGTCAATGTTTCTCACTAACCTCTACATGACCACAGTCACATTGCTCTGGTGGTTCCAAAACTCCATTGCCACAGGATGCATCTCTTCCTTGTGGAACCACTTTTGGAATTGTTTGATTCTGAAGACATTCAAATTCAGGCTGTGAAGCTGTATGTTTAAATTCATCCATGCTGCAACTGCTAAAGGACTTCACACCCCGGGAACGTCTAAAAATAAATTATATTTCTCAGAAGGGTGTTAAGGTTGCAAGATTGAGAACATATTAAAATAAAACAAAACAAAAAACCAGTGATGGGCACAAAAAAAAGCTCTATTTAAGTATGTCTTACTATTTATTGCTTCCATTATTATTGACAACACCATCGAGATTATAATCATTATTATAAGAAGCACTATAATTATTAAGAAAATGAAACATATTAAGAATAATATGGAAAACTGAAGGAACAAATAAAGGTTAATTGTGTTCATTAAAAGTAAGAATTATTTGTACTTCATAACAAAATTAATTAAAATGTCTCAACACTGAGTATATATAGAATGTGTAAACCATAGATTCTTATTTTGGTATTTATATATTTCTAAGTGTACAGTTTGATGGGTTTTGTTTAAATTTGCAACAATCTCATATTAGATCATAGGAAAATAGGAAGAGCAAATTTTGTTTCCTGAATCAGTTGTGTAAGTTGCCAATGGGATACCCTGATCACTCTAAGCATTTTAATGTATAACTCTTACATAGAAAGGAATTATCTTAAAACAGACCTTCAATAGCAGGAAACAATGATACCTTGTTCACATCTAATCCTCTTATCAGGTTCAAATTTCCCCTTCATCACAGTATCTGCACTTTATAGCAAAAGGAACTCTTCAACCTTCTTAGTTTAGTTGTCTACATATTTTACTGAATTTCATGACTTTGAAAAGTTTTATAATCATAGGCTGAATATTTTGGAAAGTGTGCCTGAATTTAGGTTTATTAAATGTTTCCCCATAATCAGACTGAGGTCACACATTTTGGCAGCCTCCATCACAGAAGTGCTGCTGAGTCTATCTGCTCCACTCCATAGTAACAGACGGCACATGCTCTCAACTTGTTATCTTTCTGATAACAGTCACTTTGATCAGTCGATCGAGGTGTTTCTGCCAGTCTTCACTCTAACATTTCTTTCCTTCCCCATCATTTAATTATTTGTAGAGAAGTTTTATGTAAATATCCCTGGAGAAGGAAATGGCAACCCCCTCCAGTAATCTTGCCTGGAGATTTTCATGGACAGAGGAACCTGGCAGGCTACAGTCCATGGTGTTGCAAAGAGTCAAGCATCTCATTTCTAAATTTATTTTCAATTCATAAATTTATATGAATATGGACTCATATTACACTATGACACTGAATGGGTTATAATCCATTAAAACATTACATGTGATTTTCAAATTGTCCCAGATTTGCCTATTGGGAGATCCTTCAAACTGGTATACATCCCTGAAGCAAATCTCCATAATTCTTTGAATACTCTCATATACTAAACACACAAATGTTCACGGCTCATTTGTATCTTGTCTGTCTTAGCCCTGGAATCAGGCAAATAATGTCTCTAACTTTGTTCTTCTTTCTCAAGTTTGCTGTGGCTATTCAGAGTCTTTTGCTATGGCTATTCAAGATGCATTCAAATTTAGGATTGCTTGTGAAAATTGTCATTGGAATTTGGATAGGGATTATATTGAATCTCTACATTGATTTGGATAATATATTTTAAAAACTAACTCTTCCAATCCGTGAGCATGAAATATCTTTCCATTTTCTTGTGTATTCTTTAATTCATTTCATCAATGTCTTATATTTCTCAGCACAGATCTTCCACCTTCATGGTTTTTAACTTTGCTCCTGCCTGTTTTGAGGCAGAAGGAGAATGCAAAGTTGGCATGTACTGGCCTCTATCTGCAGAGTGCATGTTAGTAGTCCTCTAGAGGTGTGCAAAACCAGAAACCTGCCCCTCAGACGAAAGCTCTAGACGAGCAAAGAGGCCCTGTTACAGAAAGTCCAGGCAGTGGAGGGGGGTGGGTGCTGTGTTTGCTACACCCTGAGGCAGGTGGCCAGCCAAGAACTGCCTCTCTGTTTGTTAGAGCTCCAGGAATCACAGGATCACAAGCTCCTCTACCGCCGGGACTACATAGTCACAAGCTGTCTCCAAAGCTGTGGCCACAAACAATAGTGTGCCGGGCACCTGTAGAAGCTCCTCTATGGATGATACTGGCAGACAGAGGATAGAGCTGATGGAGAATGCAGTGATAGGACTTGCCCTCTGAGGTCTCTAGAGAGGATCACAACCAGTTGCTGGATGTGTGTTTAATTAGAAACCTAACTCTCATGTAGCAATTATGAAGGTAAGCCAAAAGGCTTCTTTCACAGAAAGACTGGAAGTCTGGTACTAGGGTCTCTTCTTGTGCCCTGCAGATAGCAAACAGCTGAAACACTTTATCTGTGGTTCCCACCCTGTGATACCCATGAGCATAAGTCCTGCTGGCCACCTGAGCGTGGTGATACACATGTATTCCATAGAAGCAGCAGCAAAATCTGTGGTATCAGGCAAGGTTGTAAGGTCCTTCCTGGGAGATGTGCAGGAATTGAAGCAAAAAAAGTGGGAGGGTGAGCAATTATGCCCACCAGGCTCTGTTTTTGAAAGAATCACCATAGGCCCCAAGATGTGTGCCAAACAGGAAGCCTCCCTTTCAGATAAAAGCTTCTGGACAAGCAAATATGCCACCTTCACAGAAAGCCTGGGGTGTGTTTCAATCTCCTCTTTGTGCAGTGCCCTGGGGAGACAGCTGGCCAAGAACTTGCTTCTTCATTTGTGATTATTAGAGTCCCATGGGACCCAGCAAGCAAATCCCTCTCACCAGAGCTGGCCCATCAAGGGGAGTCTCCTGGGCAACAGCTACAGAAACTAAAGCAGCAGATGCCTGCTCAAACTCCCCTCCCGGACATACTGGTGCTCTGGAACATGGCAGAGGGAGACTTTGAAGATAGTTCCCATCCTCCAAGGCCTCGGGAAAGGGTTACAGAATGCTTTAAATGGGTGTTTCGTTAGAAGTCTTCCCCTCAGGACACAGCCATGAATATAAGCTAACAGCCCTCTTGCAGAGAAAGACTGGGTTCCTAGGATGGTTGGCTCTTGCTATGACTGGGGGTTCAAGTTGTTTAAGAAATCTTTATCCACTGTTTACAATTTTGTGGGATCTACGAGCTTAAACCCAGCAGACCACCAGAGACCAGTGATCTAGAGGTGTCCTGTGAGTGGACACTGAAAAAACTGTGTTCCAGAGGAGGGGACAAGCTCCTTTCCAGAAGAATCCAGCAAGCTATCGTGGGGAAGAGGGAGCCCACAAAGGGGGTGTCCACCAGCCTCCATGCCCAGAGAGGACATTAGCAGGCTCCTGGTTGAGTGTTAAATTAGATGCCTCACCTTCCAGCCCACACTAACATGAGGAGATGATCCTCTTGCACCTAAAGACTGGGTGCCTCTCAAGAGGCCGCCTCTGTATTGGTCCCTGCAGCAAGTGAGCCCAAACATTTTTAGATCTCTTTCTAGATTCACTATAGCCTTGTCTGTCTCATTCATATAGTTCAGTTCTGTCCCTCAGTTGTGTCCGGCACTTTGCAACCCCATGGTCTGCAGCACGCCAGGCTTTCCTGTCCATCACCAGTTCCTGCAGCTTACTCAAATTCATGTCCATCGAGTCGGTGGTGCCATCCAACCATCTCATCTTCTGTTGTCCCCTTCTTCTCCCACCTTCAATCTTTCTCAGCATCAGGGTCTTTTCCAAGGAGTCAGTTCTTCACATCAGGTGGCCAAATTATTGGAGTTTCAGCCTCAGCATCAGTCCTTCCAATGAATATTCAGGACTGATTTCCTTTACGATGTACCGACCCGGTCCATTCCCGGGGTTGCAAAGATCCCCTGGAGAAGGGAATGGCTACCCACTCGAGTATTCTTGTCTGGAGAATTCCATGGACAGAGGAGCTTGGCAGACTATAGTCACAAAAGAGTAAGATAAGACTGAGCGACTAACACTCTCAGTTTCACCATAAATCTTTAAGGTAAAGATCCAGAGATAAGAAAGGAAGCAACAAACAAGAAAACCACAAAGGACCAAGTAGGGACAAATATGGCAAGGAATCAGACCTCCAACGACCCCGAGTCTCATTATACACTGAATTTACTATAACAGTGTATCACACGTACCAGTGCCCACAAATGGACATTAAGGAACAAAAATGATTAGTAAAGGGGGTGTCCCGTGCCTTTGAAAAAGCCCTGCCCCTTCCCTGGGAGATGAATGCACGCATCCCCATCTTTAACGTCCCTCTTCCTACCTTAGTCTTACTCTTTAAAAGCAAATCCCTTTCACCACATGGGTGAGAGGTTGATCTGTGAACTTAGTTCCCATTTCTCCATTCTTTGCCCACTAAAGAAATTTTGTTCACTAACGACAGATCTCAGCTTGCTTTATTACTCTGCTGCTTGAACAAAACAAAACAAGAAACCTCCTCTGCCTAGGCAGAAGGGCTAGGGTCCACAGGACTTAATTCAGTAACAATATTAATTTATTGTTGTTCTCTCTGATATATTTAACATTCATGTTACAAAATTTATCTTATTATCCATGCTGCATAAGTCAATTATAATGTGTTTTGTTATATTTATCATAAAATCCCAATTTCTGGAACTTCCCTGACAGTCCAGTGGTTAAGACTTTGCCCTCCAATGCAGGGGGTTCAGTCCCTGGTCGGGGAGCTAAGATCCCACATGCATCTCAGACAAAAAAACAAAACATAAAACAGAAGCAATATTGTAACAAATTCAATCAAGGCTTTAAAAGAAAAATCCCAATTTCTGCATCACGATTGCTTGTCTAGACTCTTTTCTACATTTCCTGCTCTCTCCTGGACTTCTTCCTCTGACTCATGGTTCTTTAAGCTCATTCTATTTTATCTTTATTTTTTTTTTGTAATTACTATGCGTTTAATGTTCTTTCATATAGTTTCAGTTACTTCTATTGCTTGTTTGTTTTATTCTTTTCCCAAGTTCCTTTTCCCAGTCTTTTGAGCTTTTAAAATTTCTTCATATCCAAGTATCACTTCACTTGTTTTCCCTGGAAAGTTTTCAACAAGTTCTTTACATGACCAGGCTTATTTTTTTTTTTTCTCTTTCAGTTCCCAACATGAGTTTGGTCTCATAGAGAGATTTCTAGACCACTTAGTCATAAAATTTCTCCTCTTCATGTATTTCGTATTTATTCTCCTCTTGACACTTGTAAGTTGTTTAAATTTTGTTTATTCTTATGTCTACTTTCAATTCTCTGTCCCTGATGGACTAACATAATAAATATAGCTCTTTTCTATCTTCTTAATAATTTATACAACAAATTAACACAATACACGTTACAAAGTACACACTTTAAACATTTTTTTGATAGAATGAATGAATTTCACCTCAAGATTCAAGTACTCCACAAAAAGTCATCATCAATGACTTGGTACTAAAGGACTGATTATAGAAATATGAAGCACATTCTCTACAATATGAAATACTCATTGCCCTTAGTAAGTTTCAAAATTACTCATATGTATTTAATAAAAATATTCTTAGGTTATATCAAAAGAAACTGTATATCAAGAAATGATACATATACCTCCCAAAAGAAGACAAAGATTTGATAAAAATTACATCTTACATTGCTTCAGGATTCATTATACATGCAGTTCCTGAACAGTAACAATTGTAGATGTCATCATCATACGTTAATCCCAGGTTAATTCCAAGCAACTGTGTGAAAAGAACTGAAAATGCCTCTAAACTAATCATCTTTGGATACTAAATAGAAACGAAAAACAGAATGGCCGCATAAGGGATTTTTTCAACTCTTAGTCTTTTCATGTCATTATGGCCAGATTACTTACATGTAAATACTAATATAATAAATTAGCACACCAAAGCCTGTTAGTTTCTTAAGAACATTGAAAAAGTTTAATTTTGTTATTCCTTTTGAGTAATAGTGCTTTCAATACAAATGCCATTGACACATAACAAAATAAGATTAATAATACCAAATATTTTCATGATACCTTAAATATTTGATTCTAATAGTTAAAAAATATTCTGAGAATATTGATCATTGTTTCAGTAACTACATTATTTTCAATATAAGTACAGTTTCTTAAGCATTTAACTGACAATCAGTCTTGAAGTGAGAAATAGTTTTAAGAGATAAAATCAATTTTTTTTCTAAAGGCAGAATACTTGTATTAAAAAAATAAAACTTGAGAAGTAGTGATGTAAGAAACAAAGTCCTAATAGGTAATCAGTGATGCTTATAAGTATCTCCATAGTTTTTCCTTTTCAAGAATGTAATAGAGTGGGAATCATACAGTGTGTATCCTTTCCAAATTGGTTTCTTTTATTAACCAGTATGAATTTAAAATTCCTCCACATCATTTAATTGCTCGATAAGTAATTTTAAAAATACTGAGTAACATTCCTTTATATAGACTAATTTCTTTATCCGTTCACCTATCAAAAGACATATTGTGTGATTTAAAGTTTGGGCAGTTATAAAGTTGCTGTGCATAATTATGTCTGAGGTCTCTGTGAATATAAGTTTTCAACTAATTTTTTTGAAATCATATAGTGGACAACTATTGGATCATATGGTAAGGCCATGTTGAATTTTGTAGGAAATTGCCAGGTTGTCTATCACAGTGGCTGTAACATTTTGTATTCCCATCAACATGAATGAGAGCTCCAAAGTGGAATAAGAATGGGAAGTTACATTCTGGCCTTGTTCCTAATGTTAGTGGGAAACATTTCATTTCTAAACATTAAGTTTGATGTAAGCTGTATTTTTTTGAGATGGTCTCTCTGAAGTTGAAGAAGTTTGCTTTTATTGCTACTTTCCTGAGCTTAATCATAAATGGTGTTGGAATTGTCAAATGCATTTTCTGCATCTATTGATAGAATCAAAAATTTTTTCCATTTCAGCCTATTGATCAAATCAATTGAACCAGTTGAATTTTGCATGATTGTTTTAATATATTAGAAATATTTCATATAATACTGAAAAAAATCTTAATTTTTAGTATTCTTAATGTCTGAAAAAATCTTAATATCAGAAAAAATAGCATTAAATATCTGAAAAATTCCAGATATGTATATCGATAAGGAGATATGAAATGTTATCAAAAGAAGTTCTGTGGTAAAGTATCAGTACACTCAACAAACATAAAAATTTACTGGAGGCCTTCAACAACAGACTTTTGAGGTAGAAGAAAAGATAAAAAATGAAGATAGGTGATTTAAAATCATTTTTCCACAGGAGCAAAAAACCAAAACAAACAAAGAAAATATGAGCTTACAGACACAAATAGACCAATATATGCATTATGGGTATCTCAGCAATAAAAGAGAGAAAGGGACAGAGAGCTTATTTGAGGAAATCATTTCCACAAACTTTAGAAATCTGAGGACATGTAGATTCAAGAAACTCAATGAACCCCAACTAGGAAAATAGAAAGAGACCTATACAGAAAATTATTATAATAAAACCACTGTAAGTCAAAGACAAAGGGTTAACCTTGAAATTAACAAGAGAAAAGTGACTCAACAGTTATTAGGGAGGTCTCAAAATTATTACTGGATCACCTAGCTGAAAACGTTACAGTCTGGAGGTATTGGGGAAAATATATTCAAAGTGATCAAAGAAAGTGTCTCTCAATCAACAGTATTGTAACCAGAAAAAATATCCTTTAAAAAAGAAGACATTAAGACTTTTCCAGAAAAACAAAAGCTATAGGGGTTTATATAACCAAATGATCTCAAGTATAAGAAATGTGAAAGTGTGGTCTTTAGGTTAAAAGGAAGGCCTTAGATAGCAACATAAGGTCAAAAAAATTATAAAATCCTTTAATGAAGGTCCATATATGGATAACTATACTAACCTATATCACTGTAATTTTGGTGCACATGTTCACTTTTAATTCTTGAAAAGAATTTAAAGGAAAGAACCCCGTCCAAACTAATATCTAGGCAATAACATAGAAAAGAGATATAGAACTGTAAAATAAAGTGTATGTGTATGTAATTGAAGCAAAGTTGTTATCAGTTTAAAATAAGAATTGGCAACATTAAGGTATTTTTAGTAATTTCAAAATTAACCATAACAATTATCTACAACATACACAAAAGGAAATGACAAGGAAACCAATACATGTCACAACTTAAAAATCAATGTAATACAAAGTAAGGCAGAAAGAGAAGATGAAAGGAACAGAAAAGCTTCAAGATGCAGAGAAAAAAAATTAATAAAGTGGTAAAAGTAAGTTCTTCCTATAAGTAATTGATTTAAATGTAAATGAATTAAACTCCTCAATTAGAAGATACATATAGGCCAAAGAGATTAGCAAAAACAGATTCACCAATGTCACTAAACATCTAAAGACTCACATAGGTTCAAAGGTTAAATGGGATAAAAAAAGATATACCATTCAAATTGTAACCAAAATAGGGCTGGGGTGTGGTTTTACTAATATCAAGCAAAATATACTTTAAATTCAACACTGTTAAAACATACTAGGACATGCATTACATAATGAAAAAAAGTCAATTCACCAAGAAGATACAGCATTTAATATTTATGCAAAACACTAGAGCACTAAATATATGAAGCATTTTTGACAGAATTGAAAAGATTAATAGACAGTAACATATTAGACTTCAATACTTCACTGTGAAGAGTGGGCAGGACAGTCTAACAAAAGATGCTAAGTAAATAAAGGACATGACAAGAGGACAGTCTTAACAGACACGTGGGACATTCCAGCCAACAACAGCAAAACATATATCCTTCTCAAATGCACATATGGGACATTCCAGCCAACAATAGCAAAACACATATCCTTCTCAAATGCACATAAGGGACATTCCAGCCAATAGCAAAACACATATCCTTCTCAAATGCACATATAGGACATTCCAGCCAACAATAGCAAAACACATATCCTTCTCAAACGCACATATGGGACATTCCAGCCAACAATAGCAAAACACATATTCTTCTCAAATGCACATATGGGACATTCCAGCCAACAACAGCAAAACACATATCCTTCTCAAATGCACATAAGGTACATTCGAACCAACAATAGCAAAACACATATGCTTCTCAAATGCACATAAGGGACATTCCAGCCAACAACAGCAAAACACATATCCTTCTCAAATGCACATAAGGTACATTCGAACCAACAATAGCAAAACACATATGCTTCTCAAATGCACATAAGGGACATTCCAGCCAACAACAGCAAAACACATATCCTTCTCAAATGCACATAAGGTACATTCGAACCAACAATAGCAAAACACATATGCTTCTCAAATGCACATAAGGGACATTCCAGCCAACAACAGCAAAACACATATCCTTCTCAAATGCACATAAGGGACATTCCAGACAATAGCAAAACACATATCCTTCTTAAATGCACATATGGGACATTCCAACCAACAATAGCAAACACATATCCTTCTCAAATGCACATATGGGACATTCCAGCCAACAACAGCAAAACACATATCCTTCTCAAATGCACATATAAACGTCTCCGAGATAGACTACTTGTGAGGCTACAAAACAAGTCTTTCGATTTTTAAAATGTTGAAATTATACGAAGTATATTTCCTGATGATAATGAAATAAAACTACAGATTAGTAAGAAAAGAACTTGAAATTCTACAAGTCTGTTATACTCCAAAAACAAATTATTAAAACACCAATGATTCCAAATTAGAAATCACAAAGTTACAAAATACTCTGGGAGAAGAAAGAAAATGAAAATACAATATATCCAAATTTGTGGGATCCAGAAAAAGCTCTGTTAAGAGGGAAGTTTATGGCAGCAAACAATACACTAAAAAGAAAAACTATTTCAAATGATAAAACGTGAATTTATGCCTCAGAGGACTAGAAATATAGGACCAAACTGAACTCCAATAGAAAGACAGAAATAGTAGAGTTCATATCAGGTAAGAAGTAAAACTAGAGAAGAGAAAAATATTTAATAACTAATGTAACAAGAAGTTGGTTGGAAAACAGATTAAGAAGAGATAAGTCTCACATAACTAACATAAGAAACAAGAACATGTATAATACAACTTATGCCACAGAAATTAAAAAGAAAAATATTATAAGAGAATACTAAAAAAGTGCATATTAATGTTCCGAATGAGCTAGTAAAAAAAGATAAACTCTTAAAAACACACAACTTATCAAAGCTGGTTCATGAAGCAATTAGAAAATCTGAAGGCTAATCACTAGTAAGGAGATTAAAGGAATAATAAAAAAACATCCCAATAAGAAAGAAAGCTCAGGACCTTATGACTTTACTGGTAAATTATACTATACATTAAACAAAGAATTAATACAAATTCTCCTCAATATCTTCCAAAGAAATAGGAAGGCATACTCCCAAAATCATTGTATGAAACTAGTATTATCTTGATACCCAAATCAGAAAAGTTTCAACAAGATAACAGTATAGCAATTCCTATGCATATTGCTACAAAAATGTTCAATAGAATCCTAACAAAGAGACTTCACTGCACTTAAAAAGTTTTGCACACAATGATCAAGTGAAAGGTATTCCTGGAACACAAAGATCATTTAATGCACGAAAGTCTATGGCTATGATACATCATTTTTACAGAATGAAGTGAAAGAACACACATGGTTATCTCAATTAACGCAAAAAATGCATTTCCAACTATTCTATACTCTTTTTATGACTAAAAATCTGCAACGACTAGGAATATTAAAAAAAAAACCCTCCACATAACAAAGAATATGGCGGAAAGAACACAACAAATATCACAATGGTAAAATCTTGAATATTTTCTTGTAATATCATAAGAAAATAGTGTACTCACTCTTGCCACATCTATTTGACATACTTAAGGAAGATCAAACCAGAATAATTCAGCAATGAACTAAATAAAAGTGTTCTAACTTGGAAAGCAAAAAGTAAAAGTATTTCTGTTTGCAGATGACATGGTTCCATATGTAGAAATCTTCAAATATTCCATATAAAAGAAACTGTAAGAACTAATAAACGAGTTCAGCAAAGTTGCAGGATACAAAATCAACACAACTCATTGTTTCTGCCTAGTAATAGTTAATAATCTGAAAAAATTTAACAAAACAATTTCAGTTACAGTAGCATTCAAAAGGCCAGGATACAAAGGATTGAACTTACCTAATGAGATGAATTACTTGTACACAGAATACTACAAAATATACCTGATAGTAAGTACAGAAGACACAAGTAAGTGAAAAGGCATTCCATGATCATGGACTGAAAAGCTAAAAATGGTTAAGATGTCATTATCACCAAAAACAACCTACAGATCCAATGAAATCCCTACCTCAATTCCAACAGCATTTTGGGGGCAAGAAACAGAAAAAAAAAATAGTCTCAAAATTCATATGGAAACCCAAGGGACACTGAATAGGTAAATTTTTTTTTAAAAAAAGAAGAGCAACGTTGGAAGACTCAGATTTCTGGATTTTAAAATGCATCACAAATTTATAGTAATCAAAAGAGTGTGGCATTGGCATAATGTTATATAAATTGAATACGAGAGAGCCTATAAGCAAAACATCACATATGTGGTCAAATGACAAGGGTACCAAGAAAACAAAATGGGAAAAGGACAGTTTCTTCAACAAAAATACTGAATGAAGAAAAGATTGCCTCTTCAGGAAATGGTGACGGGAAAATTAAATATCCACAACAAAAAAGAAGATAAGGACCCTTATACCATATATAAAAATTAACTAAAAATGGTATAAAGGTCTAAATGTAAGAACTTAAGAACTGCAAACTGTAAAACTCCTCGAGGAAAACATTGGGAACAGTTCCCAATATTTGATTTGACAAAGATTTCATGAATATTATGCAAAAATCATGAGCAAAAAGAGGAGAAATAGACAAGTAGGACTACATCAAACTTAAATCTCTTTGTGCTTCAAAAGGCACAATCAACAGAATGTATACAGACTGTAAAGGCAGTCTGCCTGTGGGCATGTGCTCAGTCGCACAGTCATGTCCAACTATTTGAGACCCCATGGACTGCAGCCTGCCAGACTATTCTGCGCATGGGATTCTCCAAGCAAGAATACTGGAATGGGTTGCCATTTCCTCCTCCAGGGGAGCTTTCCAACACAGGGATCGAACCCATGTCTCCTGCATCTCTTTCATGGGCAGGTGAATTCTTTGCCACTGAGCCACCTGGGAAGTCCAGAAGTACCATATGATCCAGCAAACTTCTAGGTGTATCTCCAAAATGACTGAAATCACTATCTCAAAGAGATATCTACATTCCCATCTCCCATGTTAATTGTAGCATTATTCACAATCACTAAGATATGGAACCAAACTAAGTGGTCATTAATATATAAATGTGTAAAGAAAATGTCTATATATACAAATGTATAACATGACATGATTTATATATATATATATATATATATATATATATATATATATATGCAATTTATGTAAATATGCTGTGCTTACTTACTCAGTCATGTCTGACTTCTTGTGACCCCATGGACTGTAGCCCTTCAGGCTCTTCTGTCCATGGGGATTCTCCAGGGAAGAATACTGGAGTGGGTTACCATGCCCTCATCCAAGGGATTGTCATAACCCAGGGATCAAACCAAGGTCTCCCTCATTGCAGGCAGATTCTTTACTGTCTGAGCCTGTTTATATACATGTATGTGTATAAACAACATGAAATATTATTCAGCCGTAAAAAAGAATGAAATCCTCCCATTTTCAAAACCCTGAATGAACTTGGATGTATTATTTGAAAAGAAATAAGCCAGATATGGAAGACAAATATTGTATGGTCTACCATATATGTGGGATCTAAAAAATATCCTTACAGAAGCAGAGAGGAAAATAGGGCTGCCAGGGAGCAGAGGTGTGGAAAATTTGGGGACTTGTTGGTCAAAGTGTACAAAGTTTCATTTAAGCAATATGAAAGTTTTAAATATCTGTTTCCAACAATGTGGACACACTTAACACTACTGCACTCATAATAATAAAGATGGTTAATTTTGCATACTGTTTATTTTATCATAATAAAAAAGTTTAAAAACTATAACATGTGAGGCTTAAAATATAAAATACTGTATAAGAATATTACACAAATAATTTATATTATACAAATATAATATTTATTATATATATTGTATTATTGTATATATTATTTTACATACATCATATTGTATTTGTTGTATATACAATATAGTATATATGTATATATTGTATATCAGTCCAGATCAGTTCAGTCACTCAGTCGTGTCCAACTCTTTGAGACCCCAAGAATCACAGCATGCCAGGCCTCCCTGTCCATCACCAACTCCTGGAGTTTATCCAAACTCATGTCCATAGAGTCGGTGATGCCATCCAACCATCTCATCCTCTGTTGTCCCCTTCTCCTCCTGCCCCCAATCCCTCCCAGCATCAGGGTCTTTTCCAGTGAGTCAACTCTTCGCATCAGGTGGCCAAAGTATTGGAGTTTCAGCTTTAACATCAGTCCTTGCAATGAACACCCAGGACTGATCTCCTTTAGGATGGACTGGTTTGATCTCCTTGAAGTCCAGGGGACTCTCAAGAGTCTTCTCCAACACCACAGTTCAAAAGCATCAATTCTTTGGCACTCAGCTGTCTTTATAGTCCAACTCTCACATCCATACAAGACTACTGGAAAAACAATAGCCTTGACTAGATGGACCTTTGTTGACAAAGTAATGTCTCTGCTTTTTAATATGCTATCTAGGTTGGTCATAACTTTCCTTTTAAGGAGTAAGCGTCTTCTAATTTCAGGGCGGCAATCACCATCTGCAGTGATTTTGGAGCCCCCCAAAATAAAGTCAGCCACTGTTTCCACTGTTTCCCCATCTATCTGCCATGAAGTGATGGGACCAGATACCATGATCTTATTTTTTCTGAATGCTGAGCTTTAAGCCAACATTTTCACTCTCCTCTTTCACTTTCATCAAGAGGCTCTTTAGTTCTTCTTCACTTTCTGTCATAAGGGTGGTGTCATCTGCATATCTGAGGTTATTGATATTTCTTTCAGCAGTCTTGATTCCAGCTTGTGCTTCATCCAGCCCAGCATTTCTCATGATGTACTCTGCATATAAGTTAAATAAGCAGGGTGACAATATACAACCTTGACATACTCCTTTCCTAATTTGGAACCAGTCTGTTGTTCCATGTCCAGTTCTAACTGCTGCTTCTTGACCTGCATACAGGTTTCTCAAGAGACAGGTCAGATGGTCTGGTATTCCCATCTCTTGCAGAATTTTCCACAGTTTATTGTGATCCACACAGTCAAAGCTTTGGCAAAGTCAATAAAGCAGAGGTAGATGTTTTTCTGGAACTCTCTTGCTTTTTCAATGATCCAGCAGATGTTGGCAATTTGATCTCTGGTTCCTCTGCCTTTTCTAAAACCAGCTTGAACATCTGGAAGTTCATGGTTTATATATTGCTGAAGCCTGTCTTGGAGAATTTTGAGCATTACTTTACTAGTGTGTGAGATGAATGCAATACTGTGGTAGTTTGAGCATTCTTTGGCATTGCCTTTCTTTGGGATTGGAATGAAAACTGACCTTTTCCAGTGCTGTGGCCACTGCTGAGTTTTCCATATTTTCTGGCAGATTGAGTGCAGCACTTTCACAGCATCATCTTTAAGGATTTGAAATAGCTCAAATGGAATTCAATCACCTCCACTAGCCTTGTTCGTACTGATGCTTTCTAAGGCCCACTTGACTTCACATTCCAGGATGTCTGGCTCTAGGTGAGTGATCACACCATCGTGACTATCTGGGTCATGAAGATCTTTTTTGTACAGTTCTTCTGTGTATTCTTGCCACCTCTTCTTAATATTTTCTGCTTCTGTTAGGTCCATACCATTTCTGTCCTTTATTGAGCCCATCTTTGCATGAAATGTCCCCTTGCTATCTCTAATTTTCTTGAAGAAATCTCTAGTCTTTCCCATTCTATTGTTTTCCTCTATTTTTTGCTTTGAACGCTGAGGAAGGCTTTCTTATCTCTCCTTGCTATTCTTTGGAACTCTGCATTCAGATGGGAAAATCTTTCCCTATCTCCTTTGCTTTTTGCTTGTCTTCTTTTCACAGCTGTTTGTAAGGCCTCCTCAGACAGCCATTTTGCTTTTTTGCATTTCTTTTTCTTGGGGATGGTCTTGATCCCTGTCTCCTGTACAATGTCACGAACCTCTGTCCATAGTTCATCAGGCACTCTGTCTATCAGATCTAGTCCCTTAAATCTATTTCTAACTTCTACTGTATAATCACAAGTTTATACTTGTATAATCACTGTATAATAACTGTACAATCATAATATAATATATTGTATATAATACAATACAATATTATATATATTAAAATATATATATTATATATTATAGTAATACAATACAATAATACAATTATATATATAGTATATAATATATAGTGCATATAATATATACATATACTTCATATACATATACTGCATATATACATATATACATACAGTATATATATACTTCATAAATATGGAACTATTATACAAATTGTAAAAATATTTTACAAATGTCATAACAATAAAATACTCTATAAAATATTAATAATAATATGAAATAAAATAATAAGATGGTAGACATACTTTACAGAGAAGGCAATGGCAACCCACTCCAGTGTTCTTGCCTGGGGAATCCCAGGGATGGAGGAGCCTGGTGGGCTGCCATCTATGGGGTCACACAGACTCGGACACGACTGAAGGGACTTAGCAGCAGCAGCAGCAGACATACTTTATGTACTTTTGTTTCTGAAAGTGGATGTTAAATTTCAAAATGTGATATAATTACTGAAGAGAAGGAAACAAAATACATACCAGAACAAGTCCTGCAGCAAACTTTGGATCACATGCTGTTCCATGATATGTTGCTCCTACATAATTAGGATGGTCCCTGTAACTAAATAATAAAATTGTTCTCATGGATAAATGCACTTTAAATTATTAATAACTTAATTGTCTTTAAGAATTAGCTTCCTCAATAAAGCTTCTACTTTCTTTAAAACGTGAATATTGTG
This sequence comes from Okapia johnstoni, assembly GCA_024291935.2. NCBI lineage: Eukaryota > Metazoa > Chordata > Mammalia > Artiodactyla > Giraffidae > Okapia > Okapia johnstoni. The sequence continues at coordinate 30,040,915 of CM044327.1, read as the reverse complement.
AATCATGTCTAACGGTCTCAATCATTTCATAGTTGGGTAGTCTCCCCTAGTGCCTTCAAATTAAGTTCAAAAGCCAACTTTAACATTATACGATCCACATCTTAAAATCCAGCAGTGCCTCATCCTTCCAGAAATTAATCACCACTGCTGTCAACACTGGATGGACAAAGTTCTAAGACATAAAAGTCAGGACAGGTTACTGCCATGGTTTGCATTCAGCAAAACCTCAGATGGCGTAAAAAGTGTTGGATTGGAGAACGAAAGAGAAAGACAGTGTGCAGCACAGTCATCAGGAAAAACAGAGATGGGCTGCAGTGTGTCCACACACACTTCAGTCCTTAGTTAATGTTGCTCCTGAATCCCCAAACCTGACCTTAAATTCCACAGACACACCAGAGATTTACAAAGGTATTCCATGTTACTTAAGACCTTTCAGAATCATGCTTTTGTTTTTTCCATCCAAATTAATCAAAATAGTATATAGACAGTCTTGACAGTTACAGTGTAAGCAGCTAAATAGCTACACCTTAGGTCAGGATGCTGCTGTTTGCTGTTTAGTTGCTAAGTCATGTCCATCTCGTTGCGACCCCATGGACTGTAACTCACCATGCTCCTCTGTCCATGGATTTTCCAGGCAAGAATACTGGAGTAATTGCCAGATCCTTCTCCAGGGAATCTTCCTGACCCAGGGATTGAACTCATGCCTCTGGGTCAGGAAGACAGAAATAACATAAGGTCACCACATTACAATACTTATGTTTTCTAATGTAACCAGCTTTATATGCAATTACTGCATTCTGTTAACTAACCTATGCTTTGTTTAATGTTAAAATGCTGGTTTCAGTGATTTACCTCTGAGAAAATCTTTAAAACTATAGAGGCCCTATGTTTTCCCAAGGATTTCCATGTTTTTAGTTCTTTAAACTTACATAGGTAAACAGACTACTCTGAGGATAATGGCCTACCATGCTTTAGTGTCTTACAGTGTATCAAGTGTATCATCAAATTTTTATAGCTCACATTCAGCCAAAACAGTACTCACGTAATCATTTTTTGGCTAGTCATTTTTTGTCTTGTCATTATAAAAATAAATTTTATATGTAATTGGGATAACTTACAAATAGTTTGATAAAATATATATACCAATGAAAATAAATTACTTACATTAATAAGTATGCCATATTATGAGAACTTCGAAATAAAAATTTTTCTCTCCAGGATACAAATCTTTGTAGTACTTCATTAGCATCCCCACTAGTGGAAATCTTATTTAGATCTGACCAGATCTCCAGAGAAGTTAATATAACAGACACTTGAAGCTGAGAATACATCTGAAAACAGAATATACATGATATACGGTTGTAGGTAATCAAAAATATAATACTATATATTTATATGCAACGCTAACATATTTGATTTAGTATTTTTTGGAGATGAAATTCACTGATGGCAGAAACTAGTTGGTAGGAGTATACGTTTTATAAAATTGCACGTGTGGCCCTTCACTGGCCGGTCAGCAGTTAAGAATCTGCTCTGCCCTGCAGGGAACATGGGTTCCATCAGGTAAGGTCTCACGCTGCAGAGTAACTAAACCTACTGCCATAATTACTGAGCCCATGGGCCACAATGAAAGATCCTGTGTGCCTCAACTGAGACCCAATGCAGCCAAATAAATATTTTTTAAAAATTGCACATTCTATTTATTCAAACAATGCTACTGTATTTAGGTGGCTCTGCTGGTAAAGTATCCACCGGCAATATGGGAGACCTGGGTTCGATCCCTGGGTGGGGAAGATCCCCTAGAGAAGGGAACAGCTACCCACTCCAGTATTCTGGCCTGGAGAATTCCATGGACTGTGTAGTCCATGGGGTCACAAAGAGTCAGACACAACAGAGTGACTTTCACTTTCTTTTTTCATCGTATTTATAAGAATGTTTCTTATTTAAATGAAATGTAAATACTCACAGTGTTGATAAGACTAAAAATATATAAAATTTTCTCAGATGCAACTGTCACTTCAGAACCCATATAATCATACTGAAAGACAAATTTTATTTTTTATCACTATTGAAAATGACTAAACTACCACATTTCAATTGATATAAAAATGATAAAGTAATGCAGCACTCATGCAAAAGGCAAAAAAGTACAATTACAATTTATCAAGCACTTAGTAAGTTTCAGACTTAAACCTAGGGACATTATATATTAACCAATAATATTAAAATGGGATGGTGATGATTATCTTCCTCTTTATACATGCAGTTATTTAGGATGTTATTTAGGATCAAAAGTTAAGGTTCCAAGACTGCATAATTAATAAGGGTAAGAACCAGTACTCAAATCTCTGACTAAACAGAGTCTTTTTTGTCTGCACAAGCATGCTGTCATCTTTGGTCTGCATTCCAATAAGACAACATGACAATATTAATATATCCTGGAGAAAAACTGAACTTTCTAAACACAGAGCACTGAGTACTACATAATGAACAATTTCTAGAACATGTCTTCATTCAAGGAGAAAAGATCATAGCATTTTCTCTTAAGTATTTCTACCATGTGCGCCCACATTTCTAAACTTATCTACAACTAAGAGTATGGCAACTATATATCTATATCTATACATATACATATATATATATATAGAGAGAGACACTCATATATAACTTAGCAGATTTAGACATAGAAAATGATGATCTTAGGGAGGGATTTTTATATAGGGCTCATAATAATTAATAAATCAAACAAATTGACAGCAAGCAGGTAATTTACAATAAAAATACAAAAGATTTTAGAAACTCTAGGAGTTTTGGATATAATATGCATATATATAAACATATATACAAAATGAGAGGCATATTTTTAAAGTATACTTTAAAGTCTTACATAAATTGACTCATATTAGACCATAAAACATTTGACTATAAAACATAGTATCACTTAGCTCACATTGTCCAACCACAGGGCTATCAAGTAAACTAGATTGAGATTATTTTTACTTAGATGGATAAACTGATTGTGGATGCATAAGATCTTATTCAATGTAAATGCACACTGAAATAAAAGCTACAAACTCAACCTACAACTTACTTTCTCATAGCAAGGGCACAAGTGATAAAGGGAAACAATATCAATAAATCTGAGCAGAGAGGATACAGGAGTTCACTGTATTCCTATTCTTACATCTTTTTGAAAGTCTGAAAATGTTTCCAAATAGAATAATTTAAAAAAGACCAAATAATTTCAGATGAATAAAAGTGAATTCAAATGAATTAATATAAACCTAAATATCAGAAATGTAGAATTTGAAGACAGTAAATATCTTTCCTCAATTTCTTTAAACAATAATTGTATACGTAATGTAAAATAATTTATTTTGTGGTTTATATCACATGGGTAAATAGGATATATTACAATAACATCAAAGGGGTAAAATGAAATTTTACTGAGAAAACATGCTTACATTTTTAAAATTTATTGAAGTGCAATTTATGTACAATATTAATTTATAAGGTACACCTGTACATCACAGTGATTCACAATTTTTAAAAGTTATATTTTATTTATAGTTGTTATTAAATATTCCCTGATTTGTACAATATATCTTTGTAGCTCACTTACATCATAGTAACATTACATTACATTACATTACATAATAGTACCTCTGAATCACTACCTCTACTGTGCCCCTTGCCTGTTCCCTTTTCCCACTGGTTAAAAACTACTTTGTTCTCTATACCCGCGAACAGGTATTTCAACATCATTTCTTCTAACAAATTTCTTCTATTTTGTTATGTTCACTAGTTTGTAAGTTTGTTCTCTTTGAGTATCTTTCTGTTTTGTAAGTTCATTGTATCAGATTGTGCATATAAGGCATGTCATATGATATTTCTCCTCTGTATGACTTACTTCACTCAGTATGACACTCTCTAGGTCCATCCATGTTGCTGCAAATAGCATTATTTTGTTCTTTTTAATGACTAATATTCCATTGTGTATATATATATATATATATATATATATATATATACACACCATATCATCTTTATCCATTTTGCTGTCAATGGACATTTAGGTTGCTTCCAAATCTTGGCAATTGTAAATAGTGCTGCAGTGAACACTGGGGTGCCTGTGTCCTTTTGGACCATGTTTTTCTCCGGATACGCCTAGGACTGGGATTGCAGGATCATATGGTAGCTCTAGTTTTACTTTTTAAGGAACCTCCATACTGTTCTCCTGAAAAAGTTGGCTTAAAACTCAACATTCAGAAAACTGAGATCATGGCATCCGGTCCCACCACTTCATGGCAGACAGATGGGCAAACAGTGGAAACAGTGGTTGACTTTATTTTTCTGGGCTCCAAAATCACTGCAGATGGTGACTGCAGCCATAAAATTAAAAGATGCTTACTCCTTGGAAGGAAAGTTATAACCTACCTAGATAGCATATTAAGAAGCAGAGACATTACTTTGCCAACAAAAGTCCGTCTAGTCAAGGCTATGGTTTGTCCAGTGGTCATGTATGGATGTGAGAGTTGGATGGTGAAGAAAGCTGAGCGCTGCAGAATTGATGCTTTTGAACTGTGCTGTTGGAGAAGACTCTTGAGAGTCCCTTGGACTGCAAGGAGATACAACCAGTCTATCATAAAGGAGATCAGTCCTGGGTGTTCACTGGAAGGACTGATGTTGAAGCTGAGACTCCAATACTTTGGCCACCTAATGCGAAGAACTGACTCATTTAAAAAGACCCTGTTGCTGGGAAAGATTGAAGGCAGGAGGAGAAGGGGACGACAGAGGATGAGATGGTTGGATGGCATCACTGACTCAATGGACATGAGTTTGGGTGGACTCCGGGAGTTGGTGATGGACAGGGAGGCCTGGCATGCTGCGGTTCATGGGTTCACAAAGAGTTGGACACGACTGAACGACTGAACTGAACTGAACTGATACTGTTCTCCATAGTGGCTGCGCCAATTTACATTCTCACCAACAGTGTAGGAGGGTTCCCTTCTCTCCACACCCTCTCTCACATTTCTTGTTCTTGGATTTTTTGATGATAGCCATTCTGTTCGGTATGAGATGATATCTCATTGTGTTTCTGATTCACATTTCTCTGATAATTAGCAATGTTGAACATCTGTTCATGTGCCTACTAGCCACCTGCATGTCTTCTTTAGAGAAATGTCTATTTAGGTCTTCTGCACATTTTTTGAGTGGGTTGTTTCTTTTGATGCTGTTAAGTGTCATGAGCTGTTTGTAAATTTTAGAGACTAATCCCTTATTGGTCACATCATTTTCCAATATTTTCTCCCAATGCATGGCTTGTCTCTTCTTTAGTTTATTGTTTCCCTATTCACTCATCTCTTGATGGGTGCTTAGGTAGCTCCTGTCTATTGTAAATAACACTGCTATGAACACTGGGGTGCATGTATATATTCAATTAGTGTTTTTTATTTTCTTCAAATATATATCCAGGGATATAATTGCTGAATCATATGTTAGTTCCCTCACAGCTCAGTCTAAAGAATCTGCCTGCAATTCAGGAGACTCAGGTTCAGTTCCTGGGTCAAGAAGATCCCCTGGAGAAGGGAATGGCAACCCACTCTAGTATTCTTGCCTGGAGAATCCCATGGATGGAGAAACCTGGCAGGCTACACAGTCCATGGGGTCACAAGAGTTGGACCCGACTTAGCAACTAAAGCACCACGTTAGTTCTATTTTTAATTTTTGATTCCCATAGTGGCTACCTCAATTTACATTCCCACCAACAGTGTGAAAAGATTTCTCCTTTTTTCTACATCCTTGCCAACATCTGTTATTTGTGGGCATTTTCATGATAGTCATTCTGATAGGTGTGAGGTGATATCTTTTTGTAGTTTCGATTGGAATGTCAATGATGTTGAGCACCATTTCATGTGCCTAATGGTCATTTGTAGCTCTTTCTTGAATAATGTCTATTCAATTATTTCAGTTGGGTTGCTTGTTCTTTGATATTGAATTGCATGAACTGTTTGTACATTTTCAGTGTTAACCCTTTGTCAGTCATACAATTTGGAACTATCTTCTCCCATTTTGTAGGTTGTCTTTTCGTTTGTTTCTGCTTTCTTTTGCTGTGCAAAAGCTTTTAAGTTTAATTATGGACCATTTGTTTATTTTTCCTTCATTTTATTTGCCAGAGGAGACGTAAAAAAAGAACATTGCTATGATTTAAGACAAAGAGTGTTCTCCCTATATTTTCTTCTAGGAGTAATATGGTTTCCTGTCTTACATTAAGTCTTTATTCCATTTTGAGTTTATTTTTGTATATGGTGTGAGAAAATGTTATGATTTCAGTCTTACACATGTAGGTGTCCTGTCCTGCCATCACCACTTACTGAAAAGACTGTTTTCTCAGTGTATACTCTTACCTCCTTTGTTGTAGATTGACTATAAATGCATACATTTGTTTAAGCGCTCTTCATTCTGTTCCATTGATTTATGTGTCTGCTTTGTTCCTGTATCATACTATTTTGATTACTGCAGCTAAGTAATATAGTCGAAAGTCAGAGAGTGTGACACCTTCCTCTGTTCCTTCTCAAGATTGCTTTGGCTATTTGGGATTTTTTGCATTTCCATAAAAATTTTAGAATTATTTGTTCTAGTTTTGTGAAAAATGCCATTGGTATTTTGTTAGGGATTACACCAAATCTGTAGACTGCCTGGAGAGTATGGGCATTTTAAAAACAGTGATTCTTTCGATCTATGAAAACAGTATGTCTTTCCATGTGTGTGTATACAGGTTTTTTGACTGTTTAGATTTTTTTCCTAGGTGTTATTCATTTTGATGCAATGGTATGTTAAGTAAGATAGTTTTCTTAATTTCTTCTTCTGATACTCCATTGTTAATCTATAGAAATACGGAAGATTTCTATATATTAATTTTGCATCAAGCAACTTTACCAAATGCATGGATGAGCTCTAATAGTTTTTGGTAGTGTCTTTAGATTTTCTCAGTATCATGTCATCTGACAATAGTGACTATTTTACTTCTTCCTTTCCAATTTGGATTTTATTTTTCTTTATTGACTGCTATGGCAAATACTTTGAGCACTATGTTGAATAAAAGTTTTGAGCAAGGACATGCTTGTATTTTTCCTGATCTTGGAAAAAGTGCTTTCAGCTTTTCACCATTAAGAATGATGTTAGTTGTAGGTTTCTCATGTATAAGCTATATTATGTTGAGGTTATGTCCCCTTTCTGGAGAGGGCACTGTTTCTCAGCAGTGCATATATGAGTCTTTTTCATGTATCCACTCAACTGTTCTATTTCTTTTTTATTGGAGCACTTAGTTCATTTACATTTAAAATAATTATTGATGTGTGTGTTCACATTTTCATTTTCCTAACTGCTTTGGACTTGATTTTGTAGGTCTTTTTTGTTTCTTTCTTCCTGTCTTATTCCTTTCTCATATGATTTGTTATATTTGGATACATTTTTACTTTCGTTGTGTGTATCTAGTATAGGTTTTTCTTTTGCAGTTATCATGAAGGTTTTATCTATCTGTCCACCTACCTATATGACTTTTAAGTTGCTGATCTCTTAATTTCAAATACATTGTAGCACCATGCATGTGTACTCTCCTCCCATAACAATTATTGCTTTTAATATGTTGTTTTACATCTAATTTCTTTATGTATCTCCTAACTTTTTATTGTGGAAATAAGTGATTTTCTTAAAAAAAAAGAATTTTTTTTCAGCCTTCTTTCTAGCTTTGCGTGTGAGATGAGTTCCTGCCTTAACTGTATGTTTGCTTTCACTAATGAGCTTTTCCTTTCATAATTTTCGTTTCCAGTTTTGGACTTTTCTTTAGCAAAATTGCTTTAACATTTCTTGTAATGCTGCTTTCGTGTTGCTGAACTCTTTATGTTCTGTTTTATCTCTACATCAAATTTGAAGAAGAGACTTGCTGAATGGAGTATTCCTGTCTGTAAGTCTTTCACTTTTAACTATCTACTGGTAGGCAGAGTTGAGTTCGCGAGTCAAGTTGCAGGATCCAGAGACCTCAGAACTAGTGTCATATCATTTTCTGATATTACTTTTAAAAAATTATTTAAAGATCTAAACATCTCCTTTTATGCAAAAATCCAGAACGTCATGACACTAAGAAATTGATACAAAATTACTAGTGATGATGGACAAAGTAGGTTATTTTTAACTTGCTGCCTGTGTTTGCTAAAATTAATTGCAAAAATAAAAACTTCCATAATCTAATGTGTTCCTATGAATTATTCTCCTATTTTTAAAAATGAAGTTTCCACTGAAGAACCTAAGCAATTACAATGTACAAAATAATCTTATAAAAGACAATATTTAATAACAGGATCTTCAACTGAGTAATAAATAAAATAGCTTACTCTAAAATGGAAATTGACTTAAGAGTTTCACAACAATTTTGGGTGGTTTCAGAAGTATACACAGCTAGTTATAATCCAATAAATTACAGTACAAGTAGAATCTTCCCTTACATATGAAGTTTTACATGATTTCTAATAAATACTGGTATTGACCCCACCTTTGCCAATGGAATGGCTACTGACAACGTGTCTTTATGTCCTGTTACACTGAGATACACATTTTGAATAGAGTATCATATATGTGCATTGCAAATAAAGATGCTTTTCATATTTCCTTCCAATTTAAATATAAAAATGATATAAGGAAATGTATCAATAGTGCATACCAAGGCTTTATCCATAATAATTTGTATTTTCAGAACTCTTTTCAGCAGCACATCTGAGTTTTTCTGCAAAACAGAGGACAAAGATTACATAAAACGTTTTAAAATTCTTTATATTTTTTGTAATTATGTACATTATATGACTGCATATATAAACACATATACAGAGGTATAGATAGATATAGTAATAGATATATTGGTAGATGATAGCTACAGACACAAATATGTAAAGATATAAGTAGGAAAATAAGAGGATCTATGCCCAACAGAGTAAATAAGCTGGTGAGATTCTGCATAAAAATTTTAGGAACAAATGAGAAACTTTTGCCTTATATTCTTGATAATTAGAATCTTCAAAAAAGTTACTGAATTGAGGGAGAATTATTGTTTCCTTCCTCTCAAAACCTTCTAGGTCCCTCATCCATTCTTCCAAGTTAATCCAATTCCCATTAACCTTCCCCTAAATGCTGCCTCTATTTTATCATCATTTTTGTACTTGTAATTAGGTGTACTAACTTTATTGTGGCTAACCCTCAATAACATGCATCTATTTCAAGAACACAGTTATACAAACTAGTAGCAATGTATACACCCGTGCAACCATTACCATCAGTAAAATAATATTTCCATCTCCCTCTTCCAAGTTAATACCTTACAGGGCTGAAGGCAACCAGTAATCTGATTTCTCCCACCACTGTCTTGTCTTGGGCTTGTGCTCAGCCATGTCTGATTCCTTGCAACCCTTTGGACTGTATGTAACCTGTCAGGCTCCTTCATCCATTCTGTCCATAGGATTTTTCAGGCAAAAGTACTGGAGCTGGAGTGGTTGTATTTCCTCCTCTGGGAGATCTTCCCAACCCAGGGATTGAATTTGCATCTCCTGCGTCTCCCTTATTGCAGGTAGATTGTTTACTCATTGAGCCATCAGGGAAGCCCTCGTCATTGAGGAAGCTCTTACTATAGGTTACAACAATTTATCCTAGAATTTTGTATAACTGGAATCATATGGTATGTTTTTTGTATATCTGGTTTCTTTCACTCAGCACTCAACCGTGTTGCTGTGATTATTGATAACTCATTTGTTTTTATTGCTATGAAGTATGATATTTTATAAATATAAAACAATTTGTTTATACTTTCAACTGTTGATGATCATTTGGATTATTTAAACATCTTAGCTATTGTAAATGCAACAGCTATGAATATCCATGTACAGGTCTTTGGGAAGTTATAGTCTTTCTTTTTTTTTTTTTTGGATTACTGCTTCAGTTCAGTTCAGTTCAGTCGCTCATCGTGTCCAACTCTTTTTGACCCCATGGACCACAGCACACCAGGCCTCCCTGTCCATCACCAACTCCCGGAATTTACCCAAACTCATGTCCATTCAGTCGGTGATGCCATCCAACCATCTCATCCTCTGTCATCCCCTTCTCCCCCTGCCCTCAATCTTTCCCAGCATCAGGGTCTTTTCAAATGAGTCAGCTCTTCGAATCGGGTGGCCAAAGTATTGGAGTTTCAGCTTCAACATCAGTCCTTCCAATGAACATCTAGGACTGATCTCCTTCAGGATGGACTGGTTGGATCTAAGGATAAATGCTTAGAATTGGAAAACCTGATTTGCATGATGTTTCAATATGTATAAAGTAGTGCAAAAGCTCAATTGCTTTATAAAGTGTTGAGTTGGCCAAAAGGTTCATTCAGGTCTTTCTGCTACATCATATGGAAAAATCTAAATGAGGTTTTTGCAAATTCAACAATTTGATCATTTTGCATTTTTTCCAAGAACTAACGTCAATTGCTCTACATACTTGCCTCTGTTTGGTATTGTCTTTCTTGTGCATTATATCCATTCTTGTCAGTCTGTATTGAGATCACACTGAGGTTTTGATTTGCAGTTCCTGGATGATTGCTGCTGATTAAGATTGATGTTGATGACTGAATTCTGCTGAATATCTTTTCACAAGCTTGTGGTCCATTGATCTGGTTTCTTCTAAGTCCCCTACTAGAAAGTTTACGTTTAGCTTTGACACTTAATGGGCTTCCCTGGTGGCTCAGGTGGTAAAGAATCCGCCTGCAATGCGGGAGAACTGGGTTTGATTCCTGGGGTGGGACGATCCCCTGGAGAAGGGAACGGATACCCACTCCAGTATTCTTGCCAGGAGAATTCCATGAACAGAGGAGCCTGGCAGGCTGCAGTCCACGGGGCTGCAAACAGTCCGACACAATTGAGCAACTTGCACTTTCACTTGACACTTAAAGCCTGTGTGCTAATTCAATTTTTTGGAGTAAGAGTCAAGATTCATTTTATTCTGCACAAAAATCCAATCTTGCATCCTCTGATCGAGAGATCATTCTTTACTTTTCAAAGGCCTTAGCATCTTTGTGGGTATTCATTTGGGCCAGAGCACACGGGTCTACTTCTTCTCTGTTGTGTTCCACTGTTCTACAATTATACCAACACTACAATATGAATCTCCATAGCAGGAGTTGGCTATGGCCCATGATATATCCACCCATTTGCAAAAAAAACATTTTATTAGAACATAGCCACACCTAATTGTTTATAGTTTGTCAATGCTAATTTCAAGTTACAAAGGCAGAGTGAATATTCCCAAATGATGCTTCTGAAAGTCTGCTTTACTGTAGTGATTTAAATACTACTGTCTCAGAGACAACTGTTATGTTGTGGCTGCTACATTTTCATTCCCAGTGAGATTAGAGTCTCTCTCTCTCTCTTTTTTCTTTTTTTCTTTTGTGTGTGTGTGTGGTTTGTTTTACATGCTAGCATGAGCATTTGCAATAGGGAGGAAAGAAATGGTTTCAACAACAAAAAAAATCTCAATTATGTAGTTCTGACTGGGAATAAAATTGTAGGCTGAAATCTGCCTCATTTTAAGTAACTCTTGTATTGCCTTCCAATCACCAATATTACTGCTAGGTAGGTAGTTTCATGCTACCCTGCACTGCTTTTTTATATAAGAAACCAGGGTTTTTATTAATGTTGGTCTGGAACCTCTGCTTAAATCATTCTGATTCTCCATTTTCTATGTTTATTTACACTAGCCTTATATTTCATCATCCATATTGTTATTTTAACTGAACCTTATCTCTCAAATTTCTGTGTCTTCACATTTTAGTTTTTGTGTGATTCCCAGAATTTTACCTGATGAACTTTGAGTTTTTACATATGTCTAGCATGCTTTTAATTTTAACTGTTATCTGCTCAGTGCTATTTTTTAAAGTCTGTTCTTATTTTGTGGATGAAATATTTTCTCCTACCTCTCTGAGGATATTATTTTGCTTTCTTCACTCTATTACTTGGTGCCTCAAGCTTAAACACTTTGAATTTTTCCATGTCTCTGTCTACCATAATGAATTGTTTCATCATATGTTTAGTGCTTCTTCATATTAGGCATTGACAGCTTATTCCAACATCTAAGACCACCTATGGAGCTTATGGCCTGCTGTCTTCACAGAGGGTAAATTATCTGGGAAGTTTGTTGAGAAAACCTTGCAGTCAACATGCTTAATTTTGACTCTTTTGTGGTGGGGTTACATTCCCTCCTGGATTCTAAAGAGTGTGTAAACCTGTTTCCCAGTATCTAGTGTGCCAAGTTTAACTTATTCACACGAATTTCAGTATCATCATCTCAGTGCAGTTCAGTCGCCCAGTCATGTCCAACTCTTTGTGACCCCATAGATTGTAGCACGCCAGGCTTCTCTGTCCTTCCCTATCTCCTGGAGTTTGCTCAAACTCATGTCCATTGAATTGGTGATGCCATTGAACCATCTCATCCTCTGTTGCCCCCTTCTCCTCCTGCCCTTAATCTTTCCCAGCATCAGGGTCTTTTCCAATGAGTCAGCTCTTCACGTTAGATGGCCAAAGTATTGGAGCTTCAGCTTAAGCATCAGTCTTTCCTGTGAATTTTTTAAATTAATTAATTAATTTTAATTGGAGGATAATTACTTTACAACATTGTGATGTTTTTGCCACACATCAACATGAATCAGCCATAGGTATTCAGGTGTCCTGCCTCCCCATCTCGCCCCCCACCCCTCCACCCCATCCCCAGGGTTGATTTCCTTTAAGATTGACTGGTTTGCTCTCCTTGCTGTCCAAGGGACTCTCAAGAGTCTTCTCCAGCACCACAGTTCAAAAACATCAATTCTACATAACCAGCTTCTACTGTGATTTACAAAGACCCCCACTTCACAGATTCCACCAAAAGAAGAGCCTTAAACTATCTGTGAGTTTACAACAAAAACAATTGGTTAGGAGAGGAAATCACGTTTTATGTATATTTGTACAGCTTATTTTCAACCACTTCTCTTCCTAGGCCCACCCTTAACATCATGTCCTTAGGTATTTGGATATGCAATTCCAAAACATTTGAGTAATTCCGAGTGTATATCAAGTTTCCTATATCCTATTTCAATTGTCAGGAAAGAATTCAGGTTTTAGTGGCTAATCAGCTATCTATCTGCTAATGAACTTCCATTGTTATTACCGTTTTTGTGTGTATGCTAATGCCATGTTAAAAACTACTTTTCACTTTAGTGGGGTTTAAGGAAGCGGCAGAGTAACTGTATGTGTTCAATATGTTTTTAGCAGGTAAACTCTTTGTGTATTTTGTTCTACTTTTCACTGTTGTTATAATGCGGCATTTACCTTGATTATGAGTTTACTTGTGCTTCCTTTCATAAATGTAAAAACATGCCTAAAATATAACATTTTATTTTATTATTCTCACTTTCTCTAAAATATCTTTTCTATTGAAGATATTCACTTGTATATTTGTGCTTGCAAAAATTCTAGTGCTTGTGAAAACATGCTTAACTAAAGCTATAGATTTCAGTTCAGTTCAGTTCAGTCACTCAGTCATGTCAGACTCTGCGACCCCATGGACTGCACCACGCCAGGTTTCCCTGTCCATCACCAACTCCCTGAGCCTACTCAAACTCATGTCCATTGAGTCAGTGATGCCATCCAACCATCTCATCCTCTGTCATCCCCTTTTCCTTCTGCCTTCAGTCTTTCCCAGCCTCAGGGTCTTTTCTAGTGAGTCAGTTCTCCACATCAAGTGGCCAATGTATTGGAGTTTTAGCTTCAGCAACAGTCCTTCCAATGAATATTCAGGGCTGATATCCTTTAGGATAGACTGGTTGGACCTCCTTGCAGTCCAAGGGACTCTCAAGAGTCTTCTCCAACACCACAGTTAGAAAGCATCAATTCTTCGGTGCTCAGCTTTCTTTATGGTCCAACTCTCATATTCATACATGACTACTGGAAAAACCATAGCTTTGACTGGACAGACCTAGATTTAAGACTATTGAATTCAGGGTGAAAGGAATTATTTAATTCACAAATATATCAATACCCACTTATTTCCCTTCATTCCTGCAGTGACATCCCTGGCTTCTTGGTTCTGAAATTTTAGTGTCTTTTGTTTCATCAGTGCATTTTGTTTTGTATCTAAACTTTCCATAAGTAGTTCCACTGACCTTGCTTCACTACATTAGAAACTATAGGCAGCAAATATTAACAGTATTAATAGCAATATTTACTAATATTTATTGATCACATATTTTACACATACTATGCTAAGTAATTTTCAATTATAAATTTATTGAATTTTTAAAATATTTTAAAATCTTAAAAGTAAAATCTTTAAAATATTAGGCATTATTTGTATTACTGGATTTTTACAGAGGAGAAAATTTAAACACAGAAAGATGATATGACTTGGTTCGATTCTTGTGGCTACAGCCTAATCAACTGGAACTTCAAGCTAAAGGTAGCTGACATGGTGTTACCTCTGTCTCTGTCAGCTGCTCTCTTATACAAATTTTCATTTCCATGTATGATTACATTTTACTATTTTTATGACTTTCCAAAAAGACAATTTTATTAATCCACATTTGTACCAATATCTTTGGCAAAATAAATGAAAGCATATTAAAGCAACAGTGAGATGGAGACCATCAAAAATTAAACTCACGTTTCATTTGCTTCTCTAAACAGGATATCCAGTTTTGATAAGAATACATGAACAGAGATTCATTTCCTTACCCACTGATGGCAAATGTAAAGTTGTGCACATTCTCTTAAGGAGATTAGGATATATATATCTAAAAAACTTGGAAATAGACCTATTCTTAAATATAACTATAAGACAAGTGAATACTCAAAAATTTGGTACATTTGTACAGTTCATTACTTGATTAAAGTAAAAATATAAATATGCAAAATATACTATAATTTTATAAAGTATATATTATAAGTTTATGTGTGTTGGGGAGATCCCCTGGAGAAAGAAATGCAAGCCACTCCAGTATTCTTGTCCAGGAAATCCCACGGACAGAGAAGCCTGCGGGACTACAGTCCATGGATGGCAAAGTGTCAGATACGATTAGTGACTAAACAAGAAAACAACAAAATGACTAAACTAAAATATATTTAAAGTAAATAACTTACAAGAGAATGTTTTATTATAATCAGTGTCAGTTTACAGTGGTTTTCCAAATTAAACAAATTTCAGTGAGAATATGATTACCACCAGTTGCATAAATGAATATGCCGTAAAAGAAGTTACTACTTACTTCTGATTTCACAAGAATTTTGTAGGACTTATCTGTCAATTGGGTTGTAGCATAATTTTCTGCTACAGTGGAAAAATCAATTTTATTATCCTTTATCTGATAAACAATATGCTCATATATAGTTGAAGATTCCAATGGTTCAATTCCATAACTGACATTTTCCAACTGCAATAATCCCCTGAATATTTAAATACATAAAAATTAAAATATAGATTTTTGCAATGATAGATATAAATCAAAATTAATTAAAACATTATGTACAAAACTGATAATGACCTTTGTTGTCTGAAACCTAAGAATCATCCTATTTCACTTGGATTAACCTTTAAATCCAATTTTCTACCTTCTATCTATTATAGCATTTAGGAATCCTTGCAGTTCTAGTGTGGCTCAGTAATTGGGATATTTCTCATCCTAGTGACAGCTTTTTTGGAATAAACTTTATAACTGCAAGCCTTGGAGAGACAAAAAGAGAAAAGGGAAAATGATAAGACAAACGGATGCAGAAAGTAGGTGAGAAGAAAGACAATATGTGTCCATTTTCTTTGTCTTCCATCTATCCTTCAAGAAGTTTCTAAAAGTAAAAGAGTACATAGGATTTCAATCATGTATATCTCTGAAATATGCCATTACCTGAGTCCAGAGCAGGTACTAAGTGTCACAACTGAATTTGGAATCTCTGCAGCATGTCCTTGATAAAAGCAATGATCCTACACAGGAGTAATATAAAGATACATTGGTAATGATTAGCAAACAAAGTGTTTGGTTTTTTTCCTTACTTCCTAGACATCATCAAACATTCAGATTTAAGTATTCCATTATATGATTTAACAGATATTCCACTTCCTTGTCATGTACCTGCAATCTTTTCCACTTGAAATTCTTCTGTCTATAAATAATCACAATTCTTATCCTTCCTCAAAGGATTTTTTGCTATAATTCCAAGTTGTTGCTAAATAACATTCTGATCTACATTTTGTCTTCCTCAGCTCCATTTCTTGAATGTATAGTTTATAAATGCTACCTCAAGGTAATCACTAGCATTGATTTGACTTCCACTGTGAACATTTCATTTGTTTTTCCCTAAGTAAGTCCAAAATACCTTAACTGACATTTCTTCACTATTTTCTCTCTAATACTTCACCATGTTGATCACACTTAGTGGAAATTCTCTTCTTAATGGACTTTCAAAACATTAGCCTTCCCACATTCTTTGCTAATACTTTCTTTCACTGAGTATTTTCTGCTCTTCCCTAAGAAGTCTAGTGATATCCAGAATCAGTCCTGTTCCTCTGTTAATCTTGGTCTATGAATACATTAGTATCATCACATTCTCTCAACTGGATGTGATTATATGTCATCAGTGCTGGGACATACTGATCCATCAGTAACCATTCATTCACCTCAATACTATGCTTACCTTCTGTCTCCAACCCACTGACAGTGGCAGAGCATACCTTGCTCCACGCTGGGCAAAAGAAGCAGCCACGTCTTTATCCCCCTGCTTGCCAACTCTCAGCACAGAGTGAGTGGATGAAAAATCCCACCTCTCTGCTGTCACTGGAGAAGGCAAACATTGATCAATCAACTGCAATGCTCCCACTTCACCTATATTGCCCCAAGAACCAGAAATTGTCTCTCCAGTCTTGGAGCACTGCTGCCTCGGGTACAGTCTGAGAGAGAACAGAGGTAATAACTTGAAATGACAGACAACACAGATCATTCCTCCTGGCCAACAAAAACGGGCTTTGTCTAATGAGCAGACACCAAAATAGGGTGTCAAGTAAAATAAACAATAAGGAAAATATATGTCAAACAAAAGAACATGATATAAACCAAAACTGACACAAGTGAAATGAAATTAAATAATGTACCTAATAAAAAATTTAAAATAACTCCCATAAAGATGCTCATTGAGGTCAGAACAATGGATGAAGCAAGTGAGAATTTAAAAAAACAAAAGATATAAAATATTAAAAGTCCAAAGAGAAATCATGGAGTTGTAGAATAATAATCAAACTGCAAGAATTCACTAGAAGTATTCAACAGCAGATTATATCAAGCAGTCCAACTCTTTGTGACCCCCTGAACTGCAGCACGCCAGGCTTCGCTGTCTATCACCAACTCCTGGAGTTTACTCAAACTCATGTCCATTGAGTTGGTGATGCCATCCAACCATCTCATCCTCTGTCGTCCCCTTCTCCTCCTCTCTTCAATCTGTCCCAGCATCAGGGTCTTTTCCAATGAGTTAGTTCTTCTCATCAGGTGGCCAAAGTATTGCAGTTTCAGCTTCGGCATGAGTCCTTTCAATGAATATTCAGGACCTATTTCCTTTAGGAATTGACTGGTTTGATCTCCTTGCAGCCCAAGGGACTCTCAAGAGTCTTCTTCAACACCACAGTTCAAAAGCATCAATTCTTTGGCGCTTAGCTTTATTTTTATTCCAACTCTCACATCCATACATGACTACTGGAAAAACCATAGCTTTGACTAGACGGACCTTTTGTTGGCAAAGTAATGTCTCTGCTCTCTAATAAGCTGTCTAGGTTTGTCGTAGCTTTTTTCCAAGGAGCAAGCGTCTTTTAATTACAGGGCTTCAGTCACCATCTGCAGTGATTTTGGAACCCCCAAAAATAAAGTCTGTCACTGTTTTCACTTTTTTGCCCTTCTATTTGACATGAAGCGATAGGACCGTATGCCATGATATTAGTTTTTTGAGCGTTGAATTTTAAGCCAAATTTTCATTCTCCTCTTTCACTTTCATCAAGAGGCTCTTTAGTTCTTCTTCACTTTCTGCCATAAGGGTGGTGTCATCTGTGTATCTGAGGTTACTGATATTTCTCCTGGCAATCTTGATTCCAACTTGTGCTTCATCCAGCCTGGCATTTTGCATGCTGTATTCTGCATATAAGTTAAATAAGCAGGGTGACACTATACAGCCTTGACAATATACAGTTCCAACTGGACATTAGAACTGGACATTGTAATATATAAATGGGTCAAATCAACACCTTCTACACCTTCAACTTATATGTTCATATGTCAATTGTATTTCAATTTAAAAAACAGAAAGGATTTTCAATACCTAATGGCTTAAAACTTTTGAAACTTATAGAAGGAAACTGATGTTCACATGAAGATTAAAAGACATCAAGTAAAATGTCCCTAAAGAAACTACACTGAGATACACTGCAATAATTAATAAAATGTCAAAATTCAAAAACAGAGAATTTTGAGAACAACAGAAGAAGAGTGATTTATGTGTATTGAAACACACTTTAGACACTCAGTGGATTTTTTAGCAGAAAGCTTGGAAGCCAGAAGAGAGGATGATATACTCTACGTGCTCTGAGAGAAAAAGTCAACTGAATGTCCTGTGCACTGCGAAACTGCAGAAATGAAAAGCGGGTTTCCGGTTTCTGGTTTCCGGTTTCTGGTTGCTGGTTTCCGGTTTCTGGTTTCCGGTTTCTGGTTTCTGGTTGCTGGTTCTCCATGTAAGAAGGCTGGAAGCTGCCATTCCATCCTGACGGCGAGGAAAAGCTAACAGGTTGAAAAATCAACAACTCTTCTTCGATCTCTGGGAGCAGTGAGGACACAGTACAAAGTGAAGCCCCCAAGACTGGAGAGGCAGAGAGGGAACACAGGGAGGCACAGCTCACTGGAGCAGAGAATTAGTACTACAAGTGCTGCTGGAACCAGCGTCAGGCTAGGAAAGTCTGACTGTGGCTGATGAGATGATGGGAGTTCAGCAGGGATAATTCTGAGAAATAAAAACTCTAGGGAACCCATAAATGGACCCCACAAGCACTGTCAGATGGACCAGAGTTTAACCATGAGGTCATAACTAGTATCAGAGAGAAAGTCCTCATGCCTCCAGCCAGGGAAGGGGGAAAGGGCCCAATCTGAAACGCACCGGTGTGCTCTGCTCTCTGCAGGACCTGCCTTCAGGGGGAACCACCAAGATAGAGACTAACTTGCTGGGGAATTATCAGAGTCTCACTGACCTCAAGAAGGGAAACACCCAATTCCAGGCCACTCTAGCCATTCTGTCACACTTGAGGAAGGAAGAAAACAGCCGAGAAACATTAATGTTTTTCATAGCACTGAGATTTAGGCTCACTAAAAACCTGAGACTTAATCATAGGACTATAAAATACTTTCTCTCCTCTCACACCTCACTCACCATCACATTAATAAAGGCACATTTACTGCACTTCCTTTTACACAATACATTATCTCCCAAGTATCAATAAAAAATTATGAGAATACCAAGAGGTAAAAAAAAAAAATAGGATTCCAAGAAAGAGGATATCCATCACCACCAGATACAACAGCTGTGTTGGTATTATCAGCCCTGGAATTTAAAATAACTATGATGGCTAAGGGATCAGGGGATAAAGTAGACATCATACAAGTAGAGATAAGCAAGGTAATAATCTCTGAATTTGGGGATATATCAATAGAAATTTCAATATCTGGAGGCAGAGGAACCAAGACGGAACACCACCACCACAACAACAATAAAAGAAACTATACAAGGAATAAGAAGGCCTAGAAAGACATAACATTAAAGTAATGAGAATTCCAAAACAAAAAGAAATAGAGGAAAATAAGAAATGTTTGAAACAACAATAACTGAGAATTTCCCCCAAATGAGTATCACACACCAAACCACAGCTGAAGAAAGTGCAGAGAACACCAAAACAGCACACATGCAAAATAAACAAACAATAAAACTCCAGGTTAAAAAAATATACATCTTGGCATACAATTTTAATACTACAGAAACCCAAAGACAAAGCACAAAAGTCCCAAAGGAATCCAGATAGGGGGAAATCACCTATACCAGAACAAAGATAAGACTTATATCAGATTTCTCATCAGAAACCATGCAAACAAGGGAATGGAATGAAATAGTTAAAATTTAGAGAAAAAAAATCACCAACTTAGAATTCTTTACTCTGCAATGTTATCATTCAGTTCAGTTCAGTCGCTCAGTCATGTCTGACTCTTTGCGACCCCATTATCATTAGAAAGTGAAAACGATATAAGGACTGTGTGAGATAAACAACACCTGAGGAAACTTACTGCCAGTAGATTTGTTTGCACGGAATGATTTGATAAATTTCCATATAGAGAAGGAAAATGAAATGGGTCAAACAGTTGGATCTATATACAGAAGGCAAATGATGAAGAAAGAATAGTGATAATAAAATACCAAGGATTAGTTTTTCACGATCTTTACTGATATAACAGTTTCTTCAAATCATACCAACAATGTATTTCCACATACTTATGTACATACTGTGTGTATTAAATATATAATAGGTACTCTGAATAAATGTTATACATATACACTTATACATAAGTGAAATGAATGACCTCAATGATACAAGGCATGGGAGAAAAGAACTAGGATCACTGCTTAGTATAAGGTGCTCACACTACCTGCAGTATGGCAGGGTGTTTGTCAGTGGACACCGTTAAGCTCAGCAATATCAATTAATTGGATGTAATCCATGTCTATAGACTACTTCATCCAACAGCAGTAGAACACACATTTTCTTAAGACATATTGCAACTTTTCAAGTCCTTTGTCCATTCTGTAATTGGATTATTTGTTTTTCTGCTCTTGAGTTATACAAGTTATTTTTATAGTTTTCATCCTCCCCTTATCAGATATATATTGTTTATATATTTTCTCCCATTCCACAGGTTGCCTCTCCTTTGTGGTGCAGAAACATTTTAGTTTGATTCACATCCATCAGAAATTTTTGCTGTGCAAATTGGTTTTGGATCTCAAATCCAAAAAGAAAAAAAAAATCATCAGTTCAGTTCAGTTCAGTTGCTCAGTCGTGTCTGACTCTCTGCGACCCCCATGGACTGCAGCATGCCAGGGTACATCACCAAACTTCCCTCCCTGTACATCACCAACTTCCCGGAGTTCAAAAAGATCAAAATTTTTTCCAAGTGCTTAAGCTTGGATACTTTCTTGAAAAGGTCATTTACATTCTGTGGAAGTAGCAGTAGTCTGAGAGGAGAGAAAAATGGGAAATGGAACTGAGAAGCTACTAAACACAGGGAGAAGTTTTTCTGACTCAATGAAAAATGCCATTAGATATTGTATAGGAATCACATTGAATCTGTAGATTGCTTTAGGTGGTATGGTTGTTATAATCATAAGAATCCCTGCAATCCATGAGCACTGGATATTTTTCCATTGTGTCGTGATTTTTTTCATCAGTGTGTTGTAAGTTTAGAGTACAGGTCTTTCGCCTCTTTGGTTAATTTAATCAAAAGTATTTTAATTTATTTTTGTATACTATTGAAAATGGAATTGTTTTGTTAAATTCTGTTTCTCACTGTTTGTGGAAACACAAATGATTTTTGTATGATTTTTTTGGGGGGGCATTTATTTGCCCAACAATTGGGCTGAGTATAAAGCAGGCTTCTTCTTCCCATCAATGGCACCATCACCACATAAATATACAAATCTACAAAACATAAAGAAAAACTCACCTTTATAAATGAAGAATCTGAAAGCAACATCCCTGACTTGCTGTATGAATACACCAGGAAATGAGAATCTAAAAATGACCTAATTCAACCAAAATAAAAACACTGTTTTAATAACAGCATCAATAAAAGCAACTTCCAGAGTCATGAAATTAAACAACTTAACCTTCTACTTTATAAGCTTAAACATACAAAAATTAAATGGGTTCATTTCCCTGTTGTCTACCTTTCTTTCTGATAGCATATTATGTATATAAGTGAAAACAAGAACCAGAACAACCAGAAACAGCTGTGGGCAGTGTAATGACACAGATTGATGTCTAATAAAATCCAGAACTTTCAGATTCCCACAGCAAAGTGTTTATATATATATATATATATATATATATATATATAGAGAGAGAGAGAGAGAGAGAGAGAGAGATTCAACCATCAATACATCTCATGGCATAAATCCTTTTGTTATAATTTGCTAATAAGTAGACATGGGTTGATAAATAACAACAACAAAAAAAAATCATGCTTATTTCATTAGCTTGTTTTCATGAAGTCATCCTGTGCTAAAAACAACCTCCAAATTCCCGGTGCCTTAAAATTCTTTACAAGGACTGTTGTTTACAAGGTTACTGCAGGTTCAGCTCCACATTGCCTTCATTCTGGAATCTAGGAAAAGGTATGGTCCCTCCATGGAAACTGCTTCTCATGTAGCTAAAGGAGAAAACTTGCAGAAACACAATAGCTCTTAAAGCCTTTGCTTAGAAGCAGGATTCTAGTCTTTGGCTCAAATATCGTAAGTTATTTCTATAGACAAACGTGATATAAACGGGGTATGGAGCTATAATCTTCTCATAGGGTGGATGGTGATTATCTTGGAACAATCTAACATCATATTGTTAGGTAGTTAGAATAGGAAACAGGAGTCCAGAATGGCGGTGGCTAAAAGACAAGGAAGGGAAAAGCCCGTGAAAATAGAAAAAAGGAAGGTCCGAGGACCAGAGTGAGGAGCTCAGGTGGGCCAAACAGCACTCCTGGCTAGCCCAAATTACATAGGGCAGGCCCAGGGGGAGGAAAAGACATATAAAAAGGGGAGCCAAAGGGCCGGGGGTCTCTCCCTCTCACTTTCTCTCTCTCCTGCGCGCTCGCGCGCACCCCCTCTCCTCTTTTCGCGTCTTTGGGTCGGCATGCCCTCATGCCTCGAGGATGGATTTTCCTGCTATTTTCTAAATAAAATAGAGCTGTAACATGGAGCTGTAACACTGATCTGTCTAAGAGCTATAACACGGTCTGTCCGAGAGCTATGACACGCCGAGGGCTCTAACGTCTGTCGCTTCAAATTTTTGTTGCGACGAGACAGAACCAAGGAGCATACACTCGCCTGACAATATTTATGATAGACATGAGATAGGTTGGAACCTGAACTCTTTACTGAAATGCTTGACCTGGACAAATGTCTCCTTGAGTAACCAATGACAGAGGAACTATAAAAGGCTAAAAGCAACTGCCTGCATGAGCAGTCTGGGCAACTATGAACAGTAAGACACAAAAAGGCCAGAAAGTGACTTCTGAGGTGCCAGGAGAAAAAAACTGTGCATGATGCTTGTACACAGCACCACCAAGGGAACCTGCAGACTGTTGCAGAGAAGCCAATTCTGACTTCATGTTGCAACTGTTTCTTTGACTTGCTTTTCATTGCTTTTGTTACTATAATCACACAGAATGGCCTGCCTCAGAGAATCCCGCCCCTCTGCCTGACTGTTACACTTAAGTGCCTTTGTTCAGAACCAGGTGATGCAGATGGCAGAAAGGAAGAAATTAACACATCCTCTGCCAGAGGCTTGGCATTTTAGGAGTTGTTTGCAAGGTTAGTGGCCTTTTTACTTTACTTCCTCACCTCCCCCCATCTCTGATCTATAAAAGAATCTGGCATCCAGAACCCAATAAGACAGTTATTTTGAGGTGCTAGCCTGCCATCTTCTCGGTCAGCTGGCTCCCCGAATAAAGTCTCTTCTTTGCCTCAACCCCTCATTTCTCAGATTCATTGGCCTGTTGTGCGGTGAGCAGAGTGCGCTTGGACCCACCAATCACCCCTACTTTCACCCCACTTAAGGAATCAGTCCGCCCTCCTCAGAGACTGAGCAAGGGAACCTATTACTTGTTTTCACTCCTTCCTGCTGCAACACGAGTCTCAACAAAGCCTTGCCTGAATTCCCGGCCACTTAACAACTTCTACTGATTAAAGAGTCCATGAACCATAGATTTCTCAAGAATTCCAAACATCAAGAAGCCTCTGAAGGCCAGAACAGAGACAAACTAGAGTGTTAATAGAGTGCTTTTTTTCACCAAAACTTTCCTTTTCATATCTCCTTTATTTTCTCTCATTCGTTTTCTAAAAAAATTGTTTAGTGATGTGTAGTTGATTTGTATGTTGCATAAGTTCCATGGAAAAGTGATTCATATATATACACACACACACACACACACACACATATATACAGAAATGATATATACTGTGTATATCTTTATATATCAGTATATATACCAATAAAAGAATTTGAAAAAGTATATATATATATATATACACATATATATATATGAGCAAATTAAGTGGGACAGAGAAAGACAAATATTCTATAATATTACTTCTATGTGGAATCTAAAAATGTGATAGAAACCAACTCATTTACAAAACAGAAACAAACTCACAGACATAGAAAACTAACTTACAGTTACCCAAGGGGAAAGGGAGGGAGGGATAAATTAGGAGTTTGGGATAACAGATATACACTCCTATCATAAAACAGATAAACACAAAGGACCTACTGTATAGCAAAGAGAACTATATTCAATATCCTACAACAACTTATTTCTTTTCTTTTTTGAAAACTTTTCCTTTTCTTTAATTCAAATAACAAAACTAGAGAGCTTCTCAAGAGAAAAAATCAATTTTTGTCAGTTTATATTCCACACATGTTGAAGGGAAAACTCTGAGTGGCATGGTTTAGATGCAAGCATCTACATGAATTCTGGAACAAGGATGGAGCCAAATTTTAATAACTGTGTTTAAATGGAGGTGGTGGAAGTGGGAATCTGAAGTACTTCCCAGAAGAAAGAAATTAGAGGCAAAATGCTTAACAGATATTTGACAAGAATTATTAAAAGGATAAAAACTTAGTTTGCAAGTCTATTCATCCTGGGCTCTTTTTCAAAAGCATACTTTTCACTTCTTTATGAAACAACACGCCAGTCTGCCTTAATCAGTGACATAAGGAAGATACAAACGAGCACTGAGAGAAAAACAACATCCAATGAAAGAAAAACGAACAACAAAGAAGAAGGCAAAATTTAAAAGTTAGTTTCTAATGAAGTAGCACTGATGGACAAAACTCTTAATTTGAAGAAAAATTAATAAGTTTTCAAGGGAGATTATCCCAAGGGGTGGGGGGGGGAAGATACTCTGAAACTAAAACACATGACAGTTAATATTAAATCACCCAATAAGTGTATCCAAAAGACTCTGTTTACCGGAAACAGAATTACAGGTCTAGCCAATGAAGGGGAGGGCACTAGGGGTGAAGAATCTGCCAGCCAATGCAGGAGACTCAATAAATACAGGTTCAGTCCCTGGTTCGGGAAGATCTCCTACACAAGGAAATGGCAACCCACTCCAGTATTCTTGCCTGGGACATCCCATGAACAGCCTGGAGGGCTGTATAGTCCATGGGGTGCAAAAAGTCAGATACAAATGAGCACACACACACCCCTCAATGAAGAGGACAATTACTGGCAAAATGCACATCAAAAATAAATATTTGATCAAATTTATAGAATAAATTATAGAGCATAGAGAAATAAGACCCAGGATGAAAACATAGATTCCCCATAGAAGAAAAAAATGTGTAGGGGCTGAAATTGAAAAGCAAAAATATAGCCCTTGGGCTATATCAAGGGGTATTACTGTAATACACACACTCAAACTTGCACTCACCCACACATGGAAAAAATTAATATGGGCTGCATCAAATTGCAAACATTTATATAAAAGAAATATGACACAAATTCTACACATTGACAAAACACTATTCAATTATGAGAACAGAAGACATCTGCAGATAGGAAATTCGGCCATCTGCACATCTGAAGAAAATAATCTGAAACTATTCTAACTAAACAATACCTGAGTCAGCATAAAGCTGCAATAAAAAGAAAAAAGTAAAACAGAAGCTTTGAAAAAAGTTGGAAAATGCAATGTGATAGGGTCCACACGGGGTCTCATTGATAAGATGGCTGGTTATGTCAACCTCGCAAACAAGGAATAAAATCACTGTGATCTGTGAGACTGACCAAATTGCCCAAACGGCATCCTGTTATCTCACTAGCGCCTATCATCTCAAAGATGCGAGACCACCAGCGCTTCACATCAGGTGGCCAAAGTATTGGAGTCTGAGCTTCAACATCAGTCCTTCCAATGAACACCCAGGACTGATCTCCTTTAGGATGGACTGGTTGGATCTCCTTGAAGTCCAAGGGACTCTCAAGAGTCTCCTCCAACACCACAGTTCAAAAGCATCAATATTCGGTGCTCAGCTTTCTTTATAGTCCAACTCTCATATTCATACATGATCAATGGAAAAACCATAGCCTTGACTAGACGGACCTTTGTTGGCAAAGTAATGTCTCTGCTTTTTAATACGCTGTCTAGGTGGTCACACCTTTCCTTCCAAGGAGTAAGCGTCTTTTAATTTCATGGCTGCAATCACCATCTGCAGTGATTTTGGAGCCCAGAAAAATAAAGTCAGCCACTGTTTCCACTGTTTGCCATCTATCTGCCATGAAGTGATGGGACCAGATGCCATGATCTTAGTTTTCTGAATGTTGAGCTTTAAGCCAACTATTTCACTCTCCTCTTTCACTTTCATCAAGAGGTTCTTTAGTTCTTCTTCACTTTCTGCCATAAGGGTGGTGTCATCTGCATATCTGAGGTTATTGATATTTCTCCCGGCAATCTTGATTTCAGTTTGTGCTTCATCCAGCCCAGCATTTCTCATGATGTACTCTGCATATAAGTTAAATAAGCAGGGTGACAATATACAACCTTGACATACTCCTTTCCTAATTTGGAACCAGTCTGTTGTTCCATGCCCAGTTCTAACTGTTGCTTCCTGACCTGCATACAGGTTTCTCAAGAGACAGGTCAGGTGGTCTGGTATTCCCATCTCTTTCAGAATTTTCCACAGTTTATTGTGATCCACACAGGCTTTGGCATAGTCAATAAAGCAGAAATAGATGTTTTTTCTGGAACTCTCTTGCTTTTCCGATGATCCAGTGGATGTTGGCAATTTGATTTCTGGTTCCTCTGCCTTTTCTAAAACCAGCTTGAACATCTAGAAGTTCACGGTTCGTGTATTGCTGAAGCCTGGCTTGGAGAATTTTAAGCATTACTTTACTAGCATGTGAGATGAGTGCAATTGTGCAGTAGTTTGAGCATTCTTTGGCATTGCCTTTCTTTGGGATTGGAATGAAAACGGACCTTTTCCAGTCCTGTGGCCACTGCTGAGTTTTCCATATTTGCTGGCATATTGAGTGCAGCACTTTCACAGCATCATCTTTCAGGATTTGAAATAGCTCAACTGGAATTCCATCACCTCCTCTAGCTTTGTTTGTAGTGATGCTTCCTAAGGCCCACTTGACTTCACGTTCCAGGATATCTGGCTCTAGGTGAGTGATCACACCATCGTGATTATCTGGGTTGTAAAGATCTTTTTTGTACAGTTCTTCTGTGTATTCTCGCCACCTCTTCTTAATATCTTCTGCTTCTGTTAGGTCCCTATCATTTCTGTCCTTTATTGAGCCCATCTTTGCATAAAATGATCCCTTGGTATCTCTAATTTTCTTGAAGAGATCTCTAGTCTTTCCCATTCTACTGTTTTCCTCTATTTCTTTGCATTGATCACTGAGGTACAAATTAAGTGCTTAGAAATATGTCTGGAAAATGGTACTTGCTCAATAAATGTCACTTACTGTTGCTGTTGTCATTATTATTACTACTAATAATACTACTACTCATATCAGCAGCTATCCTTCTTGATCCAGAAGCCTATTTATAGATATCAAGTCTATGAAACAAAATCTGTTTCTATCTCTGTTTCTGTTTCTAATCTCTGGAACTATCTGTTACATAAGAATACAGAGATAAGGATATATATTGTCAGAGTTTATGGTGACATTCCCAGGAAATAAACTCATTTCCCATCATTGGTACATACTGTGAGATTTCATCTATTAAAAATGAGTAAAATGCACACATAAAATAATAAAATAAATGCTGTTATTAAACAAGACACTTGCAGAACACTATTTCCTTTTGTGAAAAAAACCCCCCTTTTTGGCAGGTTTCTAATGTTTTATTTCAGGTAAGGATGCAACTTAGAATAGAAAGCCATAGAATGCTAAACACAGGTTATTTATATTGGTTTCCTCAGATTGAAAATAGATATCTGAAGACATGAAAAATATATACTCTAGCAAAATGAGATAAACTAAGAGTGCAACATCAAGTAAAATGCTTAAAGTCATAAAGTTATGTTAAAAGACATGAGGCAAACAAACTGAATTATAGACAGATAAAATTAGTCCCTTCATAGCTGCAACTGTAGATACATTTTAAGGAGTTATACAAAATGACTTTCATGGATCTGATATTCTTAAACATTTACATCATTAAATTACAGTTGAGTTTGGATATTAGACTTAAAATCTCAAGATAAAGACTGGAAAATCTAGTCTGACATGAATCAGTAAGACTTAACATGTTAAATATAATATTCATGCTCTTCAAAATTTAGGCTCTAAATGTCGGCTCAGTCATTAAGAAACTAAAAGCAACTCTATGAAAAGAATGTTTCTGATTCTTGGCTAAGACAAGGACAGTAATGCTCTGTTTAGGGTTCAAAACTCCCCTGGTCAAGGTTAGTTCTGTTGTTTTTCCCCCAACTAGTTCAACAAGGCTGGCTTGGCTTCTTAAAACTTCACTGAAAGCTTTGTAAAGAGTTCTCCCAAAGCCAAGATTCCTCCTATAAATCTTGTGATTTTAAGCCAGAGACTCAGCATATTCCCAGAGGGGAGAGATTGGGTTCATGTGGAACTAGCTCATTGGGGATGCTTCATGGATTCCTGATATTTGCTTGAATTCTCTTTCTCTTGCTGCAATATAGGTTGTATCATTAAATAAAAACCTCCTATGTGACATCCATAGAATCAAGTGAGTCTAAACAAAGAGCAGAAAGAGGAAAACAATACATAAGCTTCATTTGGTTCAATTTATTCATTGACACAATGCTTATTTTTGTTGCACAAATGTTTCTTCTCCTTAGAATTTTATGATTAGTCAATCAACATTTGAGATAGCCATTTACATATCTCTCTATGGAAGTGGATTTGAAAATTTCTCCTTGTCATGCTATCAGTTTTTATGTTATATACGATGAGGATGTTTTATTAAATTCATACAAATTTGGAATTTTTATCTGTTTCGTGTGAACTGAATATTTTAAAGTAATGATGCTTTTCTCATTATGTTGGGTGTATGTGCGTGTACCAAATGTTGTCTTTTTCCTGCTATTATCATGGGTCCTCATGTTTCCTTTGGTAACATTTCCCAGTGTACATTCGTTATACTCTCTTAAACATTTCAGCATCTCCAGATATTCATTGGGGGGGGGGTGTAATAGCTTTTACAAATACCTAATTGCTGGTGTTTCTTGGTGCCTCAAAGTGAGCCAGTCAGAAGAAGACCATTCAGTCTATAAAACCTGCCCCAGTGTCTAACATAGTTTTTCAGCTGACAGTTGAGGATGCTCCTCTCAGATCGTGCTACCGGGATTCTCGTTGTTGGATTCTTATCCCATCCCTGTGCTCCTTTACCTCAGTATTTCTTCCTTCTTGGAAACAAAGTGCCCTATCCAAAGGTGCTAACTCTTATAAACACATAAGTCGAAACCAGAAAAAGACTGACAACTAACAAAATGACTCCAATAGTCAACATACAGAAAGGCATCTCTTGTTAAGGCTTAACCAAAAAATACCTGTTCGCAGTGAAGCATTCATTTAGGATGTTCACAAGAGCAAGGATGAGAAGACTGAAGAGGAGATGTGGAGAGGCCTCAGAAGATAGGCATCAACTATTTTTGTGAATGGGAGTCAAATATAATGCAACTCTTCTGGTAGACCTTTTCAATATTTATCAAAAAAATTTTTTTACAGTGGCTTGCCTGTTGATCCTACCAAGATGACTGTTCAAGAAGGTTTATGAAACTATCTGCTATGCTTAGTCGCTCAGTCGTGTCTGAGTCTTTGCGACCCCCTGGACTGTAGCCTGCCAGACACCTCTATCCATAGGAATTTTCCAGGCAGGAATACTGGAGTGGATTGCCATGCCCTCCTCCAGGGGATCTTCCTAACCTAGGGAGTGAACCCAGGTCTCCAGCATTGCAGGCAGATTTTTTACTGTCTGAGCCACCAAGGAAGCCCATGAAACTATCTACATGTCTAAAATGTGAAACACTATGTTACATATAAGATATCTGTTAGGGAAAATAATGTCAGAGCTGTATTATCATAAAAATAATCCTAACTCTACCCATAAGAGATAAAGTCGATACAACTCTCATACATGCTCATGAAAAATATACATGCATGTGTGCATGTATGTCTCTAAAACTTCAGTTTCCTTCAAATTTACTCCCTTTAGAAAGTGAGGTGGCCATTCACTTTCTTAACAAGTCTCTATACTGTCTGCATTTCATTTTACAATGTACATAATGCACATGTTTTACTATGTTAATCAAAAAATAAGATTACAAAGATTTATATATGCACGTGTGTGTAAGTACAGGCATGAAGATATTCTTTATATATTGTCATTTTAAAATCATGCTACAAGGTAAATATTGCTATGGCCTCTCTTACATAGAAGGCATTTTTAAATGTACATCTTTTATAGCAAACAATCTAGTAGACTGTAGACGCCTTTTTGTGTGACAAGAATTCAAGCTATCTTTTCCCTCTGAGTCTGTGTTTTAAAACTGTTTCATAACGTTCATCTATTACTTGAGAAACAAAAACAATAACACTCATTAGAACACAAAATTTCATCAAGGGATATGCATGCAATGATTTGGGTCTTGCACTCCAGTAAAAAAAAAAAAAAAAAAAAAAAAAAAAACACGTATATTTTAAGTTATTTCTTAATTACATGCGTTTTTGAAACTCCACTGTCAACATCTGTCCCAGTCTTCTGTGGCACTGTAATTTGTAGAAGTGGCGTTTCAGAGTCTGCAGTAAGGAAGAGAGGAGTGAGCATCCCCCAGTCCAGAGCAGCATTCGTTCTTATTTGTCCTTTCCTATCACATCACTTGTGGATCTTCCAAGCCCCAGTGGGCGCGCACACACACACACACCCCAAAACAGCATACTGCATAAGGTTTTAAGAAGAGGTCCCCAGGACCCCACCCAGGATCCCATCCCCACCCCCACCCCCACCCCGTCTCCCTAGAAGACCTGTGTGCCCGTCTGGGAGTGAGGGACAACTGTCCCAGTCCTGCTCTGAGACCTCCGACCAGCGGGCCTGGCAGAACCCTGAAACTGGGCAGAACTCCGACCAGACCCGGGCTCCCCCAGCCTGGCCTGGGCTTCTGGGGCCGAGAGGGCGACGCCCTCCACCCCCGCGCCAAAGGACCCTGTGACGACGGGCCGCCCTCCTCTCCGGCAGGGTCCACACTTACGATGGTCCGCGGAGGCCAGCCGGCCCAGCCCTGTGAGGAGCAGCAGGAGAGACAACATTGCGTGGCCGGCCTCGCCTCAGGGAAGGCGGTTGACTGGAAATGGCTCGCGGGGTTCGCCCAGAGCCGGGGCTTGGGAGCAGGGCGTGGGAGGGGCGTGGCTGGGGGCTGGGGGCGGGGCTGGAGGGGCGGGGCTGGGGCTGAGGGGCGGGGCTGGGTCCAGATGGGGAGGAAACTAGGAGCGGGGCGGGAGTGAAAAGAGGAGGGGCGGGGCTGAGGCGGGGTGAGACTGGAGGACGTGGCAGAAGAGAGGAGGAGTGTACCTGCAGGGCTGGCCTGGGCCAAGATGGGCAGGCAGGTGGAGAGGGCAGGTCTGTTGGAGGGTTGAGTGGGGTGAGGGATGGAAGTGCAACTGTGCACTGGGCCTCTCCCCAGCTTGGGCACCAAGATTTGCAACCCCTTGCGGGGGTCCACCAGCGGCTAGGTGTATTTGAGAATCACAAGGGAGACGTTTCTGAACTGTGGTGTTGGAGAAGACTCTTGAGAGTGACTTGGACTGCAAGGAGATCCAATCAGTCCATCCTAAAGGAAGTCAGTCCTGAAAATTCATTGGAAGGACTGATGCTGAAGCTGAAACTCCAATACTTTGGCCACCTGATGCGAAGAACTGACTCCTTGGAAAAGACCTTGATGCTGAGAAAGATTGAAGGCAGGAGGAGAAGGGGATGACAGAGGATGAGATGGCTGGATGGCATCACCGACTCGATGGACATGAGTTTGAGTAAACTCTGGGAGTTGGCGGTGGACAGGGAGGCCAGGCATGCTGCAGTCCACGGGGTCGCAAAGAGTTGGACACGACTGAGCGACTGAACTGAACTGAAGGAAGACTTCCTCCTGCCCAAGTGAACTTTATTTTAGAAAATCTGACATTTTAAGTGAATTTAGGGATAGTATAAGGGTTACAAAACACTTTCTTCTCTTCATGTAAACGTTTTGTTGGTGAAGTGCTTGGCTATATTAGTAGTCCACGTCATAGCGTTCTGGTACAATGGCTGAATGACTAGGGAAAGAAAAAGAAAATACAAATTTACAATCTGTTTAGTAGTAGACAGTTTCATACTTTAACTATATCTACTGTCAGATTTCTCTTTTAAGTCTCAGATCAAAACAGGAACTCAAAGGAACAGAGAGAGTTAAAAAAAAGAATCAATGGATTCCCGATGTACAAGCTGGATTTAGAAAAGGCAGAGGAACCAGAGATAAAATAGCCAACATCCATTGGCTGGGGTACTGAGTCCATGGGGTCACAAACAGTAATACACAACTTAGTGACTGAAAAACAACAAATGTATGTGTTTATATATGAATATATCTTTATGTGTGTAATATATAGCTTTACATTTACTACTTTACTGCTGATTTATCATTTAAGTATGAGGCAAAATAATTACAGCCATGAAATGACTGAAAATAATAAAAATTCATTTACTTAGTTTCGTATACTTTTGGTTCTTTGAAAAATCCATGGTTTAGAAAGACTAAAGTGAAAGGCTAAATAGAATATTTCCCAGTCACTACAGAGTAAAGAATATGCCTGCCAATGCAGGAGATGTGGGTTCGATCCCTGGGTCAGGAAGATCCCCTGGAGAAGGAAATGGCAACCCACTTCATTATTTGTGCCTGAGAAATCCTATGGACAGAAGTGCCTGGTGGGCCACAGTCCATGGGGTCACCAAAGAGTCAGACATGACATAGTTATTTAACCTGTGGCATGTGAAAAAGATAACACATCTTTCCTTTAGGCAAACTTATTTGCATATGTGGATAAAGATAGTATTTGAAACTTGGAAAATGATATAGAAAAAAAGTCTTTACCCTATAAATAAGAAGATGCATTTAACATTCATAAGAAAATAAGAAATATCTAATTTTCTTCATTCAAAATTAGACCTACATATATACGTTCAAGATTTTCAATGAAGGTGCAAAGGCATTTCGATGAATATAGTTCTTTCAACAAACAACGCTGGACTATTTGGCATTCATTTGCAAAAATACAAACTTTACCACATATGGCATGCTTTCAAATTTTACTTCAAATTTTGCACAAAAACTGCCTCAAAATGAATCATAGGTCTAAATGCGCATTGCAAATCTATAAATCTTCAAGATGAAAGCATAGGAGAAAATCTGAGTGACCTTGGGTTTGGTGGTGAGTTTTTAAATATAACCACTAAAGTATAATCCAAGAAGGAAAACAATGATAAAATTTTAAAATGTTTCCTCAGTAAAAAATACTGTGATTTGAATGAAAATATGACACATATCTGAAGAAAAAAAATGCAATTTTTGTCTGATAAAAGGAGAAAAGGGCAGCAGGGAATGAGATGGTTAGACAGCATCACCGACTCAATGGAAATGAATTTCAGCAAACTCCAGAGGAAACCAGGCTTTGCTACAGTTTGCCATAGCAAAGTTTGCTACAGCTCATAGGGTTGCAAAAATTCAGACAATCCAGCTACAACAAATATGTGATAAAGGACTTATCTGCAGGATATCTAATTGTGTGTATACATGTATTGTACACATATATCAGATTCATGTATCTGCCTGTTGTGAGGTTCAAGAAGCAACAAAACCCAAGTAGCAAGGAGCAAACTTAGCATCTAGGTCTGTTTGTAATATTGGTAATATTGTTTTCCAATAAAAGAAACCAAGAATCCATATAGAAAAGGCTGCTTCTAGGGCTGTGACAAGGAATATACAAGATGATTCAGAAACACATTTTATAGAGCCTGAAAGTGAAGAAATACTCAAAAAAAATATAGGGTACATTTAGCTGCTTTTTTTAATATAGATTTAAGTATAAAAAGTGAGGAAAATAATGTTACAGGTGTTTTCATGTTGTCAGGAAATACCTGACAAACACTACTTCTTCCAAATTATTAAGAATGATATTAAGTCATCAGTTCATAGCATTTGTCTTTGATGTGATGTGATGAGAATGATGTTCCAGCTTTGTGAGTTCAGTTCAGTCGCTCAGTCCTGTCCGACTCTTTGCGAACCCATGAACCGCAGCACACCAGGCCTCCTTGTCCATCACCAACTCCCGGAGTCCACCCAAACCCATGTCCATCGAGTCGATGATGCCATCCAACAATCTCATCCTCTGTTGCCCCCTTCTCCTCCTGCCCTCAATCTTTCCCAGCATCAGGGTCTTTTCAAATGAGTCACCTCTTCACATCAAGTGGCCAAAGTATTGGAGTCTCAGCTTCAACATCAGTCCTTCCAATGAACACCCAGGACTGATCTCATTTAGGATGAACTGGTTGGATCTCCTTGCAGTCCAAGGGACTCTCAAGAGTCTTCTCCAATACCACAGGTCAAAAGCATCAATTCTTCAGTACTCAGCTTTCTTTATAGTCCAACTCTCACATCCATACATGACCACAGGAAAAACCATAGCCTTGACTAGACGGACCTTTGTTGGCAAAGTAATGTCTCTGCTTTTTAATATGCTGTCTAGGTTGGTCATAACTTTCCTTCCAAGGAGCAAGCGTCTTTTTATTTCATGGCTGCAATCACCATCTGCAGTGATTTTGGAGCCCAGAAAAATAAAGTCAGCCACTGTTTCCACTGTTTGCCCATCTATCTGCCATGAAGTGATGGGACTGGACACCATGATCTTAGTTTTCTGAATGTTGAGCTTTAAGCCAACTTTTTCACTCTCCTCTTTCACTTTCATCAAGAGGCTCTTTAGTTCTTCTTCACTTTCTGCCATAAGGGTTGTGTCATGTGCATATCTGAGGTTATTGATATTTCTCCCAGCAATCTTGATTCCAGCTTGTGCTTCATCCAGCCCAGCATTTCTCGTGATGTACTCTGCATATAAGTTAAATAAGCAGGGTGACATTATACAGCCTTGACATACTCGTTTCCTATTTGGAACCAGTCTGTTGTTCCATGTCAAGTTCTAACTGTTGCTTCCTGACCTGCATACAGGTTTCTCAAGAGGCAGGTCAGGTGGTCTGGTATGCCCATCTCTTTCAGAATTTTCCACAGTTTATTGTGGTCCACACAGTCAAAGACTTTGGCATAGTCAATAAAGCAGAGGTAGATGTTTTTCTGGAACTCTCTTGCTTTTTCGATGATCCAGTGGATGTTGGCAATTTGACTTCTGGTTCCTCTGCCTTTTGTAAAACCAACTTGAACATTTGGAAGTTCATGGTTCATGTATTGCTGAAGCCTGGCTTGGAGAATTTTAAGCATTACTTTACTAGCATGTGAGATGAGTGCAATTGTGCGGTAGTTTGAGCATTCTTTGGCATTGCCTTTCTTTGGGATTGGAATGAAAACTGACCTTTTCCAGTCCTGTGGCCACTGCTGAGTTTTCCATATTTGCTGGCATATTGAGTGCAGCACTTTCACAGTGTCCTCTTTCAGGATTTGAAATAGCTCAACTGGAATTCCATCACCTCTACTAGCTTTGTTCATAGTGATGCTTCCTAAGGACCACTTGGCTTCACATTCCAGAATGTCTGGCTCTAGGTGAGCGATCACACCATCGTGATTATCTGGGTCGTGAAGATCTTTTTTATACAGTTCTCTGTGTGTATTCTTGCCACCTCTTCTTACTATCTTCTGCTTCTGTTAGGTCCCTACCATTTCTGTCCTTTATTGAGCCCATCTTTGCATGAAATTTTCCCTTGGTATCTCTAATTTTCTTGAAGAGATCTCTAGTCTTTCCCACTCTATTGTTTTCCCTCTATTTCTTTGCACTGATTGCTGAGGAAGGCTTTCTTATCTCTCCTTGCTGTTCTTTGGAACTCTGCATTCAAATTGGTATATCTTTCCTTTTCTCCTTTGCTTTTCGCTTCCTGTCTTTTCACAGCTATTTGTAAGGCCTACTCAGACAGCCATTTTACTTTTTTGAACTTCTTTTTCTTGGGCATGGTCTTGATTCCTGTCTTTTGCTCAATGTCACAAACCTCCATCCATAGTTCATCAGGCACTCTGTCTATAAAATCTAGTCCCTTGAATCTATTTGTCACTTCCACTTTGTAGTCATAAGTGATTTGATTTAGTTCATACCTGAATGGTCTAGTGGTTTTCTCCACTTTCTTCAATTTAAGTGTGAATTTGGCAATAAGGAGTTCATGATCTGAGCCACAGTCAGCTCCCAGTCTTGTTTTTGCTGACTGTATACAGCTTCTCCACCTTTGGCTGCAAAGAATATAATCAATCTGATTTCGGTGTCAACCATCAGGTGATGTCCATGTGTACAGTCTTCTCTTGTGTTGTTGGAAGAGGGTGTTTTCTATGACCAGTGCTTTCTCTTGGCAGAACTCTATTAGCCTTTGCCCTGCTTCATTCTGTGCTCCAAGGCCAAATTTGCCTGTTACGCCAGGTGTTTCTTGACTCCCTACTTTTGCATTCCAGTCCCCTATAATGAAAAGGACATCTTTTTTGGGTGTTAGTTCTAGAAGGTCTTGTAGGTCTTCACAGAACTGTTCAACTTCAGCTTCTTCGGCATTACTGGTCGGGGCACAGACTTGAATTACTGTGATATTGAATGGTTTGCCTTGGAAATGAACAGAGATAATTCTGTCATTTTTGAGATTTCATCCAAGCACTGCATTCGGACTCTTCTACAGGATTCCTGCTCACAATAGTAGATATAATGGTCATCTGAGTTAAATTCACCCATTCCAGTCCATCTTAGTTTGCTGATTCCTAGAATGTTGATGTTCACTCTTGTCATCTCCTGTTTGACCACTTCCAATTTGCCTTGATTCATGGACCTAACATTCCAGGTTCCTATGCAACATTTCTCTTTAAGCATCAAATCTTACTTCTATCACCTGTCCCATTCACAACTGAGTGTTGTTTTTGGTTTGGCTCCATCCCTTCATTCTTTCTGGAGTTATTTCTCCACTCATCTCCAGTAGCATATTGGGCACCTATTGACCTGGGGAGTTCATCTTTCAGTGTCCTATCTTTTTGCCTTTTCATACTGTTCATGGGGTTCTTAAGGCAAGAATACTGAAGTGGTTTGCCATTCCCTTCTCCAGTGGACCACCAGCTCTGTGAACTTATTACCTAAACCCATAGCCCCAGCCTAATGCATGATAGATATAAATATATGGCTACAAGTTAAAACACTTTTTTTCCCATCTGGTAAAAATTACGTTTTCAAAAGCTCCAGTATATACTTACAGAATAAACAAAGATGGATGGCTTAGTGGTACACATCCCAGGCCTGGTGGGAGAGTTTGTAAAGGAACAGTCATTAAGGCTGGGACAGCATGAATTTTTAGATATGGGGCTGTATTCAGCATATACATTACTCAGATTCCCTCAACAACATTACCTGTCAGGGCTTTCTTTGAATTCTTTTTTTTTACTTTTCCTCTGTAAAGTCTCATGCTGGCCAATTAAGTCACTTTCTCTTTCAGTGAATATGATCCAACATTTCCCTAAACGACATAGATGTGATGTGTGTACAATTGAATGTGTTTTCATAAAATGGGCTTCCCTGGTTGCTCAGATGGTAAAGAATCTGCCCGCAATGCGGGGGATCTGGGTACAATCCCTGAGTCGGGAAGATCCCCTGGAGGAGGGCATGGCAACCCACTCCAGTATTCTTGCCTGGAGAAGCTCCATGGACAGAGGAGCCTGGCAGACTATAGCCCACGGGGTCGCAAAGAGTCAGACATGACTGAGTGACTAAGCACAGCACACAGCACACAATAGTAGTTTTCACAGAAAATGTCACTTTGAGGCTAAAATCCTCATTCATGTTGTCACATATTGGGATTAATATAAGGGTTTCTTGCCTTCAGTGAGTTAAAAGAGTTAGGTCATCAGAAGGGAAGACACACAAAAGCAAGAATATCATGTACAAGCTTGTAAGAAACAGAATCTAATTTCAGAGGAATTCTGCAGAGATTTTTCAACAACATTTGAGACTACTAAAGAGACAGAAATATTTAGAGGTTCAAGGATTTATTAATGACATTTTTAGTATAAATTCTAAATTGGATAAAAAGGATTTCTTTGAAGGAAGCAAACACTGCTACTTAATTTAGACCCATTTAGAAAGGAACTTAAAATGATTCACCAAATATAGTTTTCTCATATTAAGTCCCTAGTACACTGTGGAATATTCATCAGGAAAACAGTTCTAGTGTAGTCAAAATTTTGATTTGCCTTAATATGCTAACAATGAACTATGGGTAAAACAAAATGGATAAAAGGACATTTGTTTTAGATTTTAAAATAGCACATATTTCATAATAAGTATAACAAATATTATATAATTATGAATTTATGACACTGGTTAATGACTAGCACAATTTAAGATGCTAAATTATTTGCAAAATCTTACTTACCCCTTATATTCCACACTCTCTTTGTTGCATGATTTTCTCATTTCATTTCTTTTCCTGATCACAATGGTGAGAATTATGAAAAAGGGCAGAAAGGTGAAGAAACTTAAAATAAGCCAGTTCTGATGTTCACTGTAGCCTTTTTTAGTAAACATTGTATCTGGAAGTGAAACATGGAAATAAGTGGATATTCACTGAATGTTTGAATAAATTTATATTTATCTCACTTTAATCATATGCATACTGGAGGAGGGAATGGCAACCCACTGCAGTTCTTGCCTGGAAAATTCCATGGACAGAGGAGCCTGGCAGGCTTCAGTCCATGGGGTCTCAAAGAGTTGGACAGCAATCATATGCATACATGTAAAATCATATACATAACTGAAAGTCTAAGACCTTGCTAACTGTCATATGTGATAAAATAAAAGGGCATTTAAGCTCATACCCAAAACTACAAATACATATTTTTCATAGGCTTACTCAGTTCAGTCAGTTCAGTCACTCAGTCGTGTCCGACTCTTTGCGACCTCATGGACTGCAGCATGCCAGGTCTCCATGTCCATCACCAACTCCTGGAGTTTGCTCAAACTCATGTCCATTGAGTCGGTGGTGCCATCCAACCATCTCATCCTCTGTCGTCCCCTTCTCCTCCCGCCTTCTATCTTTCCCAGCATCAGGGCCTTTTCCAATGAGTCAGTTCTTTGCATCAGGTGACCAAAGTATTGGAGGATTACTAGTCATCTTCTATGCATATTTTTAAAGTATTATGATACTGTATATGCAGTTTGAAGTCTGTTTACTACATTCATCTTATTTATATATTTAAAAGGTGACATATTAGTAGGGCTTAAGTTAAAAATTTAGCATCCATCCCCTCCCTTGCCAAGTCGCATAGTTTCTCTCCTCGAAGGAAACCATTTTTAAATGACTATGTTTCTCCATCCAGTATTTATATTTTATATATATGAATAAAATCCATTTCTATACCCATACTTGTGTCTGTATCTACCTATATGTAATGCGTGTGTTGTGTGGATTTTTTTCCCTCTTGTTGGCAGTCAACAACATACTATGCCCTTTCGCTATCTCTTACACTTAAAGAATTCAAGTATTACACAATTCCAAAAAGTACACAATAAATAAATACATTGGCAAAGAATTAGAAAAATAATCCAGATCTCAAGGCATACTCTGCTAGAGTCTCAAAAGCACACACCAGGACATTTTCTAGTCATAATTCTGTTCCAAAGGTTATAAGTATGTTGCTTTCCTCCATTGCTATTTAGTTAGTAGATTTTTTACAGAAATGTAACAATACTAACAAACATGCATTCATGCCATCATTTTACAGCTCAAAGAATTTTCTGAATTGAACACATCTATGTAACTAGCACCAAATCCAGGAAAAGTAATATTACCAGCATCTCACTACCTCTAATCTACTTTCTTTCAGCCACCATCCATGGAAAATCACTAATCCATTGACAGATTTTAACCTTTATATAGAGTTACTTTGCATGTATTTATATCCTATCTGATTTTTTGGCTCAATATTACCTTATTTGGGGATTCAGCCAAATTATTGCTTATAATTATAAAATATTCATTCTCATCACTGCATACAATATCTTTATATAGAAATAACAGCTATAAATACATTGTTTCTTATGAGCATTTGGGCAACTTGCAATTATAAGTGTTATGAATAGTGCTGCTATGAATATTATACTACATGTCTCTTAGACAATGTATGTGTGCATATCTCACAGGTATATGCCTTTGGGAATGTGATACTCACTTATACTGAACATTTGTTAACTTTTCCAGTGATTTTCCTAAGTGGTTGTAGAAATTACATTCACATTAGCAATGGATGAGAGTCTTGGTATAATTGGTATTTTCCTTCTTTTATTATATAGTTATTCTTGCGAAGAACTAACTCATATGAAAAGACCCTGATGTTGGAAAGATTGAAGGCGGGAAGAGAAGGGGACGACAGAGGATGAGATGGTTGGATGGCATCACCGACTCAATGGACAGGAGTTTGAGTAAACTCCAGGAGTTTGTGATGGACAGGGAGGCCTGACGTGCTGCAGTCCATGGAGTAGCAAAGAGTCAGACAAGATTGAGCAACTGAACTGAACTGAACTGATTCTTCGTATATGATAAAATATGAACACTATAACTGTACAGTACAGTTCAGTTCAGTCGCTCAGTCGTGTCCGACTCTTTGCAACCCCATGAATCGCAGCACGCCAGGCCTCTCTGTCCATCACCAACTCCCGGAGTCTACCCAAACCCATGTCCATCGAGTTGGTGATGCCATCCAACCATCTCATCCTCTGTCGTCCCCTTCTCCTCCTGCCCCCAATCCTACCCAGCATTAGGGTCTTTTCCAATGAGTCAACCCTTTGCATGAGGTGGCCAAAGTATTGGAGTTTCAGCTTCAACATCAGTCCTTCCAATGAACACCCAGGTTGATCTCTTTTAGGATGGATTGATTGGATCTCCTTGCAGTCCAAGGGACTCTCAAGAGTCTTCTCCAACACCACAGTTCAAAAGCATCAATTCTGAGGCGCTCAGCTTTCTTCACCATCCAACTCTAACTTCCATACATGACCACTGGAAAAACCATAGCCTTGACTAGACGGACTCTTGATGGCAAAGTAATGTCTCTGCTTTTCAATATGCTATCTAGGTTGGCCATAACCTTCCTTCCAAGGAGTAAGCGTCTTTTAATTTCATGGCTGCAATCACCATCAGTAGTGATTTTGGAGCCCAGAAAAATAAAGTCTGACACTGTTTCCACTGTTTCCCCATCTATTTACCATGAAGTGATGGAACCAGATGCCATGATCTTAGTTTTCTGAACGTTGAGCTTATAACTGTATGGATAAGATTTAGCAAATGAGGCATACACTTAAAAGACATTTTTTGTTTTGATAGTTATGGATTTTCTTCAGTTAATGTAAAATTCGTATCATTATTGGTAAGGAAAATAAGTTTAATGTCTGAGATTTGACAACAAAATAGTGTGACTCTTGTCTTAGATGTCATTTAAATTTTGTGATTTTTTAACAGATTTACAGTTATTTTAGATGCATAATACATGAATCTCTTTGAGGTGGATATTATATGTGTATATATACATGTATATATATACGTGCATATATATATATATATATATATATATATATATATATATATAAATATGTTTATATCTATAAAATCACCACATCAGTCAAAAGACAGTTGACTCCTGAACATTGCAGGGTTGGGGGATCCACTCCAAGCAGTCTAAACACCCATGTTTAACTTTAGCATTGGTTCTCTGCAGCTGCTCTCCCATGGATTCAGTCTACTTCTGATGTAACAGTACTGTGGTATTTATTGAAAAAAAAATCTGTGTACGAGTGGATGCACTTGTTGTTCAGTCACCAAGTCGTGTCTGAGTCTTTGTGATCCCATGGACTACAGCCTGCCAGGCATCCCTGTGAATACACAGGGCAGTTCAAATCCATGTAGTCCAAGATTCAACTCTAGTGAATACATCCATCACCCACAAGTTTCCTCTTGCCCATATAATGCTGTTTTGCTGCCACTCCCAACACAAGCAACCACCGATCTGATCAGCATTCTCTATCAATTAGTTTAGGTGTTCTACAATTTAATATAAATAAAGTCATACAGTCTATGTTCATTTTAATCTTGCTTCTTTCACACAGCATAAATGTTGCCATCCATCCACATTGGTATTTTTAACTGTAGCTCATTCCTTTTTACTGTTCAATAGTATGCTATTTTTTGAATAAAGCACGCTTTTTTGAATAAAACATAACCTGTTGATTTGTCTTTGGGTTGTTTTCAAATCTTATCTATTACATGTAAAGCTGTTATGAACATTTGTGTGCAAAGTTTTGTAGGGGTGAAGACATTCTATTCTCTTGGGTAAACAGTAAAGTGACTGCATTATATCATAGGTGAAAGAAGCTAAGGGCTTCCCTGGAGGCTTGGTGATAAACAATCCATCTGCCAGTGCAGGAGACACGGGTTCTAGCCCTGATCCAGGAAGGTCCCATATGCCAAGGAACAACTAAGCCCATGTGCTCTAGAGCTGGGAAGCCGCAACTACTGAAGCCCACATACCCTGGAGCCTGTGCTCTGCAACGAGAAGTCACTGCAGTGAGACGCCCGCACATCACAACTGCTGAGTGGCCCCTGCTCACTCCAACTGGAAAAACCCTGTGCAGCGACAAAGACCCAGCACAGTCAAAGATAAATCAATAAATACAATTATTTTAAGAAGAAGCT
Source organism: Okapia johnstoni (assembly GCA_024291935.2). Lineage (NCBI taxonomy): Eukaryota > Metazoa > Chordata > Mammalia > Artiodactyla > Giraffidae > Okapia > Okapia johnstoni. Next base: position 29,997,608 of record CM044327.1, on the reverse strand, counting down.
GAAACTGTACAATTTTACATTTCAACAATAGTGTATGAGACACTATCCTTACATTTTGGCAAAACTTCATGTGGTTAGTCTCTAAAATTTAAATAAATTTTAAAAGACTGCAACAGTAACTAATTGTGATTTTAGTGTGCATTTCTTTGATGAACAATGACTTTGGGCATCTTTACATGTGCTTATCTGTCACCTATATATCTTCTTTGATAAAGTATCCATATTTTGTCCATCTTTATAGGGTTGTTTGTTTTCCATTATTAATTTTCAAAGATTATATTGTGAATATAAAATTTGTATATATTCGGAATATAAATACTTTATTAGTTATATATCTAACTCTGATTATATACAAAACTCTTCAAGTGAGTTTTGAAGAGCAAAAGCTTTTCACTGTGATGATGTCCAAGTTTTCACCTTTCCTCCTTAGATTGTGCTTTTGGTATCACATGTTAAAAAAATAATCCTTATTTAATCCAAAGGCACTTAGGTTTTCTCATATATTTTCTTCTGGAAGTTTTATACATTTAGGCTTCACATTTTGGTCTGTGATCCACTTTGAGTGAATTTTTACACAGATGTCAGAACATGTACAGAATTCTTTTTTTCTGCATGTGAGTATATAACTGTTCCAGCAGTTTTTGTTGAAAAAGCTATCCATGATTCACTGATTTGCTTTGCACTTTATGGAAAGTTAGTTTTCCATGCATCTGTGGATCTACTTCCAGTGATTTATTCTGCTGCATTGATCTACGTGTCTATGTTAATATCAATGTTACACTGAGTTGATTATTGTAACTTTATAGAAAGTTTTGCAGTTGGGTGGTGTACTTTCTCCAACATCACTCTGTTTCAAAGTTATCTTGACAGCACTAGGTCCTTTGAAATTCTGTGTAAAGTTTATAATCAGCTTGTCAATTTCTACAAATGAACCTGATGGATGACTTACAAAGGGATTTTCCTGAGTGTATAGATAAATCTGGGGAGAACTGACCTTGTAACAAATGTTTTCCAAACTCTGAATGTAACTGTCTCTTCAGTTACTTAAATTTTCTTTAATTTATCTCAGCAATGGTTTGAAGTTTTCAGTGTACAAATCATGTACTTTTCCACTGAATTTATTTCTAAGTATTTTATTTTTTATGCTGTCATGAATAAAACTGCTTCCTTAACGTCATTGTTGGATTGTCTCTTTTTAGTTTGTAGATATACAATTGCTTTTTGTACATTGATCTCATTTTCTGCCACCTTACTCTTTAGGTTTTGGCGACTCATTAGGATTTTCTGCAGGTAGGATCATATTACCTGTACAGAAACACTGATTTTCTTTTTTCTTTTTAATCTGTATGCTTTGTGGGGAAGGATATACTGACTAGATCCTCTGATATATTAAGTGGAAGTAATCTGCAGCAGGCTTCCCTGGTGACTCAGTGTAAAGAATCTGCCTGCCAATGCAGGAGACACAGGTTCGATCCCTGGGTGGGGAAGATCCCCTGAAGAAGGAAATGGCAACCCACTCCAGTATTCTTGCCCAGGAAATCTCATGGACAGAGAAGTTTGGTGGGCCACAGCCCATGGAGTCACAAATAGCCGAACATGACTTAGCAACTGAATGATAGAACAACAACCTACAGCCACAGGTCAATGTATAGCCAGCCAGCCTTCCCCTTCCCCCGCCTTCCTTCCCTGCCACACACTGCTGTTTGTGGACAGAGTCAGGTCCTGCCTTCCATCACTGGCCAGTGTCACCGTGTCTACCTGTGAATAGCCCCTGCAGTCATGCACTTGTATGTTCCCAGCCTGACTCTTGTCTCTGGCTTCCACTGCATGCCCTGGGGTGAGCGTCCAGCCACAGAAGAGCATATCGACACCCATGGCCCCTGCAGCTGTTTGTCAGATCCAGATCAGGTTCTGCCTCTCTGACCGGCTCACACCACCATGCCTACCTGTAACCAGCCACTGCCTTCAGCTCTGAACCTGCACACCCCCAGCAAGACCTCCATCACTGACCTCCAAGACAGCGCACACATCCAGGGGAGGAAGAGGACAGCTACAGGAGAGCATACTTCAGCTGTCTGTTGGATCAAGATCACAATCGGACTTCTGACAGTGGTGGGCATCACTGTGCTTACCTGGAGCCAGCCTGTCCGGTTGTGCACCGGCATGCCCCAGAACTCGACTTCCCCACCCCATCACTGATTTCCCTTGCAGTATGCATTCGCAGAAGTAGAGTGTGAAGCTATAGGAAAGTGCACGGACATTCAGGGCCATTGGAGCAGCCAGTGAGCCTATAGTTGGCTCCAGCCATTGCCACCTACCCCAGCCCTGATCACTACAAACACATCTTCAACTGCCATCTGCCACCACATGGCCACCTGCAGTTGGGCCCCACAGCCACGTGTATGCAACCACTGCCTCCAGCCACTACCATTGCCTGAGTTTGTCCTTATACTTTTAGACTTTAGGGCTATGATCCATTTTGAGTTAATACTTGAAAGTTGTGAGATTAATTCTTTTGCTTATGGGTGTCCAGCTGTTCCAGTGAAATGACACAAATACAAGAAAAATTTTACAAATGGATACGTTTGAAACAATTTGGGCCATGTAGTCCAATAAGAATAAAATGCTCTCCCCCAATTAAAAATAAATAAATAAATTAAAAAGCAAACAAAAATGTTGATATAGGCAGAAAACAATACAATATTGTAAAGCAATTATCCTCCAATTAAAAATAAATAAGTTAATTTTTTTAAAAAAGAAAACACTCATCAAATGCAACTAGGATCTAGGATTTATTTTACTTATTTATTTTTGTTTAATTGCTGTGACTAGGACTTTCAATTCTGTGTTGGATAAAAGTAGTGGGCATAGGCATCCTTGTCTTATTCCTGATCTTACAGGAAACGCTTTCAGCATTTAACTAGTGAGTGTGATGTGCGTTTTGGGTTTGCCATATGTGGACTCCACTTTGATGAGGTATAGTCACTCTATACCCACACTGTTCAGAGTTTTATTTTTTAAAGATTTATTCATCTGTTTTATTTTTGGCTGTGGTGGGTCTTCATTGCTGAGTGCAGGCTTTCTCTAGTTGTGACGAGCCATGGCTACTCTTGGCTGCAGTGCGCACGTTTCTCATTGAGGTGGCTTCTTTGGCGCTGGAGCTCAGGCTCCAGGGCATACCGATTCAATCGCTGCAGCGGATGGACTTAGTTGTTCTGTGGCATGTGGAATCCTCCCGGACCAGGGATTGAGCCCATGTCATCTGCATTGGCAGGTGGATTCTTAAGCACCAGACCACAAAGGAAGCCCTATTGAGAGTTTTTATCATAAATAGATGTTGAATCAATGTATAGCAACTTGCCTTCATTCATGGAAACTAGAGAAAGTATAAACCTGTACTTCATCATTCCAAATGTGATTTACTATTATTTCCTAGTAAATACATATACTTATATTTTTTCATACATTTTTATCTAAATTTCATTCAAAATAAGCACCTTACCCTACAGCTGTTTTTTAATTACCTGCAAAGTTTTTAATAACGTGGAATGCAAATAATTTGCATGATGTTCATTCATCCATATTTATTTTTCATTCATGCTATGATGTTTATTAGGGCTTCCCAGGTGTCATTAGTGGTAAAGAACCTGCCTGCCAATGCAGGAGATATAAGAGACTCAGGTTGATCCCTGGGTCGGGAAGATACCCTGGAGAAGGAACTGGCAACCCACTCCACTATTCTTGCCTGGAGAATCCCATGAACAGTGGAGCCTGCTGGGCCACAGTCCATAGGGTCACAAAGAGTCAGACATGACTGAGGTGGCTGAGTATGCATGATGTTTATTGAAACTTGAGTACTATATTGTATTTTAGTAACTGAGTTGATTAAAACTGGGTGTCTCTGTGAAAAGAACATGGCAAATATGATTTAACATTAATTTAATGAAAGCCACTATTCAAAGTAACTCTTTTAGTCACTTGGGAGATCATGAAAGATTTTAGTTAATAGTGTATTTCTTTATTTCATAAAGCATCCTATTTTGATGCTTTATTTTTAAAGCATCATAGAATTTAAAAGTTTAATTTCTACTCACCAGATCTATGATCATTTCCATCATCAATACTTCCTCCTGGTGAACCAATTTGTAATTCACAATTTGGAGGTGTATAGTCAGGAAGGCAATGACAATTGCCTAAATTATTACATATCTGAAATAGAAAAATATGCAATTACTATGAATCATGATAGTCTCTGTATGTCTTACATTCAAAAGAATAAAATCCCTGATCTAAGTTTGTTGTTGTTCAGTTGCTAAGTTGTTTCCAACTCTTTGTCACCCATGGACTATAGCACGACAGGCTTCTCTGTCCTTCACTATCTTCCTGAGTTCGCTCAAACTCAGGTCCATTGAATCAGTGATGCCATCCAACCATCTCATCTTCTGTTGCCCCCTTCTCCTCTTGCCTTCAATCTATTCCAGCATCAGGGCCTTTTCCAATGAGTCTGCTCTTCCCATCAGGTGGCCACAGTATTGGAACTTCAGCTTCAGCATCAGTCCTTCCAATGAATGTTCATGGTTTATTTCCTTTAGGATTGACTTGTTTGATCTCCTTGCTGTCCAAAGGGCTCTCAAAAGTCTTCTCCAGCACCACAGTTCAAAGGTATTAATTCTTTGGGATTCAGCCTTCTTTATGGTCAAGTCTCACATCTGTATATGACTACTGGAAAAACCAGAGCTTTGGCTATATGGACTTTTGTAGGCAAAGTGATGTCTCTGATTTTTAATATGCTATCTAGATTTGTCATAGTTTTTTCCAAGGAGCAAGCATCTTTTAATTTTGTGGTTGCAATCACCATTCTCAGTGATTTTGCAATCCGAGAAAATGAAATTTGCCACTGTTTCCACTTTTTCCCCACCTATTCGCCATGAAGTGATGGGACCAGATGCCGTGATCTTAATTTTTTGAATGCAGAGTTTTAAGCCAGCTTTTTCACTCTCCTCTTTCATCCTTATCAAGAGTCTCTGCAGTTCCTCTTCACTTTCTGCCATTAGAGTGCTATCATCTGCATATCTGAGGTTGTTGATAGTTCTCCCAGCAATCTTGATTTCAGCTTGTGAGTCATCTAGTCTGGCATTTTGCAGGATATACTCTGCATATAAGTTAAATAAGCAGGATGACAATATACATCTTTGACATACTCCTTTCCCAATTTGGAACCAGTCCATTGCTTCATGTCCAGTTCTGACTGGCTCTTCTTGACTTGCATACAGGCTCTCAGGAGGCAGATAAGGTGGTGTGGTATTCCTGTCTCTTTAAGAATATTCCACAGTTTGTTGCGATCCACACAGAAAACGTGTTTAGGATAGTCAGTGAAGCAGAAGTAGATGTTTTTTCTGGAATTTTCTTGCTTTTTCTATGATCTAATGGATGTTGGCAATTTTACCTCTGGTTCCTCTGCCTTTTCTAAATCCAACTTGTACATCTGGAAGTTTTCGGTCCATATACTTCTGAAGACTAGCTTGAAGAATTTTGAGCATAATCTTGTTAGCATGTGAAATGAATGAAATTTTATGGTAATTTGAACATTCTTTGGCATTATCTTTCTTTGGGACTGAAATGAAAACTCACCTTTTCCAGTCCTGTGGCCACTACTGAGTTTCCCAAATTTGTTAGCATATTGAATGCAGCACTTTAACAGTATCATCTTTTAGGATTTGAAATAGCTCAGCTGGAATTCCATCACCTCCATTAGCTTTGTTCATAGTTATGCTTCCTAAGGCTCATTTGACTTCGCACTCTAGGATGTCTGGCTCTAGGTGAGTGAACACACCATCATGGCTATCCAGGACATTAAGACCTTTCTTCTACAGTTCTTCTGTGTATTCTTGCTACCTCTTCTTAATCCCTTCTGCTTCCATTAGGTCCTTGCCATTTCTGTCCTTTATTTTGCTCATCCTTGCATGAAATGTTCCCTTGGTATCACTAATTTCCTTGAAGAGAGCTCTAGTCTTTCTCACTCTATTGTTTTCTTCTATGTCTTTACACTGTTCACTTAAAAAGGCTTGCTTTCCTTGCTGTTCTCTGGAACTCTGCATCCAGTTGGGTTTATCTTTCCCTTTCTCCTTTTAGGCCATTCAGGAATGACCTAAATCAAATCCCTATGCCTTTACAGGGGAAGTGATGAATAGTTTCAAGGGGCTAGATCTGGTAGACAGAATGGCTGCAGAACTATGGACTGAGGTTCATAACATTGTACAGGAGGTTTCGACCAAAACCATCTCCAAGAAAAAAAAATGCAAGAAGGCAATATGTTTGTCTTCTAAGTTTATTAAAGACTATATAATTGATACATAGGGCTTCCCTCGGGCTTGACAGTAGAGAATCTGCCTGTAATGCAGGAGACCCAGGTTTGATCCCTAGGTCAGGAAGATCCTCTGGAGAAGAGAATGGCTACCCACTCCAGTATTCCTGCCTGGAGAATTCCATGACAGAGGAGCCTGGAAGCTATAGTCCATGGGGGTCGCAAAAAGTCGGACATGACTGAGTGACTAACGCACAAAAGAGGGCCTTCATCCACTAATTAAGTCCCTCTCCACTGCTAAGCATTTTCTGTGTTACATACTTTCACAGATAAACACATATACCCACATCCACAAACAGATAAACACTCGTTCCCAGGTTTTTGTCAAACAAACATCACTAATGATATATTATGAATTTATTCCCATACCTGAAGGTACAAATATAGGGCTAGCACATTTTAAGAAAAAGACATTTATGGTTATTTCCTATAATTATATTGCAGATATTGTGTTTTGTCCATGTATGCTGATAATGATAAATTTTGGGGGTTTAAAGATTATTGAAATTCTAAATCTCTTTTCCCTACATATCAAAAGTGATTTCAATAAAATGAATTTTATTTATATAATGAATTCCAAAAGTGTTCTAATTTACACATCATTATCTTGGTTTTTTGATATTTAGTGTGCCCAGGTGGCCTTAGTGGTAAAGAATTTGCCTGCCAATGCAGCAGACACAAGAGATGTGGGTTCAACCTTGGGTTGGGAAGATCCCTTGGATTAGGAAATGGCAACCCACTCCAGAATTCTGGCTTGTAAAAATCCCATAGACAAAGGAGCCTGGCAGGCTATGGTCCATGGGGTTTCAGAGTCGGACACAGCTGAGCACACACACACACACACACACACACACACACAACACACTGGTGATAAATATTTTAATGTAAAATTTTGAAATTAAGACTAAAATATCATTTATTTCTTATTTCAAATCTAATCCCCAAATTTTCCCCTATCCTGAATTAACATAAACAACAGAGGTTACCATCACTACATTTTTACTAATGTAGTGAAAGAAAAAAGATGGTCACCTAGAGCAGAAGCAATAACCAAATAAATATTACTAAATTTTATTAAGTGAAGAATGATTTGCTATTTCAGACAAATACGTAATTTGACTTTCTATTGTTTGATATTTAGTCGCTAAATCGTGTTTGACTTTTTGTAACCCCATGACTGTAGCCCACCAGGCTCCTCTGTCCATGCGATTTCCCATGTAAGAATACTGGAGTGGGTTGCCATTTCCTTCTCCAGGGGATCTTTCTAACCCCAGGACATCCTAGCAGAAAAAATGAAATGAAAACATATACCTTAGTCACTTGCCAGTAATATTTCTAATGTCAGAAAATGAAGAAAAGTAATCTCACAACATTCAGCACAAAGAAAATGGAATTAAACTATCATCATATTTCTCTCTGACAGGCCTGAAGGCAATAGAACAGTTCAACTGAGCTTACAAAGTTTTGGGAGAGCAGAACTAAAACTTAATAAATTTGTGCCAACAGAGGGAGCGATTTTTTTTTAATGTGGAAAGACAACATTTTTGCATTGTTGATATGCTAGACCTCTAAATGTATACTGCACAAGATCTATTTCTTTCTAGTTTAAAGTGGTGTTCCAGCACCCTATCACTCCCATTAAAGTAGATGAACAATGTCATGTTAGAAACAACATTTATCTAGAATATCAAATCTAAATAGATAAATTCCCTAAAATATAAATTTTGGAAAAATATTAACATAATAGACCGAGTCTCTTAGGAACATCAAACTAGCTATATTTTGGATTTTTTAAATGAAACTTTTTATTGTAAAATAGAATGTAGATAAACTTAGTCTTACTGGAATGTTAATTTCATAATGTATAAAATATCAAATTACAACAAAGGTCCATCTAGTCAAAGCTATGGTTTTTCCAGTAGTCATATATGGATTTAAGAATTGGACTAAAAAAAAAACTGAGAACTGAAGAATTGATGCTTTTGAACTGTGGTGTTGGAGAAGACTCTTGAGAGTCCCTTTGACTGCAAGGAGATCCAACCAGTCCATCCTAAAGGAAATCATTCCTGAATATGCATTGGAAGGACTGATGCTGAAGCTGAAACTCCAATACTCTGGTCACCTGATTCGAAGAACTGACTCATTGGAAAAGACCCTGATGCTGGGAAAGACTGAAGGCAGGAGAAGGGGACGACAGACGATGTGATGGTTGGATGGCATCACCAACTCAATGGACATTAGTTTGAGTAAACTCCGGGAGTTGGTGATGGACAGGGAGGCCTGGCGTGCTGCAATCCGTGGGGTCACAAAGAGTCGGACACAACTGAGTGACTGAACTGAACTGACACTTGAAAGTAATATGATGTCGTGTGTTAATTACAGCTATACAAAATGTATCAATAAACTACAACCTATCAGTTTGGTTTGAGATTTTACAAAAAATATTGAGGCTGAAGGCTTAAAGCAGAGAATTGAGCAAAGAAGAGCAAAAGATCAGGCCAACCATGATAACAATGAAAATGAACAACAATGAGAGTAAAAAGCAAAACATGAAAATGTAGCTGTCCTTTCTGTCTACAGAAAAGTTTCATAGAAAATTCAAGACAAAGCAGCAGCGCTCTATAGCTTCTACAACCAATCGAGTAAATTGTGACACTGAATATTACAAAATTGAGTACGGATAAACTTGATATCATCTCTATAATGTTGACTAAATCATACACTGATTTTCTTTTTGGAAAGCAGTAAAACAAGGGACCCAAATTATACATTTTTAAGAAGTAAATATTAAATGCAAAAGTAACTACAAATCTGTATTTCCAGATTAAAATGGATAAGCAGTTGAGAATAAAATGTTTTTTGCATAAAGATACTTTCTAATAGAAGCCTCTTCATAAAAACTTCAGAAATTCTCTAACATGTCTTTAAGAATATCTTCTGTAAACTACTATATAGCTATAAATTTTAATTATGAAGAGTATCAGGAAGAAGAAATATGTTCACAATATAAGTAAAATATGCATTCATTTGCATGAGAAAATAATTTTTTAAATTTAAATGTGTTACCAATTCATAAGTTTTGAGTGCTTATAATAAATTCAGTACACATATAGTTCAGTTCACTGAACGCTGTTTTGATCGGTTGGAAATCAGCTGATTTTCTTTACATTAGTTAGCTATTCCTAGGCAAGGTTGGATAAAAGAGCAACTTAGATTTTCATTTCTCCCAAACAGGATAGATTTTTTTAATTTGAATTACTCAAAAAATAACATAAAATTTAGAATTACAAAAACAGAAGTAGCTTACCCCATTTCCTCTGCATTTTATAGTGGCAGTGCAATTATATCCCATTAAAGGAACTTCTTTGCAGGTTTTATTTATACAATACTAAAACAAAACAAGCAACACTTCATAGTTATTTACAAATCTGACAAGAGGAAAGAATTAACTATATTATGCGTATACAAAAGACACTCTTGCTGAGCCTTTATATTATGCATCATTCTGATTTTGGAACAAAGATTCTGTCAACACAATACAAAAATCTAAACAATAGTAACAGTTTAAAAAAACGTCTGAGCGTGTTCGCCTTAACACAGTTTATGTAGTGATGTAAAATAATTTTGGTTTTGACACTTACAATTGGGAACTGAAATGAGAATCACCGTTATGGGAGTTAATGAATAATTGGGAACTGAAATGAGAATCACCACTATGGGAATTAATGAATAATTGGTTTGATTAATATTAACGATTTGTCTGCTCAAAAACTGGAAAATAATTTATTATTTTAGTTTCAGTGTAAAATATAAATTATTATTTTGGATGGTAAGTTATCATAAATCCTTGTTACAATACTAATTTGAATAATCCATCAAGAGAAATATTTTAACCTAATATGTATGCACTGCAAAACCCTAATTACGTTGAAGTGGTTAATCAGGGGTTAAATTAGTCATTGTTTCCCTCATTTACTTTTCTCTATTCTTGAAGCTAAGCTCCTAACTTACATTCTCTTGACTTCTTTAAATACATCAGCATAACATATGATGAAATCATTGAAAAGAAGAATGAAATTTAGCATTTTGCAATTATTTTCTGAAAGTTAACATATAGCCAATGAGTAAATGATGTTGTGTATACCTGTCCATATTTGCTCTTTCTCTTGGACATAATATTGGAAGTGCTAGCCAGAGCAATCAGGCAAGAAAATATGAAAAGCACATATATGATAAATAAACAAGTAAAATTATCTCTTTGCAGGTGATATAATTTGTATGTCAACTCTAAAGACTCCACATACACAAAAGTCTGTTAGAACTAATCAATAATTTGGTAAAATTGCAGGATAAAATATTAACATACAAAACTAAAGACATTTCTATAACAATGGACATTCTAAAAAGGAAATTAAGAATACAATTCAATAGAGAATAGCATCCACTATTATTAGACAATTAAAATTAACCAAGAAGCATACACTGAAAATTGAAAGAAATACTAAAAAAAAAAATTTAAAAACAGAAAAATAAAAAGTTATCCTGTGTGTATGGGCTGGAAGACACAATATTCTTAATATAGCAATACTATCCAAAGCATCTATAAATTCAATGCAATCTATCAAAATTTCAAGACAGACTTTTTTTCATAAATAGAAAAACCCATCATAAAATGCACATGGAATCACAAGAGATTCTATATAGTTAAAAGTCTTTAAAAGGAACAAAATTGGAGGACTCACACATCTTGATTTCAAAACTTACTGTAGCGTTCGCTTCAGCAGCACACATACTAAAATTGGAATGACACAGAGAAGATTAACATGGCCCCACGCAAGCGTGACACTCAAATCCATGAAGTGTTGCATTTTAAAAAACTTTTGCACAGTAAAAAAGAAACTATAAATGTGACAAAAAGTTTACCCTCAGAATAGGTGAAAATACTTGCAAATGAAGCAACTGACAATTAATCTTCAAAATATACAAACAGTTCATGAAGCTCAATATAAAAAGAATGTAATAAAAAAGTAAGACCTAAACAGACATCTCTCCAAAGAAGACATGTAGATGGCCAACAAATGCATGAAAAGATGTTCAACATCACTAATTATCAGAGAAATGCAAACCAAAACTACATTGAGGTATCACCTCACACAGGTCAGAATGGCCACCATCAAAAAATCTACAAACAATAAATGATGGAGAGCTTGTGGAGAAAAGGAAACCTTCATGCACGTTGATGAGAATGTAAATTGATGCAGTAACTATGGAGAACAGTATAGAAGTTCCTTAAAAAGCTAAAAATAGAATTGCCACATGATCCACCAATCCCACTCTTTGATACATATTCAGAGAAAACCATTATTTGAAAAGACACATACATTTCAATGTTCATAGCAGCACTATTTACAATAGCTAGAACATAGAGGCAACCAACATGTCTATCAACACAGGAATAGGTAAAGAAGATGTGATACATACATACAATGCAATATTATTCAGACATAAAAATGAACAAAATTTTCATTTGCAGAGACATGGATGGACCTCAAGAGCATCATACAGGGTGAAGTAAATCAGAAAGAAAAAAACAAATATCATATATCAAAGCACATATCTGGAATCTAGAAAAATGCTATAGATGATCTTACTTGCAAAGCAGAAATAGAGACACAAGCATAGAAAACAAATGTATAAGTACCAAGGGTGAAGGAGGGGTGGGACGAGTTGGGAGATTGGGATTGACATATAATACACTATGGATATGATGCATAAAATAGAAAACCAACGAGAACCTCCTGTACAGCACAGGGGACTCTGCTCAGTGCCCTGCGGTGGCCTAGATGGGAAGGAAATCCAAAAAAGAGAGGGTACATGTACACATATGGCTGGTTCCCTTTGCTGTACAGCAGAAACTGACACAGCAGTGTAAAGCAACTATACTCCAATTTAAAAAAAAAAAGTAAGTACTAGATGAAAACCATGTGGTTCTGGCATAAATTCAGACAAACTGACTAGTGAAACAGATTATATATGGTCAAGCAAATGCACTTAATGCCACTGAATCGGATACTTGAAAATGATTTAAACTGTGAATTTTATGCTATGTACATTTTATCAAATTTAAAAAGTTAAAAGAAAAACTTGTGCAGAATTGTTTGGCGCCCTTGAGTCTCCTAGATAACAGTCACGATCAAGGTCTCTGGCAATCTTGATCCATTTTCCAAAATTCTCCATGTGAATTTAACCACCTATGCTTCCTCATTTTTATCAAACTACATTAACTAACCTAGAATAAGGGGAAATGTCCTATCTTTGCAAATCCCAATCCTTCTTATGAGTCTAGATTTCTCAAATACCATTAATGTATTGCCATATATTGCTTTTCAGATCATCCGGATGAAACAAAACTATAATTTTAAAGAATACAAGTCACATAGTTATATCAATGGACAAAGGAAAAGTATTTAACACCATTCAACACCTACTTGTAATGAAAAAATCAAATCTGAGTGAACAAGGAATACAAGGGAATTTACTCAAGTTGTTAAGGCTCATATTCAAACCTACACCTAGTAAAACAACTGATAGTAAATGGCAATGTTTTTTCCCCTAAGATCAGGAAGAAAGCAAGGGTGTCTATTCTCAAGACTTTCATTAAACATAGTATATGAAGTTTTAGCCAGTGCAATAAGCAAGGACAAAAATAAAAGGTATGTAGAACATAAAACAAACAAACCAAAAAACCTGTGTTTATTTGAAAATGAGGTGATTGTCTACATACAAAATTCTAAGGATTTTACAAAAACAGTTCCAGAAATAGTAAAATAATTCAGCAAGGTTTTGGGTATAACTTGAACATATTAAAAATTACATTTTTATAAACATGTGAAAGATGAAATTAAAAACACAATGTCAGTTATACTTACTCCAAAGTGAATAAAATGTTGAGATGCAGTCGAACAGAAGATACACAACATCTATACTTTAAAAACTATAAAACGCTGATGAAAGAAATCAATGACTACTTAAATAATTGAGGCGACTTACCATTTTCATGGATTGAAAAATTCAACATAATATTCACTTTTCCCAAATTAAACTATAGTTTTAACGGAATTCTTATTGAATTTCTGAAAAGTTTTATGTTGTCTCATAAAAGTTCATTTGAGCTTCCCCAGTGGCTCAGAGGTAAAGAATCCACCTACAATGCGGGAGTCATAGGAGACATGGGTTCGATCTCTGGTTCAGGAAGATTCCCCTAAAGGAGGGTATGGCAACTCACTCTAGTATTCTTGCCTGGAGAAATCCATGGACAGAGGAGCCTGGCTGGCTACAGTCCACGGGGTCACAAAGAGTTAGACACGACTGAGCAACTAATAGGGCTTCTCTGATAGCTCAGTTGGTAAAGAATCTGCCTGCAATGCAGGAGACCTTGGTGGGATTCCTGAATGGGGAAGGTCCATTGGAAAAGGGATATGCTACCCACTCCAGTATTCTTTGGTGACCCACTCTGAGCAGTGCTAGCAGAAAAGAACCTGCCTGCCAAACAAGAGACATAAGAGACCCAGGTTCAAACCCTGGGACAGGAAGATCCCCTGGAGGAGACCATGGCAACCCACTCCGGTATTCTTGCCTGGAGAATCCCATGGACAGAGAAACCTGGCAGACTACAGTCTATAGGGTCGCAAAAGTCGGACAAGACTGAAGCAACTTAGCATGGCATGGCATAAGTTTATTCTACAGTTTATATTGAAAGGTACAGCACCTAGAATAACCAAAACTATATTTTGAAAGAAAAATAAAATGAGAAGAATCACTCTGCTTATTATTAAAGCTTACTAAATTGCTAAAGTAATCAAGAGAACATGATATTGGTGGATATATAGACATGCAGATTAATATAACAATCTAGACTACCCAAAAACAGACTCACAAAAATGCACCCAATTCATTTTTGGCAAAAGTCCAAAAAAAATGAACCTCAACCTAAACTTCACATGTTAAAGTGAATTAACTGAAAATAAACCAAATGTAAAACAAACTTAAATGTAAATGTTTTACATTTAATGTGTATTTCTAAAATTACACATTTTTAGAAATAAAAAAAACTGAGAATATCTTCATGACCTAGGGTTAGAAGTGGGGTTATCAGACTTGACACAAATCACATGTTCCATGAAAGGAAAAATTGACAAATCGATATCACGAAAAGCTTTTCTACATGAGTTTCTCCACCATGTAGATTGCTTTAGCAAAGCAAGCAAGCTGAGAAGGTGTGAGAAAAAAAGTGTGCATGCCAAACAGAAGTCACCGTCTTTTTTAAAACTAATGTTATAAATGAGATTCACCATCTTCTCTTTCTTAGAAGCCACTATACGTCAGTGAACACGCAGACAAAGAGGGTTACGCGGGGAGTGAATATCAGGAAGTGGGAGCATTGGAGCCATGTTAGAAGATGCCGACCATAAGAAGGGAGTTCCCAAGGGGACAGGCCTGCTCAACGCAGACAGAAGAACTGGCTAATTGATTAACCATTTTTAGGTTTTGTTTTATTTTTAATACATAAGTCCTGAATGCCATTCACATAAAACACTGATTTATAACTGCTGCCTTACATTTTCTGGAATGTGTGCATTCATATTCCAGACTGACTCACTGAGCTTCTGAGTCACTTTCCTTCTCCCTTTATTTTTTAGCTACATAAATAGTACTACATGTACATCTCAACATGAGCTCATACATCGCTATGGCTGTGCTCTCCCAGTGCAGACTTCTGGTTTGGGCCCTCCAAATTTCTCACACTCATATTTGACAATACAGATAAGCAGATGGTTGAAGAAATATGAATGCTCAATTATGTTTTTTTTCTGAAGTAGGAAAAATTAAAAACACAAAATTAGAATTTTATTATTTAAAGCCATCAGAATTCAAACATCTAAAAAGAAGCAACTGTCAGTGGACTGCTGTGCTTAAAAATGCATCTTCTCCCATGAGGACTGATGACAGATTAATCCAAAAAGTCAACGTTATTTGATAACCGAGGCTTGGTTTAATCACCTTTTCAATATCATATGAAAAACAAATGGCAGCGCCAGGTTCAAATCCTCTCTGTATGACTGGGATAGTCATCGTGGAATATAGTATCTGATAATCACATAATTTAACACAGGTAAATACAAGTGAACATGTTTTGTTACCATCTGTGCACCACACACGGTGCCATCAGCCACATAGGTATGATCTCCTCCACCTGATCTCACTGATGACGCAGTAGTTATGCACACAAGTCCTTGAGAATATGAATAAACTGCAGATCGAACATCACTTTTATAAGTACTATTTTGTGGCCAAACACAAGCTAATTTTCCACAAAGAACATCCCTGGAGAGGGGAAACAAAACAATGTCTTATCATTCTGTCCTTTAATGAAACTTAAGTTTTAAATGATAACATAAATGTTGTTTAACCAATAGTAAGAAATCAGAAAAATGCCAAAATGTCACTGTGCACTAGGGTGCACATCTGAATGTGATACAATTGACTGCACTGCAGCAGAACTGAAAACTACACAATGAACTCAGATGTTCAGACATGCCTTCATTTCCTATTTTAGTCCTCAGTTTCGTTATCTAACCCACTACACCGATCACACTCTGGGAAAATTCTTCACTTGACCCCACTTTGATAAAGCTTGCCCAGTCTGCTGTTACCCAACGTTTGTTGAGAGTGGCTGACTGCATTTATTTACACTTAGTGCATATTTTGAGACCCTTCCAATTATGCTCATTGTAATGGCCATGGTCTTTAGTTGGTAAATCTATTTAATATACAGACTCTTCATTTTGATTCCAAGATTCTTCCAATATGTTAATATTTCCAGTCATTCTGTATTCCTTTCCGGAGAATTCAGAAACTTTTAGATCCCATATTTGGCATAAGCCATACCAAAGTTTATCCCATAAACAGTTTATTTACTTATCAATGGGTAGAATACTGGCTTCTCTAAGAAACTTCCAATATTCCTAGTTTATGGCCTGGAAAATAATTGATGTCACTTCTTGCTCTTGGAATCACTCAAATCTACCAACTCTCATCCTGAATTGGAAAAACAATTCTTAGTTATTGATATGTGTTTGTTGAGCACATCACTGTTGTCTCTCCAAATATCTTTCATTTGAAAATTTCATCCCTCTGTTCTAAAAGACCATGGGGAGGCTTTTTTGAAAATGATTTATTTATTTGGCCTTGGGGCTTGCAGGATCTTAGTTCTCCTGACCAGGTATTAAGTCTGCACCCTCAGCAGTGAAAGCATGCAGTTCTGACTATTGGACTCCTGGGGAATTCTCCACGGGAGGTCCTTTTAAAATAACAGAGATTAGCTTAATGGTATCAAGAAGTGAGGGCTTCTCGGGTGGCACATTGGTAAAGAATCTGCCTGCCAAGATGTGGGTTCAGTTCTTGGGTTGGAAATATCCCCTGGAGTAGGAATGTCAACCCACTCCAGTATTCTTGTATGGAATGTTTGATGGACAGAGGAGCCTGGTGAGCTACAGTCCATGGGGTTGCAAAAGAGCTGGACATGACTGAGCATGCACACATCAAGACGTGAAGATTGAAATGAGAGTGGGATTCCATTTCCAAATATTTTCCAAGTTTCTCTCCCTTCCAATCTCATTTTTCTTGTTTCTCAGATTGAAATAATTCATTTTTATTGTTGCTCTAATCTCTTTGGATAGAATGTATCTCAAAATATCTTAAACCAACTTTACATGATAGATCTTTTTCTAGTCTGGCTATCGAAATACAAAGTCCTCTTCCGAAGTCTGTTCTCTCAAAATTTGCATTTATGGTTGAATTCTTGGAACTGGCAATCTGCTTGAATTCCTTGAATCTGCTGAAAGCAGATGAATTGAGCTACTGAATTCCAGTCTCATCTAGTGATTTTATTTTAGGAAAATTCATATACTACCATAAGTCCATGTAAGTCATGCTTGCTAACTTTCACAGTTCCTTCTACCTTTTCTTTTCCTTCTTCCATATCTTAGACCAAGGGTGGCACGCATACCTCTGGTCATCAGAGAGAGATTGAAGCTCACTTACCACCACCTCCTGCCTCTGTGGGCATCCACTGTGGTGTAACTCAGTCTGCTCTCAACTGGTTTCTAATAAGGTGTGGCTGATTATATTCCATCTTTTAGAGATTATCAGGCTCTCTTCATGAGATCTCCCTGCATCAACATTCACTTCCTAATTCCAGACTTACTCTTTTAATCTGTTAGTTTTCCAGTGTTGGGGCATGTAGGAAATTCTGCATTCTCTACACATCATAATTAATCCATAGCAGACTCATGTGGAGGCAGGTGGTGGAGGATACTGTCTTAGTCCTATTGAACTAAACACCTTCTTCAGCCATTTGTAGTTTTCATAAAGGAACCAAGTTGCTTTTTAGCCATGCTGAGTGTGGTGCTTACCTAAGGGTTTTACAATTTTTTTCTGATTTTGTCCTGGGAGTTAAAGAAAGTCCTACTTCTCTCTGGAGCATTTGACTTTACCTGAGTTTTTTTTTTTTTTAACATGTTCTTCCCACTCTCTTTGATTTTTTTTGTTTTTTTTTTTAATCAACATCGTCTTTATGTCCTCTCTTAGTTCTTGAATCTGGCTCTGTTACTATTCTTTAAGCCATCTTAAGGTATAGTCACCACCAAAAAACTGTACCTATGTGTAAAACTTGATGAATTTGGAGATAAGGACATGCCCATGAAATTATTAGCATCATCAAGGACATAAACATATCCATCACTTCCCAAAGTTTCCTCTTGCCCTTTGTATTATAATCATTATTTTGTGGATGTGGTAAGAACAGTTAATAAAAGGTTTAACTTTGGGAAAAAGTTTAAGTTTACAATAACATATTTTTAAAAGCTACAGGAATTAAGTTGTATAGTAGATCTCCAGAACTTATCCACTGCTATTATTTTCTAGCTTTATTGAGGTATAGTTGACAAATAAGATTAAAAAGTATTTAAAGTGTACAAATTGATGATTTGATACATGTATACATTGTGAGGGTCTTCCCTGATAGCTCAGTTGGTAAAGAATTCGCCTACAATGCAGGAGACCCCGGTTCGATTCCTGGGTCTGGAAGATCCGCTGGAGAAGGGATAGGCTACCCACTCCAGTATTCCTGGGCTTCCCTTGTAGCTCATCTGGTAAAGAATCCACCCGCAATGCTGGAGACCTGGGTTCGATCACTGGGTTGGGAAGATCTCCTGGATAAGAGAAAGGCTACCCACTCCAATATTCTAGTCTGGAGAATTCCATGGACTGTATAGTCCATGGGGTTGCAAAGAGTAGGACATGACTGAGTAACTTTCACTTTCATTTTACATTGTGAAATGATTCACCCTGTTAGGTGAATTAATACACTCCTCATTTCACATATTTGTCCTATTACTGTGTGTGAATACATCTGAGCTCTACTCTCATCAAGTTTCATTTATATAATAATTATATAATTCTATTGCCTAATTATATAGTGTTTCCACCATGTTATACATGAGTTCTTCAGATCTTATTCATCTTACAACTGAAAGCATGTATCATTTTACCCATTTCTGTTTTCCACTGGCAATTACTTTTCTACTCTCTGTTTCTATGAGTTCATTTTGACTATTACAGCAGTATTATAGCAAACATAAGTGACAAGAGAAGGCATGATTGCCATGATCTTGATCTCAGGGGAAATACTACCAGCTATTACTGTTAAGTATAGTGTTAATTGTGTGTTTTCCATTTATTGCTTTCATTATGTTGAGGCACAGTCCTTCTACACCAATACGGAGAGTTATTATAATGAAAGGATGTTGAATTTTGTCAAACGCTTTTTCTATACCGACTGAGATGATCATGATTCTTATCCTTTTTTTTTATATTAATATGGTGTATCACATCAATCAATTTCTGGATATGAAACCATCCTTACATCCCCGGAATATTACCCACTGGATCATGGTTTATGTTCCTTTTAAAGTATTGTTAAATTTTCTATTTTGTAAATTTTTTCATCTATGTTCATCAAGGACATTGGCCTCTTATTTGTCTTCTGGTGACACCCTTGTCTGTCTTTGGTATTAGGGAAATGTTAGCATTGAAAAATGATTTTGGAAGTGTTCTCTTCTACCTTTTGGAAGGTTTTAGTTAATTTTTTTTTTTTTAATGTTTGGTAGAATTCACCAGTGGACTTGTTCATTCGGAAGTTTTGATTGCCAGTTCAATCACCTTGTTTGTTATTAGTCAGTTCAGATTTTCTATATAGTATATACAGTATACTCTAGTACTTCTCCCTTCAGGGAGAAGCAGGGTAATGGACATTTCTGCCTGCTCCTTCTGTACACGGGCTAGGGGGAGAGCATCGGAGTGTGTATGTGTAGGGGTGCTCCTATGTCCATTAAGAAGCGCTTAACTGATGGCCACAATCTGTGGGACTCATTAATGGAAGGAAGTGCCATTGACTAACAGTGTCAAGTAGTTTGGAAGCCTGTTCCCTGGGTGTTAACTGCAAAAACTGTGGTGAAGACATGTGTATAAGCTTCCAGCAAGCAATATTGGTGATTTGGATTAGGCAACAGGGAGATGCTAGAGGAGGAGACTGCTGGCATTCCAAGTCCCTGGGCAGGACTGAATTAGATCTTAAATTAGAAACCTGACCCTCAGTCAACAGCTTTTAGAGTGTGCATATGGGTTCTTTTCCAGGTAAGACCAGGAGATGAGCATTTCTGTCTGTACCTTCTGTTCTGAACCCTGGGGACATACCCACGTAAGAACTCCTTTGTTTGCTACATTCCTGTGGGATTTGTGAATGGAAGTTATTACGCAAAGAATTAACTTCTTCAAAACAGGTAAATGGAGCACCTTGAGCACCTAAAAATGAAAAACATGTGCATTAAATTATTATTCTCAATGCAAATACAATATTTGTCAATAAAAAGCTAATGAAACTCATGGCATAAACAAAAACACTGTGGTCTTGGTCATGCTTTTTTTTTTTTTTCCTGTGTATATCCTGTCAATGGGCTTCCCAGGTAGCTCTAATGGTAAAGAAACTGCCTGCCAACACAAGAGACATAAGAGACAGCAGGTCTGATGACTGGGTCGGGAAGACTGCCTAGAGGAGGGCATGGTAACCCACACCAGTATTCTCGCCTGAAAAATCCCATGGGCAGAGAAGCCTGGAGGCGTACAGTCCATGGGGCCGAACAGAGCTGGATATCACTGAAGAGACTTAGCACACACCCTGTCAATGCAAGCAGAAAGAAATGACTGTCTTATCTAATGGAAAATGATTATCTCTATCGTAGCAAAGTATCTTATGGTTAAAAACAATTTGTTGAGCCCTCCCTGTGGGAATGCCGCTTTCCTAGTCCAATGTACATCAGGCTTGACCTGGTAACTTGCTCTATTTAATGAAATGAGCGATTTGAAACATCAGTTGGTGTAAAACCTTCAGAACTAGTAGATGGGGTGCCATATTCTCTTTCTTTCCTCTACTGCAAGATAAGCAGGGTTTTAAGCAGAGGCTCTTTAATCAGTTTGGGTGAAGGCAGAGCAGAATATAGCAGAGTAATTATATTAGATACGCAAATCTAAGAGATTTGAGGTTCATTTCCATTTCAATAAACAGAAAGACTGGTACCTAGATGCGGAGTTCTACTGTAAAATGCACCTAAAATGCGGCATTGTAACTGAAGCCTGCCAGTAGGTGGCAAGAAAGAGAGTAATGCCCTCTATGCAATGCTGAAACTTCTAGAGAAACTATCTTCTCAATAATTTAAAGGTAAATAATGTCTTTAGTGAGCTTACTTCCCTGTGCAAGGTGGTCAGGAAACAGAATGTGTCTTAATTACTCTTAACTGAATTTAACCAAATGGTGCAAGTAGTCAAGAAAGACATAAGGCAAACTCAGAAAAAAGAATCAGTTATTTCAGAAACAGGAATAAAAGAAAATAAAGTTCATCCTACAGGCACTCAGGTGGATGATGACAGGTGCTAACTGATATAAACTGGAAAGTCATTATGTCCAGTTGCTTGTTCTGTGTCTAATCCACAGTGAGTGGTTTTTGTTTGTTTGTTTTTTGGTGACTATTAACCTGATGGATTAATACAAAGATCTTCACATTCTCGTTCATGTCTATGTGTCCATCCCAGAACTCTTGTCTATAATCTTCTAATCTCTCTGCATCCAGGTTCACCACCAACCACCTTGCCCTTTGTCACTGTCCAAAAGTACATCTATAATCCAATCTCTGAACATTTCTTCTTCATAGGAAATGAATGATCGCATGGTCAAAATCTTTTAAGGCATCCTCCCAAGTGAGACTGCAGTGTGGCTACTATCTTTTTTCAACTTATAACCAGTTACTGAGACAACACACCTATAGAACTAGCCTAGGCTTATTCCTTCTGCATCCACCAGTCCTAATGAAATCCCATGTATCCATTGGTAAGAGTCAAGAAGAAGCAAAGGTATAAGAGGGTAGAAAGACATACTGTTCTAGATTTCCTGTTCATGAATTTTTCTTCTGCCCTCTCTTTTTCTTGAGCTTGAATCCAGATGAATGAATGACTTCTATCTATCGAACCATCTGACTTAAGGAATTTGACATAACTGAGCTTATGATGAGTAGTTCTCAGCATATGCTCACTGGATGTCTGAAAGCCAGATTGTTTATCTCTACAGGGGCCAGTAGTGTGCCCAGTTTGTCAAGTTAGTGCAATTTTCCAAAATGTAGCTAGAACGGGCTTCCCCAGTGGTTCAGTGGGTGGTTCAGCACAGCTTTGCTTCTGGAACCCCAGGGAACTGCACTGTGTCCAGTTGGGTCATTCAGTGCAGATATTGTATAGCCAACAAGTTTGCATCCTTTAGATCTTTAAACAAAGCACTAATTTCTGGAAGGACTTTCTCCATGGCCTCCCCAAACTGATCAAGGACCTAATGATAGCATTGCACAAACTACCAGAATATGAACTCCAATAATACACTCTAGGACTGAGAAAGAACTACCAAATGGGCCTGTGAATCTAGTGGACCCATTATAAACTGAAACTTGGCAAGGATTCTTAATCATTTCCTGTCCCCTCTAAGTGTCCACTCTCATGGAAAGATCATGATGAAACTGGGTTTCCGAAAATGCTTAGAATTTGAACATGGAATTATGATATTCAGTAAGATAATCCTTTTCAGTCTCTCCATCATCCATTTTTTATTTTCTTTGATGGTACAAATAGGGCAATACCTTTTTAGGCTGCCCATATAACACAATAGAATAGAAACTATATTCTATAATATTAGCCATCCCTCTGACAGTTGGTAAATCAGGTATCCACATCTGCTACTCTGACCCTGATGCTTATTATAATAATTTATCCAGCTGTTCCAGGCACTGCTATCTGATCTTGATGTTTTCAAGACCTTATCATGCCAATTACCATCAGTGAAACTCTTTCTATATTATCCCCTCCTACCGTCATTGCCTTGGCCTACAGAGAAGGCCATCACTGAAATTTATGGTGATTCTGATACCCTTCTCACCAGCACATCCCAAGGCCTTGGTCCTTCCTGTTGGGCTTAATTATTTGGCCTTACATATGTAGCATGTAGATGACAGACTATCCACTTCCCTGAGCCTTTCCTTCCTTTACTCCACTAAATGGTACAGTCATTCTTGCATTTAAAATTCACTTAGAATGGGCCACCATATCGTCACTGTGCTTATTTAACTTATATGCAGAGTACATCATGAGAAACACTGGGCTGGATGAAACACAAGCTGGAATCAAGATTGCTGGGAGAAATATCAATAACCTCACATATGCAGATGACACCACCCTTATGGCAGAAAGTGAAGAAGAACTAAAGAGCCTCTTGATGAAAGCGAAAAAGTTGGCTTGGAGCTCAACATTCAGAAAACAAAGATCATGGCATCCAGTTCCAGCACTTCATGGCAAATAGATGGAAAAACAGTGGAAACAGTGGCTGATTTTATTTTTTTAGGCTCCAAAATCACTGCTGATGGTGATTGCAGCCATGAAATAAAAGACGCTTGCTCCTTGGAAGAAAAGTTATGACCAACCAAAATAGAATATTAAAAAGCAGAGACATTACTTTGCAAACAAACGTCTGTCTAGTCAAAGCTATGGTTTTTCCTGTAGTCATGTATGAATGTGAGAGTTGGACTATAAAGAAAGCCGAGTACTGAAGAATTGATGCTTTTGAACTGTGGTGTTGGAGAAGACTCTTGAGAGTCCCTTGGATTGCAGGGAGATCCAGCCAGTTCATCCTAAAGGAAATCAGTCCTGAATGTTCATTGGAAGGACTGATGCTGAAGCTGAAACTCCAATACTTTGGCCACCTGATGCGAAGAGCTGACTCATTTGAAAAGACCCTTATGCTAGGAAAGATTGAAGGCAGGAGGAGAAGGGGATGACAGAGGATGAGATGATTGGATGGCATCACTGACTCACTGGACATGAGTTTGAGTAAACTCCAGGAATTGGTGATGGACAGGGAGGCCTGGCGTGCTGCAGTCCATGGGGTCACAGAATTGAACACAACTGAGCAACTGAACTGAACTGAACTGAACTAGAATGGGCCATCATGTTATTTTCAATGCTTTTTGGAACAATCCCAGCAAAAATGTTTACTATCTTCTAGGATCCATGCAGAATGTTGATTCCTCTATCTTGGGAGAATGATTCCATAACAATAAACTCTCTCCTACCCAGTCTTATGGCCCTGCTCCAGTCTTATGACAAAGGACTCTCAGAATCCAGTTCCATGTGTAGCCCTTGGTTTCAGTTGTAACTGTTCAGTAGGACTTACAGCTCTGTTGGTGTAGAGCTCTGCTGTTGTTCAGTCACTAAGGGGTGTCTGACTCTTTGTGATCCCGTGGACTGCAGCACACCAGGCTTCCCTGTCCTCTGGAGATCCTGGAGTTTGCTCAGATTCATGTCCATTGAGTCTGTGATGCTGCCCAGCCATCTCTTCCTCTGCTGCCCTCTCCTCCTTTTACCTTCTGTATTTCCCAGCATCAGGGTGTTTTCCAGTGAGAGTTCTGTTACCCCCATATAAGCTCCAGCACATCTGGGCTCTAGTTTAAGAGAGCTCTGTGTCTTAACTCTATTTTAAGTTAGTGGCCAAAATGTAGGGGAAGAAACTCAGGGGGATACATTTTGTGTGACAGGTGTCAACTACTACTTGGCGCTTGCCAAGGGCATTTGCCATCTGCCTCTGCATAGATGAATCCTGTGCAGCTGCAGCTGTTGACCTTTGACCTGCCCTGAAGGGAGTTCAGGGTGAAGAATGAGGCACTCTGTGCTCCAGGAAAACAGGTCTTTATATAGTTAGATATTTTCATGATCCCAGTCCTTACATCTCATATCTAGAAAAACACAAATCCCTTCATGGTGACATCAGCTCCTCGTGACTAGCAGAATACCTTTTGTAAAATATGCACTTGATTGCATGTACTCCCCCTTCACCATAATCATATGCATTGACCTTCTGCCACTAACTTTGGAGTAGTTTCTCAAAACTATCTGAGGGGCTGTCTCCCAGGCTGCAGTCCTAATCTTGCCCCAAATAAAACAACTTGTGTGCTCACATTGTGCATCTTTTCTTCAGTCGACAGACTTCTGCATTATTTTCAAGCAAGGGGAACATCCCTATGCCAGATTGGGTTTAGGTGTTGATATGATAAGGGACAATTTGATGTTTTATAGATTCAAAAGTTTCAGAGAAGTCTAGATGCTCAAAAGTTTGGGGACATATCTTAAACTCCTCCCATCCTCAATGAAGGATTCTCATTGTCTTCCCAACCAGATCCTTAACCCTGGCAAAATAGATTTGATTGACAATTTAACCTTGTCCCAAGTTCCTTCAACTTGGGAAGTCTTCAACTTTCTCTATCCTCTGATTGTAACTATATAATTTAATAGGGAAGCCCTTCCACTCAGTCTGAATTCAAATCATCCTATTGCAGGGAAGAGCCAATTCTGACTCCATGTTGGAACTGTTTCTTTGACTTGCCTTTCATTGCTTTGGCTATTATGAGTATACAAAACGGTCTGCCTCACAGAACCCTGCTACTCTGCCTGATAAACTGATAAACTAAAGTGCCTTTGTTCAGCTCACAGAGAACTAACATGTCCCTGGCCCCCTGTGAATGAAGAAGAGATTAATGCATTCCTTCCAGAAGCTTGTCATTCCTGGAGATGTTTTGCAAGACCGGTGGCCTTTTTTACTTTATTTCCTTGCCACCTCTCCCTCTCCCATTCTACTTTTTTTATTTCCTCACCTCCCCCATCTCTGTTCTATAAAGAACCTGATCAGATGGTTACTCTAGTAGTCTGCTACCTTCTTGGTCGGCCGGCTTTCTGAATAGTCACATTCCTTAGCTCAACACCACGTCTCTTGGATTATTGGCCCGTTGTGTGGCAAACATAGCAAACTTAGACTCGGTACCAATAATATATATATATATATATATATATATGTATATATATATGTATGTATACACACACACATATATATATATATACACACATATGTATCTATTTATCTATGTATATATATGTATTTAATGAACAAATATGATGAATATGATTGACTCTACAATTGTTTTAAAAGTTTAAGTTTACTTGAATAAATAATGCAGAATTTAAACAATTCATTGTAAATTTGTATGTCTCATATAGTAGGCTACTACAAGAACTACTTTTTGCCCTATAATTTTTAGCAACAACAAGAAAAAAATGCCTGCTCGAAATAAGAACTGAGTAAATGAATCAGTTCAGTTCAGTTCAGTTGCTCAGTCATGTCCAACTCTTTGCAACCCCATGGACTGCAACACGCCAGGCCTCCCTGTCCATCACCAACTCCCAGAGTTTACTCAAACTCATGCCCATTGAGTTGGTGATGCCATTCAACTATCGCACCCTCTGTCGTCCCCTTGTCCTCCTGCCTTCAATCTTTCCCAGCATCAGGGTCTTTTCAAGTGAGTCAGTTCTTCACATCAGGTGGCCAAAGTATTGGAGTTTCAGCTTCAGCATCAGTCCTTCCAATGCATATTGAGGAATGATTTCCTTTAGGATGGACTGGTTGGATCTCCTTGCTGTCCAAGGGACTCTCAACAGTCTTCTCCAACACAATTCAAAAGCATCAGTTCTTCACTGCTCAGCTTTCTTTATAGTTCAACTCTCACATCCATGCATGACTACTGGAAAAAACCTAGCCTTGACTAGACGGACCTTTTTTTGCAAAGTAATGTCTCTGCTTTTTAATATGCTATCTAGGTTGGTTATAATTTTCCTTCCAAGGAGCAAGCGTCTTTTATTTCATGGCTGCAGTCACCATCTGCAGTGATTTTGGAGGCCAGAAAATAAAGTCTGTCACTGTTTCCACTGTTTCCTCATCTATTTGCCATGAAGTGATGGGACAAGATGCCATGATCTTAGTTATCTGAATGTTGAGCTTTAAGCCAACTTTTTCACTCTCCTCTTTCACTTTCATCAAGAGGCTCTTTAGTTCTTCTTCACTTTCTGCCATAAGGGTGGTGTCATCTGCATATCTGAGGTTATTGATATTTTCCCAGCAATCTTGATTCCAGCTTGTGCTTCCTCCAGCCCAACGGTTCTCATGATGTACTCTGTATATAAGTTAAATAAGCAGGGTGACAATATACAGCCTTGATGTACTCCTTTCCCTATTTGGCACCAGTCTGTTGTTCTGTGTCCAGTTTTAACTGTTGCTTCCTGACCTGCACACCGATTTCTCAAGAAACAGGTCAGGTTGTCTGGTATTCCCATCTCTTTAAGAATTTTTCACAGTTTGTTATGATTCACACAGTCAAAGGCTTTGGCATAGTCTTAAAGGAGAAGTAAATATTTTTCTGGAACTCTCTTGCTTTTTCAATGATCCAACAGATGCTGGCAATTTGATCTCTGGTTCCTCTGCCTTTTCTAAATCCAGCTTGAACATCTGGAAGTTCATGGTTCATGTACTATTGAAGCCTGGCTTGGAGAATTTTGAGCATTACCTTGCTAGCATGTGAGATGAGTGCAATTGTGCTGTAGATGAGCATTCTTTGCCATTGCCTTTCTTTGGGATTGGAATGAAAACTGACCTTTTCCAGTCCTGGGGGAACTGCTTTGTTTTCCAAATTTGCTGGCATATTGAGTGCAGCACTTTCACAACATCATCTTTTAGGATTTGAAATAGCTCAACTGGCTGGAATTCTATCACCTCCTCTAGCTTTATTCATATAGATGCTTCCTAAGCCCACTTGACTTCGCATTCCAGGATGTCTGGTCTAGGTGAGTGATCATATCATCGTGATTATCTGAGTTGTGAAGATCTTTTTGTATAGTTCTTCTGTGAATTCTTGCCACTTCTTAATATCTTCTGCTTCTGTTAGGTCCATCCTATATCTGTCCTTTATTGTGCCCATCTTTGCATGAAGTGTTCCCTTGGTATCTTTAATTTTCTTGAAGAGATCTCTAGTCTTTCCCATTCTGTTGTTTTCCTCTATTTCTTTGCATTGATCACTGAGGAAAGCTTTCTTATCTCTCCTTGCTGTTCTTTGGAACTCTGAATTCAAATGGGTCTATCTTTCCTTTTCTCCTTTGCCTTTTGCTTCTCTTCTTTTCGCAGCTATTTGTAAGGCCTCCTCAGACAACCATTTTGCCTTTTTGCATTTCTTTTTCTTGTGGATGGTCTTGATCACTGTCTCCTGTACAATGTCATGCACCTCCTTCCATAGTTCTTCAAGCAGTCTGTCTGTCAGATCTAATCCCTTGAATCTATTTCTCACTTCCACTGTACAATTATAAGGAATTTGAGTTAGGTCATACCTGAATGGTCTACTGGTTTTTCCTATTTTTTTCAATTTAAGTCTGAATTACATGAATACAAGATGAACAAATGAATGAACAAATGAATAAACTACATCAAAAGATCCATTTTTGACCCATTTGAGTGAGTTTTTTGGAGATATTAGAGCATATATTCCAAGAGAAAATGCACGAGTGGTTACGCCTTTACTAAGCATCCTTGTTTTCATTAGAACTCAAGAAGATGTCAAATGTTAAGTAACTTGGTTTGGTGTTAAAGGTTCATTTAATTAAAAAGAGTGTGGGAAGGACTCTTTCAGGCCAGGGAGTATGGCAGCCAGTCCCCCATTTCTGCTTTGTGGCGACAGAGCCAAGCTTTTGAGGTGGGGGTTGTAGAGGTCTGATGGATAATCAAAGTTGATGCTGAAATTGCAAAACAATCTGTGACTATCATTTGTATTGGAAGTTGCTGTTCATCAAGTACATGTTGAAAGAAAACTATGTTATGGTCGCTAATAAAAGAGTGTGAAAGCTATCCAAGTGTCACTAAAGGCAGATTTGGGAATGGATGATGAAAGATGATAATCCTGTCCCTTTGTCAAATGTTAATGCAGCAGTATTTAAAAAAACAAGCAAACAAAAATGGTCATGCAGTGGTGCACCCATCACAAGGATAATCCTCATCACCCTGAGGATGGTGACAACAAAGGAAAATGAGCAGATGATATCTCTGAATATCTGAACAACTTCCTGAAAGTTGACCAAGGAACATGATTTGATCTTACACTGGCAGCAAACTACTCAGGAAATCAAAGATTTGCTTGATATTACCAGCAAGACTGTTGTCAATATGATCAAGGGGAAAACTGAGGAGATTTGAAAGACATTCAATATCAAAGTGATTTTACTGAAAAAGGGGAAACCCAGGTATGCAAAGAGAACCAGCGATGTGAAGAGAAGTGAAATTGGTGTCTGATGCTGCAACAGTGTAGCAATTATTCCAAATACTAGTTGCACTGTTTTGTTTATAATTGTAATATTAGAGAAACAGACAACAAATGCAGCAGCGAATCAACTGTATTAGCAGAATATTGTCCTCATTGCATATGCAGTTTCAGTAGCGATTCCAAACTTATGGCTCAGTTTCTTCTAGTATGATCAAAAGTTTCCTTTCTCTTTGCTCTGAATAAAATTGAACGGTTGGTTCTCTACAGAAAAAAATTTTTAAAATATAAAAGGAGTGTGTCCTAGATTCTACTTATTGGATCTTACAGAGAGTAAGTAAGTAATAAGTAAATTATTTAATTTAATTTTAAGTGATGCATTAAACGTTGGTAAAAAGTTACTGTGGCAAAGACAAATAACATTTTCAAATACAAATGAGCATTGTAAAAATAAAAACAAAGAACCAAGTAAAAAACAACATCTTGAAAACATAGCATAGAGAAAATAGCACTGATCTGTGATTCATGAGAGATGAAAGCTCTGTAGCTCTGGAATTTTGGTGTTACCTAACCTGAAACTTGTTACTAAAGATGAGTTTCAAATAATTAAGAAGATTAAAAAAAAAAAAAAAAACTTACAGTAAATTTAAAAAAATAATAATTAGGAAGACCACATGAACCAGGTACTGTATAATTTGATACAAACTATAAACCTTATGCTACAGCTGGGCAAATAACTGAAATTTGGTGTTCTGCTACCTTTACTCAATTAGCAAATGATTTTATTTGAATGTCACTGAGTAATTTTGATCTATTCCAAATTTAATTTATTTCTCTAAAAATATAAAATCATATTGGGGTATTATAAATAATCACTGTCTGAAAAGGAGGGATATATGTATTAGTCATGTGAAATATTCTCAAAAACTGTTTAAAAAGTGAAGTATAAAAACAAATTTTAATCAGTTGCCTAAGACTACTGTTACCCTATCAGTTCTTCAGTGAGGAAATATGATTCTATACTTTCAGAATGAAATTCATTCTGATCTTTTTAAGTTTCAGGCCATTAAAATTAGGTTATGAATGGTAAAGTAAGAGGAAATTCAGTAAAATTTTGGAATCTACTAACTTGCCATTCTAATCTCTATTACATAAATACAGCTCCTAATTTGAGCTGTAAACACGGATCTTTTGGCAAGGAAGTTAAGATCCAAACCAAAAATCAAACCATGACAAAAGGAATGTACAATACTATCCTGAAAGTCTGAAACACTCCTACAAAAACTAATCTTCCTTCATTCAAATTTAATCTTTACTGACTTTGTGATTCAGTTCTTCCACTTCTAGAGTTGTGTGATATGTATTATATCCTAGAGAGGGATCCAAATTTAAGATAAATATATAAGATAGGACCCTCCAGCCCCCTGCCCAGGTGCCCTGGGGCCCGGCACCTCCCATCAGTGGGCCCACACCAGACCCAGGACCCTTCAGGCCCTGCAGTCCACATCAAGGGTACCCTTTGAGCACACAGCTCTGGAGAATGGAGAGGAGTGTGCTGCTGGGTTCCATAGAAAATGTGCTATAAAGTGAAATCAACCCACCTAAAATGTGCTGCGTGCTCAGTCATGTCTGACTCTTTGCAAACCTGTGGACTGTAGCCCGCCAGGCTCCTCTGTCCATGGGATTCTCCAGGCAAGAATACTGAAGTGAGTTGCCATGCCCTCCTCCAGGGGATCTTCCTGACCCAGGGATTGAACTTGCATCTCTTATGTCTCCTGCATTGGCAGGCAGGTTCTTTACTACTAGCACCACCTGGGAAGCCCCCAACCCACCTAATACATAGAAATGTAAATAGAGAATCAGGCAAAATGAGGCAAAGAAGAAATATGTTCCCCAGAAGGAAAAGGAAACAAAATGGAGATAAGCACTCTATTTATAAAGAGTTCAAGGTAAAGATCATGTTAATACTAATATTGTGTGTGTTAGTCGTTCAGTTGTTCCTGACTCTTTGCCATACCATCTACAGTAGCCCGCCAGGCTCCTCTGTCCATGGGATTATTCAGGCAAGAATACTGGAGTGGGTTGCCATTTTCTACTCCAGGGGACCTTCCTCCACCAGGGATCAAACCTGGGTTTCCTGCATTGCAGGTGGATTCTTTATCATCTGAGCCACCAGAGAAGCCCCAACACTAATGTTAATTTTAATTTAAGTTTTGACACTTAACTTTAAGTGTGTGGGGAAGCTGTCAAGTCACAGAGGCAAACAATGTTTTTAAAACCCAAAGTTTTAGTTGAAAAGTTTTGAGTTTTATCCTTAGCAACAGATTCTGCCAGTTGTTTTCCTTGAAATTACATGCTCACTTTATTCATTTTTGATGTCTTTCAAATACCCAAGTCTTAATCAACATCATTTACCTCAATTATTATTTTAAGTAAAAATGGTGTTCCATGTCAAAAGGGGCTAGTTCAGTTCACAAATCAACCAGTTGCAGAAGTGCTTTACTGTGTCCTCTGGTATGAAAGTGCTTTAAATATCTGTCCCAAGGATCATGCAGAATATTAAGAAGATATGTACCCAGCAATCAAGGCTTAATAAAATTATTAATTTCCACTGCTTCATCAAAGACAAGAAAAAGAGAAATACATAAAAAAGAGCAATACCTTTTCCAAATACCTTGGCACACTGGTTGTCAGTAGTTTGGCATCGTCCATTGTAACAATATGCAGTCCCCAACCTGCACAACTGGCCGTTCATGGCAAATGTGTCAGGAACGCAATTCCTGGAAGCCCCATTGCAATACTCAGTAAAGTCACACTCTGGATCCACACTCTCTCTACAGGGAGTGCCTGCTACTGATATCTGGGAGGAAAATGAAAATCACGTTCCATGAGTGACTCTACTCAGTTTCTTACTGAGGAGAAAACGAGATGTGCCTGATTACAGTGAGTCCCCTACACACCAACGCGTCCTACTCCATCTGGAAATCCAATTTGTTCATAAATCCAACAAAGTGAGCCTAGGTACTTAACTAACACAATTGGCTGTATAGTACCATACTGTAGCAGATTTATCGTCCTTTTCACACAAATAATACGTAAAAAACAAACAATAAACATTTTAAATCTTATAATATCTTGGAAACTACAGTAAGAATTACTGACTGGGGGAGGGAGACGAGGAGAGAGATGGGAGAGCTGAAGGACTGGCAGGAATCGAGACGCAGGGCGATGATTCAATCAAGCTTGATGATAATAGCACGGGTTCTGGCTCCTTGGGGAAGCAAATGCACGTTTGCCATCTCTGACAGTTTGCGACTTGAAGGTTCATACGTAGGGAACTTAGCATATTGAGACCAGAGAGGATTACAGAGCCCTATGGCTGAGTTCCCTGAAGGACAAGGCAGGCAGAGTATTCATGATGAAGCCTGAGGAAAAGTAACCGTCTCAAAGGCTAACAGGCTCCTCCACCAGAGTTTTGTATTTTACACCAAAAGACCATCAGACTAACCAGCATTTGGATGGAGACAGATGAAACAGATGAAACATACTTGCTCCTCAAAGCTGGAGAAACATTGCCTCTACCATTTTCTTCTCGGAGATACCCAGGAGACAAACTCCCTGGTTTCATATATGCCACTATATTTAAAATAGATAACCAACAAAGACCTACTGTATAGCACAGGGAACTCTCCTCAATATTCTGTAATAACCTAAATGGGAAAAGAATTAGGCATATATAATATGTATAACTGAATCCCTTAGCTGTACACCCGAAACTAGTATAACATCGTAAATCAACTATAGTCTGATATAAAAGAATTAAAATAAAATGC
Source organism: Okapia johnstoni (assembly GCA_024291935.2). Classification (NCBI taxonomy): domain Eukaryota; kingdom Metazoa; phylum Chordata; class Mammalia; order Artiodactyla; family Giraffidae; genus Okapia; species Okapia johnstoni. Next base: position 29,964,579 of record CM044327.1, on the reverse strand, counting down.
TTCCTGGTTTTAATATCTTGCTTGGACTTTTACTAACTTATTTGGGTGAATGAGACACATAAGTCCTCATTTGTAAACTTGGGATAATAATCATTCTCTCCTAAGGTTCTTGTTAGTATTAAACAGAATTAATGTAACAAGTGCTTAGAACAACACATGGTAAACAATATATGGAGCAGCTATTATCATTGTTGTCATCATCACCGTTATATTTATCATTTGCGAGCTAAAAGTCCTCTTTGTATAGCTCAGATAAAGAGTACATTTATGATCGTATCTTTATTCCCTGTTGACTCAATCAGGCATCGTTGCCTTCTATGATGAAGTTCACCATGGCCAGAAGCTGACATTCTATGCATGCTGAACTAACACACACTCTACAACCCAGTTCCATTGACTTAATACTTAACAGACTGAGACAAAGATGAGCAACAAATGAATGAAAGGCATCTTATAAAGGATTGTATGAAAAAGAAACTCTTTCAACCTAGAATTTCATTCTTAGGAAATATATATTTCAATAATGAATGTGAAATAAAGACTTGCCCAGGAAAATAATAACTAAGAGAATTGATTTCAGCAGATAGAAGTTACAAGGACTAGTAAAGGGAAGTCTTCAGATATAAGGAGTATGGTACTGAGCAGAAATTTACAGAAGGAAATAAAGAGACCCAGAAATTGAATAAATGATGTTATTGGCAAAATTCTGTTTTCCTCATCTTACTTGCTCTAAAAAGTAAGACTATATAAAGCGAAATGAGTAACAAAATATATTGTGTTTATAATATGTGGGAGATGTTCTTTTATCCAAGATCCATCTCCATACATGAAGTGGTGAATTATATGAAACCAAACTCTGATTATCAAAGATCTGTAAACTCAGAGAAACTGTTAATAGTGAAATGATTTTTTAAGGTTAAATAATAAACCGGTAGCAATGACAAAATCAAATCATGTTGTACAGTTTTAGAGGGTATACTTAGTTTGCAGACCAACTGCAAGGCTCATAAATAGCTACTGGGAATTCAAAATAGTATAGCCACTTTGGAATGTAGGTTTACAGTTTCCTATAAAACTCCATATATACTTACTGTACGAACCAGCAATTTCATTTATAGTTATCTAAGTGAAAAAACCCTCATATTCATGCAAAATCTGCTTATGAATATTTTTATAGCAGCTGTATTTTCGCAACCCCAAATGGAAAATGAACCAAATGTCCCTCAACTGGGAACTGTATTAACAAACTATGGTACATCCTTAAATTGCTTGCAATACTATTCAGCAATAAAAAAGGAATGAATTACTGATAAACACAATATAAATGAAGCTCAAATGCATAATGCTAAGAACTGTGGTGATGGAGAAGACTTTTGAGAGTCCCTTGGACTGCAAGGATATCAAATCAGTCAATACAAAAGGAAATCAATCCTGAATAGTCATTGGGAGGACTGGTGCTGAAACTGAAGCTCCAATACTTTGGCCACCTGATGTGAAGAACTGATTCCTTAGAAAAGACCCTGATGCTGGGAAAGATTGTAGGCAGGAGGAGAAGGGGATGACAGAGGATGAGATGGTTAGATGGCATCACCGACTCAATGGACATGAGTTTGAGTAAGCTCTGGGAATTGGTGATGGACAGGGAGATCTGGCATGCTGCAGTCCATGAGGTTGCAAAGAGTTGGATATCACTGTGTGACTGAACTGAAGATGTCTATTTATAATGTTTACACACATGAGATTCAATAAAATGCAATTTGCTTTTGCAAAACCAGAAATGCAGAAAACAGATCTGTAGTTACTAGGGCCTGTGGGTGGAGGTGTGAATTGTCTACAAAGGGGCATGGAGGTAAGGGGGTTTGAGAGACTAGTAATGAAATTCCCTATCCTTTGATTGTGGGGCTAGTTATAAGGCTGAATATGTTTGTCATAATACTCAGAAACATTCACTAAAAGAATTTTACTCTAATGAATTATACTCTAACTGAAAAAAATGGGCAAAAAGAATGTATGGAATATTTATGTGTATATAACTTACCAGAGTTGGAATTAAAATATTTTGCATTATGAAACTTGCTTTCTAAATGTATGCATATTTAGCCTGCACTTATTAACTCTTGTACTATATTCAATAACTTATATAACCATTCCAACAACAGTAAATATAAATTTTGCCTTTAAGATTTGCTACTGCAAATTATCCTGTAATTAATATTTTTTTTTCCTAAGCTTTCCATACATGGTCATGTTTCTAAGATATATACATAAGACATAAACTCATAATAATCAATTAATTTAATAATTTATACTCTATTTGGAATTGCAAAAACTGCTCAGGAAAGGGATTAATGTAATTCAAATTTCCAAAAACACTATGCAAAAAAGATCTTTAGTCCCATTCCTTAGATAATATCTGGCATTGTTTTTAAAATTGCTATTTGGATAACTGCTCTGTGATATTGTGTTACCATTTTTATTTGTCTTTATATTAATTACTGCAGAAGATCAGTGTACACACTGAACAATTCTACTTTTCATTGTTGTAAATTTCTTGGGTACTCCATTTGCCACTGTGTGTGTGGTGTGTGATTCAACTTTGCTATATTAATGTGTGAGGATTCTTTGCATTTCGCTACCCTACACATTTGGACTTCCCTTGTGGCTAAGCTGGTAAAGAATCTGCCTGCAATGTGGGAGAGCTGGGTTTGATCCCTGGGTTGGGAAGATCTCTTGTAAAAGGGAAAGGCTACCCACTCCTGTATTCTGGCCTGGAGAATTCCATGGAATATACAGGGCCTGGTGCACACAAGGTTCAGTATTCTTGCCTTGAGAACCCCATGAACAGTATGAAAAGGCAAAAAGATAGGACACTGAAAGATGAACTCCCCAGGTAGGTAAGTGCTCAATATGCTACTGGAGATCAGTGGAGAAATAACTTCAGAAAGATGAAGAGACAGAGCCAAGAAAAAACAACACCCAGTTGTGGATGCAACTGGTGATGGAAATAAAGTCCAATGCTGTAAAGAGCAATGTTGCACAGGAACCTGGAATGTTAGGTCCATAAATCAAGGCAAATTGGAAGTGGTCAAACAGAGAATGGCAAGAGTGAACGTCGACATTTTAGGAACCAGAGAACTAAAATGGACTGGAATGGGTGAATTTAACTCAGATGACCATTATATCTATTACTGTGGGCAAGAATCCCTTAGAAAAAATGGAGTAGCCATCATAGTCAACAAAAGAGTCCAAAATGCAGTACTTGGATGCAATCTAAAAAACAACAGAATGATCTCTGTACGTTTCCAAGGTAAACCATTCAATATTACAGTAATCCAAGTCTATGTCTTGACCAATAATGCTGAAGAAGCTGAACAGTTCTATGAAGACCTACAATACCTTTTAGAACTAACACCCAAAAAAGATGTCCTTTTCATTATAAGGGACTGGAATGCAAAAGTAGGAAGTCAAAAATACCTGGAGTAACAGGCAAATTTGGCCTTGGAGTACAGAATAAAGCAGGGCAAAGGCTAATAGTTTTGCAAAGAGATTGCACAGGTCATAGGAAACACTCTCTTCCAACAACACAAAAGAATACTTTACACATGGACATCACTAGATGATCAATACCAAAGTCAGATTGATTATATTCTTTGCAGCCAAAGATGGAAAAGGTCTATACAGTCAGAAAAATCAAGCACAGGAGCTGACTGTGTCACAGACCATGAACTCCTTATTGCCAAATTCAGACCTAAATTGAAGAAAGTAGAGAAAACCACTAGACCATTCAGATGTGACCTAAATCAAATTCCTTATGATTATACAGTGGAAGTGACAAATAGATTCAAGAGATTAGATCTGTTAGACAGAGTGCCTGAAGATCTATGAATGGAGGTTCATGACAATGTACAGGAGGCAAGGATCAAGACCATCCCCAAGGAAAAGAAATGAAAAAAGGCAAAATGGTTGTCTGAGGAGGGCTTACAAATAGCTGTGAATAGAAGAGAAGTGAAAGACAAAGGAGAAAAGGAAAGATATATCCATTTGAATGCAGAGTTCCAAAGAATAACTAGGAGAGATAAGAAAGCCTTCCTCAGTGATCAATGCAAAGAAATAGAGGTAAACAATAGAATGGGAAAGACTAAAGATCTCTTCAAGAAAATTAGAGATACCAAGGGAATATTTCATGCAAAGATGGGCTCAATAAAGGACAGAGATGCTATGGACCTACCAGAAGCAGAAGGTATTAAGAAGAGGTGGCAAGAATACACAGCAGAACTATACAGAAAAGTTCTTCACGACCCAGATATCACAATGATGCGATCACTAACCTAGAGCCAGACATCCTAGAATGCAGTCAAGTTGGCCTTAGGAAGCATCACTATGAACAAAGCTAGTGGAGGTGATGGAATTCCAGTTGAGCTATTTCAAATCCTAAAAGATGATGCTGCAAAAGTGCTGCACTCAATATGCCAGCAAATTTGGAAAACTCAGCAGTGGCCACGGGGCTGGAAAAGGTCAGTTTTCATTCCAATCCCAAAGAAAGGCAATGCCAAAGAATGCTCAAGCCACAGAACAATGGCACTCATCTCACATGCTAGCAAAGTAATGTTCAAAATTCTCCAAGACAGGCTTCAACAGTATGTGAACTGTGAGCTTCCAGATGTCAAGCTGGCTTTAGAAAAGGCAGAGGAACTGGAGATCAAGTTCTAACATCCTTTGGATCATGAAAATAGCAATAGAGTTCCAGAAAAACATCTACTTCTGCTTTACTGACTATGCCAAAGCCTTTGTGTGGACCACAAAAAAACTCTGGAAAATTTTTAAAGAGATGGGAATACCTGACCACCTGACCTGCCTCTTGAGAAATCTGTATGCAGGTCAGGAAGCAACAGTTAGAACTGGACACAGAACAACAGACTGGTTCCAAATCAAGAAAGGAGTACATCTAGGCTGTATATTGTCACCCTGCTTATTTTACCTATATGCAGAGTACATCATGAGAAATGCTGGGCTGGATGAAGCACAAGCTAGAATCAAGGTTGCCAGGAGAAATATCAATAACCTCAGATATGCAGATGATACCACCCTTATGGCAGAAAGTGAAGAAGAACTAAAGAGCCTCTTGATGAAAGTGAAAAAGTTGGCTTAAAATTGGACATTTAAAAAACTAAGATCGGGGCATCTGGTCCCATCATTTCATGGCAAATAGATGGGGAAACAGTGGACATAGTGACAGAGTTTATTTTCTGGGCTCCAAAATCACTGCAGATGATGACTGCAGCCATGAATTAAAATGTACTTGCTCCTTGGAAGAAAAATTATGACCAACCTATAAAACACGTTGAAAAGCAGAGATATTACTTTGCCAACAAAGGTCTGTCTTGTTAAAGCTATGGTTTTTCCAGTAGTCATGTATGGATGAGAGAGTTGGATTATAAAGAAAGCTGAGAGCTGAAGAATTGATGCTTTTGAAACGTGGTGTTGGAGAAGACTCTTGAGAGTCACTTGGACTGCAAGGAGATCCAACCAGTCCATCCTAAAGGAGATCAGTCCTGAATATGCATTGGAAGGACTGATGCTGAAGCTGAAACTCCAATACTCTGGCCACCTGATTCGAAGAACTGACTCATTTGAAAAGACTCTGATGCTGGGAAAGATTGAAGGCGGGAGGAGAAGGGGACAACATACTATACAATGGCTGGATGGCATCACCGACTCAATGGACATTAGCTTGAGTAAACTCTGGGAGTTGGTGATAGACAGGGAACCCTGGCATGCTGCAGTCCATGGGGTCACAAAGAGTCGGACAGGACTGAGTGACTGACCTGAATTGAACTGAACTGATATAGGGGGTATACAGGGTTGCAAAGAGTTGGACACAACTCAGCTACTTTCACTTTCACACATTTTGTTCCACATTTTGCCTGCTATGCCTGTTATATTTTTTCCATTAATAATTTGACTTTACAATTGCTTTGAGAGCCAATTTATTTTTTTTGTACAGGACTGTATATGTTTATTCTACTCTTTTCAGATAAATTAGAAGAGGGTAAACTGAGGTTTCAACATAATGGAAGAATCAGTACTAATCTTAGATGTCTTCTTTACCTCATCATATTTGTCCTTAATGCCCGTGGTTGTTTATGCACTCTCTACTTTGTTCCACTGAATTTTTTCTGAAGTCTATCAATTCTGCATTAATTCAATTCATATAGCATTCTATTATCACAGTTCCATCATCAACCTAAATGTTGGAAACTTACCTCACATTTTGACGTACAGCATGATCCAGAAGCACACTGTACCGGACCTTTCAGTTTACATGTATTATAATCACAGCAATCCTTAAACTGACATTCCTAAAATTTCATAAGAAGAAATACCATTTTAGTTTCACCACTTAATAGTTCTTGTTTCTCAGCTTCTACTTAGTACTCTCTTGTGTTCAACTTTTCAACTATATAATATACTTATGTTTAGTGAAGCTTTATTATTTTACTATTTCTAGAATTCTCAAAGCCACATGCAACTAGAAGAACTAAAAATATCTAAAATAACAATCGATCATTTGCATTCAACATTTAAATTATGTGGTAATTAATGAATAAATTGGAATCATAACATGGAAATTATAATTAATTTGGATATAACCTGGATATAAATATAACATGGAAATGGAAATGTAATACTTGAATTTCCAAGAGAAAACTTTTCCCAGCTGTCTTTTTAGTGACTAGTTTACTAAAATTTCCCTTTATGTATAAAGCTAAAGAAAAGTTAGGATATATACATAACAAAAATATATTTAATATAGGAATCATGTGCCACATTTTACTATAATGGAGATACATTGAAAAAAGGATATTTTGACATATATTTTTACAAGGTAAATGACTGTCAACTATTATTCAAATTAGATGATAATTTTAAATAATGTTAACCAAATATTTTTCAAGTAAATGCATTGCATTTATATAGTCTTTTAATAGTTTTATATTCTTAAAAATTTGTAAAATTAAATATCTTCCATTTACTCAAAAATTAAGTTTTAAAGGTTTTGTCCTTAATAAAAAGAAAAGATTCTACTTCATTTAAAAATTTTCAAATGTTTCCTATTTTTCTTATGTTTATGTGAATAGATATGTATTTGTCAATATTCCCATCATAGAAATAATATAGAAAATATGCAATAAACTCTGGAGTTGTGATCATACTCTGCAGTTTCCTCAGGTTCTCACTGGTTATCTTATCCTTAAAAAATGAGTTAGATTGTATAACTCTTTTCTGTACTCTATTTCAGTGTTTAATGTTGCAAAGTTCAATATCATTACATGAGTGTATGTGCATGTATATATTCTTTCATGAAAAGGAAATAAGGATGCATGACCAAACAATTTTTGTCAAAACTAATTATGAGTAATCAGTTTAATTTATAACAAGGTAACTTGCAAATGGTGTCTTATTTTTATTATTAGTTCTCTGATTACTAGTGTGTTTGAAAATGATTTTGCATTTTGCACAATTTTATTTATGAATAATCATTTCTTCTCACAATTTTCACCATTTGCATAAGGATATTTGTTTATTGATTTTCCTTTTTTCCCATTTAAATAGGGGTGGCTTTTTAAAAATCTCTAGGTTAATGACTTTTCCTTGAAGTCTACTGTTTGTCTTATTAATGGTGTCTGTTTGTCATTTCCTGTAATTTGCAACTTTCTTCTTCCTTTATGACTATTACATTTTATATCTCATCACCAAGACCTTCAGCATCCAAGACTACAAAATATTATCAATATTTTACTGATATTTTATTGCTTTTAAAACAACCAGTCTGTTGTTCCATGTCCAGTTCTAACTTGCTTCCTGACCCGTATACAGGTTTCTCAAGAGGCAGGTCAGGTGGTCTGATACTCCCATCTCTTGAAGAATTTTCCACAGTTTATTGTGATCCACACAGTCAAAGGTTTTGGCATAGTCAATGAAGTAGAAATAGATGTTTTTCTGGTACTCTCTTGCTTTTTCGATGATCCATCAGATGTTGGCAATTTGATTTCTGGTTCCTCTGCCTTTTCTAAAACCAGCTTGAACATCTGGAATTACACAGTTCATGTATTGCTGAAGCCTGGCTTGGAGAATTTTAAGCATTACTTTACTAGCGTGTGAGATGAGTGCAATTGTGTGGTAGTTTGAGCCTTCTTTGGCATTGCCTTTGGGATTGGAATGAAAACTGACCTTTTCCAGTCCTGTGAAACTGGCTTGGTTGCATAAATTTAGCAAGGAATTGTGAATTTCCATCATAATATTTGGCACCAGCCCTTTGTTCACCTCTTGTTAGTTTTCAGGTACATACATCAAGGACTCTCATCATTGACCACCCAGATCTCTCTTAACCACAGCTGCTTGGCCTCAGCTATTTTGGAATTCAGCAATCCCTAGTGACATTGAATGCCCCACTCCATAATGGTACTTCCAGCCATCAACCCTAGTCTATAGAAGAAAGCTACCACTGAGATTTTCAGCAATGTTGGAATCTCCTCGGAAATGCATTTCTTCATTGGTTTAGTGAAAAGGGTGCCCTCTTGGCCACTCAAATAATTAGGTGCTAGTTTTTGTATTAAAATATGGCCACTACTCAACTTCTGACTCTTCCTGTATTACTCCATTAAGGTAGTTCTGGCCTAACAACCTCATTTGTTATAGCCCAGATTGTTTCCCATCTTTAAGGTTCCACCTAGCAGCAAATCAAGGCTGGCCCTAGGTTATATTGGATGAAAGGATGCCCGTGTTCACTCAGTTGTGTCCAACCCTTTGCAGTCTCATGGACTGTAGCCCACCAGGCTCCTCTGTCCATGGCGTTTTCCAGGCAAGAATACCGGAGTGGGTTACCATTCCCTTCTCCAGGGGATCCTCCCAATCAAGGGATTGAACTTGCTTCTCTTGCACCTTTTGCACTGCAGGCAGATTCTTTACCAATGAGTCACCTGGGAAGTCCCCTAGTGTGAAAGTCACTCAGTTGTGTCAGACTCTTTGCGACCCCATGGGCTATATAGTCCATGGAGTTCTCCAGGCTAGAATACTGGAATGGGTAGCCTTTCCCTTCTCCAGGGGATCTTCCCAACCCAGGGGTCGAACCCAGGTCTCCCGCATTGCAGGCAGATTCTTTACCAGATGAGCAACAAGGGAAGTCCCCTACCAAGGCATTAAATCCTAATTCGCTAGACAGCATCCCCCTATCAATAAACTCTACCTTACCTAGGCTTATATTTTACTATCTTGGGGCCAACATCCTTGATATCCCTCCCTGGCATGTTCTCCATGTTCTTGCCCACACATATCAGCAAATTCTACAATTCAAAGAAATAACCTCTTTATTCCAATAGCAGAGAGAGTATGTCTTCACTTGGACTGCATTTAGACTTTACACTAACTGGTGGTCTGGTACCAACAAGGGAAGGCAGAGACAGATCTTGAGAAGAATAGGCATCCTCTTGTCAGACATCTGTCCCATGTAAGTCTCTGTGGTCCACACACAATGTGATGTTCTGCTCCACCAGGAAGTGGGCAGCAACTTCACAGCCCAGGGGCTTCTGAGGAATCTGGAGGTTTAAGTTTCTCAGGTGCATCTATTCAAACGTGCCAAGTCCAGAAATGAGTACATGAGTACTTATTACTATGTGGCCAACATGAAATACACTGTCAGAATCCTATTTTATATACATAATTTTGTCTATTGATTTATTTACTTTTGGCTTCGCTGGGTCTTCACTGCTGCACGCGGGCTTTCTCTAGATGCAGTGCGCAGGCTTCTCGTTGCAGTGGCATCTCTTGGTGTGGAGCTCAGGCTCTAGGGCCTTCAGGCTCTGGTGGTTGTGGCTACTGGGCTCTCGAGCACAGGCTTGGTAGCTGTGGTGTGCAGGCTTAGCTGCCCTGTGGCACGTGGATTCTTCCTGAACCACTGACGGAAACTGTCTTTTGCATTGGCAAGTGGATTCTTCATCACTGAGCCACCCAGGGAAGCTCCAGAATCCTGAGTATCTGCTTCCTAGGACAATTTCTGACTCAGCTAATGTGCTTTGAGTTTCCCCAGAAAGAGACTTGGAAACAAGGACTGTCGTGGTGGTTTAGTCGCGAAATGGTGCTCAACTCTTTTGCGACTGTAGCCCACCAGGCTCCTCCGTCCATGGGATTTCCCAGGCAAGAATACCGGAGTGAGTTGCCACTTCCTTCTCCAGGGGATCTTCCCAACCCAGCGATCAAACGCACATCTCCTGTATTGGCAGGCGGATTCTTTACCACCAAGCCACCTGGAAAGCCTGCAATAAGGATGCATATTAGTAATTTATTTGGAAGGTGTATTATTTCCCTACTGATGCTGTTACAAATGACCACAAACTTAATGGTCAAAGTTAAAATTACACAAGCTAATTTTCTCATACTTTCTATAGGCCAGAATCTCAGATAGGTAAACTAGGTCAGGTTATTTGCTTACAGTCTCACAAGTGTAAAACCACAATGTGGAGAATAAGCATCCTGTTGCTTTGGTAGCCATCAGCCAAGGATTAGTCTTTTCTCCAAGAAAATACCAACATTTCTTCTTATTCTCCCATGTGTCTTCTCCAGCAGTAGCAGTTTGAGTTCTTCTCACTTTCCAAGGCTTTTTGAGTCCCTTTGTGTAACAGCTCTCTGATTTTACCTGGAGAACATTCTGTTTTGATGGCTCATGTGCTTAGACTGGGCCCACCCAGATAATTCGGAATAATGTCCCTTCTTTAAGGTCCATAAGCTTAATTACTTCTGCAAATTACCTTCTGCCATGTAATATCCATACCCACAAATTCCAGGGATTTGAGAGCAGATGTACTGAAGGTCCATTCTGCTTACACCAAAGCACTGGCATGTGATATTAGGGAAGGGAAGCAAGCCAACACATGTGAATTTGTGAGCTGGTTACGGCTCCTGTAAGATAAAGCTAAATTTCACATGTATCATTCCATTGTGTGTGTGTATATATATATATATATATATATATATATACCACGTCTTCTTTATCCATTCCTCTGTCGATGGACATATGCATTGCTTCTACATCTTGGCTATTGTCAACAGGGCTGCAACGAATATTGGACTGCATGTATCTTTTTAAATTATGATTTTCCCTGGATATATGCCTAGCAGTGGGATTGCAACACCATGGAGTATTACTCAGCCATTAAACAGAATGAAATAATGCCATTTGCAGCAACATGGATGGACCTAGAGATTGTAATGCTGAGTGAAGTAAGTCAAACATAGAAGATTAAATATCATATGACATGCCTTATATGTAGACCCTAAAAAGAAATGATGCAAATAAACTTACATACAAAAGAGAAACAGACTCACAGACTTAGAGAAAGAACTTATGATAGTCAGTGCACACTGCTATATTTAAAATGAATAACCAACAAGGACCTACTGTATAGCCCATGGAACTTTGCTCAAAGTTATGTGGCAGCCTGGATGGGAGGAGAGTTTGGGGGAGAATGAGATATATATATATATATATATATATATATATATATATATATAATATATATATAGCTAAATCCCTTCACTGTTCACCTGAAACTATCACAACATTGCTAACTGGCTATAATCCAATACAAAATAAAAAGTTAAAAACAAAAAAAATCCCACTAGTACCTCTGGGAAATGATAAGAGTTGGGGACAGAAAACATTTTTTGTAAAGGATGAAACAGCCAATAGTTTCAGTTTTGTCGAAACGCTATGCCATATGGTCTCTGTTGCAACTATTCAACTCCACTGTTATAGCACAAAAACAGTCATAGACAACATGCCAACGTATAAGCATGGCTGCATTCCAATAAAGGACCATTTACAAAAGTGAATGGCAGCTGAATTTGGCCCATTGGCTATAGTTTGTAGAACTCGCACACAGAGCATGCCTTAGAGAATTTCCTCACGCGGAGCAAACCATCGGGGACATTATCCACAATCCTAATTATCTGAGGGCTGATTGCTAGTCCTCAGTACATTAAGTTCTCCTTGGCAAGTGTCCAAGTATTCTACTCTATTGAGGACAGAACAAACACTACAACACAAAGTATCAGGTACATGAAGCAAAAACACGCTGCAGGAATAATCAGTGCCGAGGAAATACTAGCAGAGCATTGTCAGTAAATGCTCTCGTTATCAGTTTATCTGTAGCTGCAGCTGTGGAAACTCACATTGTGTAGGTTTAGCCTTAGATTGTGCTGCTTCGTTTTATATTTCATTAAAAATAATCAGAAGATTTGTCAAGTAACTGGCACATATTCAGGGGTAGGTGAATGCAGATGTGCATAGTGCTATTTGTCAAAAAACTAAGATGACATTGGAAAATCTGAGATAGTCAGAAAACATATATACATATACACAGACACGCACACATACATTCATACATATGAGGAAACAGTAGATGGTTAAGAGAATTTGTAAGGATTTAAGTTACATAAATAAGTAGTGGTTAGCTACTTTCGTTGGTGGGTGAGAAATTCATATAGCTGCTGGGGGAGTAATTATGAAGAAGCTTTATTTTATTTAAATGGGGGGACTTGTTAAATAGTAGAAAATAATGATACTATAACAAACTAAATATCTGGTCCTATCAGTTGAGAATAGTGTTAATTGCACATTTGGTTGATGGAGATATAGTATAATAGATTACATATTTATCTTTAGAAGGGTTATATAGAACAAATTTTGATCATCCTTAAATGTGGAAATGCAGAAATATTTGAGAATAATTAAGAAAAGCTCGTTACAATGTTTAGACATTCTCGCAATGACAAAAGAAAAATGCTGGACCAAATTCAGAAGTTTATAAACAGAGACTGAAGTCATAAGATTTAGGCTACAAGAGAATTCATTTAGTATATATATTCAAAATTTCTCTGCTGGCATAATTGGGAATGGTGTGTACAAACCCAGATTTCATGACTACTCATCTTCACAGTTGAAGAGGTATGTGGAAGTGATTCATACATCTTAATTTATCCTCACTTTTATATCTTAATTCTACTGAAGACTTAATTGCATATATTATTCCATATATACCATGATTGCTTATTAGAAACATGCAAAATTGTGCTCATATTTCAGTCTTAATCACTCACCTGTTCACTGCCACAGTCGCATTCTTCATGAGTTTCCAAAATCCCATTACCACACACTGATTGATTTTGATTGAATGGTTTCAATATTGAAAACTTCTGAAGACACTGAGCCTCAAATGTTGAAACAAAATATCTATATTCATGCATGCTACAGTTGCTAAAAGTCTTTACACCACTGGAAACTCTAAAATGAAATAATAGTGCTCAGGTTAAATAAACCTAGGTAATAAAACCACATCTAAACAATGCACCATATATAATGATATAAACTGTAACATGCTCCAAATGAAAAACTTTTACTTTTTGCTGGAGACAATGTCAATCATGATTAATTTTTTAAAATTTTACTTTTCACTGGAGGATAATTACTTTACAACATGGTGGCAATTTCTGCCATACATCAACGCAAATGAGCCACAAGCACACACGTGTTACCTCCTCTTAAACCTCCCGCTCACTCCCCCCCCACCCTACCCTCTAGGCTGTCATAGAGCACCAGCTTTGGATTCCCTGCATGGAGACAGCAAATTCCCACTGGCTGTCTATTTTACAGATGGTAATGCAAACGTTTCAATACTACTCTCTCTCATAGCATTCCATCACGATAACTGAATTTATCCAGCTCTAACAACAGTCAGCCCCTCTACTTAAGCAGTAGATCCTACATTCTCCCCTTTGTAATTTACTCCATGATTTTGCTCTTGTGTTCATTATATCCAACGTCATCATCTTTTCCTCCTCTTCTCTTTATTTTGACCAATCTATAGATATGTCATATCTCCCATCAATATAATCTCTCCTTTGATTATAAATTTCACTCCATAATCACCAAAAGGTCATCTATGTCTATCATCTCCATTTTACCGCCTCCCACAGAGTTTATCAAGTTCCTTAAACATAACCTAAAATATCAGTTGGAATTGTACTGAATTTATGAACTTCTTCTGGAAAAATTAGAGATTTTATAATAAGTCATCTATTTCCTTAGTGCTGGTATACACATACTAGTACACAAACTAGTTTTCAAGATTGATTACCCTGATGAATTTTCTGATATTGTTGTTGTTCTGATGGTATACTGATTCTGCTGCCTTTACGTAGGTAGCCAATCATAATATCTGCAAATAATGACACTTACTTTCTTCTTCAAATCTTTTCTTCTTTTTTTTTTCCTCTCAAAATAATAGCCAAAGTTACCAGTACTATGTTATATTGCTAAGGGTGATTTTGCTTTGAACAACAGATACAACAATATGAACAGCAAAAGCATATGTGTGAATACAATATTTCATAGCCCTCATAAATCTTCACATTTTTTCCTCGAATTCCATTTAGTGAATATTCCATTATTATGGGATCCACCACTTTGTGGAGTCTTGTGCCACATGAACAAATTCACTGGTGCAATATCTCCTCGTGCACAACATTCCTTCCCAATTTTTGATGTGGGATTGAGTATAAAAAATAAATTAATCATGTCTTGTAACCAACTGCACAAATATATGTGCCACATTAATTTGAGAGGAAAAGCAAGCCTTACACTGCTTCATGGTTCATTATGCACTTAGCTGTTGGACAGGAACACTCCTGGATGTCATCATATGCCAACCCTATTTTAAGGCCAAGTAGTTGAGCTATAATAACTGAAAATCCCTCCAATGTTATTGTACCTGGATACTGAAATAAAGAAAGTTGAAGAGAAGACCAATATATGAGAAGAAAATGAAAGCAATACATTAAAAGAGCTTTGTTCCTATAAAATTTTATATTGTAATACTTTTCCATGTTGACCATATTTTATACTTTATTTTGATAAATCATCAATCTGAATATCCATACTAGTTAATTTATTAAAAAGCATGAGATAAGGTAAAATATAATCAAACTACCAATCCAATATTTTCTTGTATAAAATTAGGCATACCCAGATTCAATGCCCTTAAGCACACTTAGTATTTCTGATGCAACCAGTATAAAACACATTTAACTTTCTTATTAAATCAGTTCACTCAATTAACAAATATAGTTCAGTATGGACATGGTTCAGGCACTATGATAAAAGATGAGAATATAGTGGCATGTGTGAAAGGAAGGGACTTTGTCCACACTTGGAGCATATATTACAGGAAAGGAGAAAGCAATTAGTTGGAAAGTAACAACAAACTTCCCAGATATAAAGAAAGCCTGAAAAGTGCTCTAAAGAAATGGAATCCTTCAACAGAGATTTCTGAGGAGGTATATAACTGTATAGTTCAGATAGTTAGAAAACTCTGTTTGTGGTATTGATGCTTAGGCTGAGATACAAAGTTTGGGAAATGACCCGCCATCATGAATAGTGGCAGCTAGCTTGTTTGGGAACCTGTTCAAAGCTGGCAGTATAATGAGTGAAGTAAAGAAATGGCAGGACGGAAGTTCCAGAGACAGGCAAGGCCATGGTAAAGAAATCTGGAGTGAGCTGTCAGCCAAAACAGACCGACGGTAGGGAAGAGTAGCATTTCATATGATTTAAGCCAGATAAATAAATCATGATACTTTTCTCGTGTTTTTAATCATTACAAACAAAATTTTTAGAACTTCTCAGTTTTTCTATATCAAAAAAAAATTATCATGGTAAAATTTAATTCATGCCTTAAATAAAGACATTGTGTGTGTATGTGCATGGTATAAAGCATGGTGACTACAGTTGATGAAACTGCATTATATACTTGAAATCTGTCAAGAGAGTGGGTCTTAGGCATTTTCATAAATAAAGTGGATTGATGGACATATTAATTAATTTTTGGAATCATTCCATAACTAGTATCAAATTATCATACTGTACACTTTAATTATATATATTATATAATTATGTCTCAATAAAGCTGGAAAGTGAAAGTGAAAGTCATTCAGTCGTGTTTGACTCTTTATAACCCCATGGACTATACAGTCCATGGAATTCTCCAGGCCAGAATATTAGAGTGGCTACCTTTCCCTTCACCAGGGGAGTCTTCCCAACCCAGGGATTGAACCCAGGTCTCCTGCATTGCAGGTGGATTCTTTACCAGCTGAGCCACAAGGGAAACCCAAGAATATGGGAGTGGGTAGCCTACCCCTTCTCCAGGGAATCTTCCCTACCCAGGAATCGAACGGGGGTCTCCTGGATTGCAGGTGGATTCTTTATCAGCTGAGCTATCAGGGAAGTCAGTAACACTGAGGGTGGGCAGGAAGAGTCGTGGGGTGTGTGTGTTTGCATGTACACAGATACAGGAAAAAACGGAGAAGAAAAATGAACAGGGGACAGTTTCAATAGAGACTTAGAATCTATAATACAGAAAATAATATACTTCAGGTGGTGATGAAGTTGGAGTCCACCTGGGATTAACAGAAGCTTTTAGCATTGGTCAGCAGTCCATGCTCAAAGGAAACTAAAAATAGACAGTTCGTGTGACTTTTAGACTGAGGCCAAGTATAACGGACATGGCATGTGGGTTCACGGGGCACTCAGGGCAAAATCTTTACTATTTCTAGCCTGGAAAATATAAAATGTGAATATCAGGAAATAATGACTGCCAAATACACAAGCAGAAAACTTCAGAAAGAAGACCCTCCGAATTCTGTCTCCCACATTTCTCGCTGATTCCTGAGACACTCATACAATTAGCAGCCTCAAGCACAACTGAAGAGCTCAGCTAAGGCCAGAGCTGCTGTCTGTGAGGCTGAGTTGCTGTTCTGACTTTAACCGAGAGCAATGAACGACAAAACAAGCAAACAAAAATCAACCTTCATCAGAGAAAAGCAGCAGAATCCAGACTTCCTATGAATGTTATAATGTCCAAGGTTTCAAAGAATATCATTGAAAAGGCCATGAAAACTAAACCAGGATGTGAGCAATGGCCCATAAAACTAGACTAGAATGTGTATTTTAGAAAATAAACTGTCTTCAGCAATGGAAAATGTAGTGAGAAATCCGTGCCTCATGACAATTCTCAGAAATATTCTGAATACAGCCCCAAATTACTCTCATACCAAGAACCAGGAATATCTTGACTCCAGTCAGAACTGGTAATCAACAGAAAGCAAAACCAAGATGCATTTCCTGACAAAGATTTTAAAGCAACCACCATAAAAATGATCCAACGAGCTATTGCAAAAACTCTTAAAGCAAATTAAGAAATAGAAAATCTCACCAAAGAAATAGATAATATGAAAAGAACCAAATGAAAACTTCATAAGAGAAAAAATACAATAATAAGAAAGTAAACTTCAACAGATGAATTTAGTAAAAAAACAGAGATGACAGAAGGGAGTATCGGTGAACTTAAGGACTGATTACTATAAATTATCCAATCTCAAAACAGAGAGGAAATAGCTTTTGAAAAAATTAACAGAAATACAGGAGCAGTGGAAAAATAACCACAACAACAAAAACCTAACATTAACATCATTAGTGGCCCAGAAAAAGAAAAAGTGCATGACTGAAATATATTTGGAGGAAAAAACGGCTGAACATCTCCTCAATTTGGCAAAAGACACAAATCTACATATTTAATAGATTCACAAAACTTCTAACAATAAACTCAAAATAATCCATGATCAGACTCATCATAATTAGATGGCCAGAGAAAAATTTTAAATGTCTTGAAATCAACCCGAGGAAAACAACAGATTGCTTACAGAGGAACAATGATTAATAGGAGTTCTCATCAGAAATAATGTCAGACAGAGAATGTAACACAATAGTTTTGAAGGGCTGAAAACGACTTTCATCCAACAAAAATATCCTTAAAGAATGAAGATGAAATAAAGACATTCTAAAATGAAGAAAAATTAAGAGACATGTTGCCAGTAACCAAGCTTTAAAGCAATGACTAAAGGAAGCTCTTCAGACAAGAAAGAAAATGATAATAAAAGAAAACCTGTAACATCAGTAGGGAAGAAAGAGGAACAGAAAAGGTACTTACATGAGTGGATAAAATAGACTATTTTTCATTTGATTTTTTTTTAAATTATGTTTCAGGGTTGAAAAAAAATTATAATTTAGTGTGATATACTTATTAATATGCTTAGAAGTAATATTTAAGCAAACTATACTATAAAATTTCCCATTTTATGATTATACACATAATTTCACATCTAAAATAAATATGGTATTAACATTTGTATATTCTACTTGAAATAGTAAAATGCTGGTAAACCAACTTGTGTGTATGTGATTGTGTCAGTGTGTGTGTGTGATCTCACTACAGAAAATATGAAAAATGTTTTACAAAGAGAAATATTGAAAAACACTAAAAATAAGAGATTGATAGTTTCTATAAAGAGGATATATTTGTGTACTATACAGTATTTGTCACAACTATAATTACCTAGACACAGTGGGTTAATGAGTGGATAAAGCTGTAAATAGAACTTTATTTACAATATAGGTGGTTGGACAGATTTGGCCAATGGGTCACGCTTGCTTATTATGTCTATGATGAATAAATCAAAATATAATACTAAAAATTGTTCTAGAAAAAATGAGAACTGGGAATGTCAATAGAGGACCAAAAAAAGAGGATAAAACAGAAAACATATACTAAATTGACAAACTGAAATACAGATGCATCAACAATTAGATTCAGCGCAAATTGTCTAAACATACTAATTAAAAGACACAGATTGGTGAAACAGAGGAAAACACACATGGTCCAGCTGCTGATTGGAAATTGACATAATATATAAAGACAAAAACAGTTAAGAAAACAGATTTAGCATATGAACATTCATCATAAGAAAGTTGGAGAGGTTATATTAATAACAGATGAAGCTAGCTTCAGAACAAAGATTATCATGGACAAAGGTTACTGCAATAATAAAAAGTTCAATAATAATCTTAAATGTTTGCATACCGAACGTAAGAGCTGCAAAAATATGAAGCTAAAATGAATGCAATAAACACACACATACATAATTTAGTTGGAGACTGCGACAATTCTCATAATTGACAAAAGCAGTAGACAACAGGAAATTGTTTAAAAGACATGAAAAGTATTATCACACAATGTCTATAAAACTGGCATTTATAGAACACTCAACTACAGCATGATATATGTCTTATGCAGTTTGTAACATATGTGGCTTAAAGCAAGGTGTTCATGGACTTCAATAATTGCAAGGTTTCTACCCATGATTGGGCTTCCCTGGTGGCTCAGTCATAAAGAATCCGCCTGCAATGCAGGAGACCTGGGTTCGATCCCTGGGTAGAAAAGATCCCCTGGAGAAGGAAATGGCAATCCACACAAGTATTCTTGCCTGGGAAATCCCATGGACAGAGGAGCCTGGCGGGCTACATACAGTGCATGGGGTCACAAGAGTCAGACACTACTTAGCAACTAAACCACCAACACCCATGATATGAAGTCGCACAATTTTATGCCCTGGGACAAGTTAAGCCAATTGCTCAAGGTTGGGAAAAAGGATTAAAAATAAAAGGAAAAAGTTAAAAAGAGAAAAAAATAGATGAGTCAAAATGCTCTCATACATCCTTAACAAAGGTCTACCAGAAAAAGGGAAACAAAAATATGATCAACTAAACAATACAATAAAACTTCTCAGGACAGAAGTAAATTAGTACCCAGATTAAAAGTGCTTCAATATAACAAGCATGTTGGATGATAAAAGATAGCATGGAAGGATAAAATGATCGTAAATGTTTCCATGAGGAAATAAGCTATTAGGATACTGAATCCTGACGTCAATATAGGAAGTCAGTAGATAATGCCTAGTTTTGAAGCATCATTACAAACACAGCGAGTGGAGGTGATGGAATTCCAGTTGAGCTATTTCAAATCCCAAAAGGTGATGCTGTGAAAGTGCTGCACTCAATATGCCAGCAAATTTGGACAACTCAGCAGTGGCCACAGGACTGGAAATGGTCAGTTTTCATTCCAATGCCAAAGAATGCTCAAACTACCACACAATTGCAGTCATCTCACATGCTAGCAAAGTAATGTTCAAACTTCTCTAAGCCAGGCTTCAACAGTACATGAACAGTCAACTTCCAGATGTTCAGGCTGGATTTAGAAAAGGCAGAGGAACCAGAGATCAAATTGCCAATATCCGTTGAATCATCGAAAAAGCAAGAGAGTTTCAGAAAAACATCTACTTCTGCTTTACTGACTATGCCAAAGCCTTCACAAGGAACTGTGGAAAATTCTTCAAGAGATGGGAATACCAGACCACCTCACCTGTCTCCTAAGAAATCTGTGCACAGGTTAAGAAGCAACAGAACTGGACATGGAACAATGGACTGGTTCCAAATCAGGAAAGGAGTACGTCAAGGCTATATATTGTCACCCTGCTTATTTAACTTATATGCAGAGTACATCATGAGAAATGCTGGACTGGATGAAGCACAAGCTGGAATCAAGATTGCCAGGAGAAATATCAATAACCTCAGATATGCAGATGACACCACCCTTATGGCAGAAAGTGAAGAAGAACTAAAGAGCCTCTTGATGAAAGTGAAAGAGGAGAGTGAAAAAGTTGGCTTAAAACTCAACATTCAGAAAACTAAGATCATGGCATCTGGTCCCATCACTTCATGGCAAATAGAAGGGGAAACAATGGAAACAGTGAAAGATTTTATCTTTGGGGGCACCAAAATCACTGCAGATGGTGACTACAGCCATGAAATTAAAAGACAGTTGCTCCTTGGAAGAAAAGTTATGACCAACCTAGACAGCTTATTAAAAAGCAGAGACTACTTTGCCAACAAAGGTCCATCTAGTCAAAGCTATGGTTTTTCCAGTAGTCATGCATGGATGTGAGAGTTGGACTATAAAGAAAGCTGAGTGCCGAAGAATTGATGCTTTGAACTGTGATATTGGAGAAGAATCTTGAGAGTCCCTTGGACTGCAAGGAGATCCAACCAGTCCATTTTAAAGGAAATCAGTCCTAAATATTCACTGGAAGGACTGATGCTGAAGCTGAAACTCCCAATACTTTGGCCACCTGATGCAAAGAGCTGACTAATTGGAAAAGACCCTGATGCTGGGAAAGATTGAAGGCAGGAGGAGAAGGCGGCAACAGAGGATGAGATGGTTGGATGGCATCACCGACTCAATGGACACGAGTTTTAGTAAACTCCGGGAGCTGGTGTTGGATAGGGGGGTCTGGCGTCCTGCAGTCTATGGGGTCGCAAAAAGTTGGACATGACTGAGTGACTGAACTGAACTGAGCTGAACTGAAATTTGAATACTAGAGGAATTTATTGGGCATATTTCTCAGAAATATAGAGCAAAAGAATGAACAAACTATTTCTACACATATAAACATGAATAACTCTCAAAGACATAGTTTTGAGCAAATATGTCATAGACACACACATTAAGAACACATATTCTATTATTTACAGAAAGCTCAAAGAAAGATCAAATTAACCAGTGAGTAAGTGTCAAGATAAGGGGAGGAAGGATTTATGAGTCTTCTGATGTGTTGATAAGTTTTTATTTTTTGACCTCTGTGGTACTTATACCTATGTATGACTTGGCCAAAATCAATTGTGCTATACACTTATGACTTGTGCAATGTTCTCTCTACATGATGCACTTCAATAAAGCTTTTATTTAAAAGGAAACAGACACTAAGTTATATGCCAGGAGGGGAAGTTTAAAAACAAAAGGCAGAGGATTCAAGAAGTATAGATTATGCAAAGAACTGATTTAGTTGTTTACAGCAGTCTTGCAAAACCATTTTTATTTATAATAAGAATATTTGCTTTATTTCATAAGATACAATTTTGAAAGAAAAACTAAGTAGTACAGTTATATGCTTCAATTTGTATACATCTTTTAAGAAGCTATTCAAAATAGTTCTGAAATGATATATAAAGTAAGAACAAAGCAAAACAATAATACATAGTTAATGGTTACATGTATTTGTAACAATAGTATAAAATATGCAAAAACTAGCAAATACGGAGTCATGCCTTCTGTTATTTCCTGAATTTGAAGGAGACATAACAGAAGGCTTTAACTTTTCCCTAAGGTTTTATGTCCTTAGGAAATCTGATACAATGCTATTATCTTTTATGCCAGGCTGGTGAAGAGGTATATTCATATCTCTTCATATCATTTCCCATGTTTGAAATGTATAATTAAATAAACTGAGATTAAAATCATATTGTCCCAACAAAATAATAATATAATACAGATATAGAGAAAAATCAAGTTTACTTCACTATGTAAAATAATACGTATAAAACACAATATAAAGTTTAGAAAAAAATAGTCATGGAGAGGACACAAATTACATACCACAGCAACATCTGCATCATAGCTCCTATTGCATATTGTGCCAGGAAATGTTGCTCCCACATATTTAGGCTGTTTCCTGTAACTACATCATTATAATAGTGCCTTTTTTATTAGCATGGTCATTCAGAACAATTCACAAACTTATTTATTAAGTTAAATCTCCCATAAAATTTAAAATAAGTTTTCAAACATACTATTTTTAATCTGAATAATACCTAATATATTATACAAAATGCTCAAATTTTTGAAAACTATAATTCATCTTAATACAATTTTTTTTTTCTTAACCTAACTCCTTGACTTGATATAAATTTATTATCTCAAATTCTCCTCAGGTTCCCTTATTCAGCAATTCATTGTTTTGGTCACTAAAAATTAAAAGGAATTTTTAATTTATGGAAAATAATTCTTGCCATCTAAATATAAGCAGTTTTTAAAAATTATAGACAGGCATTTCTTCAGTCATGTCCTACTCTTTGCGAGCCCATAGGCTGTAGCCCGCCAGAGTCCTCCATTCTGTGGAATTCTCCACAAGAATACTGGAGTGGGGAGCCATTCCCTTCTCCAGGGATCGTCTCAACTAAGGGATCAAACCTGAGCCTCCCACTCTGCAGGCAGATTCTTACCATTTGAGCCACCAGGGAAGCCCTAGCCATGTTACCAAAACCCTAAATGTTTCTTTATCCAACAGTAGACGTGAAATGCATTCACAGATCGTAGGTAATATTTATTAACTGAATAGTGTCAGTTTACATCATTAATAAGTTGGGGTTTGTATGTATTCTGTCATATAGTTGATATTATAAAATCTCACGAAAGACAGATTTTTTCCATATAAATTATATTCCAAAATATTTGTCATATAATTGATTCAGGTTGTTTTTATTTTTATCATATTTCCTACTACACTATCACCCTGATGGCAACAGCTATATTTTACTTAACATTTTCAAAGGGGCTTAAAGAAAACTTAAAAACACTATAAATGTGTTATATCATAAAATTAATGGAATTTACATATATCTCTTTATTAATGCAGAACACTGTGCTTACGTAAGTAAGAATGTTACATCATGGGGCTGAAGGATAAGATAGTCCTGTTTCCATGCCAAAAATCTTTGTAATAAATCATCAGCATCTCCAGTGGTGGAAATTTGGTTTTTATCTGACCACAATTCCAAGGAGGACAATATCACAGTCAATTTGAACTGACGAAACATCTAAAAATAAGATTTATAGTGTATACATTCAAATAAAATAAATCATTACATCACAACAGTACATAAAAAATAAAGTTTACTTGATTACTTTGGATATTAACCCAAATAAAGGACTTGAAGTCATTAATTTGCCATGATATAATGAAAAGGTTTTCAATGGTTTTTCATAAATTTATACATGCAAAAATGTTAAAACTTACTGCATTGACAAGGCCAATAATCTGGATAATTTTCTGTGTTACAGCCATCATTTCTGACCCCATATAATCATACTGAAAAAGAAATTTTTTATGACTCTTTTAAAAATGTAAGTGACAGCAATTTTTCTTGTATGATGACTATCTCTCAATGATAGCAGGCAAGAAAATCATAGGATTTGTGAGACGAATTAAAGTATACTAACATAAAGACAATAATATTTACCATAATGAAAACAAACAACAATAAAAAACTCATACTTAGGCATTCAAAATATATTCTCACTTGTTATATATTTTAAAGACACTGCCCAGCAGAAACAATTGAAATCATCAAGAGGTACTAAAATAACTTCACAGATCCGTCTCTATTATAAAGGGGTTTCTTGAAGTAGATATTTCCAAAACGGAAGAAATCAGTCACGGTATTTCCCATTGCATGCTTAGCAATTAAAGAAGAGTAAATAAATATTAAAAATAATCAACATGCTCAAGTAAATCTTTAGGAAGACAGAAATCTTAATGATGTAAAGTGAAAATTATGTGGCATGAATGATTCAAAAAGGTTTAATAAAGAACAAAATGAAATAGAGTAAAGGTGAAAAGAAAGAAAACATTTTTTCTTTGAAACTGATACATATATTTTTAAAAACTATAGTCAATTTACAATATTATATTAGTTTCAGGTGTACACCATGGTGATTCAGTATTTTCATAGATTATACTCCATTTAAAGTTGAAAAAAGACTATCAATACCAATCACTTGTGAGAAGATGGAAGAGCAAACTGCTACAGCCACTTTTGAAAATTATCAATATCCTCTAAAAGTAATTTACACTAACCCAATGACATAACAATTTCACTCTTATCTGGATACTCAAAAGACACTATGTTTACCAAATGGATATTTTTCCAAAAAAGACATGCAAGTGACCAACAGGTACACAAAAGGTATTCAACATGACTAACCACCAGGGAAATGAAAACAAAATCCACAGTGACATTTCACCTCACACTGGTCAGAACGGCTATCACCAAAAAGACAAAACTAAAAACAAGAGCTTACGTATGCCTAAGAAATCTGTCTGCATGTCAAGAAGCAACAATCAGAACCAGACATGGAACAACAGACTGTTTCCAAATCGGGAAAGGAGTACGTCAAGGCTGTATATTGTCACCCTGCTTATTTAACTTAAATGCAGAGTACATCATGAGAAACGCTGGAGTACAAGCTGGAATCAAGATTGCCAGGAGAAATATCAATAACCTCAGATATGCAGATGACACCACCCTTATGGCAGAAAGTGAAAAGGAACTAAAGAGCCTCTTGATGAAACTGAAAGAGGAGAATGAAAAAGCTGGCTTAAAACTCAACATTCAAAAAACTAGATCATGGCATCTGGTCCCATCACTTCATGGCAAATAGACGAGGAAACAATGGAAACAGTGACAGACTTTATTTTCTTTCCAAAATCATTGCTGATGGTGAATACAACCACGAAATTAAAAGATGCTTGCTCCTTGGAAGAAAAGCTATGACCAACCTAGCCTGCATATTAAAAAGCAGACATTACTTTGCCAACAAAGGTCCGTCTAGTCAAGGCTATGGCATTTCCAGTAGTCATATATGGATGTGAGAGTTGGACTATAAAGAATGCTGAGTGCCGAAGAGTTGATGCTTTTGAACTGTGACGTTAGGGAAGACTCTTCAGTGTCCCTTGGACTGCAAGGAGATCCACCCAGTCAATCCTAAAGGAAATCAGTCCTGAATATGCATTGGAAGGACTGATACTAAAGCTGAAGCTCCAGCATTTTGACCATCTGATGTGATGAACTGACTAACTGGAAAAGATCCTGATGCTGGGAAAGATCGAAGGCAGGAGGAGAAGGGGATGACAGAGGATGAGATGGCTGGATGGCATCACCAACTCGATGGACATGAGTTTGAGCAAAGCTCTGGGAGTTAGTGATGGACAGGTAAACCTGGCGCACTGCAATCCATGGGGTTGCAAAGAGTCGGACACAATTGAGCAACTGAACTGAACTGACAGATGCTGGTGAGCATGTTGAGAAAAGGAAACCCTTGTACATTGTGGGATTGTAAATTGGTACAGCCATTATGGAAAACAATATAAATTTCCTTAAAAAATTAAAAAAGGAACTACCATATGAATGACAATCCCACTTCTCAGTAAAGAGCCTATGAAAGTGAAATCAGTATCTCATAGAAATATCTGTATTCCCACATTTGAAACGTTATTCACAATAGCCTAGACATGAAAACAACTTTAAGTGTCCATTAACAGATGAAAGAACAGAAAAAAGTGGTATATATTTACAATGGGAGGAGGGCCTGGCAATCCACTCCAGTGTTCTTGCCTGGAGAATCCTATGGACAGAGGAGCCTTGGTGGGCTACAATCTATAGGGTCGCAAAGAGTCAGACACAACTAAGGCAACTTAGTACAGTACATGTACAATGGCATAGTACTCAATCACAAAAAGGAGGAAATTCTCTCGTTTGCAACAACAAGATAAATCTGGAGGGCATTGTGCTAAGTGAAATAAGCCAACCCAAGAAAGACAAAAATGGTGTTGTGTCACCGTATCACTAACATGCAGAATCTAAAAAAACAAAAAACAGTCCAATTTCATAGAAACAAAGAATAGAATTTTGGTTGCCAGAGGAGGTAATGGAGAAATGTAGGTCAAAGGGTACAAACTTTTCAGTTACAGGTTCTGAGTATCTAATGTGCAGCACAGTGACTATAGTTAATGATGTGGTATTGTACACCATCTTCCCTGGTGGCTCAGACGGTAAAGCATCTTCCTACAATGCGGGAGACTGGGTTCAATCCCTGGGTCGGGAAGATCTCCTGGAGAAGGAAATGGCAACCCACTTCAGTATTCTTGCCTGGAAAATCCCATGGACGGAGAAACCTGGTAGGCTACAGTCCATGGGGTCACAAAGAGTCAGACACGACTGAGCGACTTCACTTTATTGTACACTTTAAAGTTGATGAGTTCTCTTAAGTGTTCTTACCACACACACACACACACACACACACGGAACAAAGTGTTAATGCTGTGAAGCAGTGAATGTGTTAATTATCTTGGTTTTGGTAAACAATCCACAATGTACATGGTCATCAAATCTTCACATTGTACAATTTAGCCATATACAATCATATTTATCAATTATTCCTCAAAAAATTGGAAAAAATATTAAGTCAATTGGTCAGATGGCAAATATCTATCACAGTTCAAAGAAAACACTGTGACCGGAGAGGGTACAGCAGGTTAAGGAGAGGGCAAGGCAGTTAGGAAGTGTGGTCAAAGAGACCCTGGCCTGATCTGGGGATGATTGGGCAGGTAGATAGTATTGTGCATCCCAGGCTAGTTTGGGATCTTAATTATATCCATTTGTTGTTGTTTAGTCACTCAGTCCTGTCTGACTCTTCTGTGGCCCTATGGACTATAGTTCTCCAGGCTCCTCTGTCCATGGGATATTCCGGCCAAGATTATTGGAGTGGGCTGCCATTTCCTTCTCCAGGGGATCTTCCTGACTCAAGGATCGAATCCATATCTCCTGCATCACAGGCGGATTCTTTACCACTGAGCCATGGGGAAAGCCTCCTAACCATATTCAAGTCACACCTAAAATTAAATATTTTTACTTGGAAATAATCAGAAAATTACATTATGTCTTTACAGAAGTGTTTCATTATGTTTAAAGAGAGAAGGGAGATAAACCACAAGGTCCCACTTTATAGCATAGGGAACTGTATTCAATGTCCTGTGATAAACCATAATGGAAAAGAATATTAGAGACACACATAAATAGAACAGTACTATGGACTCTATGGGAGAGGGCGAGGGTGGGATGATATGGGAGAATGGCATTGAAACATGTAAATTATCATATGTGAAATGAATCGCCAGTCCAGGTTCAATGCATGATACAGGGTGCTCGGGGCTGGTGCACTGGAATGACCCAGAGGGATGGGATGGGGAGGGAGGTGGAAGGGGGGTTCTGGGAGGGGAACACATGTACACCCATGGTGGATTCATGTCAATGTATAGCAAAACAAATACAATGTTGTAAAGTTAAAAAATAGAAAATAAACTAATTAAAAAAAAAAGGAATGTTTATATGTATATAACTGATTCACTTTGCTATACAGCAGATATCAGCACAGCATTGTAAATCAATTATACTTCAATAAAAAATGTATTAGTTAAAAATAAAATAAAATATGTCTGGACTCTGAAAGATAAATTGCTCCAAATTGGCAGTTCCAGGTTTTAATTTTTCTATAAACATTTAGCAAAAAAGTGTAGCTACCTTTCCATAATCATTAGAAATAATAATTTTGAAACCTGTAAGAAAGCTAACAATATAAAAAATTTCCATAAATTGATCTCATAAATTTAATACTCAGAAATGATTAAACATTTTGGCTGATGTTCTCTAGGTTATAGCAGTAAAACATTAAGCTTTAAGAAAGGGGAAAAAATGGGAAAGAAGAGAGAGAGCAAGGGAAGGAGGGGAAAATTTTGACTTACCAAAGCTTTTTCCACTATAATGTGCGTTTCTAGATATTGGGGCAATAGTTCTGAAAAAGTTTTTTCCTGAAAAGAGAATTTATCAAATGTTAGTACGTTTTTAATTTGTTAAACACAGACAGTGACAAGGAGGCAAAAGTGAGATATAGATATAGATATAGATATAGATATATAGATATAGATAACCCTCATGAGGTCTTAACTAAAAAAATTAATTGCAAATCAGAAAATTAACTTGAAAACAGATTCCAAGTTTAAAGGAACCCCAGTGAGCCTGCTAGAGTAAGGTAGAAGTCCAGGTATTCACTATTAATACTGAGTAAGAGAAAGTGAGTAACTCCATAGCTCCAGAGCACAGGCTCTGTGTCCCATTTGATACAATGTAATAATCCTTGATTGTGTCAAGTTAGTCAGCTATAAATCATCAATTTATTGCACCATCATTTAGTAGTCTAATGGTATTTTACAAGAGCTGTATATCTAACATGCTGAAATACCATTTCACACATGGATATTTTAAAGGACCTAAAATGTCTTCCTTGACCCACGTGCACTGGTAACTAAATCTAAGTGTAAGGAGGCAACAAAGGTGGCATCTATCACAAAACAGCTTTTGTTGTTGCTGTTGCTCAGTCACTAAGTCATGTTTGACTCTGTGACTCCGTGGAGTACCGCCCACAAGTTTCCTCTGTCCACGGAATTCTCCAGGCAAGAATACTGGAGTGAGTTGCCATTTCCTTCTCCAGGGGATCTTCTTGACCCAGGGATTGAACTCGTGTCTCCTGCATTGGCAGGTGAATTATTTACCACTGAGCCACCAGGGAAGCCCCCCAAAATAGCATGCTGCTGCTGCTGCGTCATTTCAGTCATGTCCGACTCTGTGTGACCCCATAGATGGCAGCCCACCAGGCTCCCCCATCCCTGGGATTCTCCAGGCAAGAATACTAGAGTGGGTTGCCATTTCCTCTCCAATGCATGAAAGTGAAAAGTGAAAGTGAAGTTGCTCAGTCGTGTCCGACTCTTAGCGACCCCATGGACTGCAGCCTACCAGGCTCCTCTGCCCATGGGATTTACCAGGCAAGAGTGCTGGAGTGGGGTGCCATTGCCTTCTCCGACAAAATAGCATAGATTACTATAAATAGACAAGCAAACAAAGAAACTGGATTCAACTGGTAGAGCCTAGGTTTATATTTTCACAGGGAAGTAAACTATGCATACATCTTAAATATGTATACACTGAGATGCTGATTTCTTTTCTTGGTGTTCAAAATTAACTTCAAAAATATTCTGTATTATGGTTGCTCTTACTGTGCCTGTATAAAAATATAAGTCACTGTTGACAACCGTGGCTTCGGAATTGCAGCCTGGTTGAATATAATTCAAATTATGTACACACCATAACCAATTTTCAGTATGTTTCTACACAGCAGATTTCATATTTCAATAACACCATTTTTCCCCATTTGCCTTTTCAAATTTATATTCTTATTTTCAAAATAATAAAAATGTATCTTTAATACCTGTGTTTTAAAATGAACTTACAGTACCATTCATCATAATGTCACATGTCATTTTCAGTAAATGAACTTCAAAATCTATTCATTTTAATGGGTTACTTTTATTCTCTTCTTTGAAATTTTTTGTTCAGTTTTTAAAAATAACTACTGAATCACAGAATATTGCCAAAATAGATCACAGACCTCTTGTAGTTTCCCCTGGTGGTTACATCTTACAAAATTACAATACATTTTCAAAACTAGGGTATTCACCTGGTACAACGTGTATGTGTATATCTCTACATCATTTTGTCATGTGTATGTTTATATACCCACAACTCCAATCAAGATACAAAACTATTTTGTCACCACGAAGATTTCCCTTCTTGTACCTCTTTAAAGTCAGTTGAGATTATACAGTCTGAGGAAGAGAAAGAAAACAGAATGGAAAAAAATGAACAGAACCTGCTCTTTTCCTGTGGGACATTTCCAAGCACACCAACATGCATATAGTGGAGGTAATAGACAGGAGATAAATAAAAGGGCAAAAGGATCTTCAAAGAAATAATGGCCAAAAAGTTCTTAAATCTCATGAAAAAAATTAATTTAAACATCCAAGAAGCTTAATGAACTCCAAGTAGGATAAACTCAAAGGGATCCAATCAAAGACACATCAAAAGAAAACTGTCTTAAGGCAAAGACAGACTCCTGAAAGAATCAACAAAGAAGGGATATATCGTGCACAAGGAATCCTCAATAAGATGACTAACATCTGATTCTTCATCAGAGACCACGGAGTCCAAAAGATAGTGAACTGAAATATCCAAAGTGATGAGAGAAAAACACCTGTCAACTAAGAATTCTATATTCAGCCTACAAATTAAAAGTTTAATAATATACAAATGATACAGTATTTTAGAAAGACATGTCCCTGTAGTATGTAAACCTATATATCAAAATATTACAAGCAATTTTACCAGGGCAGTGGTAACTAGTCTTTCTATATTCCTAATTTTATTCAATAATAAGCAATTTTGCTTGAATAAAAATGAAAAACAAGAAACCTTACATAATACAACATACAACAATAAGCTTGAAATACCTTATTGCATATTCCCATGTATTTTAGATGGAATATGGATGTTTTATATACCCATGTAGAAAGAAGATAACAACTGTTATATTGCTACTCAGCAGCTAAGTACTTCCTTTTCCTGATTAACACAGTTCTACAGAAGTAATTTTATAGTGTGTCGTGACATCAGAATTGTCTCAGTTACCTGTGAGCTTAAATGGATTGTATAGGACTGATCTTTCTGCCAAATATTGCTGTAATTTTCTGCGAACATTGGTATATCTGGATGGTCATTTTTCACTTGATAAATTATGTGCTCAAATCTTGCTGAAGATTCCAAAGGCTCAATGCCATAGCTGATATTTTCAAACTGAAGGAATCCCCTGAATATTCAGAAAACAATAACATAAAAATCCTGCAAATAATCCCATCATCCTGCAAACGATTCCATCAGACTTATAATTCAAAGTGCCGTAAGAAATGAGAAACCATAATGAGGAACATGTTTTAAACTCAATCTGTTTTCCTACTGTTTTTTCAGCTACCACTAGTAACTGAGTAACCACATCTGTCTCAGTTTTTCTCACGTATTAAAGAACTAACTATACTGAAAAGTATTTTGTTTTTTTCCGTATAGCAGTCACATTCATTCAAGGTGTATTAAGGCCACGCATGGGGTCGCACAGAGTTGGACACGACTGAGCGACTGAACTGAACTGATTTGCTGGAAACCAAGGCATTTGTTGAGAATTCCAAGAATAAAACGTTCCTGTTCTTACAGGGGTTAAAATAAGGGGCAGTGGATATATAGTGGAGGTCTAAAAAGGCTGATATGTAGGAAAACCACATTCAGAGAATGTCAAGTTTCTGAGTCAACAAATTCTGGACATCAGGCGATGAAAAGCAAAGGGAAGGTGGGAGGAGCCTTTTTGCTCTGCTCTGGACCTGTATCTCCATCTGATAAACTCACTGCCTTCTTCCTGCAACTTCAGTGATGAAAATCATCACCGCTGGCTGCCCTTTTACCTCTGAGGTACCCTCTCAGCTAGTCATCCTACATCTGATACAAAGCACACCTACACTGAGAATATACAACTTGCGCTTAGTTAAGTAACCATTTAATGTCATTTTCCATAACTATTCCAGATAGCTGATACAAAATACAACAATAACGTCCAGGGAGATGTTCTAAAGGATTTGGGGGGGGTCGGGGTGGGTGTGTTTGAATTTTTTTTAACTGCATCTGTCTCTTTCTCCTCAATATCTTGAACGTATCTCCAGTTAGGATTCCTTTGAGTGATTTCACCTCAATGGTTACTGCAAAGGTCCATTTATTAATATTAAAAAGTAAGGCCATCATGGAGAAAACATTCAGATTGGAATTCTCCTTAAATATCCCAGACTTGTGTTTTTCAGCCACTAGATTTTATTTTAAAGTATATCCTAACTTTTCATGTATAAATAACCTCAAAGATTCTGTTGTGTGTTACTCGCTCAGTCATGTCCGACTCTTTGCGACCCCATGGATTGTAGCTCACTAGACTCCTTTGTCTATGGAATTCTCCATGCAAGAATACTAGAGTGGGTTGCCATTCCCTTCTCCAGGGAATCTCCCCAACCCAGGGATTGAACGTGAGTCTCTTGCATTGCAGGCAGATTCTTTACTTTTTGAGCCACCAGGGATGGGCTGTAGCCCACCAGACTCCTATGTCCACGGGATTTTTTCAGGTAAGAATACTGGAGTGGGTTGCCATGCCCTCTTCCAGGGGATCTTCCTGACCCAGGGATCGAACCCACCTCTCCTGTGTCTCCTGCATTGCAGGCAGATGCTTTACCCACTGAGTTATGGGGAAGCCCCAAGATTCTGTTACCTGAGTCCAGAACAGATGCTGAGTGTCACGACTGAATTTGGGAAACCTGCAATGTATCCTTGGTAATGACAATGCATCTGAAAAACGGTACAGTGAGGCCAAAAATAAATTATTTATGCATAAAATGTATTGGCAAACGTTATAAATATTCAAAACATTAAAACAGTTGAAAGTAATAAGTTTGTGTATCATAAAGATTTATTAAAAGTGGTTTTCAAGGAAAATATGTATTTGACTCCTTTCTTTATTTTATACCAACGAGGTGCCCAGACGTGTTCTCTGGATCTGGATTTCATCCCTATTATACATGGAATATGGAGTAAAATATTTGTATGAAACTGCTAACATGGAACAAGCATATCCCAATGGTAACAGTAAACCCACTTCATTAAAGAAACGCATGGCAATGAATGTCTAAGACATCTGGGTCTTACCTTAAAATAGGAAGACTCAGAATGCAAAGATCCAGTTTCATTAGACGTATAAACCAAAAAGTTCTGGGATACAAATGAGCTAAGGAAAACAAAAATTGAAAGTAGTTGAGTCATGAATTTACTATGAGCATAAACATTAAAATAATAAAAATAAGACTAAAATATATAGGATTCATATTAAGAGTATTCTTTAATTAGAGTAATTTTAGCATGCCATCTCAGTGTAAATTCATTGAACTGGCATCTCAGAGTTTAGGCTTTCTTAACACCAGAACAGACTTTGAATCCTCCATATCATATATTTGTGCGTGCGCCTACAAATGTCTTCATTCAACAATATTTGCTGAGTGCCAACGACCTGATAGATTCAATTCAAGGCACTGGGGTGCAGCAATATACACAAGACAAAACCACGGTCTTCCTCGCAGTGAGACACACATACTGCTAGTATGTTAGGTGATAATAAATAAGGCCTGGAGGTTGGTTGCAAATGTAGACAGGATGGCAAGGAAAGGCTAAGTGATTTGATTACTGAAGACCTGAAAACAAGCCACTTCGATCTGCACAGAGCTAGGAGGAAATGCAAATATCCTGAGGCAGAGAGAGGTTTTGTGTCTACAAAGACCATCTAGAGGGCAAAGTACGTGTGGTAAAGTGTGGAGAGAAGTGAAGTCGCTCAGTCGTGTCTGACTCTTTGCGACCCCATGAACTGTAGCCTACCAGGCTCCTCCGTCTATGGGATTCTCCAGGTGAGAATACTGGAGTGGGTTGCCATTTCCTTCTCCAGGGGATCTTCCCAATCCAAGGATAGAACCTGGGTCTCCTGCACTGCAGGCAGATGCTTTAACCTCTGAGCCACCAGGGAAGCCCAGACAAGAGACAATAGCAACAGGTGGTGTCCCAGATATGAGAAGCCACCACTGGGAGATTCTGAGCAGGAAGGGAGCAGGATCAGACCAACATTTTAATAGAATCAGACTGAATCTTGTGTTGAGAACCATATGTAGGACAGATAAGCACAAACAAAGAGATCATCTAGGCTACAATAGCTGGATGATAGGCTATTATCCAGTAAAGACATGATGATAGCTTAAACTAGGATTGTAGCAGTGGTGGAGGTTCGATTGCTGAATGCATTTTTAAAAAATAATTATTTATTTTTAATTGATTGATGATTACTTTAAAATACTGGTTTGATTTCTGTTGAATGCACTTTGAAGGTAGATCACATGGGATTTAGTAATCCATTGGATGTGGGGGAAAATAAAAGAAATCATAAGACGTCAAGAGTGACTCTAACATTTTTGTTTTGAGAAACTGAAAGAGTAGACATGCCATTTACTAAAATAACTGAGGAAAAGACAAATCTTGAAAAATGATCAGAAGCATATTTTAGGCACATTAAATATGAGAACTACAGCAAACTCTTGGTTATCAAATAAGGAGTCAAATACGTGAACGTGGTGTTCACTAAAGAGGAATAAAGTAGAGACATAAGTCTGGGAGTAATCAATACACCCATAGGGGCAGATGAAAGAACCAGGTGATTGAGTATAGCTAGGAAAAAAAGGGAGGGTTAAGAATAGCACCAAGGAGTACTCCTGAGATGAGAGAGATGAGGTGGAATCAGAAAACAAACAAAACAAAATCTGAGAAAGACTGAGTACAATGATAAGAGACAAACCAGGAGAC
Source organism: Okapia johnstoni (assembly GCA_024291935.2). Taxonomy (NCBI): domain Eukaryota; kingdom Metazoa; phylum Chordata; class Mammalia; order Artiodactyla; family Giraffidae; genus Okapia; species Okapia johnstoni. The sequence continues at coordinate 29,929,595 of CM044327.1, read as the reverse complement.
TTGCTGTGTCCTGGAAGCCAAATGAAGAAACTGTTATAAGGAGGAGACGCTGCTCAGCTACACAGAATGCCGCTGACCGGCCAAGAAAAAGGAAGAATAAAAAGCAACTGGCATTTAGAAACATGAGGATCACTGATGATCTTACCAAAGAATATTTTTTAACGGAATGGAAGTGACCCTAAAGACCAACATGAGTTTAATGATCATGAGTTAGATGAAAATAGTCATGAATTAAGTAAGGAAAGTGAAATTTGGATTTCCTTGCCATCCTGTCTACATTTGCAACCAACCTCCAGGCCTTATTTATTATCACCTAACATACTAGCAGTATGTGTGTCTCACTGCGAGGAAGACCGTGGTTTTGTCTTTTGTATATTGCTGCACCCCAGTGCCTTGAATTGAATCTATCTTAAAAATACATATTTTCAAAGATGTAGGCAGAGAAGAGGCTATTTGAGTATATAAAATGTTGAAAAACACAGACTGAGACAGAAAATAGGTTGCTTGTTGTCCAGAGTAGTGGCTGATAACAGGGATTAAATGTGAAATTGGATTTCACATTTTTTAAGAAAGTAAATTCTAAGCTTTAAGGGAAAATCATTTCTTACTGTTTTCTGAGATGCAGAGTGTGTGGTTTTTTATCAATGGTGATGATATAAGTCACCTACAATAAAGCAAATAAAGGTAATTAAGTAAATCAGAAACACATAAAATAAGAGTATTTTTCAGTAAAGTAAAAAGAGACTCACCCAATCCATTTTTAAAAAGCATATATCCTTCAGAATTTATTGTTCTAACTAGCAAGAATTTTACATTTTTTAATAAATTCAGGATGAGGGCGATAAATGTAGGGAATAGCTTTTGAAAAGAAGAGATGAAAGCTATATTTTGAAGAACTATAACTTTACTATGTATTAGTACTAGATTTTACTGTTCATGTTTATAAAAAACATACTCATCCTTAGCCAAAATGAATGAGGCATGACTGTAGGCTTACATGCCACACCAAATACAATGAAACAATAACACGTTTATAAATACCTGAGTACACACTCTCAAACACTAGAGCCGCTTTACAATGCTTCACATATAAGCTAATGACAGACCTGAGAGAAGGAAGCAAGGGAAGAATGCTGAGGCTCCAGCATCTGTGAGACTACAGGGACTAAGCTGTAATGGTCCTCATCAACTTGATGGGAAGGGGTCCAGGAGCAGGAGAGGTACACAGTACCCAGTACCGTAGGTTGCTTTTAAAACATCATCCGGAGGGTGAGACAGTGTCTAGCAAAACATGTTTTATATAAAAGAATGATACAGGCATGAAATCCAGTCTTTGTCCTTTAACAAAATATGATCCTCAGAGGTACATCCATCTACTGGGCCATATCCTATTGGTTGGAAGGAAGTCACAGGTCTTTCCCATACTCACAGGTGGAGCTTCTTCAAGGATCTGAACACTAGATGGTAGGAACCACTTTGTGAATTTAGAGTCTGTCCAACACTATGGTCAAAGAACAACTCGGGAGCTGAGGAATAAAACCCACGGCTCACATAGTGCTGGAGGTATTCAAGGTTTGATCAATCAGAGGAGAAAAATGTCACTGAACACACTCATGCCATTCAGTAAAGATCACAGAAGGGTCAAACTTTACTGTTAAGGAGAAACTAACCTAGAAACCTAGAAACTAGAGTCAGGGTTACTCTAGACATTCATCCTGAAGATATTGTGGTTTAGTCGCTCAGTCGTGTCTGATTCTTTGCGACCCCATAGACTGTAGCCCACTAGGCTTCTCTGTCCATGGGATTTCCCAGGCAAGAATACTGGAACAGTTTGTTATTTCCTTCTTGAGGGTATCTTCCCGACCCAGGTATCAAACCCGAGTCTCCTGCATTGCAAGCAGATTCTTTACCACTGAGCCACCAAGGAAGACTCGCCAAAGACATTACAAGCATGACATTTTCAGTCTGGTTCATAGGTAACCCAATTGCCTGCCAAAGCAAAGTATAATGCATTTTAATGGAAAGTCACAAAGATAAGCAATCAACCAAATAAAATGAGCAGGGTTAATCCAATCAAAAATAAATATACCCAGGAACATGGTATAAGCCTGATGACAGGATAAGAGGCTCTGGTCTTATCTTCCTCCCACAGATATATCAAATACAAGCTTTGCATGGGTCAACTGCCTCTGAGAGAAATCCAGAAAGTAGCAGAGTGGCTCCTCAATACTAGGTGACTGAGAAAATATCCACCACACAAAAGGGCAGGAAAGGCTGCAACACACACACACCATAAAACCCAGCCCTCGCAAAATACCTTCCAATCAGGAGAGAAGCCCTGATTCTCAGTATCTCTCTCAGCACCAAAAGGTTTGGACCAGGCATCCAGCAGCACAACTTTTTTTTTTTAACTTTTTATTTTATATTGAGTATAGCCAATTAGGGCTTCCCTGGTGGTTCAGATGGTAAAGAATCCACCTGCAGTGCAGGAGACCCAGGTTTGATCCCTGGGTTGGGAAGATCCCCTGAAGAAGGAAATGGCAACCCACTCCAGTATTCTTGCTTGGAGAACCCCATGGACAGAGGAGCCTGGCGGGCTACAGTCCATGGGGTCACAGAGACTCAAACACGACTGAGTGATTCACACACACACACACATACTAATTTATAATATTATATGTTACAGATGTATAATATAGCGATTCACAATTTTTGAAGTCTATATTCCATTTCTACTTAGAAAATATTGGCAATGCAACCTCATCTCTTAAGGCTGCCACCTGTAGGTTTGGATCCCATATCACCCAACTCTGAGATCTGACAGGGTCAGCATTTATAGGTTCCCAGAGTCTTGTTAAGAGAAGATGTTTATACAGAAACGCAAGCACATCCCAGGACTATCTTCCTGGGCTCAAGGCAGAGGGGATAGACAGGAAAAAAAACATAAAAGTCCAAACTTATCTGTGGAACGGGTTTGAGTGCATACTTCCCAGGCTGCTGCCTGGGGGCTGAGCTTCTAAATAGCTTGTACTTGGCAGCTGATTGGGTATATAATTAGTCGTCATCTGGGAACTTGAACAGATGTGAGGGCATTCCCTGTGCTTTCTTGCTCTGATTCATCCCAATGATCATTATAAAATTAATTCTCCAGCTTCTCCCTCAGTGGGATTTGTCCACACCTTATACAGATGCACTGGAGGAACTGGCTAGGAAATTACCTAGTTACGGGAGCTTCCCTCAAGCAGAGAAAACAAAAGGGGTGAAAGAAGTAACACTGTCTCTGCAGATGACATGATCACATGTACAGAAAACCCTAAAGATGATGCCAAAAAGCTATCAGAATTAATACATGAACTCAGAAAAGTTTTAAGACACAAGACCAAAATACAAAAATCAGTGTTGTTTATATATACTTAACAATGAACTACTAGAAAGAAAAAGAGGAAACCAATCCCATTTACAATAAGAACAAAAGAATAAAATATTTAAGGTTAAATTTAACCAAGGAGATGAAAAACGTACACACTGATAACTAAAAAGCAATCATGAATAAAATTAGAGAAGACACAGATAAATAGATAATCTACGTCTATGAGTTGAAGGGAATAATACTTTTCCATACCACTTAGTGATCTACAGAGTCAATGCATCCTTATCAAAATTCCAATATCATTTTTCACAGAAAGAGAGAAAACAATCCTACAACAGAACATTAATAGCTATAAAAATCTTGAAAAAGAAAAGCAAAGCCAGAGATATCACACTCGGTGATTTCAAACAATATTACAAGGCTGTAGTAAGACTCATCAAAAAAAATAGAAAGAGGGCCTAAATTAATAAAATCAGAAATGAAAAAGAAGTTATAACTGACACCACAGAAATATAGATGACCATAAGAGACTATTGGTGGTGTTTAGTCGCTAAGTCATGTCAATCTCTTTTGCTCCTCAGTCCATGGGATTTTCCAGGCGAGAATACTGGAGTGGGTTATCATCTCCTTCTCCAGAGGATCTTCCTGACCCAGGGATCGAACACGTGTCTCCTGCATTGGCAGGCGGGTTCTTTACCACAGAGCCACCAGGGAAGACCATAAGAGACTATTAACAGCTATAAGTCAAGAAAATGGACAACATAGATGAAATGGATAAATTCTTAGAAAGGTACAAATCCCAAGGCTGACCCAGGAAGAAATAGGAAATATAAACAGACCAAGTACCAGTAATGAAACATACGTGGATTTCAAAACATGTAGACAGACACTGCACATTTCACATCCTGCATCATTGCTACATACTTTGAGATAACTGAAGTTAACAACTTGAAGTTTAAAGTCATCATGCAATGACAATATACACACAAATGGAAGCAAATCAGAAAAAAAAGAAAACAAGCTTTTATGCAAATATTTTTCAACAGTAGGTAGTTTACTCTTAATGGAAAAAGATTCATAAATTAAAGTTGTGACTCCATGTCCTAAAACTGATAACTCTGACTACCTTAACATCTGTAATTCTCTTTCTCATATATATATATATGAAAATATACATAAAATATTTCAAAAGGTTAATGTGAGAATTAAATGAGAGTAGAATATGAAATCCATATGGCCCCTGAACTTTTCACAGGTAAGCTGGAGGGCAGGGAGTGGGTTTGGGCAGAGTTGTGTATTTTAACCAAATGCTACCCTTTGGCGGAGAAGGCAATGGCACCCCACTCCAGTACTCTCGCCTGGAAAATCCCATGGACAGAGGAGCCTGGTAGGCTGCAGTCCATGGGGTCACTAAGAGTCGGACATGACTGAGCGACTTCACTTTCACTTTTCACTTTCATGCATTGGAGAAGGAAACGGCAACCCACTCCAGTGTTCTTGCCTGGAGAATCCCAGGGACGGGGAAACCTGGTGGGCTGCTGTCTATGGGGTCGCACAGAGTTGGACACGACTGAAGTGACTTAGCAGCAGCAGCAGCAGCAGCAGTATATGAAAAAAAAACTTCTCTAAAGGAAATTATTTTATTATGACTTTCAAGTACAATTTCATACGTTTAGTTTTTACTATAATTGTTCAGTAGTAGAACATAATCATGATACATTCCAATACTGTATATCAAAACAGAGTTAATGGAGTCTTAATTTTTTTTTTTACTTACTCATTTCAAAAATTGTTCCTTCAAACTGAAAGCATTTTCTCAGGGTTTCTATATATTGACCCCATTTCTTAACCACATGGAAATCTAACCCCCTGTATTATGACTTCTAGTTTCTGGTCTGCAATCTAAAACAGTATAACTATGCCAATTTGAAGTATTTTAATCAAGAAAATATTCAAGATGGAATGTCTTCAATTTAATCAGTTTTTAGTAGCAGTGCACATTTTTCAAATTCTTTTTCCAATCAGTTTTTAGTAGCAGTGCACATTTTTCAAATTCTTTTTCCAATCAGTTTTTAGTAGCAGTGCACATTTTTCAAATTCTTTTTCCAATTAATATTTACTGACATGCTTTCATTGTTAGTAAATGTGATATCTATCACTTTAAACTTCAAGTTGTTTAAACTGCAGTTGTCACTTTAAAACTTCAAGTTGTTTACTTCGGTTATTTAAATATGATCACACTTCAAGCAAATGTGATATTTTTAGTTTTCATTTTCTTTGGCCATTACTTCTAACAAGTCTGATGCTTCTGGGTCAAATTCACAAGTCTAAATCTTGCTCAAAACCATTTTTTCTGTCACTTTAACTGTAGCCATTAATAATGTTTTCTTTCCATAAATTGCAGTTTGAACCATGTCACACCTAATTCATGTTGTTTATTTCTACCAGTATGACTCATCAATAGTATTTAATATTTCTTGAAAACTGTGAACAAGTGTTTCAGAAGAGCCTGAGGGATGAAGGGAAGGGCCCAGGAATTAGCAATAAAAACATGTGGCTTTGCAAGTGAATACATATCAGTATGATTTGATCCAATGCAAAGGTAAATGAAAATAGCCTTAAACTTTTAAATCATAAAACTGATACTCTTTAACTTTTTATTTTGTATTGTAGCATAGCCAGTTAACAATGTTGTGAGAGTTTCACGATGGACAGCAAAGGGACTCAGTCATATATATATATACCTGTATCCATTCTCCCCCAAACTCCCCTCCCATCCAGGCTGCCACAAAATATTGAGCAGTTTCCTGTGCCATACATACTGTAGGTCCTTGCTGGTTATCCATTTTAAATACAGCAGTGTGTACATGTCCATCCCACACTCCTGAATTATTCCTTCACTCCATCTTTAAAAGTAATATTCTTGATCACTTACCTGCTTCTCCCAACCTTCACTCTCATTTGACCTTATCTTCTGTGGAACTGTGACATACAGGAACATTCCCTCAGAATCTGTAGTAAGAAAATGCGATTTTTTTTTGCAACAGTCCTCTAAGACAAGCATGGATTCTTAAGCTTTGAGTCCATGGTAGGGTCTACAGTTGTAAGTCAATTTATCTACATGTGTCCACCCTCCTTCTTGGTCCACAGATTTCAACAGATTTTCAACGGCACACTGAGAAATGGCTAGGAAACAAACAAATGAACAGGGAACAGACACAAGGCTGCAGGAGCATCCTGCTGGTTTCCAGAACCACGTTGACGCCTTTCCCTCGGGTCTCTGAGGAATAAACCCACGGCAGTACCCAACCTGGTAAGTCCTCTGGCTACAGAGTGGGTGACCCAGAAAGACCTTCATCAGCTGAGACACTGGATCCTTGGCTAACATCTTCCATCCCCTTACCCTGGTCCGGGGGTAGCTGAGGGTGGGAGGAAGGCACCGTCAGAGAATCCCAGAAACGGACGGCAGGGATCCTAGAGCTACAGAAATTGCTCCCCAGGAAGAACCCAGCTCTGTTCAGTACCCAGAAGAGGGAGAAGGAAGTCGGGGCTCCGCAGTCTTACCTGGGCTCGCGAGCAGCCCTCCAAGCTCAGCAAGCAGTGTGAGGAGTAGGAACATGGCTGGGCGGGGGCGCAGGAAGCAGAGCCAGGTGAGAGACCGTTGGGCATCCCTGAGGCTCGCGGGCAGAAGGCCCCAGGAGTACAGCACGCTGCACGTCACCTGGGGGTGACGGCCAGGGCCTCGAATTAGCTTTCAGCTGCGCCGGCTCATCCTTCGGCATCCTGAGCGGCTGGGTGCTCAAGGCCGGAAGAAGGAACCGCCCACAAAAGCTTGCGCCTGCGCACAGCGGGTCTGTGGTGACAATGCGGACATCCTTCAAACACCTCTAGGGATAAAGGGGCAAATAAGCATACGGTCCATGGGTTTGCAGAGTCAGACACGACTGAAGCAAATTAGCACGCACGCTATTCCGGGGAAGTTCCTGGTAATTTCCATTCTCCACGTGATGGTTTTCTAACAACTTTTATTTGCTATGGTGGGAGAGAAAGAGGAAACTAGCAATATTAACTATTTTTTTTTTTACAAGAAATGTTCTTCTTAAATTGTGCTACTGCCGACTTCATAATCTTTTTTAAAAAAATCTTTTCAAACAAGGAAAAATCAAGAATATGGAACTTGACCCCGGATACGACAGTAGAAAGCACTTTTCTTCAACTGTGTCTCTATTCTTAAATACAGTGTTAGGTTATACTTTGCTGAGGAGAGGGAAAGGAAACTTTGAAATGGAATCTAAGTGTGGTTTGTTAAAATTCCTTTTAGAACCATACAAAGGAAGCTGTAGTAATGAGACAGCCAGCAAGACAAACTAAGAGAGGAAAGGGGGCACCAGGGCAGAAGTCTTTGAATCTTCTGACAAATATCTTAAGCTGCTCCGGCTCAAAAGCTAACTCACCTTCTGCCCACCACTCATCCCCACCTTGCTTTATCCCAGACACTCCACAGCAAGGATGTATTGTACCAACAATTACAAAAACAAACTCTGATCAGGTATAAAATTTGGACCTAGGAGGCAACAGTACTCCTGGGAAACTGATCCTGAGAAATTATTATTAAATAAGGCAGGACATGAATCATAATGGTACAAATGAATAAAGGTGAGATAGAATCATCCTGATGTGTATGATTTTTACCACACAGTTCACCCACTTAAAGCACATAGCTGAATGACTGTAGGATTTTCAATATATTCATAGATATGCGCAACCGTTACCACAGTCAGTTTCAGTTCTCTCATCTCAAAAGTAAGTCCTCTACCCTTTAGCTGTTACCATCCCCACCCCAGTTTTTCATTCCCCTCTCTCCCACACCCCCCACCCTGCAAGCAGTTAATAATCACTATTCTTGGTCTTTCTAGATGTTCCGCTTCTGGATGTTCCATACAAATACATAATATATGGTTTCTGTGACTGGCTTTATTCACAGAGACCATGAATAGTGTAACAGTTTCAAGATTCATCCACTTGTCGCATATCAGTGCTTCCTCTTCTTTGTGGCTGAATACTATCCCCTTGTATGGATGGACCACCTTTTGTGTGTGTATCCATCATCAGCTGACTGCTCATTTGGAAAAGCAAACTCTTGGCCCTTGTGATGAGCTCCTCCCACCCCTAGCCCAGGATCAGTTTCATTTATATTGACGGAGACTCTGCAGGTGCTAGTTAGATTCCAGGTAAGCTGATGGATCTCTAAACCACAGATAATGCTTTGAAATGTGCAGAAGCACATCCATCAAGAGAGACAGCAAGTGTGGGTCCTTCAGAGGACAAGATATATTCTAGAACTCAATTTTCTATGAGGCCAGGGAAGTATCACCTGGAGATAGAATAGTTACCTATGACCAGGAACTCAGTTTGATTAATTTCTTGAAGGTAGAATGGAGGCCAGGGACACTCTGAGGGCCCTGGGGCTGCCCTGACCTACAACACTCAATATCCCCTTAATCTCCCAAAGCTTGGAATGAGTAGCGTGTAAGAATCACAAGCTACTACAGACAGTGGACCCAGGTGTCCCCTCTTGAGATAGGAGTGATCAGCAGGGCTGTGGGCATCTGAGCTCAGGCAGTCAGAGGCAGAGTGCATGATGGAATGCTGGGATGGAACAACCTCCCAGGACCAACTAGAGGATCACGGAACTATAAGGACTGAAACTGAATAGGACCCTGTGGGGCCCTCCTGGACACAAAAGTCTTTCCATGTCTCCCATTTCTTATTTGAAGGAAAAAGGCTTTCAGCTTCCTAGACCTTCCACGAGTTCCAAAGGGCATCTTCAAACAGTTACTAACCAGGGAATTGATGGAAGGCAGGAAGAAACAATAGTGCAGCGAGGGTCCTGGTGCTGGTTCCTCCTCGGGTGATGTGCCTGGTGGTTTGTACATATCTCTGAGTTCTTCAGCAGGAACTAGGGCCCCCTCGACCCAGACGGAGGAGGTCACTTCAGGCTGAGCACAAGCAAGTGGACCCACACTGACTGGAAAGGCTGATGACTGAGATGGCTGGAACACGGCCCTGTTATCTCACCACCAACCAGTCAGAGGAATGTTCCACACCCTACAGCCCTTGCCCCTGAATTTTACCTATAAAAACTCTTCCCCATAAACCATCAGGGAGTTTGGGTTTTTTGAACATTAGCCTCCTGTTCTCCTTGGTTGGTCCTTACAATAAACCTTTCTCTGCCCCAAATACTACCATTTCCATTTGTTTGGCCTCAGTGTGCATCAGGGACATGAACTTGGGTTTGAGAACAGAATCAAAAGAGACAAGCCTACATGCTTTCACTCACAGGATTTATTTTGGCTTGTTAAATTGAAAACTTTAAGCCATCACAAAAGGTGAAAAAAGCAGATTTTTTTTTTTTTATTCTTGAATCAGGCCAGATAATGGTTTGTTTCTTGATAATATCTTTTCTCCAAGCTGTATTTTTTGAAATATTGTTTAGCCACTGTTGTAAAAGAAATACAGAAAAATAAAAAGGCTACATTTTATAAACTAACAGAAGCTGTCTAATTTTACTACAAAGTTACAGGTATATCAATTAATTAGTATAATAAGACAGTTTATACTGTCACAATCTATGCCTGTGCTCCACAGAATTTGTAAACCCGAGTTTTTTTGTTTGTTTTGTTTATTTTCTAGAAACATCTGTGATAGTCACATTAAAAGGAAATGCTGTAAACTGTATTTATGTATGTCTCATTGACACATGTTTTACATGAGTCAGAGAAAATCATGAACAAGGAAATAGAGAGGAAAAGAGCCGTAAGTATGTGAAGAAGGAAATAATTACTATTTTCTCTATTTTTATCTATAGAGGAAGAGAACTTCCAGTCCTCTGTGAATTTCTGACAGGTATCCCACACACACATGTGTAAAACAAACCCCTTCTTCAATCCTCTCTGCTTCATCACTCCAACACCAAATGGGTTCTCTCCAACTGTACAGCATGTCAATAGTAAAAGGTATCATTATCCATTGAGTTAGAATGTTTTAAGTCGTCATAGTCCTCTTTTATTCTAACCCAAATACATCCACTCAGTCACCACTTCAACAAGGTCTACCCCTTAGGTCTCAAAACTTGCTATTCTTTCCATATCATCCAATCCTACCCTCATGACACTTTTACTGTGCATTCCATTTTACTTGTCTCCAGTTCTGCCTGAATCTGACCACATTTTCTCCTAATATATCCCTGTAAAATCTCTTAAAAGTGGACATTATCATGCTAAATCCCTCCCTTTACCACTTCAAAATTATTTAACACTTCAACTACATTCCTATTTGGGTTTCCCCAGTGGCTCAGCAGGTAAAGAATCTGCCTGCAATACAGGAGACATGGGAGATGTAGGTTCAATCCCTGGGTCGAGAAAATCCCCTAGAGGAGGAAATGGCAACCCACTCCAGTATTCTTGTTTGGAGAATCCCATGGAATAGAGGAGCTGGGTGAGCTACTGTCCAAAGAGTTGCAAACTGAGCAAGCATGTTCCTACTCATTAATTAGAAACTTTAACCTTTATAGCATGACATATCAGACACCTGTCTTGGCTCATGATTACCTATGCAGATTCTTCTCTTGCAACATCCATAAATTTTCAAATAAATTTTTAAATATATTAAGAGCACACATTTAGGAACAGAGAGCTCTGGGTTAACTTTGTAGCCTCGCTATCTCTCTGCTCTATAAGAAATGAACACCACTTCAGCACTGTTTCTTATGCTCTACAGCCAAACTCTCAACTCACTCTGTTGGCTCACATTCAAAATGTATTCCTAAGACCATCTTTACTCCCCCTGGTATGAGGTAACATTCTTTCTCTCCTGGATCAGGCCTGAGGTTTTTTCCATTGGCTCTTTCATGTGCTTGAAAAGCTCCTGCCAAGGTGCATGTAGGGATAGTTCTGCCAGCTTGATGCCTGTGAGACAGGGGGTGGTTTACAGCTGCAGTGGAGCTGTGAGTCTTAGCCCGTGGGAAAGCCTGAATACCTAGCTTCTCTTTTTGCTGAGATAAGGGCAGTGGCATTAATGATGGGCTGTTTAAAATTTAAAATAAGAAACCTCTGACCTTGTGCCTGAGGTGTCTCTCTGGCCCCCAGTGTATGCCTGCATCCCTCTCTTGCTGCCCTGCATCCTTTGCATTTAAATAAAAGCCTTCTGTGAGTTGACTCTGTGATGTTAGGTGACTCCTTTCAAATACCTAAACTGCATAATTATGTGTACTTCCTCCAAGTTTTGGCTGACACATCACTTGCTCAACAGGGCCAAGCTCCCCAGTTCCTCCTTCTCTCATCTTTTCCACAGAATGAGTTACCTTTCAGCACACTTTACAACCAACTTATAAAATATGTTTATGAAATGAAAGTGTCAAATTCTGGAGGCGAGTCCTTAATATAACCCTAAAATAATTCTGGTAGGAAATGACTGAAAAATAGAAAAAAAAAATGTATGTGAAAGCATGATATTGAAGTTATGACTTAGAGCTGGAAAAAAAAAAAAAACAGGGAGATGGAGAGCTCAGTGCATCGCTCTAGGAGGAAATGACTTAAGTTGTGGGGAGGCGAGGAGTGCAGGTGAAGGCCCCCAGCATGGTGACGAAACTATGATCGTAGGACATGAGAAGAAGACAGCCGAGGGCCGAAATCTTCACCTGAGACGTGGGCTTTCAATAACATGATCAGAGAAGAGGTGGAGATTGGTCTAGGCATAAATAAGACTACTTTACATTGAGGAGGCGAGTTATAAATGTCTTCTCTACTGGCAGAAAAGGAAATAGAGATCCACTAATTTCACTCTCCATCACAGCTATATGTGGCAGGTAAGTAAAGAAATTAACTCACAATCTCATTCTTAGATGAGTTTCTCATTTTTTCCCTATACTCCCAGTGATAAGTCTAATATGTGAAATAGCATGATTTCTTCACACATTTGAGTTAGAAATTTGAACAACATATACAGAAGCCTTCGGTATCCCACCTCATAATAAAGAATAGTTCTTCTTCCCTGCAGGGTCAGTGCAGTTGGCATTTGCCTGGCATCTACTAGATCCTCAATAAACGTAAATTCCATTCCCCATCCCCAGTCTTATATCAGAAAATATGTGGGGAAATTGTGGAGTTTTTAAGAGTTTCAACCCTGGAGTCTGATTATCTTAAACTTGAACCCGGAAACTCCCTAACATGCTATACACGTGGGGAATAATTTACACTCTCTGTCTGTTTCCTTACATCTAAAATAAGGAGAACAGTAACCAGGAAGTTAGCGAGTATTAATACAAGTGTTGGGAGAAAATTTGTGTAAACCTCTCAGTTAGAATCTTAAATCTACAGATCAAATGCATGATTGCTCATAAATATTTTAAGAACACATTTAAAATCTTTTTAAAGTCATTTCTTTTCACAAAAACGTTTGTTAATAAAACTGTGGTTAATGTGAGTAGCATTACATCAGTCCAGATAAATATAAAATAAAATTAAATCAAACACTTTGTTTTGATTTTTCATTTAGTATGTGATAGTAACAAACAGAAATCAAAATGATGAAATATGGAAATAATTGACTGAGGTAATGTTAAAATTATTTTTAAGTATTTAATGAATTATATCATATTGTCAATAACTTGATTCCTTTACTTCACCTTTAACTTGACTGGGTGCTGTTACTACTGCTGACTTCTGATAAAGATCTGTATGAAAGAAATAGAATTATTTCTAAGATTAGGAAATACTGTAATCATAAAGTTACAAAAACCATAAAAGCTAGATTTGTACTGATTATTCGATTAATATGTAACAATATCCACTTTGCTTCCTATATTCCATTCAGGGATCATATATTCTACTGTTTGTTTTTTTCCTAATGTTAGCCTAACTTTTACATATGTTAAGCATTTTTCAAATTTCAAACTTAAAATCTATCTATTTTTTTCTCTATTTTGTCTACTTGGAAAATAGGATAAAAATCTATGATAGTGATATCTTTATCATTTATCTATGATAAATCATAGATTTATCTGTGATTTAAATGATAAAACATGTCAATGATAAATCATATCATTTATCTATGATAAATCATTATATTTTTATCATTTATCATTTATCTGTCATTTATCACTTATCTATATTTTTATCATTTATCAATTATTTATGATAATGCTTCTCCAAAGTTAACCAGATAATTTACATGTGAATTCTTAAGTTATTATAGCTTTAATTATATTATTTCTATCAAATAACTATGTGAATAGTTATTAACTCACTTCTGTTAATGAGGTCTTTAATGAGGCCTCTCTTTCACTTATGCTTAGTTACAAATTGTGGTATTTACACAATCTCCATTTTTCCTTTAACACACTCAGTTCCTGTTGAAAGGGAATGTCATGGTATAAAAGTTCCTCCTAAATTCTTTGGCTACATATGATAAAATCAGGCTTGAACACCTAACTTGTGATTATAAACACCGACAGAACACTGGCTGAAACTAGAGACACTAGCACAGCTATTTACTTCTGTCTCTTGATAAAATGGGAGCTTCCTCAACGGTTCAGCAGGTAAAGAATCTGCCTGCAATGCAAGAGACTCAGATTCCATCCCTGGGTCAGAAGATCCCCTGGAGGAGGAAATGGAAACCTACTCCAGTATTCTTGCCTGGGAAATCCCATGGACAGAGGAGCCTGGTGGGCTACAGTCCAAAGGGCCACAAAAATTCAGATGCAACTGAGCAAGCAGGCACTTGATGAAATGAACTAATAGGCACTGGTTTTGAGAAATTGAGGTTTTTATTTGAAAATGAAACTAGAAAGGGTTGAGAGAGGTTCGCTGGGCCATGTGTAACCCAAATAGTTATTTTGGAGAGAACATTCATAGAGAAGAAGTGTGAAAGTGTGTATAAAGTATATTAGTAGCTCAGTCGTGTCCGACTCGATGTGAACCCATGGACAATAGCCTACAAGGCTCTTCTGTCCATGGAGTTCTCCAGGTAAGAATACTGGAGTATGTCTCCATTCCCTTCTCCAGGGGATCTTCCTGACCCAGGGATTGAACCAGGGTCTCCTGCATTGCAGGTGGGCTCTCTACCATCTGAACCACCAGGGAAACTCTATAGAGAAGAAGTGAAAGTGAAGTCGCTCAGTCGTGTCCGACTCTTTGCAACCCCATGGACTGTAGCCCACCAGGCTTCTCTGTCCATGGGATTTTCCAGGCAAGAATATTGGAGTGGGTTGCCATTTGATACAAATATCAAAGCATTATATTGTACACAAGAAACTACTATAATGTCTTATGTAAATTATATCTCATTTAAAAATTAATAAAAGACCTAAATGGGCTCTGATCTACACACACACACACGCACACATGAAGGAAAAGCCGAGTAAGGGCCTTAATTCTAATTTTAGAGACACACAAGCAATATTAATTCTGTGTAACATACGCATGTGTGCTCTCCCTCATTGTAACCATCTTGTATTTTCTCATCTGTCCTATATTCTGTGCTGCCTGTTTCTATTCATCTTCACTTTCTCCATATTCTATGTCTGTGTCCTTGCTTAGTCGTTCAGTCAAGCCCAACTCTTTGTGACCCTTTGGACAGGCTCCTCTGTCCATGGAACTCTCCAGACAAGAATACTGGAGTGGGTGGCTGTTTCCTCCCCTGGGAATCTTCCCAACCCAGGGATCAAACCAGTGTCTCCTGTGCCTCCTGCATTGCAGGTGGAGTCCTTATCTGCTGAGCCATGGAGAAGCTGCCCTGTATCTATTCATCATCACCAGCCCCATATTCTGTGCTTCCTGGTCTCTATTAATCTTGGCAAAACTGGATGTCAGTGCAAGATAATAGGGTTGCTTAGGAAGTAGACAGAACTTTCTAGAGTAATTACAGCCAACTTGACTTTCTATTTGAAAGGCACTGAGGATTTACTGTGTAACTTCAGTTGCTCTTAGGTCTATGTAGACATGAAGGATACCTACTTGCCCGAAATCTGAAAAAAATCTGGTACATTTCTAAACATTTGGTAGATATCTAAAGATTAACTCAATCCATCCAAGAGTCCCCAGTCATAATATTCTGAATAATATTTTAATTTCCATAGAGCACCTTCATTATTAAATATAAAAATATTGAGTTTACTTACTCTTCACATACTGTATCCTCTCTGTTCTGAAATATCTTTGATTTATTCCTCTTAAAAGCAATAATGGCACCCACAATGAGGAAAGGTAGGAAAACATAGAAACTGATCATGAGGCCATTTTTTCGAGAAGCACCATGTTGTTCTATCAAGAAGTCTCTGTTTTTGACTAAAAACATAAGAATGCCTTTTAACTCTTTCAACTATGATATCCAAAGCATTTTAGTAATTCAAATAATAAAAATTTGGGATTCAAATAATATAATCATAGAATGAATAAATTTAAATTTATTCAAAAATTTTCCAAAATTCTGTGACTATGCCCCAAAGTGCATTATGTATTTCTGTCAAATACATACATAAATATGTATGTATATATACATATATATATATATATAATTGTCAATGTTTATATGTACATTTAATACTTTTGTGCTACACTTGCATATATCACATCCCCTTCTATGAACTGCTGGTTAGAATAGATTAGATTGATATTATCATCTAACAGGTTCCTACAATTAAAAAAGAGCAAAGTAAAGAAATTTTTAAAAATTATTTAGCAAAAATTATTGCTATATCAAGGCCAATTTAAAATAAAACAGTAATAGCACATGAGGTTAAATTTATATAACAGATGTATAAAGTGATATTATTTTAAATTAGAAAAAAAGATATTCCTCTTGGTGTTCTAAACATTACATAAAACTAGAAAGCTAAATCTATGGAAATGGTGCAATTAAGCAAAACCAATAAATCACACAATTAAAGGACAAAGAACTTATATTAAGCAAGTGGAATTACCACCATAGCAATTATGATGATATTAAATGTAAGCAAATTTAATGCCCCCTCCAAAAGACAGAAGAATTGGTGATGTTGAAACATTTACACAGTCCAGTTATATGCTTATTAGAAGTAATTTACCTAAAAGAAAGCGGTTTAGGAAGTTTTATGTTTTCTAATAAATAAATTAACAAATATATGCAAAAGTATTGAAAATAATCTAACATGAAGCAATCTCACGTTGTGATAGAACTCAACACTTTAAAGCTCTCCTTTCTTGGCCTTATCCATCAGAAAAGTTCAACTCCCCTTTGATCCATCTTTACTAAAATCATCACATTACAAGTGGAGCTTCTTTCCCCTGTGCTTAACTACTCCAAAGACTGATTAAAGAAATTATTATTAGATGAATTGGGAGATATCCATTATTCTATGGAAGAGAGATAGGGAGTTTCCACTCTGGGGCATGGTAAAATTTTTCCATTAATTATGTCAAATAATAAAAATATAGAACAGGACAAAAATATGAGGGAAATGGTTTCTGAAGGTCAACAGGAAATACAGAACTATAATATCTGAAGGAAAGGAAACATGATGTTGATTTTATGGAAATAGAATGCTACCTGTGGATAACTTGCTGATATCAGCACAGAGAATTGGAGTCCTAGGGAAAGTACAGCACTCTCATGGAGGACAGTGTTCACAGCAGAAGAATTGCTGGACATAAAGGGTGGAGCACTAAAGAGAGAGTGGCTCTGTAGATTAAGGATTCTAAAAGTGTGACGGGGGTCATCCTAGGTGTCCTTGGCAGAAGAATAAGAAACATATAGATGTGTGTGTGTGTATGTATATATACCCACATAGTATGAGACAACCTGAAGCTAATTAGACAGCAGTTCTTACCGGAGTGAGAGTGGAAAAGAGATACGAGAATTTGAGCAGTGCTGGTGTAAGGAACACCAAGAAGACCCCAGTTACTTCATATCCTCTCTGTGTTTCTTATTATAATAGTCATCCCAATGAATGTGAAGTACTGTCTCATCGGGGTTTTGATTTGCATTTTCCTAAGATGTTGATCATCATATCATGGGCTTTTTGTCCATCAGTATATCTTCTGTGGAGATGAGCTTCCCATTTTTAATTGGGTTATTTGTCTTTTTATTGTGGGCTTGTAAATGTTCTTTATAGATTCTGGATACAAGTTCCATACAAGATATAATACTTATAAATATTTTCTCCAGCTCTTTAGTTTGTTCTTCACTTTCTTGGTTGTATCATTTGCAGCACAAAAGTTCATAATTTTGGTTAAATTCAATCAGTCTGCTAAAATCCTCATTTTAGCTCTACATTTAGATCTATGGTTCATTTTCAGTTAATTTTTGTGAATATTGTTATGCAGTCATTTATCTTCATTCGAATATGGATATATATTTGCTCCAGTACCATTGTTTTAAAAGACTATCCTTTTTCCTTTGAACTGTTTCGATATCTTTGTCAAAAACCAATGACTAAGCATGTAGCTTTGTTTAGCACTCTCTTCTATTCCACTAAACTAAATGTCTATCCTTATTCCTGGGACAGTATTACACTGCCTTGATTATTTTAGTGTTGCAATATGTTTTGGAATTGTGTTTTTTTCAGTTTCAAGTTTTCTTAGAAACCATGGTTCCAAGATTGATTTTACTGTTCTGTGTTGCTGTAATTTCTGTAAGACTTTTAAGATCAGCTTGTCAGTTTCTGTGAAAGAAGCAGTTTGGATTTGTTAAGGATTGTGTTGAATTTGCAGATCAATTTGGAGACTATTTCTGTATTAACAATATTGAATCTTCCAATACATTTGTTGGAGATGTCTTTACATTTATGTAGATCACTCTTTTAATGTAGTTTTAGCTTTCAGTGTATACCTTACACTTCTTTTCATCAAATTATGTTTAAATATTGTATTATTTTTGTGGCCTCATAAAATGGAAAATTTGCCTGACAATTGTGCTTTATTGTCGTAAAATAATCAGCACATAAAATTTATTACTTTAACATTTTTGTGTATAAATTTGGTGGCATTAAGTACATTCACAACTTTGTGCATCTATTAGCACCATCAAACTTTAGAACTTTTACATCCTCACAAAAGGAAACTATCCCTTAAACAGTGACTTATCATTCCCTCTCCCTCCAGCCCCCAACAACTACCAAATAAATTTAAAACTGTTCTGTGTCCTCAACTATGCATACATGTTGGATAGGAAGACTTTATTATTTTTATCGTTCAGTAGTATAATTAACTTGGAAGAGGTAACTCTGTTGTGAACTAGCACATCACAATAGTTAACATACTTGGAATATACAGACTATCTAATAAACTTATCATCTGCTCTATCATTTAATTATACCTATCTAGAAAACTGCTGTATAAATAGAAATGCTTGGGGAAGCATGTTTAAAATTAGGGGAGATGTATTAAAATGTTTTAAAGTGTTCATGTCTAGATTTGAAATAAAGTATATACAAAATTTTGATTGACAATATGACCTATAGCTGTGCTGTATAATATATAATATATATATAATGTATATAATGTAATATATATAATATAATGTATAATATGATAGCCGCTAGCCAAAGTTCCAAGGGAACATTTTATACAAAGATGGGCACAATAAAGGGCAGAAATGGAAAGCACCTAACAGAATCAGAAGAGATTAAGAAGAGGTGGCAAGAATACACAGAAGAACTGTACCAAAAAGGTCTGAATAAACTGGATAACCCTGATGGTGTGGTCACTCAACTAGAGCCAAATATCCTGAAATGTTAACTCAAATGGACCCTAGGAAGCATCACTATGAACAAAGCTAGTGGAGGTGATAGAATTCCAGCTGAGCTCTTTCAAATCCTAAAAGATGATGCTGTGAAAATGCTGCACTCAGTATGCCAGCAAATTTGGAAAACTCAGCAGTGGCCACAGGACTGGAAAAGGTCAGTTTTCATTCTAATCCCAAAGAAAGGCAATGCCAAAGAATGTTCAGACTACTGAACAATTGTGCTCATTTCTCACGCTAGCAAAGCAATTCTCAAAATGCTTCAAGCTAGGCTTCAACAGGGTGTGAAGCGAGAACTTCCAGATGTATAAGGTGGATTTAGAAAAGGCAGAGGAAAGCAAAAGTATTCCAGAAAAACATCTACTTTTGCTTCATTGACTATGCTAAAGGCTTTGACTGTATGGATCACAATGAACTTTGGAAAATTATTCAAGAGATATAAATACCAGACCAAGTTACCTGCCTCCTGAGAAATCTGTATGCACGTCAAGAAAAGACACTTAAAACTGAACATGTAACAGACTGGTTCCAAATTGGAAAAGGAGTATGTTAAGGCTGTATATTGTCACCCTGCTTATTTAATGTATATGCAGAGCATATCATGTGAAATGTTGGGCTGGCTGAATCACAAGTTGGAATCAAGATGGCCAGGAGAAATATCAATAACCTCAGATATGCAGATGATACCACCCTAAGGGCAGAAATTGAAGAGGAACTAAACAGCCTCTTGATGAAGGTGAAAGAGGAGAGTGAGAAAGCTGCCTTAAAACTCAACATTCAAAAAACGAAGATCTTGGCAACAATCCCGTCACTTCAAGGCAAATAGATGGAAAAACATTGGACATTGTGACAGACTTTATTTTCTTGGGCTCCAAATCACTGCCAATAATGAAATTAAAAGATGACATAAATAAGTAAAAAGACTGCAGCCATGAAAGTAAAAGATGCTTGCTCCTTGGATGCAAAGCTATGACAAACCTAAACAGCATATTAAAAAGCAGAGACATCGCTTTGCTGATAAAGGTCTATGGAGTAAAAGTTATGGCTTTTCCAGTAATCATGTATGGATATGTGAGTTGGACCATAACAAAGGCTGAGCGTCAAAGAATTGATGCTTTCAAACTGTAGTTCTGGAGAAGACTCTTAAGAGTCCCTTGGTCAGCAAGGAAATCAAACCAAACAGTCCTAAAGGAAATCAATCCTCAATATTCATTGGAAGGATTGATGCTGAAGCTGAAGCTCCAACACTTTGGCCACCTGATACAAACAGCGAACTCATTGGAAAACAGTCTGCTGCTGGGAAAGATTGAGGGCGGGAGGATAAGGGGGTGACAGAGGATGAGATGGCGGGATGGCATCATCAACTCAATAGCCATGAGGTTGAGCAAGCTCCGGGGGATAATGAAGGACAGGGAAGTCTGGCGTGCTGCGGTCCATGGGGTCGCAAAGAGCTGGACATAACCTAGCGACTGAACAACAGTGACAAAGCCACAAGTGACTATTTAAATTTAAATCAATAAGGTAAAATAAAATGGAAACTTTAGATCCTCCATTGCACTATCCACATGTCATGCTCGCTATCCACATGTCTGTGCCACACAGACCATGGAGATATATTTCTCTGAGTGCAGAAGGCTCAGTTGGAGTATGGTGATTTAGATACGAACCTTTTGTAGACCAAAACCCATCATTGATACTTCCTCCTGGCGATAAAGGTTCTTTTTTACAATTTGGAGGAGCATATCCAGCATCACAGTGACAGTTTTGGAGATTATTACAAATCTAAAACCAAAACCAAATTTAAAAAGTGCATTTTATGTACAAGATAGAAATGAAACACATTGTTATTTTTAGTCAATGTAAAATATTAAAGTACTCTAATTTAGTATATTATAGGTAGTTTTTATTTTAATGTGGAAAGCAATTTAAAAAATAATAATAATTTCATGCAATACCTTTTCAAATGTTGTATTTTTAAATAAAAGTATACAATATTCTGATACAATTGAAATGCCTTATTCTAGAAAGGCATTGAAACTATGAAGCTAGAAATTATAATAGGAGATTAAATATACTACAAATTGTGCTAGTTTAAAAAAATGAGATATGGTAAGAGCCAATTTTCACCAAAAAAAAAGTTGGAGAAAACCAAAAGAGAGACATTTTCTTAATCAGCCATAGACAGCAAAATTCACTTGGCTAGAAATAGGAAGACTAGAAAATATCTATAGATGTGATCTGCTGGGGTAATTGAAAGAATCAGAAAAAGAATAAATAATCTAGAAATAGGCTTGTGAAAAACTTTACAAGAAATCAATGAAAACTAAAAGGAGAGGAAAGAAACAGAAAAGAAAATATAAATAATAGGACATGTAAGTGATTTGAGAGAAAAGTACACACAGGCCACTTTTGCCCTAGATTAGTACATAAAGTACATAGCATCATTATGGCAGGAGATACTAGCCACAAAGTTACAGCCAAATGCATGGTTGGAAAAACTTGAAGTTTACAAAATTCCTATAACCTGGCAAATAATTTTACAGTGGATGGACAAATAGAAATGCAAATGGAAAATATGATCATTCATGCTTAGGAATTGTATGTGCGAAGTGCTATGTTGCTTCAATTGTGTCCTACTCTTTCTGACCCCATGGACTGTAGCCAGCCACGCTCCTCTGTCCATGGGATTTCTCAGGCAAGAATACTGGAGTGGGTTGCCATTTCCTTCTCCAGGGGATCTTCTCAACCAGGGGACAGAGCCCTTATCTCTTACATGTCTCCTGCATTAGCAGGCAGATTTTTTACCAGTAGCAACACCTGGAAAGCCCAATTATTAAATAAATGCAAGTTAGCAATGGATTTAGCATGTTTGGAGAGATTAAAAAGAAAGAGAAACTAGTCTGGTCAGAATATGAGAAAATATAAATTTTTATACATGATACGTAGGAGCAAAAACTAATATAATATTCTTTGAAGACAATACAATATTAATGAAAATTTGAACAGTACATATAACTGTTTCCTCACATTTCATTGCTAGCAATTCAAAACATCAGATAAATGTGCAAAGGTAAATGTACAACAGCATCCACTGTATCACTATTAATAGTTAAGTAAAAATTTAATATTATCTGAAAGTCCATCAGCGGGAAACTTTTCAAATACGGTATAGAAGAGACAAGCAGGGAAACATATTGAAGCTATTCAAGGATGAAGCAGATCAGAATGAATGGGAAACTCTGCTTCCATAAAGGTTAGATTATAAGTAGTATGTTTAGTATAAATACAGTGTGTGAGCTTAACAATACTTATCAGTACACATGGGGGCTTCCCAGGTGGCACAGTGCTAAAGAATCTGCCTGCCAATGCAGGATATGCAAGAGATGTGGGTTCAATCCCTGGGTCAGGAGGATCCCCTGGAGTAGGAAATGGCAACCCACTCCAGTATTCTTGCCTGGAAAACTCCATGGACAATTTATACATTTATACAAATATATATATATATATATAATCCTCATGAACTAATTTCCAAAATTTCATAATCTTAATCTAACAATATAATAACAGATTGCTTTATATAGAATTTTAGCACAAAGTTCAAAGCAAATTGTTTCATCATGAGGCTTAGATGGTCTGATTGAACACATGAATCACATTTATATTATGAATAATGGCATCTGCTTCTCTTATTCAATTTTCCAAGTAAATTTCTACACCTCAAATAATTTTAAGCATTATTAACCTCAAAAATATTGCTTACATGGATCAAAATACCAATACTTAAAAATAGGGTAACCATCATACATACCCCATGTCCACTGCAGTTTATTGTGGAGTTACAAGTCATGTCCACTCTTTCGGAAGGAACGATTCTACAAGTTGAGCCTTGACAATACTAAAATGTTAAAAGAATCAACAGCAACAAAATTTTTAAAAGCAAAGTCAAGAATTGAACAATTGTACTTAGTATGAAAATTAGATGCATAAGATATGTATACATCAGAGGGGTCTGGATTTCACAATAGCTCATTCTAATAAAAGAACTTGGAGTCAAATGGTGTGTTTTTGCCTTATCGATTTTTGAGAATCAGCTACTATTTTTTTCCATTGAGGGAGCAGAATTGCGCATTTATCAATATTAATTGGTATAAATACAAGAATAGCCAACTTGTATTGACCATTGCTAATGTGCTAGGATCTGTCTTTGCACTTCCTATATATTTTTACAATATATACTCACATTGAGCCTGTGAAGGAAATATTTTTATCCTCATTTTATAGTTGATGAGAATTAAACGTACACTTTGTAGGTCATGCCACCGCTGACTGACAGAGCCAATATTCAGTACGAGAACTACGATGTTCAGTACCAGCACTCCTGTCAATTTCCATGCTTTCCCCCCAACTTTAAAGACCATGTATCTTACCTTTTAAATTAGCAGAGATGACCTTGAGAAGTCATTTAATTTAATGACTTAATTTAATCCCTCCATACCTCAGTCTATCCATCTTTGAATTTGGAATAGTAATTATAACTGTCTCATAGGTTATGTAGCTGAAATAACTTGTTACTTATAAAGGAACAAAAGTGGTGTTTGGCACATAGTAAATACTCAGTCGGCAAAGAATCCACCTGCAATGCAGGGGACCCGGGTTTGATTCCTGGGTTGGGAAGATCCCCCTGGGGTAGGAAATGGCAACCCACTCCAGAATTCTTGCCTGGAGAATCCGCATGGACAGAAAAGAGTCTGGCAGGCTACAGTCCATGGGGTCACAAGAGCCGGACGTGACTTAGAGACTAAAACACTAGAAATGCTCACCAAATATGGTATATTATTTTAGTTGTGTATGTATTTAACCTGATTTCTCTGTAGTTGCTGCTGTTGAGTCACTAAGTCATCTCCAACTCTTTTGCGACACCATGGACTGTAGCCTGCCAAGCTCCTCTGTCCATGGGATTTCCCAGGCAAGAATATTGGAGTCGGTTGCCATTTCCTTTTCCAGATGTTCTTTCTGATCCAGGGACTGAACTCACATCTTCTGTACTGGCAGGCTGATCGTGAACCATTGAGCCACCAGGGAAAACTGATTTATCTGTAGACTCTATGTTACTATATATCTATGCAAATTTCAATTTAATTTGAACATCTTTGGGAGAGTCAACTAAGATTATCTGATTATCTGGATTTTCTTAAGTATCTGATAGAATGCTTACTATCTGACAATTAGTCTAAAAGTATCAATATTTTATGTCACCCTTGCTAATTAAAGAAAGAACAAATACCAGCTTGTTCATAAACTGAAAGTGCTCTCATGAAGTCAACAAGAATAACAAAACGTTGATAAACCAACGTTACCCGTCCACAAAATGATTTTCATTCTAGTGCTCTTAAGCGTTTTGTCATTGAGGCAACTGACCAGTCCTACTTCCCTGGGTTGTTTGTAGGAAAATAAGTAAGACAGGAAAAATTAAGAACTATGCTCCTGATAATAGTTTCATCCAATTAAACAGATCAATTTGTAGCTAGCTCTTCTGTAATGATAGGAAAAGCAAAAGACACTATGAAAATACTTAGCCTTGTTCAGTGGTTGGGATGGTGTTTTGAATATTAACCAACACATAAGATTTCTCTCTTAAAAAAAAGAGAGAGGTACTAACAGTGTGTCAGAAGAAATCACATCATGGCTCAAAAAAAAAAAAAATCCTTGACATAAAATGTTCCCTGAGGAGAAAAGCTTGAATTATGTAAGAACTCAGTTGGTAAAGAATCAGTCTGCAATGTAGGAGACCCTGGTTCGAGTCTTGAGTCAGGAAAATCCCCTAGAGAAGGAACAGGCTACCACTCCAGTGTTCTTGGGCTTCCCTTGTGGCTCAGCTGGTAAAGAATCTGCCTACAATGCAGGAGACCTGGGTTTGATCCCTGGGTTGGGAAGATCCCCTGGAGAAGGGAAAGGCTACCCACTCCAGTATTCTGGCCTGGAGAATTCCAGGGACTGTATAGTCCATGGGGTTGCAAAGAGTCAAACACGACTAAGCGACTTTCACTACTACACCTTCATACATGTTTAAGAATGGTAAGGCAAAGACAGTTAATTTTATTCAGTCATTAATTAGCTTATCTACTTTGGACAATTACATGACCCAGATTTTTTTTTTTCAGGTTTGAAATGAATGTGCTGAGCTGTTCTTAAAACCCCTGAAAACTTACATGAGCTACAATCAGTCTGATAAATTCCTATTCTGTCCTATAAGTAAACAGTTCAAAGAAGCCTTCCATCACAACCAATACTGAGCAAACTTGCACTGCTGGAATAGTGCCTATATTCATGTATACATTGTTCACCTAATATATATAGATAGAGTACTAAATTTACAGGTATACCATTTTTATTATAACTGACAAGGAAGACACATTCTTCTTTATGTTGATAGAGAAAGAAAAAAATCTCTTTTTCTCTCTCTTTTCTTATCTATGTATTGTTTGAGAGAATGATTTTTATGAAGGACCCACATTGGATGAGCATGTGATAAGGTAAAAGCAAACTTTTACTTTCTACCCTCTCTGTAAACAGTTGAACCCAGTAGAATAACGAATGAAAATGAAGTATATCTCTGATGAATTTTTAAAATAACCATGGAGTGGTTCCAATTCAAATTCACAGACTTGGCATCCACACATCCCGCTTTTATCCCAATAAATAAGAGAAGAGGACAATGAGAAAGAGACAATTAGAAGATGAGAGATTGAAGGACTTCCTGGGATTTTGCAATAAAATGAAGGTCACTGTTGAACGAAAGGAAGGAACACAGGGAACGCAGTGGCAAATGGGAGAGCCTAGTTGAACAGCCTCACAATGCTCTAGAGGAGATGTAGCTCAGAGTCTGAAGGAAAAACAGGAAGAAAAGCTGAAAAGGTGAGATTGGAAAGTGTGGATAAATGTGGAATTATCCAAGGAAGTCTATCCACAAAACCATAGAACTAGTGAGTTCTCAGTACTGAGTACTCAGTAATTCAGTACTCCCCACTCCCTTTCTCTCAGTTACAGAATACAGTCAACACTACACTTTTATCCCAAGGGAGACAATTCAGAAGAGTATTTTGTTTCATAAAGCAATTGAATTAATGGTGACTACAGAATTCTGGGCTCTCCAATGGTCTGTTCACTAGAATGTGCTGTGTTTAGTCGCTCAGTCCTGTTTGACTCTTTGCAGCCTGCCAGGCTCCTCTGTCCGTGGGGATTCTCTAGGAAAGAATAATGGAGTGGGTTGCCATGCCCTCCTCCAGGGGATCTTCCCAACCTAGGGATCAAACCTAGGTCTTCCCCATTGCGGGTGGATTCTTCACCAACTGAGCCACCAGGGAAGCCCAAGAATACTGGGTAACCTATCCTTTCTCCAGGGAATCTTCCCGACTCAGGAATTGAACTGGGGTCTCCTGCATTGCAGGTCTCTACCAGCTCAGCCACCAGGAAGCCCTGTTCTCTAGAATAGGCATGATCCAATTCAACTACTGGAAGTACCATGGCCTAAAAGTCAGCTTCCAAAATAAAGACTGCCATGTTTGACCACTAAAAGCTTTAGAGCACACAGGTAGCTAGATAGGAACAGAGAAGGGGGACACAGGCCAAATGGTAGGAAACCATGCATCTCGTAAACAACAGGGATCCCTGGGCAAACAAAAGTAAAGCAGACACCTCCAGACAGACAGGAAATCACACCTTAAAGGTGATAATATCCTGGAAGCAGACAAAGAAATGTGGGGGAAAGCAGGAATCTCTGGCATCTAAATGCAACCTGTTGTCATTAGGCCATCATTACAATAAAATTAGCCTCACAGACTAAATGTTATCATCATGCATGGGCTTCAGGACACTTCCAATCAAGGTAAAATAAGGGTTCAAATCGCTCCTCCCCTAGGGAAAGTGGAACTGGGATGAATATCAGGGAATACAACCCTAAACTTTTCCCTCCCTGGTGAAAATCCCACTCCTTCATTTCTAAGCCCTACATAACTGGCTTGCTAAAAAAATTTCAGGGCAGCTATTCATCTGAACCTGCTCATTCTGCCCTTGAGAGCATACTATTGCTTAAATAAATACTCACTTTGCTTTCCTGACCACACTGTTTCCTCTTTGAATTCTTTCTGCAATGAGAGAAGAATCTACTCCCGAGTAACAGAGTGACAAACTCCAGTCACACAGAGAGAGAACTGCCAATATGGCTTTTTTTAAAAATGGTATGGGGTCAAAAAGTCGCTACTAGCTTATAGCGCCTCCAGACCAAGCAGGAAAAGTCAAAGTCTTTGTTTCTCCTTCCCTTTTCATCCCCTCCTTTCCCTCTCCCTCCCCTTCCTTTTTTATTTTCCCTCCAAGGGGATATTGACCACTTTGGGTAGGGGCTAAAGATCAGACTTTTCTAGGCCAAGAATCACACTGGAGAAATGGATCAACTAAAAAGCTTTTAGTGGTCAAACACAGCCAGTGTGAGAATCCAAAGGCCTTTTAAATAAACAGCTCATTTTTCCACAGGAACATTTGCTGG
This sequence comes from Okapia johnstoni, assembly GCA_024291935.2. NCBI lineage: Eukaryota > Metazoa > Chordata > Mammalia > Artiodactyla > Giraffidae > Okapia > Okapia johnstoni. The sequence continues at coordinate 29,901,906 of CM044327.1, read as the reverse complement.
TTTCTTTGTTATGTAGGATGAGAGAAGCTTAGTTAATTAGCATAGCAATTTTCTATTTGCATTTGTATATCTAGGGTCAATATGTTTTTATTCCAAATGTTATTGTAGTTGTGTTTATCCAGTTCATAAGATGCCCTTCCACTCTCACTGATTTTAAGAGTCTTTGTCTTTGTCCTTAGTGTTCAGAAATTTTATTATGCTCTATCCTACTGTGGATTTCACTGGAGTCATTCTGTATCATGTACATTCTACTTCTTGCATCTGTGGGTTTATGCCTTTTGATAAATTTCAAAAGCTTCCAGGCGTTATTTCCTCAAATACTTTTCCATCTCATTCTTCTAGGATATTGGAATGGCTACTATAATAAAGATAAGAGATAATAAGTGTTGGCTTAGAACTGAAGTAAAGGGAACACTCATTCCTGTCTGTGAAATATAAACTGGTGCAGCCACTATGAAAAACAGTATAGAGATTCAACAAAAAGATTAAAACTGGAGCTATCACATGACTCGGCAATTTCACTTGTAGGTATTTATCTGAAGCAATGAAAACAAAACTATACCTGCAGCTTAATATTCATTTAAACATTACTTACAATAGCCAAGACGTGGAGGCAACCAAGTGTCCACAAGTGGACAACTAAAGAAAGTAGTGTGTGCATACATACATACATATACATATACACATATATACATGCATATATAATGAAATATTTTTCTGCCATAAAAATGAAATTTTGCCTGTTGTGAAAACATGGATGGACCTTGAGGGCACTATGCTAAATGAAATAAGTCAGACAGAGAAATATAAATACTGTATGATCTGACTTGCACAAGGCATCCTAAGAAAAACTCAAACAAAAAACCCAAGCTCACTGCTACAGAGAACAGATTGACGGTTGCCAGAGGTGGGATTTAGGAGGTTAGGCAAAATGGGCAAAGGGGGCCACAAGGCACAGACTTCCAGTTATAAAAATAAATGAGTCATGAGAGGTACAGTGTAGTATGGTGACTATAGTTAGTAGTCATGTACTCCATATTTGAAACTTCATAAAGAAGTAAATCTTAAATTTCTCATCATAAGAAAAAAATTGCAGCTATAAATGGTGACAGGTATTAACTGGACTGTGGTGACTATTTTTAAATATATACAAATGTGAATCATTATATTGTATATGTGAAGCGAATATGTCACATCTCAATAATATGTCAAAATGTAGTAGCAAATAGCAAGAAAATTTGAAAACAGATAAAAAGATGTGATAATATATTTGTTACTTTCCAGAAAGTATGTGCTAATTTATACTTATTTCAGGATGATAATAACTTACACTTCTCACCACCAATTATTATTTTCAAATACCAACTGACAAGACTAACACATTTTTGGATATTCATTTTTATTTCACCAACGTAGAAGCTACCTTTATCTCACTGTTCCAAGTTTTTACAGAGTTCAGTCTCCAGCCACAATGCTGTCCTTAGTGGAAGTCAAGAGTGTAACGAAAAGCGCCACCCCTCTGACCAACTAGTCTTTCTGCTAAACAGCACCTCCCTGAAGCCTGGGAGAAGCTCCACTCTGTTACACCATTAGGGTAAGTGCGGTGTGATAGGAAAGGGCTCATTATGGATAACAACAAAAAATATTCTTACCAGTCAAGAAATTCCAAGGGAAATTCCAAGGGAGTTCTGTGCCAGAAACCAGTGACAAAGACAAAATTGCGTTTTTGGTGTTATGCCACATGTGTAAGCCATTACTTCAGTTCAGTTACTCAACTGTATCCGACTCTTTGCGACCCCACGGACTGCAGCACACCAGGCTTTCCTGTCCATCACCAACTCCCGGAGCTTGCTCAAACTCATGTTCATCAAGTCAGTGATGCCATCCAACCATCTCATCCTCTCTCGTCACCTTCCCCTCCTGCCTTCAGTCTTTCCCAGCATCAGGGTCTTTTCCAAGGAGTCAGTTCTTCGCATCAAGTGGCCAAAGTATTGGAGCATAATAGTGTTTTTACTCTAATCAATGAATGATTAAATTAACTAGCTTATTTATTTACTCTGCAAGACTTACAGCAAAACTTTTATGCACTTTGTTTTAAATGATCTCCAAAGGGTTGACACACTACTTTATAACATAGTCAGCACCAGTATATCATTTTGTGATTACTTCATTATTTTTATGAGAATGTCTTTTCCCCTCCTGAGATAAGTTTACTATTCAGTTCAGTTCAGTACAGTCGCTCAGTCATGTCCAACACTTTGAACTCCATGGAACGCAACACGCCAGGCTTCCCTGTCCATCATCAACTGCAGGAGTCTACCCAAACCCATGTCCACTGAGTCAGTGAAGCCATCCAACCATCTCATCCTCTGTTGTCCCCTTCTTCTCCTGCCCTCAATCTTTCCCAGCATCAGGGTCTTTTAAATGTGTCATCTCCTCACATAAGGTGGCCAAAGTATTGGAGTTTCAGCTTCAACATCAGTCCTTCCAGTGAACACCCAGGACTGATCTTTAGGATGGACTGGTTGGATCTCCTTGCAGTTCAAGAGACTCTCAAGAGTTTTCTCCAACAACACAGTTCAAAAGCATCAATTCTTCAGTGCTCAGCTGTCTTTATAGTCCAACTCTCACATCAATACATGACCACTGGAAAAACCATAGCCTTGACTAGACGGATCTTTGTTGGCAAACTAATGTCTCTGCTTTTTAATATGCTGTCTAGGTTGGTCATAACTTTCCTTCCAACAAGTAAGCATCTTTTAATTTCATGGCTGCAATCACCATCTGCAGTGATTTTGGAGCCCCCCAAAAATAAAGTCAGCCAGTTTCCGCTGTTTCCCCATCTATTTGCCATGAAGTGATGGGACTGGATGCCATGATCTCAGTTTTCTGAATGTTGAGCTTTTAAGCCAACTTTTTCACTCTCCACTTTCACTTTCATCAAGAGGCTCTTTAGTTCCTTTTCACTTTCTGCCATAAGGGTGGTGTCATCTGCATATCTGAGGTTATTGATATTTCTCCCAGCAGCTTGTGCTTCATCTAGCCCAGGGTTTCTCATCAAATCCTTTTTTCTTATTTTTCCATTTCTTAAAATGTTATACCTAAATTTAAATCACTTACATTTAAGTGTGAGATAATTGTGTTTTGTTTTATACTAGTCAACTAAATTTTCAGTGATACTAGTTTAAAATCCTCTCCTTTATCTCTTCAAATGTTTAAGATGAGGAAAAACACATCTTGAACTCTGTTTATTTTCTTTTTTCTGTTTTATTCTTATGTCCTGAAAAAGGGCAAGTTTTTAACAAGTATACTATGCTTTTGGAAAAAGAATTACAGAAATAGACTAATAAGCAAATGTTTTACTTTCACTACAATCAAATTCTCTTTGTTGTTCTTATTATTCAGGTTGTCCGACCTTCTTTGGGGGTGTATTATTTGATTTTTTTTCCTTCCTTTTTTACACAAATTATTGCAGACAGATCCTGGTCTAACAAAGAGGTTGAGGAAGGTACTCAAGTTTGAGAGGAAAAAACAACTTTAAAAATCTATGGAAAAATTCATAATAAAAATGACTAAAAGTAAAGCACATGCTCCTTTGATCAGCAGAAATTTTGACCTTTAAGGCTTGAGATCATGATGCAGTAAGCAAAACTGGTAACAATCACAAATTAAAAATCTTAAGTGTGTTTTTTTTCTTTCTTTCTCTCTCTTTCACACACACACACAGACACTAAGACACTCACACACCACATACAGAATCAATAAAAATGTGTTCACCTGTTGTGGGCCACACATAGTACCAGTACTGATACAGGTCATGTCCTCTTTTATATTTGTTTGTGTGTTACTTCTTAGATGTGCAGACACACATACAAGGCCATCAAGAAAAGTATACTGAGTATCAAAATTTTTAAATGGCACTACTTCTGAACGTGTCCAGTGACAAACCACCTTTCCACAAAAGATATTCCTGAAACATAAGACAGAAAAAATTACCCATATGTCACTTAGTGACAGAATATATTGCTTAAGTAATAGTTCAAAATATGAGGATAATTCACAGTGTTATCCAAAGCATAACACCAAAGCTATTCAGAACATACACCAACTTACGAAGTACAACATATAAACTTATCTTGATATACTACATTCATCTATCTTTTGTATTACGTGATTCTTTGCAGTACACACACACACACACATACACTGCATTTGGAAAATATGTATTTTCTAAATACATACTCATAATTACAGAATTTTCCATGACAGCTTCCAAATTCATCTGTATGCATATTCACTTGTTGAGAACATAGAGCAGAAGCCCCCTTCGCAACTGAAAATATAAGTTTCAATTACTTATCTTAAAAAAAAAATTAAAAGCCTAAAAGTGCAGTAAATTTAGAGACATGTAGTCAACAAAGACCAGGCAGTGCCATCTAGTATAAATTTTTGTGCCATTTACTAGCTATATAAGGGCTTCCCAGGTGGCGCTAGTGGTAAAGAACCTCCCCATCAATGCAGGAGACATAAGAGACATGGGCTTGACCCTTGGATTGGAAAGACCCCCTGGAGCATGGCATGGCAACCCACTCCAGTATTCTTGCCTGGAGAATCCCATAGGCAGAGAAGCCTGGGGCGGTCTACGGTCCATAGGGTCAGAAAGAGTCAGACACGACTGAAGCGATTTAGCAAGCACTGGCTAGGTATGAAGGAGAAGCACTCACTAAAAAGTACCTCTTTGAGGATAGAAAACCATTAATATTGTGCAAAAATTACTAAGAATTAAAACAGTCATTTGCTCCCTTATTTGTAATTCTAATAGTCTACTCCATTTCCACAATCATTTGAAATTTGACTCTTTCATTCTTTTTGTCTTACACTTATTAGATCTATTTTACCTTTTGACAGAGGTCAAAGTCTCTTTGATTTGCAATTTTATCTCCAAATTTAGATTGAAAAAATAATTATTAGTGTGGCTATAGGGTAGATTACTGACTTAAAAAAATCTCTAGCCTAAAAATAAACATCAGAAAATAAAATTACAACTATTACATCTTCCAAACAACTCTGCACACTGTCTATCTGGATCTCGGCATATTCCTTGAAAGCAATAGGCAGTGTCATTACTGCACAGTTCTAAATCAGCAGCTTTCACATCAGGGACACAAAACTCAGAAGTTCCATCGCAAAATTCTGCAAAATCACACAGATCCGTGCTTTCCCTACACACATGTCTTCTTTCATATACCTGTGAGACACAGAAAACAAATATTTGTTTTTAAAGTAGGAAAACAAAATATAAAAACTTAAATAGGAGCATTTTATCTGTAACTAACATTTCAATATTATTGCATTTGTAATATTTAAAGTTAAGTTATGAATTTGCTTAACAGTTCTAGTGAAAGAGGTCAGAAAGAAATCAAATGTCCATCAGTGTGTAAACAAACTGTGGTATGGACCATGGAATATGTTCATCCACATAAAGGGATGGAGTACTGATGTGTGCTACAAGGCGACTGAAACTCAGAAACACTGGATTTGGTGAAGCCAGACACGAGGGTTCCCCCTGTGTAGCTCCGGTTCTATCAACTGTCCAGAGCAGGGAAACCCACAGAGACCCAACACAGTGCTGGTTGCCAGGAACTGAGGGGGAGGGAGGGAGGAGAGCAGGCGTGTCATGGATTGGGGTCTCCTGTTTGGGTGAGGAAGCTGCTGTGGAACCAGGTCCAGGCGGAGGCTGCACAGCACGGTGAATGCGCTAAATGCTACTCTACGCACTAAGTGCACTTGGAAATGGTTACATTTTCACTGTGTGACTTGCACTTCAGTTTAAAAATGGCTCTAGCAAAAGTGCTCCTAGTTACAATGCTGTGGTTATCCTGAATATTCACTTCAAGATAAACAGAAAATATCTGAGATAAAACTACGCATATCTGTTTTTCAACTTCTGATTCTTGGGGACTAATCCATTGCACTCCTGAAATATTTTAACTAACTCAGATGCTGGTCTTTCCAGGTTTCTAAAATGTTTCTTAGTGGACACCCTTGTCCTTTTTGCCCTTCAAGTAATTTTCTTTTCAGGACTAACTCCACTTCTCCTAGGAAACTGCTTCTGAGTCAGGATGACAATCGGAACACTTCTCCCCAGACACAATGGTGGGAAATTTAACTTAGGATGTAATGGTGGGTCAGGGCTTCTGCCACTTCCAGGGGTGGAGATGGGTGTTGGGAAAGAGGGGATCCCTCTGCTCTTCTGAAATACCATACAGTATGGACTAGAAAAGCCAGGAACTGCACTGAGCTATGTGTGCTGCATACAGGAAAAGCTTGTCTGAGAACTGCCAAGGAAAAGCAAGGAAATCCAAGCGATGTATAGCACAAGAATCTTGCTGCTCCCGTTTTAAACAAAGACTCACTTGAGCATGACGCTAAACTCATGTCGTATGTAAGCTTCCTGAGTGCTTGCTTCTTATTCTTTGCTTGTCTGTTCATCATCAAGATACAGCTGACCCATGATAATTGCTGGTGTGCTGTATCAATCACTATTTCTTAAATTTCAGAGAGGAATGTCTGGGTACTGGCTAAAACATGTTAATCCTCATTATATTTCAGAAAAACAGCAGGTTAGATTATTGGTCTTCCTTATCTTTGTACTTGGACTTGTGTCCATTTAAAATGAAAATTTATAAGAAAAAACACTGGATCAAATCATTAAATTTCAGACCATGTCAGTGGAAACTAGCCTAATGGAAAGTAGTCAGAGAAAAAAAATAAAAAGCCTTTCAAACTTGTGGTCACTAATAAGAGAGTCACCTGCGACCCTTGAAATGATAACAAGCTAGATTCTATGCTATAATACATAAGAAAGTTAATGGGAACTAACATAGGGCATTGAAGCATGCTTCGAGAGTGAGGAGGAAAGGTCCTGGGCAGACGGTGGCAGTGGGTATATTCCCAGAACTAGAATGGAGTCACAGGTTCCCTCAAGTGTGAAAAATGAAAAGGCTGTCCAGGGCTACCTTCTACGGAGCAATAAATGCAGTCCTGAAAGTTAAAAAAAAAAAAACAAACAGGAAAGAGGACAGCTAGAATTATAAACTTTAGTTGGGAGCTTCTTTACAGAATTCACAGCTGTTACTCTGAAGGTCTCCTTAGCAAATTATACAATGAATTTTCATTTTACCAAATGTAGCCATTATCTCTGTTGCAAAGAATTATCCTTTGAGATGTATGTAGAGGGCAATGGACTGTTTGAAAAATCTTACTGCTCAGTCCCACTGATTTAGAGGCAAAGACGAAGATGAGTGGTCTGGGGAAGGAAAGTGCAACACGGTTTACTGTTAAGAAGTGGAAACCATGGGCTGGCCTCTACATTCATGTGCCTTGAAAGAAAGGACCATTGGCTTTAAGAACTCACCCACTAAGTGAAAAAGAACATGCAGAGAACAAAGTAACATGATGTTAGGAGAGATTTCCTTGACACAGGGAAAACAAACCTGACAACAAAACCTCTTATTAATCAGTCATTATGTTTGTGATAGCCTCCTGAAAGTGACACAAAAAAAGGTGAGTTGCTAAAGTGAACCAATCCCTAGAAGAGAGATCTCACCCAGTCTCCTATCAGAGGTGGCAATGAAGGAAAATTGAAGAGAACACTTCTCAAGGGAAGTCAAGGATTCAGTGAGTCATTTCCAGGGTCTTGAGAAAAGCTAATCTTCAGTATTAGATAGGCCACATATTGCTGACTATTCCATATGGATTCTTTTTTCTGCTGCTTCCAAAGCGAGGGGTTACTCTTATAATTGTCTGTTTATTCAAATATTACATCTCAAGTGTGTGTTGGGTGACTTATTCATCATTTTAAGACAGTGGTTTGATCACAAAGAGCTACATTCAGGCATGACCAAGGAGAATTCATAGCAGCCAAATTATCTGGAATTGTTATTGGATGCAGTAACAGGATGGGCCTCGAGTAGAGGTTGAAACAACGCAGGGAGAGGCAGAGCTAAAAAGAGAGCTGAACTAAACCTAGAGGCCGCCTCTCAGTTCCGAAATCAACTGCATATAGATGGAGTATGTAAAGCAATATATTTGAAAGATGAATAAAACTGAACATGAAAAAAACGCTAAAAAAATAAACCCACAAAAACACAAAAATTTCATGAAAGAAAATAAGGCATTTTTGAAAACTTACCTTACAAATTTTTTGGTTACAGCATGGCCCAGTCCCACATTTTGCTGGTCCAATCAGATGACAGTTTAGAGGATTGCAGCATTTTTTAAAAGTGCAATTCTGAAAGCAAGCGTCATACAATTAAATAAAAAGCACTTTGAAATAATCATTTAAGTTATTGTCATAATACACTAAGACATGTCTCTAAATTAATTACAATTACAGTATAATTTTTACTTAAGTATTTAACACAGCTTCATCTAAACTTAAATAATTTGATACAGAAAAAACAAGATGGTAATGAATCTGTTCCTCATTCCATGCTCAAGAATCTGAACTCTCAAAAATGTAATGCACTTTACTTCAATCTTCTTTGTTTTCACAAATGTAAGAATGGTAAATTTTGAGATTCTTCCAGTTATTATATCATAAGTACTTATCTATCTTTTCAAATCTCCTCAAGGTATCATTCTTGCATATGTAATAATTCACTGATATGACAAATAGGTTTCTAAATTCCAACTGTATATTATTGTTTGAATGCCATTTCAAACAAAATTTTTGTACTTTTTAGCTCTTGTATAATAAAGATTGGTTCTAAACGTTTTTATTTCAAAGAATTAAAAAATATTAAGAGCTCCTAACAATATGCACTTATTTCCTTCTTACTGTATAGTTATCTATTCAGTGTAACAGTGATGTTAAAAAAAACTGATAAGTAATATTTTAAAATGAATAAAGTCGATAGGTACAAATAACTATTTATATTTGTTTCAGTTTTATGTATCTGCATAATCTATAGTTTATTTTTTAGTTTTATGCATACTTTTTGTTGACGAATTCTATTTATTTCCTTTATTTATAAGCACTCTTATATTAATGAGTTAACCCCTAGTCAGTAATACATTTTACAGTGTTTCACAATTTGTCATGACAACTAATTTCTATTTTGGTAGGTTTGTTTACAGAATAGTAATTTATACATCCTAGAATGTGAAGTCAAGTGGGCCTTAGGAAGCATCACTATGAACAAAGCTAGTGGAGGTAATGGAATTCCAGTTGAGCTATTTCAAATCCTTAAAGATGATTCTGTGAAAGTGCTGCACTAAATATGTCAGCAAATTTGGAAAACTCAGCAGTGGCCACAGGACTGGAAAAGGTCAGTTTTCATCCCAATTCCAAAGAAAGGCAATGCCAAAGAATGCTCAAACTACCGCACAATTGCACTCATCTCACACGCAGTATTCTTGCCTAGAGAATCCTGTGGACAGAGGAGCCTGGTGGGCTGCTGTCCATAGGGTCACACAGAGTTGGATACGACTGAAGCAACTTAGCATGCATGCATGCCTTGGAGAAGGAAATGGCAACCCACTTCAGTATTCTCGCCTGGAGAATCCCAGGGATGGAGGAGCCTGGTGGGCTACCATCTGTGGGGTCACACAGAGTCGGACACAACTGAAGCGACTTAGCAGCACACGCTAGTAAAGTACTGCTCAAAATTCACCAAGCCGGGCTTCAGGAATATGTGAACTGTGAACTTCCAGATGTTCAAGCTGGTTTTAGAAAAGGCAGAGGAACCAGAGATCAAATTGCCAACATCCGATGGATCATCGAAAAAGCACGAGACTTCCAGAAAAACATATATTTCTGCTTTATTGACTATGCCAAAGCCTTTGACTGTGTGGATCACAATAAACTGTGGAAAATTCTGAAAGAGATGGGAATACCAGACCACCTGATCTGTCTCTTGAGAAACCTGTATGCAGGTCAGGAAGCAACAGTTAGAACTGAACATGGAACAACAGACTGGTTCCAAATAGGAAAAGAAGTCAAGGCTGTATATTTTCACCCTGCTTATTTAACTTATATGCAGAGTACATCATGAAAAACACTGGACTGGAGGAAGCATAAGCTGGAATCAAGATTGCTGGGAGAAATATCAATAACCTCAGATATGCAGATGACACCACCCTTATGGCAGAAAGTGAAGAAGAGCTGAAGAGCCTCTTGATGAAAGTGAAAGAGGAGAGTGAAAAAGTTGGCTTAAAGCTCAACATTCAGACAACTAAGATCATGGCATCTGGTCCCATCACTTCATGGCAAATAGATGGGGAAACAGTGGAAATAGTGGCAAACTTTATTTTTCTGGGCTCCAAAATTACTGCAGATGGTGATTGCAGCCATGAAATTAAAAGATGCTTACTAGTTGGAAGGAAAGTTATGACCAATCTAGACAGCATATTAAAAAGCAGAGACATTACTTTACCAACAACAAAGGTCCGTCTAGTCAAGGCTATGGTTTTTCCAGTAGTCATGTATGGATTTAAGAGTTGGACTATAAAGAAAGCTGAGCACCAAAGAATTGATGCTTTTGAAGTGTGGTGTTGGAGAAGACTCTTGAGAGTCCCTTGGACTGCAAGGAGATCCAACCAGTCCATCCTAAAGCAGATCAGTCCTGGGTGTTCACTGGAAGGACTGATGCTGAAGCTGAAACTCCAATACTTTGGCCACCTCATGTGAAGAGCTGACTTATTGGAAAATACCCTGATGCTTGCAAGGATTGGGAGCAGGAAGAGAAGGGGACGACAGAGGATGAGATGGTTGGATGGCATCACTGACTCAATGGACATGGGTTTGGGTGGACTCCAGGAGTTGGTGATGGACAGGGAGGCCTCTTGTGCTGAGGTTCATAGGGTTGCAAAGAGTCGTACACGACTGAGCGACTGAACTGAAGTGAATTTATTCCTGATATTTTATTATTCCTGGATACTCATATAATGCCCTATATAAAATTAAATATAATGCGTTCAGTTACACTAATGGTATGTTATCTAAATATATCCAAATTCTCTTCCTATTTAACACTGTTTAATATTTACAAGAATCAGATGATAGTCTTTTTTTATTTTCATGTTTAGTTATGAAGAATGTGTTATGATTCACTCTATCCTTAACACTTCTTGATCTGTATGTGGGTCAAGAAACAACAGTTAGAACCCTGTGTGGAACAACTGATTGGTTCAGGATTGAAAAAGAAGTATGACAGTTCTGTCTGCTCTCACTCTGTTTGTTTAAACTATACGTTGAACGTATGATGAGAAATGCCGGCTGCATGAGTTACAAGCTGGAATCAAGACTGGCGGGAGAAACATCAACAACTCAGATATGCAGATGATACCACTCTAATGGCAGAAAGCGAAGAGGAACTAAGGAACTAAAGAGCCCCTTGATGAGGGTGAAGGAGGAGAGTGAAAGAGACAGCTTAAAACTAAATATTAAAAAAATATAACCTAAGATCATGGCATTCAGCCTCATTCAGTTCAGCTCTGTTGTCCCCTTCTCCTCCTGCCCCCAATCCTACCCAGCATTAGGGTCTTTTCCAATGAGTCAACTCTTCGCATGAGGTGGCCAAAGTATTGGGAGTTTCAGCTTCAACATCAGTCCTTCCAATGAACACTCAGGACTGATCTCCCTTAGGATGGATTGATTGGATCTCCTTGCAGTCCAAGGGACTCTCAAGAGTCTTCTCCAACACCACAGTTCAAAAGCATCAATTCTGCGGCGCTCAGCTTTCTTCACTGTCCAACTCTCACACCCATACATGACCACTGGAAAAACCATAGCCTTGACTAGATGGACCTTTGTTGGCAAAGTAATGTCTCTGCTTTTAAATATGTTATCTAGGTTGGCCATAACCTTCCTTTCAAGGAGTAAGTGTCTTTTAATTTCATGGCTGCAATCACCATCAGCCGTGATTTTGGAGCCCCCCAAAATAAAGTCTGACACTGTTTCCCTATCTATTTCCCATGAAGTGGTGGGACCAGATGCCATGATCTTAGTTGCCTGAATGTTGAGCTTTAAGCCAACTTTTTCACTCTCCTCTTTCACTTTCATCAAGAGGCTCTTTAGCTCTTCTTCACTTTCTGCCATAAGGGTGGTGTCATCTGCATATCTGAGGTTATTGATATTTCTCCCGGAAATCTTGATCCCAGCTTGTGTTTCTTCCAGCCCAGCATTTCTCATGATGTACTCTGCATAGAAGTTAAATAAGCAGGGTGACAATATACAGCCTTGACATACTCCTTTTCCTATTTGGAACCAGTATGTTGTTCCATGTTCAGTTCTAACTGTTGCTTCCTGACCTGCAGACAGGTTTCTCAAGAGACAGGTCATATGGTCTGGTATTCCCATCTCTTTCAGAATTTTCCACAGTTTATTGTGATCCACACAGTCAAAGGCTTTGGCATAGTCAATAAAGCAGAAATAGATGTTTTTCTGGAAGTCTCTTGCTTTTTCGATGATCCATTGGATGTTGGCAATTTGATCTCTGGTTCCTCTGCCTTTTCTAAAACCAGCTTGAACATCTGGAAGTTCACGGTTCACGTATTGCTGAAGCCTGGCTTGGAGAATTTTGAGCATTACTTTACTAGCATGTGAGATGAGTACAATAGAACACAGCTAACCAAACTATTCTGTATAAGGATGGGGGCAAAGGAAGTAAAACTGCAACTTTCATGACAAGAAAGTACTGAAGTGATACCTTTAAATTCTAAATGATGGTTGGGAAAAGGACGCATGTTACTGAGAGTGGATATACAATGTACTCCTTCAGCAGAAGTAAAGGTTGCTTTGACCTTGGTGCAAAGTATCCACATGCCTGCTAAGTTCATTAAATCTTTATCCATTTTTTCTGTATATATTTCATGTGTATTACATATCACAGTGAAATAATGGAGTAATATAAATATTTGTGGGAAAACAACAGTGAGCAGAGTTTACTATATAGAGAACTGTGCTAGAATATATTTTAAACAATTATAAGGGATTTTATAATTTCCCTGAGCAAGACCTGCCTATGAGCGTTTGACGGTCTCCTGCCTGCTGGGGAGACATGGGTACTGGCAGCAGCAGTCCTAAGAAGCACAGCATGTGGCATAAGTCCTCTTGGGGGAGGTCGCCATTAGCCCCACCATAGAGCTGCCAGGAGAGTGATCCGCAAGCTGGAGAACAATTATACCAAGGAAGTTCTTGCACTGTTGTGAAAGCTGTAGGCTCCACAACAGACCTCCCAACTTGGGGATCCAGCAAAAAGACTCGGAATCCCCAGGGAATCTGACTTAGAAGGTCAGCGGGATTTGATTACAGAACTTCCACAGGACTGGGGAAATTGAGGCACTTGGAGGGCACAAGTGACTGAAATAGTCGAATTTAACTCAAATAATCATTATATTTACTACTGTGGGCAACAACTTCTAAGAAGAAATGGAGTAGCCAACATAGTCAATGAAGAGTTCGAAATGTAGGACTTGGGCACAATCTCAAAAATGACAAAATGAATTCTGTTCATTTACAAGGCAAGCCATTCAATACCAGAGTAATCCAAGTCTATGCCCCAACCAGGAGTGCTGAGGAAGCTAAAGCTGAACAGTTCTAGGAAGACCTACAAGGCCTTCATAGAACTAATACCCAACAAAGATGTCTTTTTCATTATAGGGGACTCTAACACAAAATCAGGAAGTCAAGAGATACCTGGATTAACAGAAAAATTTGGCCTTGGAGTACAAAATGAAGCAAGGCAACGCTAACAGAGTTTTGCCAAGAGAATGCACTGGTCATAGCAAACACCCTCTTCCGACAACACAAGAGAAGACTCTACACATGGACGTCATCAGATGGTTAACAGTGAAATCAGATTGATTATATTCTTCGCCGCCAAAGATGGAGAAGCACTATACAGTCAGCAAAAACAAGACCGGGAGCTGACTGTGGCTCAGATCATGAACTCCTTATTGCCAAATTCAGGCTGAAATTGAAGAAAGTGGGGAAAACCACTAGACCATTCAGGTATGACCTAAATCAAATCCCTTATGATTATACAGTGGAAGTGACAAATAAATTCAAGGGCTTAGATTTGATAGACAGAGTGCCAGAAGAACAATGGACAGAGGTTCACAACATTGTACAGAAGGCGGTGACCAAAACCATTCCCAAGAAAAAGAAATGCAACAAGGCAAAAAAGTTGCCTGAGGAGGCCTTACAAATAGCTGAGAAAAGAAGAGAAGCAAAAGGCAAAGGAAGAAAGGAAATATATACCCATCTAAATGCAGAGTTACCAAGAATAACAAAGAGAGATAAGAAAGCTTTCATAAGTGAACAATGTAAAGAAATAGAGGAAAATAATAGAATGGGAAAGACTAGTGATCTCTTCAAGAAAACTAGAGATATCAAGGGAACATTTCATGCGGTGATGAACATAAGATAGGATAGAAATTACATGAACCTAACAGAAGCAGAAGGGTATTAAGAAGAGGTGGCAGGAATACACAGAAGAACTATACAAAAAAGAACCTCATGACCCAGATAACCACAATGCTGTGATCACTCACCTAGCTCCAGACATCCTGCAGTGTGAAGTCAAGTGGGCCTTAGGAAGCATTACTACGAAAAAGCTAGTGGAGATGATGGAATTTCAGCTGAGGAATTTCAAATCGTGAAAGAGGTTGTTGTGAGAGTGCTACACTCATGTCAGCAAGTTTGGAAAACTCAGGAGTGGCCACAGGACTGGAAAAGGTCAGTTTTCATTCCTACTCTAAAGAATGTTCAAACTAGTGAACAATCATGCACATTTCATATGCTAGCAATATAATGCTCAAAATCCTTCAAGCTAGGCTTCAACAGTATATTACCCAGGAACTTCCATATGTACAAGCTGGTTGTAGAAAAGGTAGGGGAACCAGAGATCAAATCGCCAACATCAGTTGGATCATAGAAAAAAAAAGAATTCCAGAAAAACATCTACTTCCGCTTCATTGACTATGTACACTAAAGCCTTTGAGTGTGTGGATCACAACAAACTGTGGAAAATTCTTAAAGAGATGGAAATACCAACCACCTTACCTGTCTCTAGAGAAACCTGTATGCAGGACAAGAAGAAACAGTTAGAACTGGACATGAAACAATAGACTGGTTCAAAATTGGGAAAAGAGTACATCAAGGCTGTATACTGTCACCCTGTTTATTTACATGCAGACTACATTGTGTGAAATACCAGGCTGGATGAATTATATGCAAGAATCAAGGCTGCCAGGAGAAATATCAACAACCTCTGATATGCAGATGATACTACCCTAATGGCAGAAAGTAAAGAGGAACTAAAGACGCTCTTGATGAGGATGAAAGAGGAGAGTGAAAAGCTGCCTTAAAACACAGCATTCAAAAACTAAGATCATGGCATCTGGTCCCATCACTTCATGGCAAACAGATGGGGAAAAAATGAAAACAGTGACAAACCATTTTCTTGGGCTCCAAAATCACTGCAGAAGGTGACTGCAGCCATGAAATTCAAAGATGCTTTCTCCTTGGAAGAAAAGGTATGACAAACCTAGGCAGCATATTAAAAAGCAGATTAACACTTTGCCAACAAAGGTCCTTATAATCAAAGCTATTGTTTTCCAGTAGACCTGTACGGATGTGAGAGCTGGACCATAAAGAAGGCTAAGCACCGAAGAAACGATGCTCTCAAACTGTGGTGCTGGAGAAGATTCTTGAGGGTCCTTTGGACGGCAAGGAGATCAAATCAGTCAATTCTAAAGAAAATCAACTGTTAATATTCATTGGAAGGACTGATGCTGAAGCTCCAATCATGTGAAGCCACATGATGCAAAGAGCTGACTCACTGGAAAAGACCCGGATGCTGGGAAATATTGAGGGCAAGAGGAAAAGGGAGTGACAGAGGATGAGATGGTTGGATGGCATCACCGACTCAGTGGACATGAATGTGGCAAACTCTGGGAGATAGTGAATGATTGGGAAGGCTTGCATGCTGCAGTCCATGGGATCGCAAAGTCAGACAGAACTTAAAGACTGAATAACAACAACAACGATGGTAAATAAGTTTACCCCATATAAAAGAGCTTCAAAATACATAAATGTAAACTGAGTAAATGATGCTGAGAATTAGGCAAATCCAACTGTACAGCTGGAGGCATCCACAGGATTCTCAAGTGCTGAGAGTTCAGAATAACAAAATTAGTAAAAACAAGTAAACAAATTAAACAAAATGCAGAAGAGTTGAGTCATTAACTTTAAAATTATAATGCAGTCAGGTTATGCAGATGAAGAGCATATATAATAACTCAATGATCCAGTTCAAGTGATAATTATATTACTGTCGGAACTGGTGCTTCTGATGCGAAAGGTAGGTAATGTTCACACAATAAGGGAAATTCACTTCTTTATCTTGCTGCACTTACCCCATACTGAAATTCTTCAAATTCAGGATGAGTCGGTTATCACACATCATACATCTCCCCATCTTAGCTATCTGATAAAATGGTGCAACATTTTTTAAAAAGTCCTCCCATTCATATCATATCTATATAAGACTGCATGATGAATACAAAAACAGATCTTTAGATGCTGTTAATGTTTCTCACTAACCTGGATTGTACCACAGTCACATTGTTCTGGAGGCTCCAAAACTGAATTGCCACAAACTGCAGTTCTTCCTTGTGGAACCACTTTTGAAACTGTTCGATTCTGAAGACATTCAAATTCAGGCTGTGACACTATATGTTTAAATTCATCTATACTGCAACTGCTAAAAAACTTTACACCATGGGAACGTCTAAAATTAAATTATATTTTTCAGATAAAAGGAATAAATCAGTATCAAAGTTAACTCTCTTCAATAACATGCTATGAATTCTATAGAACTTCACTTAGAGAAGTGCAGAGTGCTTTATTTTTAATACAGTTAGTAATAAAAGAATGGGCTTCCCTTGTGGCTCAGCTGGTAAAGAATCTGCCTGCAGTGCAGGACACCTGGGTTCAATCTCTGGGATGGGAAAATCCCCTGGGGAAGGGAAAAGCTACCCACTCCAGTATTCTTGCCTAGAGAATCCTGTGGACAGAGGAGCCTGGTGGGCTGCTGTCCATAGGGTCACACAGAGTCAGACACGACTGAAGAGACTTAGCATGCATGCATGCATTGGAGAAGGAAATGGCAACCCACTCTAGTGTTCTTGCCTGGAGAATCCCAGGGACAGAAGAGCCTGGTGGGCTGCCATCTATGGGGTCACACAGAGTTGGACACGACTGTCTCATGTGTGTCTGTGCATTTGTTTTTCAAAGCTAAGTGTTTGGGGGTTCATCTCTCTATTGCAGGTCTTAATGGTTAGGGTGTCCAGTAAGGGTTCAAACCTTCACCCCCCAGAGAGAATCTCTAGGTTCGCATTCTGACCTGATCATGGGTCACCCTGCTGAGGGTAGGAATTATGGTGAGATTGGTTCTTAGCCTTTCCTACCCTCGGCAATGTGAGTGTCTCCTCATTTGCCCTATGTGCCCTGTTGCCCATCAGCAATTTGAGGTTTTCTTCTCCTGAGGAAATTGTTTCACATGTAGCCATAGGGTTGATTTATGTGATGGAGGACAGAAATTCACACACTTCCTAATGCACCATCGTGAACCAGACCCCCGTAAGTAATTTCTGACATCTTCCCTCCTCTCAAACTTATGAAACTGCTGTAGATTATTATGAGAACTATCACTTACCAAACACTGTCAAAGCTACTCCAGGTATTTGCTCAAAAATTGCCAGCCCACGCATTGAGCAGGAGTCACCATAAATCTTTAAGGTAAAGGGTCAAAGATAAGCAGGGAAGCAACCAACAAGAAAACCAGACGGAACCAGCTGGGACGAAGATGGCGAGGAGTCAGATCTCCGACAGACCCTGAGTCTCCTTATATGCTGACTTTACTATAATAGCGTATCAAACGTTACACCTACCGGTGCCCACAACTGGACAGGAGGAATACAAATGATTAACACAGGGGGTGCCTGGCTCCTGTGATAAAGTCCTGCCCCTTCCCGGGGAGACTAAGGCATGAGCTGCCCCAGCTTCAGCCTCACTCTTCCTCCCTTCGTCTTGACTCTTCCTCTCACCGCGCGGGTGAGAGGTTCACCTGTGAACTTACTTCCTGCTTTTTCATTCCTTGCCCACTGAAGAGACTTTATTCTCTGTCGAGAGATAACAGCTTCCATTTCATGACTCCCCTGCTTGAACAAAACAAGAACCCTCCCCTGTCCAGGCAGAGAGGCTAAGGTCCATAGGACTTAATTCAGTACAATATTATTCTATTGCTGTTCTCTCTGATATAGTTAACATTCATGTTACAAAATACATTTATTACCCATGCTGTATAAATCATTAAAATGTGTTTTGTTACATTTATCATAAAATCCCAATTTCCACATCATGATTGTTTTCTTAGGCTCTCCCCGACACCTCCTATTCCCTCGTGGACGTCTTCCTCTGACACATGATTCTTTAGCCTCATTGTAGTTTGTTTGTTTAACTTCTGTGCCTTCATTATTCTTCCATATAGTTTCAGGCACTTCTTTTGCTTGTTTTATCCTTTCCCAAAGTTCCATTTTTGAGTCTTTTGAGCTTTTAAAATTTCTTGATATCCAAGTATCACTTCACTTGCTTTCCCTAAAAAGTTTTCAACAAGTTCTTCATGTGACTAGACTTATTTCTTCTTTTTCAGGCCCCAGCATAAGTTTTGTCTCATAGAGAGCTCTTTATCATAAAGTTTCTCCTCCCCATGTAGTCCCTGTTTATTCCCCTCTTGGCACTTAATATAAATTTTAGAAAGAAAGAAAGTGCTAGTTGCTTAGTCATGTCCGACTCTTTGTGGCCCCGTGGACCAGCCTGCCAGGCTCCTCTGTCCATGGAATTCTCCAGAAAAGAATACTGGAGTGGGTTGCCGTTCCCTTCTCCAGGGGGTCTTCCCCACCCAGGTATCAAATGTTGGTCTCCCACATTGCAGGCAGACTGTTTACCTTCTGACTTAATTCTATTTATTCTTACACCTACTTTGAATTCTCTGCCCCTGATGGACTAATATTATATAGCGCTTTTCTATCTTGATTTATAATCATTTATTTTTAATGATTTATTACAATTTTATAAATATAAATTTATAATCATTTCTTGTTAATGATTAATAACCAACACAATTCTTGTGACACAGTACAGGATTTAGCCATTTTTTGATAGAAAGGATAAATTTCACCTCAAGATTCCATACTCCACTAAAAGTCATCATCAATGACTTGATACTATAGCATTGATAATAGAAATACAAAGCACATTTTCTACAATATCAAATACTCATTCCCTTTAATCAGCTTTAAAATTACTCATATGTATTTAATAAAAATATTATTAAGTTATACTGAAAGAAATTGTACATCAATAAATGCTAAAAATATCTCCTAAAAGAAGACAAAGATTTGATAAAAATCTCGTCTTACATTGCTTTAGGATTCATTATGCATGTAGCTCCTGGACAGTAACAATTGTAGATGTCTTTATGATATGTTAATCCCAGGTTAATTCCAAGCAACTGTGCAAAAAGAACTGAAAATCCCTCTAAAGTTATCACGTTTGGATACTAAATAGAAATGAAAACAGAGTGGATGCATAAGTTATTTTTCCAGCCCTTAGTCTGTAATTGTGGCCATATTTCATAAATGCAAATACCCATTTAATAACTAGTATACCAAAGTTCACTATTTTCTTAAGAACACTGAAAAAGTTAAATTTTGTTATTCCTTTTGCATAATAGTACTTTCACTCCAAATGACATCGACATATAACAAAATAAGATCAATAATATCAAATGTTTTTATTATACTTTACTGTTTAATTCTAATAAATATAAAAAATATTCTGAGAAGGTTAATCATTGTTTCAGTATCTATATTATTTTTAATATAAGCACAGTTTCTTAAGTGTTTAACTGATAGTAGTTTTGATATTATAAATAGTTTTAGGACATAAAATGAATTATTTTTTCCTAAATGCAGAATAATTGTATTAAAAAAAATAAAGCTTGAGAAGTATGATGTAAATAACAAAGTAATCAATGATGTTTTTAACTATCTCCATAGTTTTACCTTTTCCAGGATGTC
The DNA here is from genome assembly GCA_024291935.2 of Okapia johnstoni. Taxonomy (NCBI): domain Eukaryota; kingdom Metazoa; phylum Chordata; class Mammalia; order Artiodactyla; family Giraffidae; genus Okapia; species Okapia johnstoni. The sequence goes on along the minus strand of CM044327.1, from coordinate 29,881,755 downwards.
ATAGAGTTGGAATCATACAGTGTGTAGACTTTTCAAATTGGCTTCTTTTACTAACCAGTATGAATTTAAAATTCCTCCAGGTCGTTTAATTGCCTGATAACTAATTTTTAAAATATTGAATATTATTCCTTTATATGAATTAACTAATTTATTTATCCATTCACCTATTATAAGACACCTATATATTATAAGCCACCTACCAGAGTGGCTGTAACATTTTGTATTCCCATCAACATGAATGAATGCTCCTGTTGCTCCAAATCCTCACAATATTTGCTCTCATCAGTTTTGCACATGAGCACAAAGCAGAATAAGAATGGGAAGTTACATTCTTGCCTTGTTTCTAATGTTAGTGGGAAACATTTCATCTCTAAACATTAAGTTTGATGTAAGCTGTATTTTTTTTTTTGTAGATGATCTTTCTGAAGTTTAGGAAGTGTGGTTCTGTTGCTACTTTGATGAGTTTAATCATGAATTGTGTTGGTACTGTCAAACACATTTTCTGCATCTGTTGATATAATCAAATAATTTTCCATTTTAGCTTATGGATCAGATCAATTAAATTAATTTATTTTTACATGACTATCTAGCCTTAAATATCTGAAAAGTTCCAGATAATCGTATCGATGAGGAAATATAAAATATTATAAAAATAAATTATGTGATAAAGTATCAGTATAAACAACAAACACAAAAATTTATTGGGGGCCTTCAGAAGCAGACTTTCTAGGCAGAAGAAAAAATCAGAAATGAAGACAGTGATTTGAAGTCATTTTTCCACAGGAGCGAAAAACAAAAACAAAATGAAGAAAAGAGGAACAGCTTATGGACTCTAACAAATAAACCAATATATGCGTTACGGGTGTCTCAGAAAGTGAAGAGAGAAAGGACAGAGAGCTTTGAGAAAATCATTGCCACAAACTTTAGAAATCTGAGCACATGCAAATTCAAGAAGCTTTTGAGCCCCAACCAGGAACATACAGAGCGAACTACACAGAAATTTATTGTAATAAAACCACTATATGTCAAAGACAAAGGATTAATCTTGTAATCAATAAAAGTGGCTTGACAATTATTAGGGAGGTCTCAAAGTTATTATTGGATTACTTGGCTGAAACATTGCAGACTGAAGGTACTGGGGAAAATATATTCAAAGTGATCAAAGAAGGAGTCTGTCAATCAACAACATAATGAAGACACTAAGATGTTTCCAGGAAAACAAAAGGTGCAGGAGTTTATATAACCAACTGAACTGATGTATGAGAAATTGAAAGTGTGCTCTTTTAGGTTTAAAGAAAGGATGCTACTAGTAGATGGCAATATAAGGTCAAAAGAAAATTATAAAATCTTCTAATGAAGGTCCATACGTGGATAGATAAACCAATATCATTGCAATTTTGGTACATATGTTCACTTTTAATTCTTGTATAGAATTTAAAGACAGAACCACCTCCAAACTAGTAACTATGCAATAACATAAAGAGAGACATAAAACTGCAAAGGAAAATGCACAAACATGTAACTGAAGTGAGTTGTTATCAGTTTAAAATAAACAGCATTAAAATGAGGTATTTTTAGTAATTGCAAAATTGACCACAATGTACACAAAAGGAAATGACAAGAGAACCAATGCATGTCACAGTTTAAAAATCAATGTAGCAAAAAGTAAGGCAGAGAGAAGATGAAAAGGGAAAAAAAATGCTATTGGATGCAGAGAAAAAATTAACGAAATGCGGAAGGTAAGTTCTTCCTACTAGTGCATGGTCGTGTATGTGTGCATGATTGATTTAAATGTGAATGAGTTAAACTTCATTTAAAAGACGTGCACTGGGCTTCCCTGATAGCTCAGTTGGTAAAGAATCCGCCTGCAATGCAGGAGACCCCGGTTCAATTCCTGGGTCCGAAAGACCTGCAGGAGAAGGGATAGGCTACCCACTCCAGTATTCTTGGGCTTCCCTTGTGGCTCAACTGGTAAATAATCCGCCTGCAATGTGGGAGATTTGGTTTTGATCCCTGAGTTGGGAAGATCCCCTGAAGAAGGGAAAGGGTACCCACTCCAGTATTCTGGCCTGGAGAATTCCACAGACTCTATAGTCCAGGTGTCACAAAGAGTCAGAAATGACTGAGTGACTTTCACTTTCATAGGCTAAATAGATTAAAAATCGTATTCAACTATGTCACTTTCCATCTAAGGACTCATAGGTATAGTGGTTCTGAGTTTAAACTTTACTCTAAAACTACAGTAATCAGAACCGTATGGTACTAGCACAAAAACACATCCATAGCTCAATGGAACAGAACAGAGAGCCTGAAAATGAACCCACACTTAACACAGGCAATTAATTTCTGGCAAATGAGGCAAGAATATACAATTGGGAAAAGACAGCCTCTTTAAGAAATAATGTTTGGAGAACTGGACAATTACTAAAGAATCAAACTAGACTATTTTCTCTCATTCTGTGCATAAATAAATTCAAAATGGTTCGAAGACGTACGTATAAGACCTGAAAACATAAAACTTCTAGAAGAACTCACAGATGTAACATCTTTGACATCATAGTAAATTTTGTATTTGCCTCCTTTGACAAGGAATGGGACTATATCAAACTTAAAAAGCTTCTGCAAAGTAAAGAAAACTATCAACAAGTACAAACAAGACACCTACCAAGTGGGAGAAGATATTTACAAATGATATATCTACTAAGGGGTTAACATTAAAATTATACAAAGAATACACACAATTCAATATTGAAAAAAATTAACAACCCAATTAAAAATGAGCAGCAGATCTGAATAGATATTTTTCCAAAGACATACAGATGGCGAACAGGCACATGAAAAGATGCCTAAACATCACTAATCATAAGGAAATTCAAATCAAAACCAGAATGAGATATTATCGCCACATTGGAGTGAATTGCAATTATGAAAAAAAACAACAACAACCTACAAGTGTTGTCAAGGATGTGCAGAAACGGGAAACCTGTGCATTTCTTGCAGAAATGTCAATTCATGCTGTCGCTATGGAATACAGTACAGAGAATCCTCAAAAAATTAAAAATAAAATTACCATATGATCCAACAATTCCACTCTTTGGTATTCACCATAAGAAAACAAAACTACTAAAGCAGAATATATACACACCTCCAAGTTCATTGCAGCATATTTACAATAGTCAAGATATGGAAGCAACCTAAGTGTCCATCAATAGAAGAATGGATAACGAATACATACATATATGTGTGTGTATATATGTACACACACATATATGGAGTGGATAAAGAGTACACACATGTATGTATATATGAGTACACACACACACACAAACACATGATGGAATACTACTCAGCCGTAGTAAAGGACATTTTGCCATTTGAGACAACATAGATGTCAGAGAGACACAAGTACTGTAACTGTACTTATATGTGGAATCTAAACACAAATGAAAAAAGCATAAAAAAGCATAAATAGAGCTATAGATACAAAGAACAAACAGGTGGCTGCCAAAGTGGAGGCATTTGGGGATGGAAAAAAAGAGCTGAAAGAGATTAAGAGATACAACTTCCAGCTGCAAAATAAATGAGCCATGAGTATGAAATGTAAGAGTGGGGAATATAGTCAGTAACTCTGTAAAACCTTTTATGGTGACATTTCAAGACTTATTGTGATGATCATTTTGAAATATACAGAAATATTGAATCACTATATTATATAAGAAAAACTAACATAGGGTTAATCGTAATAAAAAACAAACACTAGTGATGGGAACTGAGAAGAGGGGAACTGGATCAGGGCAATCCGAAGGTAAAAAGAAGAACTCCTGCAACTTAACAAGCAAAAAAATCAAACATTTCAGTTAAAAATGGTCTTAAATAAAAATTTATTTCTCCAGAAATAATTTACAAGACACCAAAGAGCATATGAAAAGGTGCTCAATGTCACTAGTGACTATAAAAATACAGTAAAAAGCACAATGTGATGTCACCTCATACCCCATACCCTCATACCCCACAGCATAGCTAACAACAACAAAAATAACAGTGAGGATGTGGTGAATAAAATATAAAATGTGAAATGCTGACGGGATTATAAAATGGCGCAACCACTCTGGACATCAGTATTATGAGTCTTCATAATATTAAAAATAGAAATACCATATGATTCAGCAAACCTACTTCTAAGTATATCTCCAAAATAACTGAAATCCCTATCTCAAAGAGATATCAGCATTCGCATCTCCCATGTTAATTGCAGCATTATTCACAACACCAAGATATGGAACCAAACTAAGTGGTCGTTAATATATGAACGCATAAAGAAAACATCTATATATACAAATATATGATATGATTTATATATGTGTATATGCATAACATGAAACATTATTCAGCCGTAAAAAGAATGAAATCCTGCCATTTTCAAAAACATGGATGAAACTCGATGTACAATTCAAAGAGAAATAGTCCAGTCACTGAAAGACAAATATCGTATGGTCTACCTTATATGTGGGATCTAAAAAATATCATACTCACAGAAGCAGAGGGCAGAATGGTGGTTGCCAGGGGGTGGAGGCATGGAAAACGAGGCCTTGTTGGTCAACGTGTACAAAGTTTCATTAAAGCAAGTAAAGATTCTAAACATCTATTTCACTACAATGTAAACAGACTTAACGCTACTGCACAGTGAACATATAATACTTAAGATGGTCAATTTTACATAATGTGTATTTTGCCACAATAAAGAACAGTTTAAAAATGATAATGTGAGGTGTAAAGTAAAAAATACAGCACTGTATTAAAATATTCCTTTAATAAGATGGTAGATATATTATATATACTTTTGTTTCTTAAAGTGGATATTAACTTTAGAAATGTGATATAATTACTGAAGAGAAGGGACATACCAGAGCAAGTCCTGCAGCAAACTTTGGATCACATGCCATTGCATGATATGTTGCTCCTACATAATTAGGATGGTCCCTGTAACTAAATAATAAAATTGTTCTCGTGGATAAGTGCACTTTAAATTATTAATAATTTAATAATCATTAAGAATTAGATTCCTCAATAAAGCTGCTGCTTTCTTTAAAACGTGAATATTGTGAATCACGTCTAATGCTCTCAATCATTTTGTATTCGGGTAGTCTCCCCTGGTGCCTCCAAATTAAGTTCAAAAGTCAACTTTAACATTATACGATCCACAGCTTAAAATCCAGCAGTGCCTCATCCTTCCAGAAATTAATTACCACTGTTGTCAACGCTGGATGGACAAAGTTCTAAGACATAAATCACCACCGCTGTCAACACTGGATGGACAAAGTTCTAAGACACAAAATTCAGGACAGATTACTGCCATGGTTTGCATGTATTAAAACCTCAGATGGCATAAATAGTGGTGAACTGAGGACAGAAAGAGACAATACGCAGTACAGTCACAAGGAGAAACAGAGATGGGCTGTATTAAGAGTCCACACACATTCGGCACGCCCGCTCAGCCACTTCAGTCATGTCCGGCTCTTTGCGATCCCTTGTACTGTAGCCCGCCAGGCTCCTCTGTCCATGGGATTCTCCAGGCAAGAATACTGGAGTGGTTTGCCATGTCCTTCTCCAGGGTATCTTACAGACCCGGGGACTGAACCTGCATTTTCTTCGGCTCCTGCATTGTCAGTGGATGTTTTTACCATTGAGTTACCTGGGAAGCTCCTGTCAACTTTAGTCCTTAGTTAATGTTGCTCTTGAAACTCCAAACCTAACCTTAAATTCCACAGAGACACACAGAGATTTATAAATGTATTCCATATTACTGAAGACTTTTCAGAATCGTGTTTTTGTTTTTCCATCCAAAATAATCAAATTAGTATATAGAAAGACTCTTGAAAGTTACAGTGCAAGCAGCTAAATAGCTACACCTTAGGTCAGGATAGAAATTCCACAAGGTCACCACATTTCCAAACTTATGTTTTCTAATGTAAGCAGATTTATATGGATTTACTGCATTCTGTCAACTAACGCATGCTTTATTTAATGTTAAAATGCTGGTTTTGGTTATCTACCTCTGCGAAATTCTTTAAAACCACAGAGGCTCTATGTTTTCCCAAGGCTTTCCATATTTTCAGTTCTTTAAATTCAGAAGTAAGCAGACCACTCAGGAAAATGGCCTACCATACTTTAGTGTCTTACATTGTATCATCAGATTTTTATAGCTCGTATTCTGCCAACACAGTACTCACATAGTCATTTTTTGAGTTGTCTTGTCATCATATATAAGAAATTTTGTATGTAATTGGGATAGATAATGTACAAATAGTTGGATAAACTATATAACAATAGAAATAAATTACTTACATTAATAAGTATGCCATATCATGGGACCTTTGAAATAAAAATTTTTCTCTCCAGGATACAAATCTTTGTAGTACTTCATTAGCATCCCCATTAGTTGAAATCTTATTTAGATCTGACCAGATCTCCAGAGAAGTTAACATAACAGACACTTTAAGCTGAGAATACATCTGAAAGCAGAAGATTCATGATATATGGTCACAGGTAATCACAAATATAGTACTCTATATGTACGCATATGTGTGGGTATGCTCAATTGCTCAGCTGTGTTCAACTCTTCACAGCTGCATGGACTGCAGCCCACCAGGCTCCTCTGTCCATAGAACTTTCCAGGCAAAAACACTGGAGTGGGGAGCCGTAGCACCATTTCTTACTCCACAATGCATCTCCTGCACTGGCAGGAGGATTCTTCACCACTGCGCCACCTGGGAAGCCCCTATGTGTACATGAAAATGCTAATATATTTGATTTACTTGTATTCTATTTATTTATTTATTTTTGGAGATGAACTTCATTGCTGGAAGAAACCAGCTGGTAGGACCATGTGTGTGTTGCTTAGTCGCTCAGCTGTGTCCAACTCTTTGCAAACCAATGGACTGTAGCCCACCAGGCTCCTTTGTCCGTGGGATTCTCTGGGCAACAATATTGGAGTGGGTAGCCATTTACTACTCAGGGGGTCTTCCCGACCCAGGAATCAAACCTGGGTCTTCTGCATTGCAGGCGTATTCTTTACATCTGAGCCACCGTGGAAGCCCTGGTAGGACTACACAGTTTATAAAATTGCACAGGCTATTTATTCAAACAATGCTACTGTATTTATACGAATGTTTCTTATTTAAATATGAAATGTAAATACTCACAGTGTTGATAAGACTAAAGATATAGAAAACTTTCTCAGATGCAAGTGGCACTTCAGAGCCCATATAATCAAACTGAAAGACAAATTTTATTTTTTAATCACTATAGAAAATGACTAAATTACCACATTTCAGTGGATATAAAAATTATAAAATAATGCAGTGCTTAAGTGAAAGGACAAAAGTACAATTAAGACTTAACAAGTGCTTAGCAGGTTCCAGACTTAAACCTAGGGATATTATCAAGTAACCAACATATTAAAAGAGGATGGTGATGATTATCTTTCTCTTTATACATGCAGTTATTTAGGATCAAAAGTTAAAGCTCCAAGATTGCATAACTCATAAGGGTAAGAACCAGGATTCAAATCTCTAATTAATCTTTTAAGTCTTTCATGTCTGCTGCCATCTTCACTCCAATAAGACAACATGATGACATATCCTGGAGAAAAACTGAAATTTCTAAAAACAGAGCTCTGAGTACTATACAGTGAACAATTTCAAGAGCACATTTTCATTCAAGGAAAAAAAATCATAACATTTTTTCTGAAATATCTTTAAACATGTTTAAAACTCGAAACTTTGGATATAATACACTTATATACAAGCTTGTATACAAAATGAGAGGCATATTTTTAAAGTATAGCTGAAAGTTTTATATAAATTGACTCATAGTAGCCATAAAACATTTGACTGTAAAACACAGTATCACTTAGCTCACATTGTCCAAACACAATGCAATCAAGTAAACTTGATTGCAAACTTCATAAAAAAGTATTTCAATGATGTTCTTTTCACTTAGATGGGTAAATTGATTGTGGATATATAAGATCTTATGTCAAGCAAATGCACACTGAAATTAAAAGCTAAAAATTCAATTTACAACTTACTTTCTCATGGGGAGGGGACAAGTGATAAAAGGAAACAATATCAATAAATCTGAGTAAAGAGACTACAGGTGTTCTTTGTATTATTCTTATTCTTACATCTTTTTTGAAAGTTTGAAACTGTTTCCAAATAGAATAATTAAAAATATAGATAAAATAAAGATAATTTCAAATGAAGAAAAACTGAATTCAAATGAATTAATACAGGTTAAACAGCAATATCATAAAAATCAAATTACGAGAAGAAGAAATAAGAGTTTGGAAATACTAAATATGAAATACTTTTTTCCCTTTCCTCAATTTCTTTAATCAATAATTGTGTATTTAATGTAAAATAATTTACTTTGTGGTTTTTTTACACATGGCAAAATAAGATATATTACAATAACATCACAAGAGGTTAAATGAACTTTTACTGATGAAACTGACTTACTTTTTTCAATTTATTGTAGTGTAATTGATATACAATATTAAAATATAAGGTCCAAGTGTACACCACAATGATCCACAATTTTTAAAAGTTATACTTCATTTATAGTCAGTATAAAATATTGTCTATATTCCCTGTGCTGTACTGTATATATCTTTGTAGCTTATTTACATTATACAAAATAGCACCTCTGAATCCATACCTCTGTTGTACTCTTCTCTCATTCCCTTTTCACACTGGTAACCACTACTTGTTCTCTACATCTGTGAATCTGTTACATTTTTATTATATACACTAGTTTTCTTTTTTTTTATTTTGTCCATACCACAATAAGTGCTATTATACAGTATTTGCTATTTCTATCCTATTTCACGTGGTGTAACCTCCAAGTTTATCCATCTTCTTTGAAATGTCAAAATTTTGTTCATCTTTATGGCTGAGTAGTATTCCAGTGTGTGTGTGTGTGTGAGAGACATCCTTTTTATCCACTCATGTGTTGATGGGTACTTACATAGCTTCCCTATCATGGCTATTGTAAGTAACACTGCTATCAACTCTGGGATGTATCTATATTTCCAATTAGTGTTTTCATTCTTTCAGATATACAAACAGGGATATAAATGTTGAACTACATGTTAGTTCTATATTCAATTTTTTAAGGAACCTCCATAATGTTTCCCACAATGACTATCTCAATCTTCATTCCCTCCAACAATTCCCTTTTATCCACACCTTGCCATCATCTGTTATGTGTGGCCTTTAGATGATAGCCATTCTGATAGGTGTGAGGTGATATCTTTTTGTAGCGTGATTTTCATTTCAGTGATGTCAAGCATCTTTTCATGTGCCTATTGGTCACATCTGTGTGCATGTGCATGCTAAGTCACTTCAGTCGTATCTGACGCTGTGGGACCCCACAGACTGGAGCCAGCCAGGCTCCTCTGTCCATGGATTTTGCAGGCAAGAATAGTGGAGTGCATTGCCATTTCCTTCTCCAAGGGATCTTCCCGACCCAGGGATCGAACCCGCATCTTCCACATAGCAGGCAGATTCTTCACCACTGAGAAACCAGGGAAGCTGGTGGGTGACCTAGAACTACACAAAATAACTGAGCCTATCACTGTAGTAATTTAGAAACATCATAGAAGAAAACTGGCCTCTGCTCAGTTCACTTCAGTCACTCAGTTGTGTCTGACTCATTGTGACCCCATGGACTGCAGCACACCAGGCTTCAATGTCCATTGCCAACTCCCGAAGCTTACTCAAACTCAAGTCGATCAAGTTAGTGATGCTATCCAATCATCTCATCCTGTCATCCCCTTCTCCTCCTGCTTTCCATCCTTCCCAGCATCAGGGTTTTTTCCAATGAGTCAGCTCTTCGCATCGGGTGGCCTAAGTACTGAAGTTTCAGCTTTAGCATCAGGGCTTCCAATGAATATTCAGGACTGATTTCCTTTGGGGTTGACTGGTTTGACCTCCTTGCAGTTCAAGGGACTCTCAAAGAGTCTTCTCCAACACCACAGTTCAAAGGCATCAATTCTTTGGCGCTCAGCTTTTTTTATAGTCCAATTCTCACATCCGTACATGACTACTGGAAAAACTACAGCTTTGACCAGATGGACCTTTGTGGACAAAGTAATGTCTCTGCTTTTTAATATGCTGTCTGGGTTGGTCATAGCTTTTCTTCCAAGGGGCAAGTGTCTTTTAGTTTCATGGCTGCAATCACCATCTGCAGTGATTTTGGAGCACAAAAAAATCAAGTCTGTCACTGTTTCCACTGTTTCCCCATCTATTTGTCATGAAGTGATGGGATCGGATGCCATGATCTTAGTTTTCTGAATGTTGAGTTTTAAACCAACTTTTTCACTCTCCTCTTTCACTTTCATCAAGAGGCTATTTAGTTCCTCCTCGCTTTCTGCCATGAGGGTGGTGTCATCTGCCTATATGAGGTTATTGATATTTGTCCCGGCAATCTTGATTCCAACTTGTGCTTCATCCAGCCTGGCATTTCAAGTGATGTACTCTGCATATAAGTTAAATAAACAGGGTGACAATATATAGCCTTGACATACTCCTTTCCCAATTTGGAACCAGTCTGTTGTTCCATGGCCTCTTATGATTGAAATCAAATCAAAGATACCAAGGGTGTCACTGTACAAGTTTGTTGCTGCTCAGTTGTGCCCGACTCTTTATGACTCCATGGACTATAGCACGCCAGGTTTCCCTGTCCTTCAGTGTCTCCCAGAGTTTGCTCAAACTTGGGTCCATAGAGTTGATTATGCCATCCAACCATCTCATCCTCTGTTGCCTCCTTCTCCTCTGGCCCTCAATCTTGCCCAGCCTCAGGGTCTTTTCAATGAGTTGGCTCTTTGCATCAGGTGCAAAAGTATTGGAGCTTCAGCTTCAGCATCATGCCTTCCAGTGAATATTTAGGTTTGATTTCCTTTAGGATTGATTGGTTTGATCTCCTTCTTATTCAAGGAACTCTCAAGAGTCTTTTCCAGCACCACAGTTTGAAAGCATCAATTCTTCAGCACTCAGCCTTCTTGGTGGCCAATTCTGACATCCATACATGATACTGGAAAAACCATAGCTTTGACTATGGGCCTTTCTAGGCAAAGTGATGTCTCTACTTTTTAATATGCTGTCGAGGTTTGTCATAGCTTTTCTACCAAGGAGCAAGTGTCTTTTAATTTCATGGCTGCAGTCTCCAGCTGCAGTGATTTTGGAGCCCAAGAAAATGAAATCTGTCACTGTTTCCACTTTTCCCCATTTATTTGCCATGAAGTGATGGGATGGGATGCCACGAACTTAGTTTTTTGAAAGTTGACTTTTAAGTCAGCTTTTCCACTCTCTTCTTTAACCTTCATCAAGAGGCTCTTTAGTTCCTCTTTGCTTTCTGCCATTAAGATGGGGTCATCTACATATCTGAGGTGGTTGATATTTCTCCCAACAATCTTGATGCAAGCTTGTGATCTGGTATCTCATCCAGATCTCATCCAGCCCAGAATTTTGCATGATGTACTCTGCATATAAACTATATAAGCAGGGTGACAATATAACGTCTTGACATACTCCCTTCCCAATTTTGAACCAGTCCATTGTTCCATGTCCAGTCCTAACTGCTGCTTCTTGACCTGCATACCGATTTCTCAGGAGGAAGGTAAGGTGGTCTGGTATTACCATCCTTGAAGAATTTTCTACAGTTTGTTGTGATCCAAAAAGCTTTAGCATAGTAAATGAAGCAGAAGTCAATGTGTTTCTGGAATTCCCTTGCTTTTTTTATAATCCAGTGAATGTTGACAATTTGATCTCTGGTTCCTCTGCCTTTTCTAAATCTGTCTTGTACATCTGGAAGTTCTTGGTTCACATACTATGAACTAAGCCACAAGTGAAATGAGTGAATCTGTACGGTAGTTTGAACATTCTTTGACTTCCCTGGTGGTTCAGATGGTAAAGCATCTGCCTACAATGTGGGAGACCTGGTTTCAAACCCTGGGTTGGGAAGATCTCCTGGAGAAGGAAATGGTAATTCACTCCAGTATTCTTGCCTGGAGAATCCCATGGATGGAGGAGCCTGGTAGGCTACAGTCCATGGGGTTGCAAAGAGTCGGACACGACTGAGAGATTGCACTTTCACTTTTCTTCCTTTGGCATTGCCTTTCTTTGGGATTGGAATGAAAACTGACCTTTTCCAGTCCTGTGGCCACTGCTGAGTTCTCCAAATTTGCTGGCATATTGAGTGCAGCATTTTCACAGCAACATCTTTTAGGATTTGAAATAGCTCAGCTGGAATTCCATCACCTTCACTAGCTTGGTTTGTGGTAATGCTTCTTATAGCCCACTTGACTTCACACTCCAGGATGTCTGGCTCTAGGTGAGAGACCACACCATCATGGCTATCCTGATCATCAAGCCTTTTTTGGTACAGTTCTTCTGTGTATTCTTGCCACCTCTTTTTAATCTCTAATGCTTCTGTTAGGTCCTTGCCATTTCTGTCCTTTACTGTGCCCATCTTTGCATGAAATATTCCCTTGGTATATCCAATTATCTTGAAGAGATCTTTAGTCTTTCCCACTCTATTGTTTTCCTCTATTTCTTTGCATTTCCTATTATTGCTTTTATAAAAATTTAAAGATCTAAATATTTCTTTTTATACAAAAAATGTAGAATGTCATGACACTTATTGAGATTTTTACAAAGTTACTAGTGATAATGGACAAAGTAAGTTTTTTTTAAACTTTCTACCAAAAAGTGATAAAACTAATTGTAAAAAGAAATAATTCCATAATCAAACATGTTCCTATGAATTTATTCTTCTGTTTTCTAAAAATGAAATTTTCACCAGAGTACCCATGATATTACATAGCACAAGTTAATCTTATAATACTTAAGAAAGGATCTGTAATTCAGTAAAAAATAAACTATCTTACTTTAAAAGGAAAATTGATTTAAGGAAGAGTTTCACCACAGTTTTGGTTGGATCCGATAGTATATGCAACTAGTAATGATCCAATAGATTATAGTACAGTAGAATCTTCCTTTACATTTGAAGCTTCACATTCTAATAAATATTGGTATTATTCCCCCAATGTCAATGACAAGCCAACCAACAACATGCCTTTCTGTTCTATTACACTGAAATATACATTTTGAACAGGGTAACGTATTTATGCATTGAGTAAAAGATTCTTTTCACATTCTTTTTCAATTTAAATACAAAAAGATGTAAGGAAATATACCAATAATGCATACCAAGGCTTTATCCATAATAACTTGTATTTTCAGAATTCTTTTTGACAGCACATTTGAATATTCCTGAAAAACAGATTAATAAAGTAAAACCTTTTAAAATTCTTATATTATTTGTAATTACAAATGCACATTATATGTACATTACATGTACATTATATGAACACACACACACACACACACACACACACACACACACACACACAGAGGTGCAGATATATCGACAGACCCGAGGTAGATGGACACAGATAGATGATAGCTACAGACACAAATATGGAAAGATACAGATGTTAGAAAAATATGGGGATCAGTGTCTACTGAGTAAATAAACTGGTCAGATTCTACATAAAAAGTTTTGAAACAAACCAGAAGCTCTTGCCTTATATTCTTGATAATTAGAATCCTCAAAAAAGTTTTTGAAATGAGGGTTAATTCATTTTTCCTTCCTCTCAAAACCTTCTAGGTCCCTCACCCAGCCTTCAAGTTAAACAAATTTCCATGAATTTTCCCGCAAGTGTTGCCTCTATTTTATCATCCTTTTTGTATTTGCAATTATTTATATTAACTTTATGGTGGCCTGCCCACAATAAAATGCAACTATTTTAAGAACACAGTTACCCAAACTGGTAGCAATGTATACACCCATGCAACCACTGCCATCACTAAAATAAAGAATGTTTGCATCGCCCTCTTCCAAGTTAACAGCTTGCAAGGCTCAACGCAACCAGTGATATGCTCGCTCTCACCACTGATTACAACAACTTATCCTAGAATTTAATATAAATGTAAGTGTATTGTATGTTTTCCATATCTGGTTTCTTTCACTTAGCACTCATCCATGTTGCTGTGATTACAGTACTTCATTTGTTTTTACTGCTACAAAGTATGACGTTTCAGAAACACGAAACAGTCTGCACATACATTTAACTGTTGATGATCATTTAGATTGTGTAAACATCTTAGCTACTGTAAATGAAGCAACTGTGACTATCCACGCACAGCTCTTTGGGCAGTTACAGTCTTTCATTTCACTTGGTTAAATGCTTATTTAAACTAAACTGTTAAACTGGAAAATCTGATTCACATGACCCTTGTCTATGTATAAAGCAGTACAAATATTCAATTGTATTCCAAAGTATCAGGTTGGCCAAAAAGTTTGTTCTGGCCTTTCCATTACATTAATCAGAAAAATTTGAAATACTTCTTGGCATTGAGATCTCATTGAGGTTTTGATTTGTAGTTTCTGTGGCTCATGAATCTGGTTTCTCCAAAATTCCCTACTAGAAAGAATCCACCTGCAATGTAGGAGATCCTGGTTCAATTCCTGTGTTGGGAAGATCCGCTGGAGAAGGGATAGGCTACCCACCCGGTATTCTTGGGCTTCCCCTGTGGCTCAGCTGGTAAAGAATCTGCCTGCATTTCAGGAGACCTGGGTTAGATCCCTGGGTTGGGAAGATCCCCTGGAGAAGGGAAAGGCTACCCACTCCAATATTCTGGTCTGGAGAATTCCATAGACTGTATAATCCTTGGGGTTGCAAAGAATTGGATACACCGGAGCAACTCTCACTTTTACTTTCTTAGGTCTGTTCTCCAATATTTTGGAAGAAAGGTCAAGACTCATTTTATTCCATGCGGAAATCCAATCTTCTTGCATCTTTTGATGAACAGATCATTCTTTTTCATTTTCAAAAGCCTTAGCACCTTTTTGGGTAATCATTTGGGCAAGAGCACATGGGTCTACTTCACCTAAACTGTGTTCCACTGTTCAAAAATTAAACCAATAATGCAATATGTATCTCCATAGCAGAGATCAGCAAACTATAGTCCATGGTATACCTACCTATTTGAAAAAATACTTTCTTGAAACACAGACAACACATTTGTTTGCAGTCTGTCTATACTGATGGCAAGCTACAAAGATTAAGTGAAGTAGCTGCAACATATCATATGCCCCACAAGCCTAAAATATTTACTATCTGGCCCCTTAAAGAAAAGAAATATAAGTCCTTCTCTTGTCCTTTTTTCTCAAAGTTGTCTGAATCTTCTGAGATATTTGCATCTCCTTATGAATCTAAGAATCAAATTCTACAAAAATGTTTTCTGGAATTTTGACTGGAATTACACTGAATCTACACATCAATTTGTGGCAAATTAGTATCTTGTCTTTCTTTTTTCCTGTGACTTTGCTAGATTCTCTTAATTAGTCCTGACTGATCTGATGGAGATTTTTTAGGATCTTTTATTTACAGAGTTAGATCAGTAAAGAATGTATACTATTAATAATTGGTCTTTTTCCTATTGCACTACCTAAGAATTCTAGTAAAATGCTGACTGGAAGTGCTGAAGGTAAATGAAAGTCACTCAAGTGTATGCACCTCTGGAGACCCCATGGACTACACAGTCCTTGGAATTCTCCAGGCCAGAACACTGGAGTGGGTAGCTGTTCCCTTCTCCAGGGGATTGTCCCAACCCAGTGATCGAATCCAGGTCTCTCGCATTGCAGGCAGATATATATATATATATATATATATATATATATACACATACGCCTATTCTGGTGGCTCAGTGGCAATCCACCTGCCAATGCAAGAGATGGAGGTTTGATCCCTGGGACAGGAGGATCCCCTGGAGAAGTAAATGGCAACCCACTCTCGTATTCTTGCCTGGGAAATCTCATGGACAGAGGAGCCAGGTAGGCTACAGTCCATGGGATTGCAGAGTCGGACATGAATTAGTGATGGAGTATGCATATATATCTATATGTATATGAAAAAGCATAAAAGAGTATATATCAAAATGATTGTCCTAGATTTCACAACATCATTTCCTCTAGAAAACAGTATTATGGTCAATTATTATTTTTCTTGGGCTGCAAGTCCCTTGGACTGCAAGCAGATCAAATCAGTCAGTCCTAAAGGAAATCAGTCCTGAATATTCATTGAAAGGACTGATGCTGAAACTGAAGCTTCGGCCACCTGATGCAAAGAGCCAACTCTTTAGAAAAGACTCTGATGCTGGGAAAGATTGAAGGCAGGAGGAGAAGGGGACAATAGAAGAGATGGATGGATGGCAGCACCAACTCAATGGACATGAGTTTGAGCAAGCTTCAGGAGATGGTGAAGGACAGGGAAGACTGGCGTGCTGTAGCCCATGGGGTCACAAAAGTCAGACACGACCTAGCTACTGAACAGCGAAATTATTTTTCTTATGCATATATTTAATATTTTAATCATCATTAAGTAAAATTCATTCAAAATAATAATAAATGCAATATAATTTAATGATAAGTATAAATGTACGCTATCCTCTTAAGAGAAAAAAGGAAATTTCAAAGAAACATATATCATTTGATAATCTTTTGTTAAATAAATCTTCTTTATAGTTATATAGTAAAAGAATTAGAATACTCCAAACTTCTAAGAGTAAAATCTAAACAATGAGATCTAAGACAGTTTCTTGTCTCTTCTCTACTTTTACATTTTCTATCAAAATAAAACTTTTTTACAAAGAAGAAAATACACTGGCAAAAATGATGAGACAGTAATAATCATATTTGAGTGCTATAATATTATTAGGATGCAAGTTCAATAAAAATGCAACTGTGCGTATTTGCATAAAATATACCAGGAAATCGCTATTTGTGAAAATTTTGATTTCTGAATTATACGTTTATATCTACTATATTTTAAAATATTATATGACTAAACAAAAATATATTTAAAATAAATACCTTACATGAGGTTTTATATAGTCAGTTTAAATTTGTTTTCCAAATGTAACAAATTTCAGTATGAATATGTTTACATAAGTTGCACGAATGAAGATCCCATAAAAGGAGTTACTTACTTCTGATTTCACAAGAATTTTGTAGGACTGATTTGCCAATTGGGTTGTAGAATAATATTCTGCTGTGGGAGAAATATCAGTTGTATTACCCTTTATCTGATAAACCATATGCTCAAATGTAGTTGAATATTCCAATGGTTCAATTCCATAACTGACATTCTCCAACTGCAATAATCCCCTAAATATTTAAACACATAAAGAAGAAATTAAAAACACAGATTTCTCAAAAATAAACATAAATAAATATTAAAAGAAAACAGTAAGCAAAATTTTAATAATGACTTTTGCCATCTAATATCTCAGAATCATCCCATCTTACTTGGATTAATATTTAAATCCAATTTTCTAACTTCTTCTATTATCTATCATAGCATTTAGAAGTCATTGCAGTTCTTATGTGGCTCAGTAAAGTGGGTATTTCTCATACTAGTGACAAGTCTTTCTGAATGAATTTTATAAATGCAAGCCTGGGAGAGACACAAGAGAAAAGGGAAAATGATAAGACAAACAGGCACAGAAAATAGATGAGAAGAAACACAATGTAAGCGTCTATTTTCTGTGTCTTCCATCTACCCTTCAAGGAGTTTCTAAAAGTAAAAGAGTACATAAGATTTCAATTATGTACATCTCTGGAATATGCCATTACCTGAGTCCGGAGCAGGTACTAAGTGTCACAACTGAATTTAGAATCTCTGCGGCATATCCTTGATAAAAGCAATGGCCCTAACACAGGAGTAATATAAAGATACATCGGTAATGATTAGCAAACAGAGCGTTTGGTTTTAATCTTACTTCTTAGAAATCATCAAACATTTAGATTTAAGCATTCCATTACACATTCAACAGATACTCCACTTTATGTTATTACCTACAATCTTTTCCACTTGACACTCTTCTGGCTATATAACTACAACTCCTATCCTTCCCCAAAGGATTTTTGCTATAATTCTAAATTTTTGATAATAACGTTCTGATCTCCATCTTGTCTTTCTTGAATATATAGTCTCATTTTTTAATGTATGGTCCCATTTCTTGAATATTTAGTCCATGAATACTACTTTAAGGTAGTCAACAGCATTAATTTGACCTCCACTGTGAACATTTCATTTGTTTTCTCCTAAGTAAGCCCAAAGTATCTTAACCAACATTTTTCCACTATTTTCTCTCTAATATCTCACCATGTCGATCATTCTGACTTGAAAGTCTCCTCTCAATGGACTTTCAAAACATTAGTCTTCCCACCTTCTCCACTAATAAAGTCTTTCACGGAATATTTCCTTCTCTTTCCTAAGAAGATTAGTGATATCTAGAATCAGTCCCGTTCCTCTGTTAATCCTAGACTATGAACACATTTATATCATCACATTCTCTCATATGAATGTGTTTCTAGAGCATTAGAGCCCAGACATACATATCCATCAGTAAGCATTCACTCATCTCAATACTCAGCTTAACTCCTATCTCCAACCCACTGATAGTGACAGAGCATAAACTATCCATGTCAGGCAATAGCAACAGCCACTTCTGCCCACAGTGGTGCCAGCAAACTATGCCACAAGCCTTCACAAAGATGCAGAATGCAAACCAGGCCCCAACACTTTACTCAGCAGAAGAGAGCATCTCAGTTTATGCATCTCCAGGCCTTGTACACCCAATAAGAGAAAATGATCCTCATGAGATAATTCCCAATGCTCCAAACTCAAAGCAGCAAGCAGTGGCCTAGATTAAGAACTTGCCTCTCTCAGGGGCACTAGCAGAGACAGAGTGAGAAGCATATTGATAGCCAGTGACTGACACGCAGCTAGAGGAAATGTTCTCCATTATATGGTTCCCTCATCAACCAGCATCACTGAGCAACACAGGGTGGCCCAGGAAAGAAACTTTTCCTGCCATGGGCTACACCGGCAGAGATCCAATGAGCTCCACATGAGCCAGGAAGAATAAAGGACAGCAAAATAATATCAAAAGTCCCAAGAAAGCTAAATGGTCACTGGAGAAACAACCACACTAAGTTTGAACTTAAACTGGGTGACTGCCTTCAACACTATGAGATTTCAATGACAAGAATACAATAGGAAACCAAGAATACCACACAAAATGGGCAAAGACAACCACATGCTGCAATATTGAGATCAGCCACATGTTGGAACACTTCAATCGATTTTAAAGTAACTGTGACAATATTGGTTCAATGAATATCTTGAAATCACCCTGAAACAACTGGAAGAATTGAAATCTCAGAAAAGAAGGAGAACCCTTTGAAAAGAACAACTAAACAATTAGAAACAAAAAATACAATAAAAACACAAAGAAAACAACCCATACTAAGTAGGCACAAAAGCAGAGTGGAGATGACAAGGGACAGAATCAATGAACTCAAGATGGATCAACAGAATTTACTTAATGTATAAAAGACAAAAATGAATTAAGCAAATGAAAAGCACCTCAGGGACACATGGAGCATTACCAAAAGTTTTAAAATACATGTCAGAATCCAATAAGGAGAACAGAGAGAATGTAGAGTATAAAAATATTCAAAGAAACACAGGCTGAATACTGGTGAGAAAGTTGGCGGTTTAGAAAGCCCTGGACATGCCATCCCCCAACAGTTACACCAAGAAATCAAGAAATAATTCACAAGCTCCTGCACACCTTCAGCGAATACATCAGATGCACCAAAACTAGTGGAGAGATGTGGGATACCTTTTCACCAGACACCCTGCCCCAGAATACTGCCTTAAGATCCAAAAGAGCTATTCTAGCTCCCAGATTGACCCAGGGCAGGAGAGGGTGCTGTTCAGGCAAGCAGTGCCCCAGTGTTTCTGAGGAGAATACCCAAGGAGATGTGGCTTGGGTTGCTTGACACCATTGATTCCCTTCCTTGCTTGTCCACACTCATCACAGAGTGAGAAGAAGAAAAATCCCACCTCTCTGACTCCACTGTGGGAGACAATAGTTGAATGATTGAATGCAGTGCTCCCACTTCACCAATACTGACCCAAGAACCAGCATGTGTCTCTCCAGTCTTGCAGCACGGATGCCTCAGTACCGTCTGACGGAGAACAGAGGCACTGACTTGGGATGACAGGCAATGATCATCCCTTCTGACCAGCAGAGACAGAGCAGAAAAAACCCACAGAGGTCTGCTTCCCCCTGGGAGAGGACCCCAAATCACTGGCCGGGCTGATTCGTGGGGGTGTCCTTCTGTACATGGCCACTCATGAAGACCCTGTGAGGGGACTGCTTTGTCTAACGAGCAGACACCAAAGGAGACTGTTAAGAACCTAAGAAAAAATTAAAAATAACTCCAGTAAGGATGCTCACTGAGGTCAGTGAACAAGACATGAACCAAGTGAGTGTTTGAAAAAACAAATAAAAATCATTTAAAGGACCCATTCCGAAATGCACCAGTGTGCTCTGCTCTTTACAGGGCCTGCCTTCAGGGGAAACTACTGAGACAGACACTGACTTGCTGGGGTGTTATTACTGTCTAACTGACCTCAAGGAGGGAAATATCCAATGCCACCCCACTCGAACCATTCTATCACTCTTGAGGAAGAAAAGCTGAGAAACACTAATGTTGCTCATAGCCCTGAGGCATAGATAAGATAAAAGTCGCTCAAGTCCTGTCCAGCTCTTTGCAACACCGTGGACTGTACAGTCCATGGAATTTTCCAGGCCAGAATACTGGAGTGGGTAGCCAGCCGTTCCCATCTCCAGGGGATCTTCCCAACCCAGGGATCGATTCCAGGTCTCCCGCAATGCAGGTGGATTTTTTACCAGCTGAGCCACAAGGGAAGCCCTGAGGCATAGGCTCACTAAAAAACTGATACTTAACCATAACACTACAAAATACTTTCTCTCCCCTCATACCTCACTCACCACCACATTATTAAAGACATATTTACTGCAATTCCTTTTATATAGTACACTATATCTATCTATCAAGAAAAAGACAATTATAAGAATACCAAAGGTGATAACAACAACAAATAAAAAAAAAAACACAATTTCAAGAAAGAGAGTAAGCATCAGAACCATATATGGCAGCAGTGTTGGTATTATCATCTCAGGAATTTAGAACAACTATGATCACTATGCCAAGGGATCAATGGATAAAGTAGACATCATGTAAGAAGAGATGAGCAATGAAGTCAGGGAAAATCCATGAAAACCAAGTTTGTTCTTTGAAAAGAGCAATAAAATTGATAAAACTATCACTAGGCATGCTAAGTGAAGAGAAACAATAAAGCAATGTGATGAACAGCTATACCCATAAATTTGAAATCCTGGATGAAATGGTCCAACTACTTGAAATCCACCATTTGTCAAACCTCACACAAGAGGAAGCAGACAACCTGAATGTGTTAGTAGCGATTAAATAAGCTGAATAAAACTAATAACCTTTCAAATCAGAAAGCAGCGGACTCAGATGGATTCATTGTTGAATTCTTTCAAACACTTAAGGAGTAAACTGTACCAATTCTCTACACACTCTTTCAAAATATAGAAACAGAGGAAATACTTCTAAATCATTCTATGTGGGCTGGTATTATTGCTACATCAAAACAACCACTGACATTAAAAGAAAAGAACTACACATTAATGCCTCTCATGAGAATATATGCAAAAGTTCTCAACAACATATTAGGAAGTAGAATCCAACAATAAATTAAAAAATTTTAAGCCAAAACCAAATCGGATATATCCAAGATATGCAAAGCATATGCCACACTCAAAACTCAAGTAATGTAAGCAACTACTACACAGGTTAAGGAAGAAAAATTAGTATATTGAGCAAGGCTACAGGGTACAAAATCAATATATAAAAATCATTTGTGTTTCTACAAACTAATAAACTGTCAGAAAGAGATGAACAAAACAACTACATTTACAACACCATCCAAGAGAAAAAAATACTTCTGATTAAATTAAACCAAGGAGGTGAAAAACCTGTAGTCTGAACCTAAAGTATATCAATGCAAGAACTTATGACACAATGTGAACTGAAATGTAAATCATGCACTTTGGGTGATATAAAGTGCCCACATGGGTTCCCCAATTATAACAAATCTACCACTGTGTTTGGGGAGGATACTAACGACAGAAGCTATGCATATGTGGGTCCAGAGGATATTTGGGAAACTCTGTTCAGTTCAGTTCAGTCGCTCAGTCGTGTCCAACTCTTTGCGACCCCATGAATCCCAGCATGCCAGGCCTCCCTATCCATCACCAACTCCTGGAGTCTACCCAAACCCATGTCCATCAAGTCGGTGATGCCATCCAGCCATCTAATCTTCTGTCGTCCCCTTCTCCTCCTGCCCGCAATACTTCCCAGCATTAGGGTCTTTTCCAATGAGTCAGCTTTTCACATGAGGTGGCCAAAGTATTGGAGTTTCAGCTTCAACATCAGTCCTTCCAATGAACACCCAGGATTGATCTCCTTTAGGATGGATTGATTGGATCTCCTTGCAGTCCAAGGGACTCTCAAGAGTCTTCTCCAACACCACAGTTCAAAAGCATCAATTCTGCGGCGCTCAGCTTTTTTTACCATCGAACTCTCACATCCATACATGACCACTGGAAAAACAATAGCCTTGACTAGACGGACCTTTGTTGGCAAAGTAATGTCTCTGCTTTTAAATATGCTATCTAGGTTGGCCGTAACCTTCCTTCCAAGGAGTAAGCGTCTTTTAATTTCATGGCTGCAATCACCATCTGCAGTGATTTTGGAGCCCCCAAAAATAAAGTCTGACACTGTTTCCACTGTTTCCCCATCTATTTCTCATGAAGTGATGGGACCAGATGCCATGATCTTAAGTTTTCTGAATGTTGAGCTTTAAGCCAACTTTTTCACTCTCCTCTTTCACTTTCATCAAGGCTCTTCAGTTCTTCTTCACTTTCTGCCATAAAGGTGGTGTCATCTGCACATCTGAGGTTATTGATATTTCTCCCGGCAATCGTGATTCCAGCTTGTGTTTCTTCCAGCCCAGCGTTTCTCATGATGTACTCTGCATATAAGTTAAATAAGCAGGGTGACAATATACAGCCTTGACGTACTCCTTTTCCTATTTGGAACCAGTCTGTTGTTCCATGTCCAGTTCTAACTGTGGCTTCCTGATCTGCAAACAGGTTTCTCAAGAGACAGGTCAGATGGTCTGGTATTCGCATCTCTTTCAGAATTTTCCACAGTTTATTGTGATTCACACAGTCAAAGGCTTTTTAAATATGAATAGTCTAAAAATACCAAATAAAATAATGAGTCTCAAGGCAGCTGGAGGGGAAAAAAAGCACACCTTACGACTGACCCACTAAATAGTCTCTACAAGAAACTCACATCAAACTTAAATTTGTTTTAAGTCCAATGATTTAAGTTTTAAAATTATTTTTTATTTTACATTGGTTGATTGCAATGTTGTGTTCATTTCAGATGTACAGTGAAGTGGTTAAGTTACAAACATAAATTTATAAGTGGATTGAAATTAAAAGAATGGCAGATGTATCATGCAAATACTGAGAAATGTGATATCAGAGAAAGTGAACTTAATTGCAAAGGAATCTACAGGGGATAAACAGAGCCACTACTTAAATCATAAAAGTATCCACTTATCAAGAGAAAACAGTCTTAAATGTATACACATCAACCAACAGAACTTCAAAATATGTGAAACAAAGTGTGATACATCTGAAAGACAAAGACAAAAACCACAGCAGTAAATGAGAAATTAAACACACGCCAATCAGGATGCTGGACAGAAAACCAGCAAAATATAGCACTGAACAACAGCATCCATTAACCCAACCTCCTTGATGTTTACGGACCATTACACCCAACAATAACAAAATGCACATTTTTTTAAGTATCTGAGTACATTAACCTACAAATATAATATACTGGATCATGAAGCCAACCTTCACAAATTAAAAACAAATTGAAATTATATAAGATAGATGTTCTAATCAAAACATAATCAAACTAAAATTCAACAAACAACATGAATAAAGCAACTCCAAATATCTGCAAATTAATTAACACACTGTTAAAAATCAGGTCAAAGAGGACACCTCAAAGGAAATTTAAGAAATACATATATCTGTAAGAAGAAGAGCAAAATAAACCCAAAATAAGATATCAGGAAGAAAAAAAAATACAGCATAAATCTGTGATGCTGAAAAATCAGAAAACAGTAAAGAAAATCAAAGCAAGAAAAAGTTTGTCCTTTCATATATGCCATAAACTGAAAAATCTCTAGAAAAACTGACAAAGACAGGCGTTCACATCATCAACGTCTGAAATGAAATAGCACTTCACTGAAGTTCCTGCAAGTTATTAAAAGAATAATAAAGACTATAACAAAACTCCATGCAGAAACACCACTGAGATGAAACAGATCTGTTACTTAAAACACCACAAACCACCAAAGCAATACAAATAAAATAAATAAAATGTTTCATAAATTAATTAAATAAAATGAATTGCTAATTTAAAATCTCCCACATACAAATACAAAATCCCCAAGCCCAGTGATTTTACAGGAGACTTTTACCAAATACCTTGCTGCTGCTGCTGCTAAGTCGCTTCAGTCATGTCTGACTCTGTGTGACCCCATAGATGGCAGCCCACCAGGCTCCCCCATCCCTGGGATTTTCCAGGCAAGAGAACTGGAGTGGGTTGCCATTTTATTCTCCAATGCATGAAAGTGAAAAGTGAAAGTGAAGTCGCTTAGTCGTGTCCGACTCTTAGCGACCTCATGGACCGCAGCCTACCAGCCTCCTCCGCCCATGGGATTTTCCAGGCAAGAGTACTGGAGTGGGTTGCCATTGCCTTCTCCAACCAAATACCTTAAGAATTAACAAATATTTCACACAATCTCTTTCAGAAAAGTAAAAGAGAAAGCACTCTTTCTCAATGAATTTAATGAGGCCAGAGTTATTCCAATCCAAAAATTAGACAAGGTCTTACAAAAAAAGAAAATTAGGTCAATGTTTCTCATGAGATTTGACCCCCAAAATCCTCAAGAAATTATTAGCAAATGAAACCCAGGCGTGAATAAAAAATTCAAACAAGGACAACACTGTGAGTTTTTCTAGGTATGAAAGGTATTTTCTAGGTATTGCATCAATATTTGAAAATCAGTCAATGCAATCCACTATATCAACAGGCTGAAAACATCATATGATTATATTAACTAATGCAGAAAAGGCATCTGATACAATTATATACACACATCATCATGGGCAGATAAACAAATTCTTAGCAATCTAGAAACAGCTAATTTCCTTAACTTTGTAAAGAGTATATTTTTTTTTAAAGAAACCTACATCTAACATTATCCTTAATGGTGAATGACTGAATGCTTTATCCTTACAATCTGGAAAACTGGGACAATGTCTGCTTTCAAGTTAGTTATAAGTCAAGGTACTGGTAGGTATAGCAATCGCATTAACACAAAACAAGACATAAAAAGTATACAGATCAAAAATAAAAAAGAAAACAGAAGTCCATATTTGTAAAAAAAACCTGACTGTGGAGAAATACTGAAACTATCAGAGGAAAAAAATCCCTCATAGAATTAACATGGGATTTCGTCAGGTTCTAAGGATATAAGATGGATGTAAACAAGTAACTTGTATTTCTAGACAAAAACAAGCACATGTAAAATGAAATTAAAATAGAGTACGATTTACAACTGCCCCTCCAAAAAACTGAAATACTTTGGTATGAGCCGAAAAACAAATGCACAGGATCTGAGTGCTAAAATTACAAAATGCTAATGAACGACATTAAAAAAAGATCAGACACACATAATTACTACATTCACGGTAGTTAGAAGAATGAACAGAATGAAATATCCATTCTCTCCAAATTAATCTTTAGTTTCAACAATGTCTACCATAATGCTAGCAAGGTTGTCTGCACACACAGGATAGTTTAGTCTAAAATTTATATGAAAAAATAATATCTAGATTAGTGAAAACCTCTTGAACAAAAAGAGTAAAGCATGGATCTACACATAAATGCTGAATATGCACTCAAACTGAAGAAGACAGCAGGATACTGGCAGAAAGACAGACACAAGGAAGAACTGCACAGAATAAAGAGCCTAGAAATATATCCATAAAAAATAAGCTCCCCTCTGCCAACTTTTTTGACAAAGATGCAAGAGCAGCTCAATGCAGAAGAATAATCCTTTCTAGACGTGGTGTTGGAACAATTTCACATTCCTAGTCAAGTGAGTGAACTTTGATGCAAATATCATACTTCATGCAAAATTATCTCAATGGAACACACCTTTAAATGTAAATAAAACCATAACACTTTTAGGAGGAAAAAAACACAAAGAAGTTTCATGAACTCTAGGGCTACACAGACTTCTCAGGTTTGACACCCAAACCACCATTCATAAAAGGAAATGCTGACAAATTAACTCTCATCAAAATGGAAATATCTGATCAATCACAGAACTTATGATGAGGATGAAAGGGCAAATTACAGACTGGGAGCAAGTATCTGCAAACCACATATCTGACAAAAGGTTTGTAATTACACTACATAAACTCCTCAAAGATCAGTAGTGAAAAACCAATCCAACTAAAAAATGGGTAACAGACATTAACAGATATTTCACAAAAAGTGACAGACAAGCACATGAATCTATAGTCAACATCATTAGTAATCAGAGAAACATGAGTCAAAATTACACAAGGTAAATTACATATCTGTCTTGGCGCGAGTGGTAAAGAACCCACCTGCCATTGCAGGAGACATAAAAGATGGGAGTTCAATCCCTGGGTCGGGAAGATCCCCTGCAGGAGGGCAGGGCAACCCACTCCAGTATTCTTGCCTAAAGAATCCCCATGGACAGAGGAGCCTGGGTGGCTGCAGTCCATAGGGTTTCATAGAGTCAGACACAACTGAAGTGACTTAGCATGCACTCACAATGTCTAAACTAAAATTTAAAAATTTAAATATCAAAAAATAGCAAGAATGCAGATACTGTTTTTTCTCTCATTCACTGCCGGAAGAAAGTTAAAATAGTACAGCCACTCTACAAACGGTGATTTCTGTCAAAAACAAATATACTCTCACCATATGATCTGGCCATGATACTCCTGGGTATGTATTCCAGAGAAATAAAAATTCACACTCACTCAACAAACTGTACATCAACATTCACAGAAGAATTCTTTTCAATTGCTTAAAGATGGGAAAATGCCAAAATACTTCTCAACTGCTGAAGTGTGTGAGAATCACAAAGTCTAGTGTTTCTTTATAGGAAATTGGTTGTTGAGGAATTCAATTTTTAAAAAAATAGATTTCATGTGGCTGAGCTTCTCTATTACTTCTCTCAATCTTAATAAGTTGTACTTTTCAAGGAGGCTGTCCATTTCATCTAAATAATCAAATTTACTGGTATAGGGCTCTTATAATGCTGCGACCTATCATTCTATTTTCTACATGATTAGTCATATATTCTTTCATCCTTAATATTGGTGGAATTTGTTTCTGATTTAGATAAGACTTACCAGGGGTAAGTATTGTATTAGTCCTTATAAATTGTATTGTATTAGTCCTTATAAATAACTAAACTTGGAGCTTTACATATTCCATTCATTGTCCCTTTTTTATCTCATTGATTTCTGAACTTTTTGCATTATTTCCTTCCTCTATTATGTTTTAACCCTTTGTCCTCTCCCTGCTGGATTTTAGGCTTTAGGTGGGGAGTGTGGCTAATAAAGAGGGTCTCCTAACCTAGAGCTTGATCCTTCCTCCAAAGACAGCCTTTCCGTCTCAGCTGAATGCCTGGTATGTTAGTAAATCACTCTACACTGCCTGGATGAAAATCTAACATCTCTCAACACTGTTTCATAGGCAGCGTTATCTCCATTTCAACTTTTCAACAGAGTTTTACCCACCACATATGCAGTCTAATACTCAGTCAGGGAAAACAGGTCAACTCATATTCCTTGAAAAAATATATATTGATACATAGCTATTCTTCATCTCCAGTCCTGTGTCCTGCAAGTTCCAGCTGCTTCAGCACTTCTAACTCAAAAACTATTAAAATCCAAACTCATAAGGAGTCCTATTGTTCCACACTTGGGCTATAGTTAAGGCATTATTTTCAGTCCGAGGACCAAGTTCAATGTGAGACTCACCTTTTGTGATTTCTTTCTATCAGAGGGAGAATCCCTGACTATTTTTTAAATTGTTAAAAGTCTGAAACCAAACGTCTTATGGATTTTGTCCTGCTTTCTATTTGTAGATGGTGAAAAAGACAAATGTACCAGTTACCAGATTTTAAATTTCATTCTCTCTCAACTGCAGCACAGCAACAAAATCTGACCAAACATTCACATTTGTATCTTCCCCATCATCTATTCTGACCAAATACATAACTTAGACTAAAGCCAACTTCGCATACTTTTAAACATTTCTTGACTCTTATCACATGTAGAGATAGAATTGAAAATCCTGTATTTTTCATGTACTCAAATACTTTTGCCACTTCACTTTCCTGCTCTCTTTCTGTGAGGTGATTTCCACTGTCCTTTCCACTGTTCAGATCCTATATAGTACCTTCATCAAAACATCTAACTGTGTTTAGCGACTTTTAGTTCCTTTCCTCATTTTTTTCTCCTCTCAAACTCCCACCCACTTTTCAGGTAAGTAATTCCTGAATTTCAAATTTAAAACACTCATTCTATTCAATATGCTTTCATAGCAATTGCAACTTTAAGTTTGGGTTTGTGTCAATCCACTTGCCCAATAATTTAGCCAAGTATAAAGCAGGCTTCTGAAATGACAAATGACAATAAAAACATGACAACTCAAAACCTATGGGACACAGTCAAAGTGCTAAGAGGAAAGTTTATAGCAATCCAAGCCAACCTCAAGAAACAAGAGATTCATTAAATAAACAACCGAACCTTACATCTAAAGCCACTAGAAAAAAAGAACAAAAAATCCCCAAAGTTAATATAAGGAAAGAAATCATAAAGATCAGAGTGGAAATAAATGGAAAAGAAATGAAGGAGACAATAGCAAAGATCAATAAAACTAAAAGAGGTTCTCTGAGAAGATAAACAAAATGGACAAATCATGAGCCAGACTCATAAAGAAAAAAAAGGGAAAAGACTCAAATTAATAAAATTAGAAATGAAAAAAGAACAGTTACAACAGACAACACAGAAATACAAAGGATCAAAAGAGCCTACTATGAGAAACTATATGCAAATCAAATAACCTAGAAGAAATAGAAAAACTCTTAGAAAAGTATAATCTTCCAAAAATGAACCAGGAAGAAATAGAAAGTATTTACAGACCCATCACAAGCACAGAAATCAAAACTGTAATAAAAAATCTTCCAACAAACAAAAGCACAGAGCCAGATGGCTTAAACAGGTAAATTCTACCAAAGGTTTAGTGAACAGCTAACACATATCCTATTCCAACTCTTCCAGAAAATTGCAGAAGAAAGAAAACTCCCAAACTCATTCTATGAGGCTACTATCATCCTGATACCATGCCAGACAAAGATGTCACAAAAAAAGAAAATTACAGACCAATATCACTTATGAACATAGATGCAAAAAACCACAAAAAAGTCTAGCAAACAGACTACAACAGCACATTAAAAAGATCATACATCATAATCAAGTCAGCTTTATCCCAGGGATGCAAGGATTCTTCAATATATGCAAATCAATCAATGTGATTGATATACCATATTAACAAATTGAAAAATAAAAATCATGTGATCATCGAAACAAATGTAGAGAAAACTTTTGACAAAATGCAACACCCATTTATAATAAGATCTCTCCAGAAAGTACGCACAGAAGAAATATACCTCAACATAATAAAGGGCATATACAACAAACCCACAGCAAACATATTCTCAATGGTGAAAAACCAAAAGCATGTCTTCTGTGATCAGGAATAAGACAAGGGTGCCCATTCTCACCACTATTATTCAACATAGTTTTGGAAGTCTTGGCCACAGCAATTAGAGAAGAAAAAGAAACACAAGAAATCTAGATTGGAAAAGAAGAAGTAAAGCTCTCACTTATTGCATGTAGCAAGATATTATACATAGAAAACCCTAAAGATGCCACCAGAAAATTATTAGAGCTAATCAATGAATATTCTAAGTCACAAGATATAAAACTAATACAGAATCCCTTGCATCCCTATACACTAATAAAGAAAAATTCAGAAATAAAAATTAAGGAAACAATCCTATTCACAATTGCAAAAAAGAATAAAATCCCTAGGAAAAAACCTACCTAAAAAATCACTGCAGTTGGTGACTGCAGCCATGAAATTAAAAGACGCTTGCTCCTTGGAAGAAAAGTTATGACCAACCTAGACAGTATATTAAAAAGCAGAGACATTACTTTTCCAACAAACATCCATCTAGTCAAAGCTATGGTTTTTCCAGTAGTCACGTATGAATGTGAGAGTTGGACTATCAAGAAAGCTGAGAGCCAAAGAAATGATGCTTTTGACCTGTGGTGCTGGAGAAGACTCTTGAGAGGCCTTTGGCCTCCAAGGAGATCAAACCAGTCAATCCTAAAAAAAATCAGTCCTGGATATTCATTGGAAGGACTGATGCTAAAGCTGAAACTACAATACTTTGGCCACCTGATGCAAACCACTGTCTCATCTGAAAAGACCCTGAGGCTAGGAAAGACTGAAGGCAGGAGGAGAAGGGGATGACAGAGGATGAGATGGTTGGATGGCATCACTGACTCAATGGACATGAGTTTGAGTAAACTCTGGGAGCTGGTGATGGACAGGGAGGCCTGGCATGCTGCAGTCCATGGGGTCGCAAAGAGTCAGACACGACTGAGTGACTGAACTGAACTGAAAGAGACAAAAGACCCATATGTGGAAAACTATAAGATACTAATGAAAGGAATCAAAGATGACACAGATGAAGAGATATACCATATTCTTTGATTGGAAGAATCAATAATGTGAAAAATGACTATTCTACCCAAAGTAATCTACAGATTCCACACAATCCCTATCAAACTAACAATGGTATTTTTCACAGAACTAGAACAAAAAATCACAATTTGCATGGAAACACAAAAGTACCCAAATAGTCAAAGCAATCTTGAGAAAGAATGGAGACGGAGGGATCAATCTTCCTGACTTCACGTTATACTATAAAACCGTAATCATCAAGACAATTTAGTACTGGCATGAAACAGAGATACAGACCAACAGAACAAGATAGAATGCACAGAGATAAACCCACACACCTATGGGTACCTTATCTTTGACAAAGGAGGCAAGAATAGACAGTGGAGAAAAGAGCTTCTTCAATAAGTGGTGCTGGGAAAACTGGAAAGCTACATGTAAAACAACGCAAGTAGAACACTTCCTAACACCATATACACAGATAAACTCCAAATGGATTCAAGACCTAAATGTAAGACCAGAAATTATAGAATTCTTAGAGGAATACTCTTTGGCATAAATCACAGCAAGGTCCTCTATGACCCACCACGTAGAGTAATGCAAATAAAAACAAAAAGAAATTAAACCTAATTAAACTTAAAAGCTTTCCACAGCAAAGGGAACAATAAACAAGATGAAAAAAATACCTCCTCGGAATGGGTGAAAATAATGTCAAATTAAAACACTGACAAAGGATTAATCTGCACTATATAGAAGCAGCTCATGTAACTCAATATCAGAAACATAAACAACCCAATCAAAAAGCAGGCAGAAGATCTAAACAGACATTTATAAAGAAGATATACAGATGGCTAATAAACACATAAAAAAGATACTCAGCATCACTCATTAGAGAAATGCAAATCAAATCTATCATGCTGTATCACCTCACACCTTTCAGGAGGGCCACCATCAAAATACCAACAAACAATAGATGTTGGAAAGGGTGTGGAGAAAAGGGAACCCTCTTGCACTGTTGATGGGAATGTAAATTGATACAGTCACTATGGAGAACAGTATGGAGATCAGTATGGAGATTCTTTTAAAAACTAGGACTAAAATAAACATACGACCCAATAATCCCACTACTGGGCATGTACCCTGAGGAAACCATAACTGAAAAAGACAAATGTACCCCAATGTTTATTGCAGCACTATTTACAATAGCTAGGACATAGATGCAACCTAAATGTCTATTGACAGATGATTGGATAAAGAAGTTATGGTACATATATATAATGAACTATTACTCAGCCATAAAAAGGAATGCATTTGAGTCAGTTCTAATGAGGTGGATGAATCTAGAGACTATTATACAGAGTGAAGTAAATCAGAAAGAGAAAAAGTTATTATATATTATATATATATGGAATCTAGAAAGACGGTACTGAGAAGCCTACTTGCAGGGCAGTGATGGAGACACAGTCATAGATAACAGACTTGCGGACACAGTAGGGGAAGGAGAGGATGGGAAGAATTGGGAGTGGGGCATTGGCACATATTCCTTACCATATGTAAACTGGATAACCAGTGGGAATTTGCTGTATGACACAAGGAGGTCAAACCCAGTACTCTGTGACAACCTAGAGGGGTGGATGTGGTGGGAGGTGGGAGGGAGGTTCAAGATGAAGGGGAAGTGTGTACCTACGGCTAATTCACATTGATGTATGACAGAAACCAACACAATATTGTAAGGCAATAATCTTCCAATTAAAAAATAAACAAAATAAAGCAGGCTTCTTCTTCTCACCAATGTCACCATCACCACATAAAAATCTTCATAACATGGATATAAACTTACCTTTATAAATGAAGAATCTGGAAGCAACATCCGTCCAGACTTGTTGTATGAATATACCAGGAAATGAGAGTCTAAAAATGACCTAATTCAACCACAATAATAACACTTTGTTGTAATAATAGCATTAATAAATGTAACTTCCAGAGTCATGAAATTAAAAAACTTTACTTTCCACTTTATAAGCTTAAGTATGCAAAAATTAAATGGGTTCATCTTCCCATTGTCTAGCTTTCTTTCTGACAGCATATTATGTATATAAGAGAAAACAAGAACCAGAACAACCAGATACAGGTGTGAGCATTGTAATGACACAGACTGATGTCTAATAAAACTCAGAACTTCCAGATTCCCACAGCAAAGTTTTCTTTTACAGATTCAACCATCAATACATCTCATGGCATAAATCTTTTTGTTATGATTTGCTAATAAGTAGCCAAAGATTAATAAATAACAAATAGAATCCATGCTTCTTTCATTAGCTTATTCCATGAACTTGCACGAGGGCGTGCTAAGTTGCTTTAGTCCTGTCCAACTCTTTGTGACCCCATGGACTTACTCCGTCAGGCTTCTCTGTCCACGGGATTCTCCAGGCGAGAATCCTGGAATGATTGCCAAGCCCTCCTCCGAGTATCTTCCTGAACCAGGGATTGAACTCGCAACTCTTATGTCTCCTGCATTGGCAGGCAGTTAATATTTAAGAATCCAATAAACATATCCAAGAGAATTTGATCACTGTGAACAGAATTATAGATCTAGCCAATAAAGAGGGAAAATTCTGGCAAAATGCACATCAAAAATAAAGATTTGATCATAGTTATGAATAAACTATGATGTAGAGCACAGAGAAATAAGGTGCAGGATGAAAGCATAAATTCCCCACAGAAGAAAATAATGTATATGGGCTGAAAATTAAAATGAAAACATTAAGGGACTTAGGATATACCAGAGAGTCTTAATTTAATATATACACACATACACAGAAACTCACACTCAACCACATAAGGAAAGCATACTGGAAAATGTAAAATAGACTGTATCAAATTGCAAAAATTTATAGAAAAGAAATATGACTCACAAATTCTACACATTGCCAAAATGTTATTCAATGATGAGAACAAAAACACATCTGCAGATCTGCGATTGGGGAAGCAGGCCATCTGCATATTCCCTCTGAAGAAAATAATCTGAAAATATTCTAACTAAACAATACCTGAGTCAGCAGAAATCGTCAATAAAAAGAAGAAAAAAGATTTCAAAAAAGATGGAAAATAAAATACAGTTGTTAAACAAACTGAAAGCAGAGGATTTACTTCTTAAAAGGAAAAAGAATTTTAAAATACAGAGTTGCTATCATTTTAAGATTTGAGAGACACAAGAAAAGAATGTGAGAACCTATGAGAGAAAATATGAATATAATAATTATATTAAAATTTATCTTTAGAGCAATAAATTCCCAAAACAAAGGAAGAAAACAATGGTCTATGTGGGATTTTTGCAACATACAGAAGAGATAAAGTGTTAATATCTACAGAAAACTAACCTTCCTACCAAATGATCATGGAACAAAAAATAGAAACACAGAAAGATAAAGCCATAGATGGAAAATAAATTCAAAATAAATGAATAAAAACTAATCCTACTAAAAGCTTAGGAGAACCAAGTCAAAGAGAATAGCAGGTAAACACTGAGAAAGATATTGTGTATTATTAATAACCAGAGGAATTCATATGAAAACAATAATAAAACAGCATTTGTTATTCACTAACAAAAATGAGTGAACATACTCATTTGGTTGAGAATGTAGAAAACAAACATGGTTTTAAACTATTGGCATGAATAAAAATTGGTTATAAGGGTTTTGAAGAAGCAGTATATAGCACTTGAGAATTTTCTTATTTATAATCCATCAATTTCACTGGGAAACAGTGACAGACTTTATTTTCTTCAGCTCCAACATCACTGCAGATGGTGACTGCAGCCACGAAATTAAAAGACGCTTGCTCCTAGGAAGAAAAGCTATGACAAACCTAGACAGCATATTAGGCAGCAGAGACATTACTTTGCCCACAAAGGTCCATCTAGTCAAAGCTATGGTTTTTCCAGTAGTCATGTATGGATGTGAGAGTTGAACCATAAAGAAGGCTGAACGCAGAAGAGTTGATGCTCTTGAGCTGTGGTGTTGGAAAAGACTTGAGAGTCCCTTGGACAGCAAGGAGATCAGACCAGTCAATCCTAAAGGAAACCAGTCCTGAATATTCATTGGGAGAACTGATGTTGAAGCTGAAGCTCCAATACTTTGGCCACCTGATGCAAAGAACTGACTCATTAGAAAAGACCCTGATGGTGGGAAAGATTGAAGGCAGGAGGAGAAGGGGACAACAGAGGATGAGATGGTTGGATGGTATCACTGACTCAATGGACATAAGGTTGAGCAAGCTCTGGGAGATGGTGAAGGACTGGGAAACCTGGCATGCTGCAGTCCCTGGGACTGCAAAGAGTTGGACACAACTGAGCGACTGGACAGCAACAATTTCACTAGGGCCTAGGAAGTCCACAAGAGAGCTGCTCTTGCTGTAAATAAGGGAGGACAAATGACTTATGATATATATTCATTTGATGACTACATAAGCATTTTAAAAATCAAACCCATTTTGCCCACATCAGTATGAATGGATTGCAAAAAATGACATTATGCAAAATGTTGCATAAGGAATAAACACAAACCACACCACATACAGTAAAACAGCATCTACTGCTCACACTTTGGGGTCATGGACAGTAGCCATGACAACTCTGCTAAGTGTTGCCAGGTTTGCTCAGGGGTACAGGATTCAGCTGATTGTTGGCTGATGTAGTGATAAAGAGAGCACCTTGGCTATGGTTCAGTTGTGTTTAATCTTCCAGCAAGTTTAGCCCAAGCATATTCTCATGGGGATGACAGACAAACAAGGTGGAAAACAGGAAAGCCTGAGACCTTTTTTAAGCCTCTACTGGAATCAAGTTGGCCAACATCACTCTGGAAAGAGTGTAGTGCTCAATCACTCAGTTACGTCCAACTCTTTGCAACCGCATGAGCTGTACCCCACCAGGCGCCACCGTCTATGGTATTTTCCAGAATACTGGAGTGGGTTGCCATTTACTTCTCCATGTATCTTCCTGCTCCAGGGATCAAACCCACATGTCTCCTGCATCTCCTGCATTGACAGAAGGATTCTTTACCACCAAGCCACCTGGGAAGCCCTTATCAAAATAAGTGAGGTAGTTCCAAACTGGGCTAGTAATTTGCCAGGCCCGCAAGCTAAAATCTGCTTCATGAGTAACACCCTTGTCCAAGCAGAGTGGCTTGCGTTACTCAATGAAGCTATGAGTCATGCTGCCCAGGACCACCCAAGATGGATGTGTCATAGTGAAGAGATCTGACAAAACATGGTACGCTGGAGAAGGAAATGGCAACCTACTCCAGTATTCTTGCCTGGAAAACCCCATGGACTGCATAAAAAGGCAAACAGATACACAACCAGGATATGAGCCCCTCCGTGGGCCAAAAGGTGTCCAATATGCTACTGGGGAAGAGAGAAGGGCAATTACTAATAGCTCCAGTAAGAATGAAGCAGCTGGGCTAAAATGGGAATGATGCTCAGCTTTGGATGTGTCTGGTGGTGAAAATAAAATCAAGTGCTGTAAAGAACAATAATATATAAGGAACCTGGAAAGTCAGATCCATGAATCAAGGTAAACTGGACACGCTCAAGCAGGAGATGGCAACACTGAATACCCCCAGTTTAAGAATCAGTGAGTTAAAACAGACAGGAATGGGTGAATTTAATTCAGATGACCATTATACCTACTACTATAGGCAAGAATCTCTAGAAGAAATGGATAGCCCTCACAGTCAACAAAGAAGACCAAAATGCAGTAACTGGGTGCAATCTCAAAAACAACAGAATGATCTTGGTTCATTTTCAAAGCAAATCATTCAACATCAAAGTAATACAAATGTGTGCCCCAATAGCTGATGGTGAAGGAGCTGAAGTTGACTGGCTCTCTGAAGACCTAAAACACCTTCTAGAACTAACATAAAAAAGATGCCTTTTCATCATAGGGGATTGGAATGCAAGGGTAGAAAGTCAAGAGATACCCAGAATAACAGGCAAGTTTGGTCTGGGAGTACAAAATGAAGCAGGGCAAAGGCTAACAGTTTTGTCAAGAGAACACATTGGTCATAGCAAACATTCTTTCCAAACAATCCAACGGATGACTCTATACATGGACATCACCAGTTGATCAATACTGAAATCAGACTGATGATGTTCTTTGCAGCCAAAAATGGAGAAGGTGTTCAGTTCAGTTCATTTCAGTTGCTCAGTCGTGTCCAGCTCTTTGCGACCCCATGGACTGCAACATGCCAGGCCTCCCTGTCCATCAACAAATCCTGGAGTTTACCCAAGCTCATGTCCATTGAGTCAGTGATGCCACCCAGCCATCTCATCCTCTGTCGTCCCCTTCTCCTCCTGCCCTCAATCCTTCCCAGCATCAGGGTCTTTTCAAATGAGTCAGCTCTTCGCATCAGGTGGCCAAAGCATTGGAGTTTCAGCTTCAGCATCAGTCCTTCCAATGAACACCCAGGACTGATCTCCTTTAGGATGGACTGGTTGGATCTCCTTGCAGTCCAAGGGACTCTCAAGAGTCTTCTCCAACACCATAGTTCAAAAGCATCAATTCTTTGGCACTCAGCCTTCTTTATAGTCCAACTGTCACATCCATACATGACTACTGGAAAAACCATAGCCTTGGCTAGATAGACCTTTGTGGACAAAGTAATGTCTCTGCTTTTTAATACGCTTTCTAGGCTGGTCATAACTTTTCTTCCAAGGAGTAAGTGTCCTTTTAATTTCATGGCTGCAGTCACCACCTGCAGTGATTTTGGAGCACAAAAAATAAAGTCTTCCACTGTTTCCACTGTTTCCCTATCTATTTGCCATGAAATGATGGGACCGGATGCCATGATCTTTGTTTTCTGAATGTTGAGCTTTAACCCAACTTTTTCACTCTCCTCTTTCACTTTCATCAAGAAGCTCTTTAGTTCTACTTCGCTTTCTGCCATAAGGGTGGTATCATCTGCATATCTGAGGTTATTGATATTTCTCCCAGCAATCTTGATTCCAGCTTGTGCTTCATCCAGCCCAGCATTTCTCGTGATGTACTCTGCATATAAGTTACACAAGCAGGGTGACAATATACAGCTTTGACGTACTCCTTTTCCTATTTGGAACCAGTCTGTTGTTCCATGTCCAGTTCTAACTGCTGCTTCCTGACCTGCATACAGATTTCTCAAGAAACAGGTCAGATGGTCTGGTATTCGCATCTCTTTCAGAATTTTCCACAGTTTATTGTCATCCACACAGTCCAAGGCTTTGGCATAGTCAATAAAGCAGAAATATATGTTTTTCTGGAAGTCTCTTGCTCTTTCGATGATTCAGCGGATGTTGGCAATTTGATCTCTGGTTCCTCTGCCTTTTCTAAAACCAGCTTGAAATCTGCAGTCCAAGGGACTGCAAGGAGATCCAACCAGTCCATCCTAAAGGAGGAGATCAGTCTGGGTGTTCATTGGAAGGACTGATGCTGAAGCTGAGACTCCAATACTTGGACCTCCTGATGCGAAGAGCTGACTCATCTGAAATGACCCTCATGCTGGGAAAGATTGAGGGCAGGAGGAGAAGGGGATGACAGAGGATGAGATGGTTGGATGGCATCATCGACTCGATGGACATGTGTTTAGGTGGACCCTGGGAGTTGGCGATGGACAGGGAGGCCTGGCGTGCGGTTCATTTGGTTGCAAAGAGTCAGACACGACTGAGAGACTGAATTGAACTGAACTGATGTTCATTTATCTCATATACTCTAATATTACCTCATTAAATTACAGTTGAGTCTGAATATTAGACTTAGAATCCAATGATAATGACTCAAAAGTCTCATCTGA
This sequence comes from Okapia johnstoni, assembly GCA_024291935.2. Classification (NCBI taxonomy): domain Eukaryota; kingdom Metazoa; phylum Chordata; class Mammalia; order Artiodactyla; family Giraffidae; genus Okapia; species Okapia johnstoni. The sequence continues at coordinate 29,842,885 of CM044327.1, read as the reverse complement.
CATGAATCACCAAGAAGACTTAACATGTTAAATAAAATATTCATGCCTTTGTATATTTAGGCTTTAAATGTAGTCTCAATTTAAGGAAGTCATTAAAAACTTAAGAAATTAAAAACAACTCTATGAAAAGAAGAATGGCCACTTACTGTTTTTCAAGTGTGAGAGTATACATTTTCTTGTCAATTTGGATGGAATAGGTGACCTATAGCAAAAGATTCAGAGAAAAAGTAATTTTTAGATATTTCAAATCCCTGAAAGTCAAAAGTCCTAATTTTAAAAAATATATGTACTCTTTCACATTAACAGATATGGTATCGTGTATCAAAATTATATATATTGGAGAAGGAAATGGCAACCAACTCCAGTATTTTTGCCTATGAAATCCCATGGACACAGGAGCCTGGTAGGCTACAGTCCCTGAAGTTGCAAAACTGTCAGAAACTTCTTAGTGATTAAAAGCAAAACAAAACAAAAACTATGTATCTCTGTCTCCATAGACATATATAGTTACAGTTATCTTTCTTCAGTCTTGGAACATGTGATAGAATTAATCATAATCAAACTTACACAAAATCTGGGATTCTAAATCTATTGCAAATATAAGAGCATTAGTTATTAGCATTAAAGTCTCATAAACAAATTTTCCTTAAAATGATTACATATAGAAATGTTGAGTAAACTTTGAAGAAATTTGAGTTTTCTGATCTTTCCTCACCTTGCAGTCTCCAGAGAAAATAAATGGAAAATTGAAGAATACAAAGCAAGTCCCCTTCTAAGATAAAACTAAAATTAGACTAAATCTATTGGCACCATTCAGAAAGCTAAAAGGCCGTTCTTCTACTAAAGGATGGTATCTGGAATCCATATCCTATTGGCCAGTCCACATTTGTGTGTGTCTCGCTACACACAGTACATCTCTTCCTTCTCCTTTTCATTTTCCTTAGTCTGTCTCACCAAAGTCTTCTCAAATATTAACTTTTGACATTGGGAATCTGAGCCAGTTCAGGTTAATTTTTTTCATTCATTCTACTTCTTCATTTAAACAGCATCTTTAAGAATTTTAAGGTTAAGCTATTTTTCTAATTTTAAATTTCCAATCATTTTTGTCGTCTATTTAATTATTTGTGTCTAGGAGTATATTATGCTACTTTATGACCTTCAGAGCATGATTTAAGTTTTTCCTTGTAATTTTTTCATTTGCGTTCATTGTTTATTATTTAATATTGCTTATATTGGAATGATCTCTCCATCAACCCATGAACCATGTACAAGTATATTTTTAAATTATCAAATATATTTCTTAGTCTTTTTCTCAAGTTTTGACCTAACTGTACTGTTCCCAGATAATGAGTGCTATACTATCCCCATATGCTTTTAATTTATTTATTTATTTTCCTTGCTGTGGTAATTTCATTGAATGACATATATTCGTGAAAAGTATAAGAAATATTCTTCAGAAGCATTATTCACGATGGAGACAGAGCTTACATGCAGTTTGATTAGAAAAGCTCTATTTCTGGAGATAGTGACAAGATTGGATGTTTCTGATTCTTGGCTGAAACAAGGGCACTGAGATTTCTAATGAATGCAGTTTAAGGTCCAAAACCACCCTGGCCAAGGTTAGCTTCTGTTGTGTCTCCCTAACAAAAAGGTTGACTTGGTTACTTTTTAAAAAGTCACTGAAAGCTTTGTAAGGAGTTCTCCCGTAAATTTTGTGATTTTAAGCCAGAGATTCAGTGTGTTCCCAGAGCACAGAAATTGGGTTCACGTGAAGCTAGCTCACTAGGGATGCTTCCTGGACTCCTGATATTTGCCTAAATTCTCTTTTTCTTGCTGCAACATAAGTTTTATCTTTATATAAAAACCTCATATAGGATATCCATAGAGTCCAGTGTGTCTAAACAAAGAGCAGAAAGGGGAAAACAATGCATAACCTTCATTGGGCTCACTTTATCCTTCAATAAAATGCTTATTTTTCTTGTTCAAATGTTCCTTCCCCACATGAAGAATTTTAACATTGGCCAATCACCATTTGAGAAAACATTTAAAGGTCTCTCTATGGAAACGCATTTGAAAGTTTCTCCCTGCTGTGCCATCAGTTTTCATGTTATATATGCTGAGGACATTGTATTAAATTCATAGCAATTTAGAATCGTTATATGTTCCTTGAGAAATAAATATTTTAAAGAGAGGGATGCTTATCTTATAATACTGGTTGTGTATGTGTGTGTGTGTCTGCGTCTGTGTGTACCAAATGCTCTTTTGCGCTCCAATAAATATAAAACACTCATACTTTAAAGTAATTTCGTAATTACATGCGTTTCTGAAACACTGCCATCTTTGTTGTTTGTCTCGGTCTTCTGTGGCACTGTAATTTGTAGACGTGCTGTTTCAGAGCCTGCAGTAAGGAAAACAAGAGTGAGCCTTCCCCAGGGCGTGACCGCATCCTTTCTTACTTGTCCTCTCCTATCACATCACTTGTGGATCTTCCAAGCCCCAGTGGGCGCCCCGCGCGCGCGCACACACACACACACACACACCCTAAAAAATCATACGGAGATCCAACGAGTCCATCCTAAAGGAAATCAGTCCTGAATATGCATTGGAAGGACTGATGTTGAAGCTGAAACTCCAATACTTTGGCCACCTGATGTGAAGAACTGACTCTTTTGAAAAGACACTGATGCTGGGAAAGATTGAAGGCAGCAGGAGAAGGGGACGACAGAGGATGAGATGGTTGGATGGCATCACCGACTCAATGGACATGAGTTTGGGTAAACTCCAGGAGTTGGTGATGGACAGGGAGGCCTGGCCTGCTGCAGTCCCTGGGGTCGCAAAGAGTCGGACAAGACTGAGGGACCGAACTGAACTGACTGAGGGTTTTAAGTGGTCCCCAGGACCCCACCCAGGATCCCATCCCCACCCCCACCCCCACCCCGTCTCCCTAGAAGACCTGTGTGCCCGTCTGGGAGTGAGGGACAACTATCCCAGTCCTGCTCTGAGCCCTCCGACCAGCGGGCCTGGCAGAACCCTGAAACTGGGCAGAACTCCGACCAGACCCGGGCTCCCCCAGCCTGGCCTGGGCTTCTGGGGCCGAGAGGGCGACGCCCTCCACCCCCGCGCCAAGGGACCCTGTGACGACGGGCCGCCCTCCTCTCCGGCAGGGTCCTCACTTACGATGGTCCGCGGAGGCCAGCCGGCCCAGCCCTGTGAGGAGCAGCAGGAGAGACAACATTGCGTGGCCGGCCTCGCCTTTGGGGATGGCGGTTGAGTGGAAATGGAGTAGCCAGGCGCGTGGGGTTTGAGACTTTCCAGAAGCAGCTTGGGGGTGGCGGTGGCTGGAGCTGACGGGCGGGGCTGGGGTGGGAGGGGCGAGACTAGGGGGCGGGGCATAGGGTGGGGCTGGACCGGGGCGGGACTGGAGGGTTGAGCAAGGGGTGGGGAAGAGGAGGGTTCCGGGCTTGCAGAGCGGGCAGTGTGTAGGAGTAGGGTTGGGACCAGGTGGGCGGAGCTGGAGGGCGGGGCGGGGGTGGGCCTTGGGCGGGGAGTAGAGAGGAGGCCCTGCTGGTGAGGGTTTTTGCCAGACCTAGAGCTCAGGATCCTGGAAGCTGCAGCCCATTCCCCTGGCGCCCACTAGAAGCCCACTTCACGTGGGAGGCAAAAGGGAGCCTGCTTCATTCCTAAGTGCCCTTTAGATCAAGAAATTTGACATTCTTTGAGTGTTCTAGGGTAACGTAAGGTTTATAAACAGCATTTTCTCCTCTGCATATAAGCTCAGTCAGTTCAGTTCTGTCGCTCAGTCCTGTCCTACTCTGTGACTCCACGGGACTGCAGCACTCCAGGCCTCCCTGTCCATCATCAACTCCCAGAGTTTACTCACACTCATGTCCATGAGTCGGTGATGTCATCCAACCATCTCATCCTCTGTCGTCCCCTTCTCCTGCCGCCTTCAATCTTTCCCAGCATCAGGGTCTTTTCAAATGAGCCAGTTCTTTGCATCAGGTGGCCAAAGTATTGGAGTTTCAGCTTCAGCATCAGTCCTTCCAATGAATCAGTCCAATTCAGGACTGATTTCCTTTAAGATGGGCTGGTTGGATCTCCTTGCTCTCCAAGAGACTCTCTGAGAAAATGTGGTCCACTGGAGATGGGAATGGCAAACCACTTCAATATTCTTGCCTTAGAACCCCATGAACAGTATGAAAAGGCAAAGATATAGCACACTGAAAGATGAACTCCCCAGGTCAGTAGGTGATCAATATGCTACTGGAGATCAGTAGAGAAATAACTCCAGAAAGAATGAAGAGACGGAGCCAAAGCAAAAACAACACCCAGTTGTGGATATGACTGGTGATGGAAGTAAATCCTGATGCTGTAAAGAGCAATATTGCATAGGAACCAGGATGTTAGGTCTATGAATCAAGGCAAATTGGTGGTGGTCAAACAGGAGATGGTAAGAGTGAATGTCAACATTTTAGGACTCAGTGAACTAAAATGGACTGGAATGGGTGAATTTAACTCAGATGACCATTATATCTGCTACTGTGGGCAAGAATCCCTTTGAAGAAATGGAGTAGCCATCATAGTCAACAAAAGAGTCCAAAATGCAGTACTTGGATGCAATCTCACAGATGACAGAATGATCTCTGTTCATTTCCAAGGCATGTCAGCTATTGACTGGTAAAGTTTTTGGCAATTTTTAATCATCTATGACACAGCTTTCTGGTACAATGGCTGAATGTCTGTGATGAAACTAAAGAAAATAGAAATTCACAACATGTTCAGTAGCTATAGTTTGGTTATTTTAACAGTAGTGGTGTAGTCCCAAGTCTTGTCCAAGTCTTGAACCTCATGGACTGTAGCCCTCCATGCTCCTAAGTCCATGGGATTTTCCTAAGCAAGAATACTGGAGAGGATTACTATTTCCTTCTCCAGGGGATTTTCCTGACCCATGGATCAAACCCAGGTCTCCTGCATTGGAAGGTGGATTATTTACTGACGGAGCCACCAAGAAAGTTCAGTTTAGCAGTAAATACTGCCAGATTTCCATTTTAAGTCATAGGTCAAAACACACAGGCAAAGTGCTACAGACACTAAAAAATTCTATTACCAGTAAGTTTGTTTCCTAGAAAATAAAAAGGTTTCAAATAAAATACTAAACCTTAAATGCCTATGTATTATTACATTAGTGTTGATTTATAATTTAAAATGAGATAAAATTATAGCATAAATGAATAAACTGAAAATTAATCATCTAATAATTTATTCAGTTTTGTATACTTCTTGCTCTTTGAAAACTTGCGGCTTAGAGAGATGAAATGAAAGACTAAATAGAAATTTTCCCAATCACTTTCGAGTTCACACGTGAAAGGCCAGACAGTTAACTTGCAGAGAACTTAGATGTTTCAGTTTACAGGTTGGTGACTTGTGCAATTTAAGATGCTTTTCCTTTTTTTTTTTTTTTGGTAATAACTTTTTTTACTTTGGTAAAATACATATAAATTTTACCGTCTTAACCATTTTACGTGTAAAGTGAAAGTCGTTCAGTCGTGTCCGACTCTGTGACTCTATGGACTATACAATCCATGGAATTCTCCAGGCCAGAATACTGGAGTGGGTAGCCTTTTCCCACTCCAGGGATCGAACCCAGGTCTCCCACATTGCAGGTTGATTGTTTACTAGCTGAGCACAGGGAAGCCCAAGAATACTGGTGTGGGTAGCCTATCCCTTCTCCAGCCAATCTTCCCAACCCAGGAATGGAACCGGGGTCTCCTGTGGTGCAGATGGATTCTTTACCAACTGAGCTGTCAAGGAAGCCCCTTTACTGTAAGGTCCGTTACTATTACGTATATTTACGTTGCTGCAAATGTTACCACCAAATAACTCCAAAAAGCTTCAGTGTGCCAAACAGAAACTCTGTACCCATTAAGCAATAACTGCCCATTTCTTCCTTTCCCAAATCATGGCAACCACCATTGTATTTTCTGTCTCTAGGAATTTCATGACCCAGGTACCTCACCTTAGTGGATTCAAACAGTGTTTGTCTTTTTTGACTGGCTTGTATCACTCAGCATAATATCCTCAAGGCTCATCCATGTTGTCTCATGTGTCAGAATTTCCTTCCTTTTTAAGTCTGAATAATGTCCCATTACATGCATAAACCACAGTTTGCTAATCCATTCATCTGTTGATGGACACTTACTTGGATTGCTTCCACTTTTAAGTATTGTGAATAGAGCTGTGATGAACATTGGTACACAAATATTTCTTTGTGAACCATCTTTGATCATTTTTGATATATACCTAAGACGCTAACATTGTAAAAGAAAACATTTACAAGTCATATATCTGATAAGGGATTAATATCCAGAGAACTCTTAAAACTCAACAACAACAGCAAATGATAACCTGGCTTGAAAATATTCAAAGGACTTGAAATAGACATGTCTCCAGAAAAGATTTACTAATAGCCCAGGAGCACATGAAAAAAATGATCATATCACTAATCATTTGGAAAATTCAAATTAAAACTACAGTGAACTATCACCTGGCACCCATCAGGAGAGCTACTTTAAAAAAAATAACAAAAAAAACCCAGGAAATCACAAGTACTTGGGAGGATAAGCCTCTGTGGAACATAGTATGGCAGGTTTTAAAAAAATTAAAAAATAGCATTACCTAATTTCAATTTTGCAAAAACTGTTTTTGCAAAATGTTATCTAACTTTCCTAAGGTCGTGCTGGTATCCATCGCATTAATATTCATAGACAAAATCAAGCATTGATTGCTTTCCCTGTGTATAAATCAAAATGAAAAAAGAGATAATGATAGCTTATTAAAAATTTATTTCTCATATTTTAAAAAATATTTTTGAATAATAAATAGTATCGACTCTTTACAACCCTATAGACTGCACCCACTAGGCTCCTCTGTCCATGAGATTCTCCGGGCAAAAATATTGGAGTGGGTTGCCATATCCTTCTCCAAATTAATAGGTCATTCAACCCCAAAATAGCCATGTCTTTTTATTTTTATAACTTTATCAAGTTATTCTTTTAACCATGTGCTTTTTGTTATGTGTGTGTGTGTGTGTGTGTGTGTGTGATATACATAATACCATAGACATGATAGGGGATTCCCAGGTGGCTTAATGGCAAAGAATCTGCCTCCCAATACAGGAGTCTCTGGAGCTGTGGGTTAGATTCCTGGGTTGAGAAGATCCCCTATCCATCCTGGCATTCTTGCCTGAAAAAGCCCATGGAGAGAGGAGTCTGGCGGACTGCAGTCCATGGGGTCACAAAGAGTCACACACGACCAAGCACAAACGCACATATGCATAATAAATGTTAGCTAGTCATTTGAACAATATTTACCAAAAGGGAGACTATTATTCAAATGGTTAGCTTTGCCTGACTACTTTTTATTTTTCAGTGTACTTGACTATAGGCATTAAAAATCAATTAAATTTAATTAAACAATTATCTTTTTAATGCCTAGTTTAACCCAAGCAGTAGGCCTGGGTTATCAACATATAATATATGCCAGGACTTACCCTTTGCCCATTGCATTCTAAGGAGCCTGGCTCCTGCCCATGTGTGATTTATTTCCAAAATTTTGCCCATTTTACACTTGATCTTAGCCGAAAGGCTGAGAAGTGATGAACATTTTTAAAGTATACACTTTTCCCTCTTGAAATAGATCTTTTGCCAGTGAGGTTGTAGGCAATATTACTAGTTCACATCATCATATAATGGCTGAATCAATGTAGTATGGGAAAACAGAAAATAGAAACTCACATTATGTTTAGTACTGACGATTGCCTATTTTAACCATATCTATTGCCAGATTTCTACTTTAAGTTTCCAGTAAAAGCTAAACACAGATAAAGTGATAATGCTTTTAAAAAAAGAAAGTAGTTCTATCACTGTAGATAATTTATTTCTTAGAAACCTCTTTGATTAAGAAAATTAATTTAAAATCTAAATATGAAATGTGTACGTATATGATTTAATCCTTCTGTGTGGATGTATAACTTAAGTATCAGGCAGTAAAAACATCACAAGTATAAAATGATTCTGTAAAGCAAATTTATTTTCCCATTATGTACTTGTTTCATTTTGTATGACTTGGCTTCTTAGGAAAATCTGTGGCTAAGATATAAAAGAAAGAAAAATATACTCATCTGAATGCAGAGTTCCAAAAATAGCAAAGAGAGACAAGAAAGCCCTCCTAAGTGAACATGTGAATAATATGTAGCTATTATGATTTATTCACTTAGTTGTGTCTGTCTCTTTGGGACTCTGGACTGTAGCCCACCAGAATCCTCTGTCCATGGAATTCTCCAGGCAAGAATACTGGAGTGGGTTTGCCATTCCCTTCTCCAGGGCATCTTCCCAACCAAGGGATTGAACCCAGGTCTCCTGCATTGCAGGCAGGTTCTTTACCATTTGAGCCACCAGAAAAGCGTCCCAACCTGTAGCTAAGGACTGAACAACAACCTGTGTATTAAACCAATAAAATGAAAGCTTTTTTTCCAAGTTAATTCCATTACATTTCCATGTGTGAATTGCATGCTGATAGGAGGATAATGTTTATATTTAACTTCTCTCCAAGGAGACTAAATAAGAAGGCAAATATAAACATTAAGTTTGCAATTCACACATGGAAATGTAATGGAATTAATTTGGAAAAAAGCTTTCATTATACTGGCTTAATACACAGGTTTTTGTTCAGTCACTAAGTTGTGTCTCACACTTTCTGTCCCATAGACTACAACATGCCAGGCTTCTCTGTCCTTTACTATCTTTTGGAATTTGCTCAAACTCTTGTTCACTGAGTCAGTCATCCCCTTCAACCATCTCATCCTCTGTCGCCCCCTTCACCTCCTGCCCTCAATCTTGCCCAGGATCAGGGTCTTTTCCAATGAGTCAGCTCTTCGCATCAGGTGGCCAGAGTATTGGAACCTCAACTTCAGCATCAGTCCTTCCAATGAATATTCAGGGTTGATTTCCTTTAGGATTGACTAGTTTGATCTCCTTGCAATCTAAGGGAATCTCAAGAGTCTCCTTCAGTACCACAGTTTGAAAGCATCAGTTCTTTGGTGCTCAGCCTTCTTTGTGATCCAACTTGCACATCCATACATGATTACTGGAAAAACCATAGCTTTAACTATATGGATCTTTGTCAGTGAAGTGATGTCTCTGTTTTTTTTTTAATTAACTTATTTACTTTAATTGGAGGCTAATTACTTTACAATATTGTAGTGGGTTTTGCCATACATTGACATGAATCAGCCATGGGTGTACATGTGTTCCCCATCCTGAACCCCCCTCCCACCTCCCTCCCCATCCCATCCCTCAGGATCATCCCAGTGCACCAGCCCTGAGCACCTAGTCTCATGCATTGAGCCTGGACTGGCGATCTGTTTCATATATGATAATATATATGTTTCGATGCTATGCTCTCAAATCATCCCACCCTCACTTTCTCCCACAGAGTCCAAAGACTGTTTTTTATATCTGTGTCTCTTTTGCTGTCTCATATATGGGTCATCGTTACTATCTTTCTAAAAAGAACTAAACAGACATTTCTCCAAAGAAGATATACAGATTGCATGCCTACCAAACACATGAAAAGATGCTCAATATCACTCATTATCAGAGAAATGTAAATCAAAACTACAATGAGGTACCATCTCATGCTGGTCAGAATGGCTGCTCTCAAAATGTCTACAAACGATAAATGCTGGAGAGGGTATGGAGAAAAGGAAACCCTCTTACACTGTTGGTGGGAATGCAAACTAGTAGAGCCACATGGAGAACAGAGTGTGGAGATTTCTTAACAAACTGGAAATAGAACTGCCATATGACCCAGCAATCCTACTGCTGGCATACACACCAAGGAAACCAGAATTGAAAGAGACACATGTACCCCAGTGTTCATCGCAGCACTGTTTATAATAGCCAGGACATGGAAGCAACCTAGATGTCCATCAGCAGATGAATGGAGAAGAAAGCTGTGGTACCTATACACAATGCAGTATTACTCAGCTGTTAAAAAGAAAGCGTATGAGTCAGTTCTAATGAGGTGGATGAAACTGGAGCCTATTATACAGAGTGAAGTAAGCCAGAAAGAAAAACACCAATGCAGTATATTAATGCATATATATGGAATTTATAAAGATGGTTAACCCTATATATGAGACAGCAAAAGAGACACAGATATAAAGAACAGACTTTTGGACTCTGTGGGAGAAGGTGAAGGTGGGATGATTTGAGAGAATAGCATTGAAACATGAATATTACCATGTGTGAAATAGATGACCCATCCAAGTTTGATGCATGAAACAGGGCACTCAAAGCCAGTGCACTGGGACAACCCAGAGGGATGGGGTGGGGAAGGAGGAGGGAGGGGTTCAGGGCCGGGACACACGTACACCCGTGGCTGATTCTTGTCAATATATGGCAAAAAGCCACCACAATATTGTAAAGTAATTAGCCTCCAATTAAAATAAAGAAATAAATAAAAATAAAGAAAAGGGTACATTGACCAGAAAAGTATTAGCCTATTCTGCACATTTCACTAATATAGTTATAGTCTCATTTTTCACTTCTGTTGTAATGTCTTTCATAAAGCATATTTATTTAATATTTTGAATATTTCTATATATCTTAAAATTAGCCTGTATTTTTGCCTAACTATGAAAATTACTGGAATTTAATATGTTAGAATTGATTATGCTGCTTTTAAAGTATAGTGACTTCCTGATTGTCCATAACCTGGTCAAATTTTTTAAGTTATTGAAAGCATGATGTATATGAAAATGTTGTTCTTGGTACAACTGAAAATCTCTGTTGTCAGTCAAGTAACTAAGTGTGGAAATTATATTTATTATTTAAATGCCTTAGTGTATTCATGTTATTGATATTAACTGCTCATTTTTAATGAACATGACTTATGGACATCCAGATCATTTGTATTTAATTCAATAATTATTTTTATATGCATATTGCGAATCTGAAACTAGGTCAATATCAAAATGTCTATGATACCATCCCTGTCTCCCAGTACATCAGAGGCTAACAGAAAAGTGGATATGGACAAGAGATGTCTTGGATAGAAAGGAAAAATTCTTCCTCAGTGGGATGTTCCAAATTCTCTAGGCATTCTGTTAAGATAACCTTGTTTTATTTATAGATGTCAAGTGAAGTTTAAGAGTGGATGTGAATTTGAGATCTCAGCCATATGTAGATGAATAGTGACTTATATGGTTATTAGTGTATTTTAGAACTTTATTCTTAATTTAAAATCATCAACAAAATTTAGTTAAAAAGTAATGATTTTTTTCTGTTAAAATGATTTCTTGTAATAGTCTGGTTGTGGTGGTATTGAAATAAGAAGACCTGGAAGCAATAAATTCATTAAGGGGAATTTTACATAGCTGGGAAAAAATTATCTACATACTCAGGATTAGAGGGGGGAAAAAGAAACTAAACAATTAAAGATACCTCATATATTTAGGAAGAAGCTAGGTTTGTTGAGTAATTTGATATGAACATTGATATGGAGGTTGACGAAATTGTTAAGATGATTAAGCTACTGTGATGAGAGGGGTCCAAATTTTAGTAGAAGCAGATTTGAAAAGGCAATGGGAGCTAATGAGTTCAGTTTAAATATATGTTGACCTGGAGGTGGTTGTGAAATAGCAGGTATATGTACTGAATGGGTAGTTAGAGATTGAGGTGAAATATATAGATTTATGAACACAAAAAAAAAAGGAAATTCAAAGGAAAAATAGTGAATAAGATCAACTAAGAGATGCATATGGGAAAAAAAAAGGTGATTCAAAATAGAATTGAGGGCAACACAAATGGTCTGGGGATTAGGAAAAAAGAATTCAAATAGAAAATAAAACTGAAGTGAATGGTAAGTAGAAGATTGTATAGTTATACTGATAAAAATAAAATAGAAATTCAAAGTGAAATATTAGTCAGCAATTTTAACACTACTCAGATCAGGTAGAATGAGAACAGAGAAAGTGATTATTGTGTTGGCGGTAATGAGTCAATTGTGAACATCTCCATTGTATTCTCCAAGAAGAAAATGCTGAGGAAGAGCCAGAGGGTCGAAATGATTTCAGGGAGCAAAATGTGTGAAATGAAGAAGGATGTAGTATTGGGTAACAGGAGGTTAGGATCATAATGAAGACCTGATAAAGTTTCTGCCAACTCAGAAAAGTTGCTCCAGAGCAAGGGAGCTAGTGAGCAAAGATTGCTCATTAAAGGAGACAAAGGTTAGGTCTTTCTTACCACTGTTTGCTTGGTAATTGAGCTGTTACCTTTCCAAAAGGTCATGTAGTTGGCTCAAAAATAGACAGATCTTAAATCAGCTCAGAATTTGAGGCTGCCATCTGTCTGCCCTCCTCCCTTGGGAAGCCAATCCTTTCTTTTTTTCTTTTCTTTTAATTGAAGTATAGTTGATATATAGTGTTAGTTTCAGGTGTACAGCAAAGCGATTCAGTTATACATACATACATATGCAAATATATATATATATATATATATATATATATATATATATATTTCAGATTGTTTTCCCTTATATGTTGTACAAAATAGTGAATATAGTTCCACGTACTATACGGTAGGTCCTTGTTGGTTATCTATTTTATATACGTAGTATGTATATGTTAGTCCCAAACTCCTACTCACTTTTTCCCTTTGATAACCACAACTTTGCTGTTTATGTTTGTGGGTCTATTTCTGTTTTGTATGTTAATTCATTTGTATCATTTCCTTTAGGATCCACACATAAGTGGTATTACATATTTGTCTTTGTCTGACTTACTTCACTTATTATGATAATCTCTAGTTACACCCATGTTGCTGTAAATAGCATTATTTTATTCTATTCTATGGTTGAGTGATTCCATTGTATAAATATATCACTTCTTCTTTACCCATTCATCTGTCAATGGACATTTAGGTTGCTTCCATATCTTGAAAAGGCTGTCCTTTCTCCATTGTGTATTCTTATCTCCTTTTTCATAGATTAGTTGGTCTTAGGTGTCCAGGGTTTCTTTCTTGGCTTTCAATCTTGTTCCATTGACCTATATTTCTGTTTTTGTGCCAGTACCATACTGTTTTTATTACTGTAGCTTTTGTATCGTCTGAACTCAGGGAGTCTGATTCTTCGTAATCTGTTTTTCTTTCTCAAGATTACTTTGGCTATTTGGGATCTTTTGTGTGTCTATACAAATTAAAAGAAATTTATTACAGATATGTGAAAAATGCCATTGGTAGTTTGATAGGGATTGCATTGAATTTGTACATCATCTCGGGTAGTACAGTCATTTTGATAATACTGACTCTTCCAATACAAGAACACGATATATCTTTCCAACCATTTGTGTCATCTTCAATTTCTTTCATCAGTGTCATATAGTTTTCAGAGTACAGGTCTGTTTGTCTCCTTAGGTAGTTTATCCCAAAGTATTTTATTCTTTTTGATGCAATGGTATATAGAATTGTTTTCTTAATTTCTGTTTCATTGTTAGTGTTTAGAAAAGCAAAGATTTCTGTGCATTAATTTTGTATCCTGGGACTCTACCAAATTCATTGATGAAGTCTAGTAATTTCTTAGTAGCATCTTTAGCATTCTCCATGTATAGTATTGGTATCTATTGTCATCTGAAAACTTACGAGTTCAGCTCAAATTCTAGGGATCCAGACTTTTATTTCCATAAATACTTTCTAGTCTGAAAACTTTCTAGCCCGTAAATACCTGAAATCAACAAGGCTTCAACCCAACATATTATCTCCCAAATCTTCTACAAATCTTCCTCTCATGAATGTTTGTCACGATCATTTCAGTTGCTTAGTCATTAACAGTTTCAGAAATTTTCATGTTTCCCGGGTGTCTCAGTGGTAAAGAATCTGCCTGCCAATGCAGAAGACGCAGGAGACACAGATTCAAACCCCGGGTCAGGAAAATCCCCAGGAAAAGGAAATAGCAATCCACTCCTGTATTCTTGCCTGGAGAATTCCATGGACAGAGGAGCCTGGCTGGTTACAGTCCATAGGGATAGCAAAGAGTGAGCCACAGCTCAGCGTAGACGCATGCAATCTTCATGTAAACTAGTTGACAACCCTGTTATTTTTCTATACATAATGTAAGGGTAAAAAATCTATAAGATAAAAATATTGATTTTCTCTAGTACCAGAAATGAAGGAGGACTTCTATCTCCCAGACTCATGCAAACACACACTACCTTTTCTTAGGCAACTTCCTTTGCCTAAGTGTTTACTAAGTGGTTTCAGTCGTGTCTGACTCTTGTGACCCTATGGATTGTATATAACCTGCCAGTCTCCCCTGTCCATGGGATTTTCCATGCAAGAATACTGGAGTTGATTGCCATTTCCTCCTCCAGAGGATTTTCCCAACCCAGGATCTCACCAACAGCTCCAGAGACTCCTGCATTGGCAGGTAGGTTCTTTACCACTAGTGCTACCTAAGAAGCCCAAACTTCCTTTAGAAACTTATAATTGCTAACTCTCTAGAAGGTGTATGCAACTCTTTTTGAGAATTAAGTGCAACCCTTGCCAGTTTCACATTCCAGGGATGCTTTTCTTAAGGGCTTTGCAGCCATCTATTTCAATCATAGGCTTCCAAGTTGGTTCAGTGGTCAAGAATCCGTCTGCCAACGCAGGAGACCTGGGCTCCATCCCTGGGTTCCATAAGATCCTCTGGACAAGGAAATGGCAATCCACTCCAGTATTCTTGCCGGGGAAATCCATGGACAGAGGAGCTTAGCAGGCTATAGTCCACGAAGTCCGAAAAGAGATCGTGGGAACTCAGAGACCAAATAAAATCTTGCCTCAGACCACACTTCGCCTGCCTTCCAGCCTCAACACACCAAGACCTGTCGTACCCCGCCCCTTAAACCTCCCCTCGCCGCTGTAGCCCCGCCCCTCAGCCCCGCCCCTCAGCCCCCGCCCCTCAGCCCCCGCCCCTCCCCCCGCCCCGCCCCTCAGCCCCCGCCCTGCCCCGCCCCGCCCCGTCTCTCCGCCCTCCAGCCCCGCCCCTCAGCCCCCGCCCCCGCCCCGCCCCGCCGTGACCCCGAGCCCAGTACCCCGGCGCTGGGCCAACCCGCGAGCCATTTCCAGTCAACCGCCTTCTCTGAGGCGAGGCCGGCCACGCAATGTTGTCTCTCCTGCTGCTCCTCACAGGGCTGGGCCGGCTGGCCTCCGCGGACCATCGTAAGTGAGGACCCTGCCGGATAGGAGGGCGGCCCGTCGTCACAGGGTCCCTTGGCGCGGGGGTGGAGGGCGTCGCCCTCTCGGCCCCAGAAGCCCAGGCCAGGCTGGGGGAGCCCGGGTCTGGTCGGAGTTCTGCCCAGTTTCAGGGTTCTGCCAGGCCCGCTGGTCGGAGGGCTCAGAGCAGGACTGGGACAGTTGTCCCTCACTCCCAGACGGGCACACAGGTCTTCTAGGGAGACGGGGTAGGGGTGGGGGTAGGGATGGGATCCTGGATGGAGTCCTGGGGACCTCTTCTTAAAACCTTATGCAGTATGCTGTTTTGGGGTGTGTGTGTGCGCGCGCCCACTGGGGCTTGGAAGATCCACAAGTGATGTGATAGGAGAGGACAGGTAAGAAAGGATGCGGTCATGCCCTGGGGAAGGCTCACTCTTGTTTTCCTCACTGCAGGCTCTGAAACAGCACATCTACAAATTACAGTGCCACAGAAGACCGAGACAAACAACAAAGATGGCAGTGTTTCAGAGACGCATGTAATTAAGAAATCAGTTTAAATTAAAAGAGTTTTATTTTTACTGGAGTGCAAGACCCAAATCAGTGCATGCCTTCATGAAATTTTGTGTTCTAAAGATTGTGTTCAAGAGACGTTTTGTCTGAAGAGAGCAAGTGCTTTGTTTTATTTCTCAAGTAAATATAAACCTTGTGAAACAATTTTAAAATACAGATTCAAAGAAAAGAGGTGCTTTGAATTTATATCACAAAAAAAGGAGTCTATTGTCTACTCAATTTTCTATTTAAATGTATCTTGTGTGTAAATGAGGCCATACAAATATTTAATTTGTAGCATGATTTTAAGTTAACAGTATATAAAGAATATCTTCATGCCTATATTTAACATATATATGCATATGTACATCTTTGCAAAAGTGAAAGTAATGTTATTTTTGATCTGACTGACATGGTAAAGGGTGTCCCCTATGTACGTTGTAAAATGAAATCTAGGCAGTGCAGAGACTTGTTAAGAAAGTCAATGGCTATCTCACTTTCTACATGCAGTAAATTTGAAGTAAATTTGAAGGAAGTATTAGAGACATGCATACACACACGCACATAAATTTGTAATGAGCATGTATGAGAGTTGTAGTTGGCTTTTTCTTTTATGGGTAGAGTTAGGAGTTAATTTTATGATAATTGCCAATGGCCCTGTCATTATTTTTCTTAACTGTAGGGTATCTTATATGTAACATCATAAAATGTTTCAAATTTTAGACTGCTAAATAGTTTCATTTCTTTTTTTTCTTGAGGATGATCTTGATCCCTGTCTCCTGTACAATGTCACAAACCTCAGTCCATAGTTCATCAGGCACTCTATCAAATCTAGTCTCTTAAATCTATTTCTCACTTCCCTTGTGTAATCATAAGGGATTTAATTTAGGTCATACCTGAATGGTCTGGTGGTTTTCCCCACTTTCTTTGATTTAAGTCTGAATTTGGCAATAAGGAGTTCAAGATCTGAGCCACAGTCAGCTCCTGGTCTTGATTTTGCTGACTGTATAGAGCTTCTCCATCTTTGGCTGCAAAGGATATAATCAGTCTGATTTTGGTGTTGACCATCTGGTGATGTCCATGTGTAGAGTCTTCTCTTGTGTTGTTGGAAAAGGGTGTTTGCTGTGACCAGTGCGTTCTCTTGGCAGAACTCTATTAGCCTTTGCTCTGCTTCATTCTGTTCTCCAAGGCCAAACTTGCCTGTTATTCCAGGTGTTTCTTGACTTCCTACTTTTGCATTCCAGTCCCCTATAATGAAAAGGACATCATTTTTGAGTGTCAGTTCTAAAAGGTCTTGTAGGTCTTCATAGAACTGTTCAACTTCAGCTTCTTCCATGTTACTGGTTGGGGCATAGACTTGGATTACCGTAATTTTGAATGGTTTGCCTTGGAAATGAACAGAGATCATTCTGTCTTTTTTGAACAGTGCATCCAAGTACAGCTGGAGAAGGCAATGGCAACCCATTCCAGTACTCTCGCCTGGAAAATCCCATGGGCAGAGGAGCCTGGTAGGCTGCAGTCCATGGGGTCGCTAAGAGTTGGACAGGAATGAGCAACTTCACTTTCATGCATTGGAGTAGGAAATGGAAACCCACTCCAGTGTTCTTGCCTGGAGAATCCAGGGATGGGGGAGCCTGGTGGGCTGCTGTCCATGAGGTCGCACACAGAGTCATACATGACTGAAGCGACTTAGCAGCTGCAGCAGCCAAGTGCTGCATTTCAGACTCTTTTGTTGGCTATGATGGCTGCTCCATTTCTTCTAAGGGATTCCTGCCCACAGTAGTAGATATAATGGTCATCTGAGTTAAATTCACCCATTCCAGTCCATTTTAGTTCGCTGATTCTTAGAATGTCAGTGTTCACTCGTGCCATCTCCTGTTTGACCACTTCCAATTTGCCTTGATTCATGGACCTAACATTTCAGGTTCCTATGCAATATTGCTCTTTATAGCATCAGACCTTGCTTCCATCACCAGTGACATCCACAACTGTATGTTGCTTTTGCTTTGGCTCCATCTCTTTGTTCTTTCTGAAAAAGAAATGCAGAAAGGCAAAATGGCTATCTGAGGAGCTTACAAATAGCTGTGAAAAGAAGAGAAACAAAAAGCAAAGGAGAAAAGGAAAGATATAAGCATCTGAATGCAGAGTTGCAAAAAATAGCAAGGAGAGATAAGAAAGTCTTCCTCAGTGATCAATGCAAAGAAATAGAGGAAAACGATTGAATGGGAAAGACTAGAGATCTCTTCAAGATAATTATAGATAGCAAGGGAACATTTCATGCAAAGATGGGCTCAATAAAGGACAGAAATGGTATGGACCTAACAGAAGCAGACAGTATTAAGAAAATGTGGCAAGAATACACAGAGGAATTGTACAAAAAACATCTTCACGACTCAGATAAATCACGATGGTGTGATCACTCACCTAGAGCCAGACATCCTGAAATGTGAAGTCAAGTGGGCCTTAGGAAGCGTCACTATGAACAAAACCAGTGGGGGTGATGGAATTCCAGTTGAGACATTTCAAATCCTAAAAGATGATGCTGTGAAAGTTCTGCGCTCAATATGACAGCAAATTTGGGAAACTCAGCAGTGGTCACAGGACTGGAAAAGGTCAGTTTTCATTCCAATCCCAAAGAAAGGCAATGCCAAAGAATGCTCAAACTGTCGCACAATTGCACTCATCCCACACGCTAGTAGAGTAATGCTCAAAATTCTCCAAGCCAAGCTTCAGCAATACGTGAACTGTGAACTTCCAGATGTTCAAGCTGGTTTTAGAAAAGGCAGAGGAACCAGAGATCAAATTGCCAACATCCAGTGTATCATCGAAAAAGCAAGAGACTTCCAGAAAAACATCTATTTCTGCTTTATTGACTATGCCAAAGCCTTTGACTGTGTGGATCACAATAAACTGTGGAATATTCTGAAAGTGATGGGAGTAGCAGACCACCTGACCTGCTTCTTGAGAAACCTGTATGCAGGTCAAGAAGCAACAGTTAGAACTGGACATAGAACAATGGACTGGTTCCAAATAGGAAAAGGAGTACGTCAAGGCTGTATATTGTCACCCTGCTTTTTTAACTTGTATGTAGAGTACATCATGAGAAATGCTGGGCTGGAGGAAGCACAAGCTAGAATCAAGATTTCCGGAACAAATATTAATAACCTCAGATAAGCAGATGACACCACCCTTATGGCAGAAAGTGAAGAAGAACTAAAGATCCTCTAGATGAAAGAGGAGAGTGAAAAATTTGGCTTAAAGCTCAACATTCAGTAAACTAAGATCATGGCATCTGATCCCATCATTTCATGGCAAATGGATGGGGAAACAGTGGAAACAGTGGCTGAATTTATTTTTCTGGGCTCCAAAATCACTGCAGATGGTGATTGCAGCCATGAAATTAAAAGACACTTACTCCTTGGGAGGAAAGTTATGACCAACCTAGAGAGCATATTAAAAAGCAGAGACATTACTTTGTCCAGAAAGGTTCCTCTAGTCCAGGCTATTTTCCAATAATCATGTATGGATGTGAGAGCTGGACTATGAAGAAAGCTGAGTGTCGAAGAATTGATGCTTTAGAACTGTGGTGTTGGAGAAGACTCTTGAGAGTCCCTTGGACTGCAAGGAGATCCAACCAGTCCATTCTAAAGGAGATCAGTCCTGGGTGTTCATTGGGAGGACTGATGTTGAAGCTGAAACTCCAATACTTTGGCCACCTGATGCAAAGAGCTGACTCATTTGAAAAGACCCTGATGCTGGGAAAGATTGAGGGCGGGGGAGAGAGAAGGGGATGACAGAGGATGAGATGGTTGGATGGCATCACCAACTCAATGGACATGGGTTTGGGTAAACTCTGGGAGTTGGTGATGGACAGGGAGCCCTGACGTGCGGTTCATGGGGTCGCAAAGAGTTGGACACAACTGAGTGACTGAACTGAAAATAGTTTCATAAACCTTCCTGAATCTTCATAGAATCAAGAAGCAAGCCACAGTAAAAAATAGTTAATAAATAATGCAAAATGTCTACCAGAATAGTTGCATTATATTTGACTCTTGTTCACAAAAATAGTGATGCCTATCAATCTGAGGGCTCTCCAGATCTCTTCAATCTTCTTATGTTTGCTCTAGTGAACATCCTAAATGAATGCTTCACGTCTAACAGTTTTTTTTCAGTTAAGCCTTAACAAGAGATTGTGCATCTGTATATCAACTATTGAATCATTTTGATTAGTTGTCAGTCTTTTTCTGGTTTTGACTTCTCTTTGGATAGGACAGTGTTTTCCAGAAGGCAAAAGTGTTGATGTAAAGACACAGGGATGGAATAGGAATCCGATTACAACCCCAGTAGCATGATCTGAGAGGAATGTACTCAAAATTTTGTTAAATGAAAAACTGTGTTTGACACTGGGGCAGGTTTTATAGACTGAGTGGTTTACTTCTGACTGGCTCACTTTGTGGCACCAAGAAACACCAGCAATTATGTATTTATAAAAGCTATTACATCCCCCAAAATGATTATCAGGAGATACTGAGATGTTCAAGAGAGTATAATGTACACTGGGAAAATGCTTCCAAAAGAAAGCATGAGCTTCCATGATAATAGCAGGAAAAAGAAAGCATTTGGTACACAAACATGCACACACACACACACACACACACACACACACACACACACATACACACCCAATATTATGAGATAAGCACCCCTGCTTTAAAATATTCATTTCTCAAGGAACATATAACAATTCTAAATTGCTATGAATTTAATACAGTGTCCTCAGCATATATAACATGAGAACTGATGGCACAGCAGAGAGAAATTTTCAAATGCATTTCCATAAAGAGACCTTCAAATGTTTTCTAAAATGTTGATTGGCCAATGTTAAAATTCTTTTTGTGGGGAAGGAACATTTGAGCAAGAAAAATAAGCATTCTATTGAAGGATAAAGTGACCCCAATGAAGTTTTCCCCTTTCTGCTCTTTGTTTAGACACACTAGACTCTATGGATATCACATATGAGGTTTTTATATAAAGATAAAAGCTATGCTGCAGCAAGAAAAAGAGAATTCAAGTAAGTGTCAGGATCCAGGAAGCTTCCCCAGTGAGCTAGCTCCACGTGAGCCTGTGCTCTGGGAATACATTTGAGACTCTGGCTTAAAATCACAAGATTTATGGGAGGAATCTTGGCTTTGGGAGAACTCCTTACAAAGCTTTCGGTGACCTCTTAAGTAGCCAGGCCAGCCCTTTTGAACTAGTTAGGGAAACACAACAGAAGCTAACCTTGGCCGGGGGGGGGGGGGGGGGGGGGGGGGCTTGTACTGTAAACTGCATTCATTTTAAGTCTTAACGCCCTTGTTTTAGCCAAGAGTCAGAAACATCCAAACTTGTCACTATCTCCAGAAACAGAACTTTTCTAATCAAGCTGCACGTATGCTCTGTCTCCATTGTAAATAATGCTTGTGAAGAATATTTCTTATACTTTTCAAGAATATATGATGTCATTTAATGAAATTACCATAGCAAGGAAAAATTAAATAATTAAATGAAAGACATTAGGGATAGTATAGCACTCATTATCTGGGAACAGGACAGTTAGGTTAAAATTTCACAAAAAGGCTGAGAAGTGTACTTGAAAATTAAAAAATATACTTGTACACGGTTCATGGGTTGATGAAGAGATCACAAATTGTAATCAATATTAAATAATAAACAATGAGAATGAAAAAATTGCAAAGAAAAGCTTCAATCATGCTCTGTAGTTCATACAGGAGCATCATATACTCTTATCCGTAAATAAATAGGTGACAAAAAATGGTTGGAGAATTTAAAATTAGAAAAATAACTATAACCTTAAAATTCTTAAAGATTCTGCTTAAAGGAAGGGGTAGAATTAATGAAAAAATAAATAAACTGAAGTAGCTCAGATTCCCAATGTCAAAAAGTTGATATCTGAGAAGACTGTCAAGCAGAACATTTGGTGAGACAGACCAAGGAAAATGAAAAGGAGAAGGAAGAGATGTACCGTTAGAAGAGAGACACACACAAACGTGGACTGGCCAGTAGGATATGGATTCCAGATACCATCCTTTACTAGAAGAACGGCCTTTCAGCTTTCTGAATGGTGCCTGTACGTGAACATCAGATTTTAGTCTAATTTTAATTTTATGTTAGAAGGGAACTTGCTTTATATCCTTTAATTTTCCATTTATTTTCTCTGGAAACTGCAAAGTAAGGAAAGATCAGAAAACTCAGATTTCTTCAAAGTTTACTCAACATTTCTAAATGTAACCATTTGAAGTAAAAATTTGTTTATGAGACTTTAATGCTAATACCTAATGCTCTTACATTTGCAGTAGATTTATAATCCTAGATTTTATGTAACTTTGATTATGATTAATTC
Organism: Okapia johnstoni; assembly: GCA_024291935.2. Lineage (NCBI taxonomy): Eukaryota > Metazoa > Chordata > Mammalia > Artiodactyla > Giraffidae > Okapia > Okapia johnstoni. The sequence goes on along the minus strand of CM044327.1, from coordinate 29,820,688 downwards.
TCTCACATGTTCCAAGATTGAAGAAAGATAACTGTAATAGTATATCTCTGTAGAAGTGGAGATATATAGTTTGTTTGTATTGTTTTTAGTCTCTTAGCCATTTCTGACTGTTTTGAGACTCCATGGACTGTAGCCTGCCAGGTTCCTCTGTCCATGTGATTTCGCAGACAAGAATACTAGGGTTGGTTGCCATTTCCTTCTCCAGTATAGATAATTTTGATACATGATATCATCCCTGTTTATATGAAAGAGTACATATTTTTTAAAATTAGGACTTTTGACTTTCAGAGATTTGAAATATCTAATAATTACTTTTTCTCTGAATCCTTTGCCATAGGTCACCTATTCCATCCAAATTGACAAGAAAACATACACTATTCCACTTGAAAAACAGTAAGTGGCCATTCTTCTTTTCATAGAGTTGTTTTTAGTTTCTTAAGTTTTTAATGGCTTCCTATAACTGAGTCTACATTTAGAGCCTCAGCATTCAAAGGCATGAGTATTTTATTTAACATGTTAAGTCTACTTGGTGATTCATGTCAGATGAGACTTTTGAGTCATTATCATTAGATTTTAAGTCTAATATTCAGATTCAACTATAATGATATAAATATTAGAGCATATGAAATACATGAATGTCATTTTATGTAACTCCTTACATTTAATTACAATTGCAATTGTAAGTGAACTAATGTTATCAGCCCATATTCAGCTTGTTTGTGTCATGTCTTTTTACATAATTATGTGACTTTATGCATTTTGTTTGATGTTACACTCTCAGTTTGTCTGATTTTGTTATAGTATATACTTTTAATGTCTTCAGATTTCTGCTTTTATTCTGTGAGGAAACCAACATCAATAACCTGTGTGTATCACTCCATGACTTTCTAATCTAAATTTCATCTTTGCCTGAAATAAAACATATGGAAACCTACCCAAAAAAGGATTTCTTTGCTCAAATGCAAATTGTCTTCTGCAAGTGTCTTATTTAATAACAGTGCATATTTTCTTTCTCTGTATGTATATTTTCACTCATTTGTAGTAGTGAGATTGCATGGTATGTAGTATTGATGGGTAATGAGGTTATTTCCAGGGATTGTCACTATAGACTCTGACAAGAAGCATCCTCATCCATGTATTTTTATATGATACAGATTTTGTTACATAACAGACTTGATATCAATTAATGGACTTCTGGATCAAGAGGGTGAATGCTAAAAATAGTCATAAAATAATAATACTGACAAGAACAACAGTAACTGACATTTACTGAGCATGTACCATTTTCCAAGTGCATTTCTAGCAATTTGCATGTTGCTGAGTTATGTATGACTCTTTGGTACCTCGTGAACTGTAGCATGCCAGGCTCTCCAATCCTCCATTATCTCCCAGCGTTTGCTCAAATTCATGTCCACTGATTCAGTGATGCTATCTAACCATCTCATCTTCCATCACCTTCATCTCCTTTTGCCTTCAATCTTTCCCAGCATCAGTATCTTTCCAATGAGCAGATTCTTCACACCAGCTGGCCAAAGTATTGGAGCTTCAGCTTCGGCATCAGTCCTTCTATTGATTCTTCAGGTTTGATTGCCTTTAGGATTGACTGGTTTGATCTCCTTGCAATCCACAGGACTCTCGTCTTCTCCAGAACCACAGTTCAAGTCATCAGTTCCTCAGCACTCAGCCTTCTTATGGGCCTGTTTTCAAATCTGTACATGACTACTGGAAAAACCATGACTTTGACTATACGGACCTTTGTTGGTGAAGTGATATCTCTGCTTTCTAGTACACTGTCTGTGTTTGTCATAGCTTTACTTCGAAGAAGCAAGTGTCTTTTAATTTCATGGCTGCAGTCACTGTCTTCAGTGATTATGGAGACCTAGAAAATAAAATCTGTCACTGCTTTTGCTTTTTCCACATCTATTTGCTATGAAGTGAGGGGACCAGAAGCTATGATCTTAGTTTTTTTAATGTTGAATTTTAAGCCAGCTTTTTCACTCTCCTCTTTCACTCTCCTCTTTCACTCTCATCAAGAGGCTCTTTAGTTCCTCTTCACTTTCTGCAATTAGAATGGTATCATCTGCACATCTCAGGTGGTTATTTCTCCAACAATCTTCATTCCAGCTTGTACTTCATCCAACCCATCATTAAACTTTAAGTTTAATAAGCAGGGTGACAATATACAACCTCTTACTCCTTTCCCTATTTTAACCAGTCAATTCCATGTCTGATTCTAACTGTTGGTTCTTGACCCACATATAGGTTTCTCAGAAGAGAGGTAAGGTGGTCTGGTACAAGCATTTCTTTGAGAATTTTCCACAATTTGTTGTGATCCATAGTCAAATGCTTTAGCATAGTTGAGGAAGGAGAAGTACATGTTTTTCTGTTTCTCCCTTGCTTTTTTCATGATCCAATGAATGTTGGAAGTTTGATCTCTGGTTCCTCTACTTCTGCTAAACCCAGCTTGTACATCTGGAGTTAGATGGTTCATATACTGCTGAAGTCTGACTTGAAGGATTTTGAGCATAATCTTGCTAGCATGTAAAATTAGCGCAAAGATAATGTCGTTTGAGCATTCTTTGGCATTTCCCTTTTTTGAGGTTGGAATGAAAACAGACATTTTCCACTTTTGTGGCCACTGCTGGGTTTTCCAAATTTGCTGATTTACTGAGTGCAGCACTCTAACAGCATCATCTTTTAGGATTTTGAATAATTCAGCTGAAATTCTGTTACTTCCATTAACTTTGTTCATAACAGTGCTTCCTAAGGCCCACTTGATTTCACATTCCAGCATGTCTGGCTCTAGGTGAGTGAGCACACCATCGTGGTTTTTTGGGTCATTAAAACCTTTCTGATATAGTTCCTCTGCATATTCTTGCCACCTCTTCTTAATATCTTTTGCTTCAGTTAGATCTTCAGTGTTTCTGTCCTTTGTCAGGCCCATCTTTACTTGAAATAGTCCCTTGTTATCTCCAGTTTTCTTGAAGAGATCTTTATTCTTTCCCTTTCTATTGTTTTTCTCTGTTTTCTTTTCATTGTTCATTTAAGAAATCTTTCTTATCTCTCCTTGCTATTCTCTGGTACTCTGCAGTTGAGTATATCTTTCCCTTTCTCCCTTGCCTTTTATTTCTCTTCTTTCCCCAGCTATTTTTAGCACCTCCTCAGACAACCACTTTGCCATCTTGCATTTCTTCTTCTTTGGGGTGGTTTTGGTCATTGCCTCCTATAGAGTGTTACAAACTTCCATCCATAGTTCTTCAGGCACTCTTCTACCAGGTCTAATCCCTCGAATCTATTTGTCACCTCTACTGTATAATCATAAGGGATTTGATTTAGATCATACCTGAATGGCCTGGTGGTTTTCCTTGCTGTCTTCAACTTTAATCTGAATTTTGCAATAAGGAGCTCATGTTCTGTGCCACAGTCAGCTCCAGGTTTTGTTTTTACTGACTGTATACAGCTTCTCCATCTTTGGCAACAAAGAACATAATCAATCTGATTTCAGTATTGACCATCTGTTGATGACCATGGGTAGACTGGTCCACTGGATTGTTTGGAAAGAGTGTTTGCTGTGACCAGTGTGTTCTCTTGGCAAGACTCTGTTAGCCTTTGCCTGCTTTAATTCTGTACTTCAAGGTCAAACATGTCTGTTATTCCAGGTTTCTCTTGACTTCCTTCTTTTGCCTTCTAATCCCCTATGATGAAAAGGGCATCTTCTTGTTTTAGTTCTAGAAGGTGTCCTAGGTCATCATAGGACCAGTCAACTTCACCATCTTTAACATCAGCCATTGAGGTGTAGACTTGGGTTACTGTGATGTTGAATGGTTTGCCTTAGAAACGAACTGAGATCATTCTGTCATTTTTGAGATTGACCCAATTACTGCATTTTGAACTCTTTTGTTGACTATGAGGGCTACTCCATTTCTTATAAGGGATTCTTGCCCAAAATAGTATATATAATGGTCATCTGCATTAAATACGCCCATTCCCATCCATTTTAGTTCACTGATTCCTAAGATGTTGATGTTCAATCTTACCATCTCTTGCTTGACCACTTCCAGTTTACCTTGATTCATGGACCTAACATTCCAGGTTCCTATGCAATATTGTTCTTTACAGTATTGGACTTTCACCACCAGACACGTCCACAACTTGGCTTTGTTCCTGCTTTGGCCCAACTGCTTCTTTCTTACTGTAGTTATTATTAATTGCCCTCCACTCTTCCTGAGTAGCATATTGGATACCTTCAACCTGAGGGGCTCATCTTCCAGTGTCATATCTTTTTGCCTTTTTCATATGGTCTGTGGGGTTTTCCAGGCAAGAATACTGGAATAGATTCCCATTTCCTTCTCCAGTGTACCACATTTTGTCAGAACTCTTCACTGTGACTCATCCATCTTGGGTGTTCCTTCACAGCATGGCTCATAGTTTCATGTAGTGACACAAGTGTCTCTGCCACAGCAAGGCTGTAATCCATGAAGGGGATTTTACCTTGGGGGTCTGGCAAATTACTAGCCAAGTTTGAGACCATTTTGATGGGGCCTTCCCAGGTGGCTCAGTGGTAAAGAGTCCTCCTGCCAAAGCAGGAGATGCAAGAGACTCACGTTCAGTTCCCGAGTGGGGAAGATACCCTGGAGGAGGCAATGGCAACCCACTCCAGTATTCTTGCCTGGAAAATAGCATGGACACAGGAGTCTGGTGGATTAGAGTTCATGGGGTTTCAGAGTCGGACATAAGTGAGTGACTGAGCACTACTGCACACTTACTTTTGCCAAAGTGATGTTGGGTGAATTGATTTCGACAGAGGCTTAAAAAGGCTCTCGTGGTTTTCTGCTCTCCATCTTTACCTGTCACCCCCATGAGAATATGTTTTGGCTAAGCTTGCTGAAAGATTAAAGACATGTGGATCATAGCCAAGGTGTTCTGTTTATCCCTACATCAGCCAGCATTCAGCTGAATCCTGTACCACTGAGCAAGCCTGGCCAGTTAGCAGAGTTGTCATGGCTACTGGCACATGACCCAAAAGTGTGAGCAGTAGGTACATATTGTTTTACTGTATGTGGTTGTAGTTGTTCATAATGCAACATTGTGCATAATATCATTTGTTGAGATTCATTCATATTTGATGTATGCAAAATGATTTTTAATGCATATGTAGCCATCAAATTAATATATCTCATAAATTATTTATCCTCCCTTATTTATAGCAAGAAAGCTTTCTAGTTGACATCTTTGGACATGACTTCCCAGGCCTCAGTGTAGCTATTGGATTATAAATAAGAGAATTCTTAAGTGTTATATACTGCCAGTTTTTTTTTTCTTCAAAACCTTTATAACCAATTTTTATGACAATAAATTAAAGGATATTTGTTTTCTACATTCTCAACCAAATGCATATATTCACTCATTTTTGTTAATTAGTGGATAACAAATGCAATTTTATTGTTGCTTTAATATGCAGTTCTCTGGTTATTAATAACTTGTAATGTCTTTCCAAGTGAAAATGTACAGTTCTCATTGACTTGCTTCCCTTAAGATTTTAGAGTAATTAGTTTTTCTTCATTCAATCAGTCCAGTTCAATTCAGTCGCTCAGTTGTGTCCGACTCTTTGCGATCCCATGAACCACAGCACACCAGGCCTCCCTGTCCATCACCAACTCCTGGAGTTTCTCCAAACTCATGTCCACTGAGTCAGTGATGCCATCTAAGCATCTCATCCTCTGTCATCATCTTCTCCTGCCTGCAATCCTTCCCAGCATCAGGGTCTTTTCTAATGAGTCAGCTCTTCGCATCAGGTGGCCAAAGTATTGTCTTTTATTCATTAGTTTGGAGTTATTTATATTCTATGTATGGCTTTAACTTTCTGTTTTTCTACTTTTTGCTCCATCATCAATTTGTGAGAAGTTTTGTTTTCTGTGGCTATTACCATGTTATCTCTTCTGTAGTTGTGAAAATAGCATGTTGAATATTGATGTTTTCTTCCTATGTTTTGGGGATTTATTGCTATAAAGAAGAATTTTCAAATAATCCTTATATTCATATTTTTTCTCATAGGTTCTCATGTTCTTCTCTTGTGTCTCTCAGATCCTAAAGTAATACCATAACATCCTACATTTTTAAAAATTTTCTTGCCATTTGAGATGTAAACGCACTGCTTTCAGTTTCTTTATCAACTCTATTTGCATTTTCCTACTTTTTTGAAGCATTTTTTTAATTGCAGTTTTCTGCTGACTCAGGTATTATTTAGTTAGAATATTTTCTAGTTAGATTAGTTAGATTATTTTCTTCAGAAGGAATATGCAGATAGCATGCTTCCTTAATCGCAGATGTGTGGATGTCTTTTTGTTCTCATAATTGAATAACATTTTGGCAACATGTAGAATTTGTGAGTCACATTTCTTTTCTATAAATTTTTGTAATTTGATACAGTCTATTTTAAGTGTTCCAGTATGTTTTCTTTGTATGGGTGAGTATGAGTTTCTGTGTATGTGTCTGTATATTACATTAATACTCTCTGAAATATCCAAAGTCCCTTAATGTTTTCTTTTTAATTTTCAGCCCATATACCCTATTTTCTTCCATGGGGAATCTATGCTTTCATCCTGCATCTTATTTCTCTGCTCTCTATCATATTCTATAACTATGATCAAATCTTTATTTTTGATGTGCCTTCTGCCAGCATTTTTCCTCTTTATTGGCTAGACCTTTAATTATGGTTACAGTAAGCAAATTTTCTTGGGTACATTTATTCGATTCCTTAATATTAACTGTCTGCCAGTGCAGGAGACATAAGAGATGTGGATATGATCTCTGATTCGGGACTGTTCCCTGGAGGAAGGCTTGGCAGCCCACTGAAGTAATGTTACTTTCAAAATCTCATGGACAGAGGAAACTGGTGGGCTATAGTCCATAGAGTCACAAAGAGTTGAACACAACTTAAGGGACATAGCACTCACATGTCGTGTATTTTTTTTTTCTCTCCAAATGGTCTCCTTGGAAAGCTTATTAATTTTTCTTGAACTTAAGATTGTTCTTGTCCATCAATGCTGCTTCATTAGAAGCTAGCTTTTAAATTTTGCCTTTGATTTGTTTTCAGTTTCCTTTTGTTGGACGTTGTTTTTCTTTCAGTTCTCACTTGTATTTAGTCTCTCAGTCATGTCCGACTCTTTGCGACTCCATGAACAATAGCCCAGCAGGCTCCTCTGTCCATGGGATTCTCCAGGCAAGAAGACTGGAGTGAGTTGCCATGCCCTCCTCCAGGGGGTCGTTCCAACCCAAGGATTGAACCCAGGCAACCTGCATTGCAGGCAGATTCTTTACCATCTGAGTTACCAAGGAAGCCTGATTTTCCTTATATCACTGATAAAGGCAGATTGGTGTGTTGTTTCATATAAAAAAAACAAAAGATGTGGTTTTGGTAAAGCATCTAGGATGAATAAACTTACAAACTATTTTTTTTCTCATTTTAATAGTTCTTGTCAAATATCTGCGAAATTTTACCTCTAATTTCTTTTTCCGAGGAAGTACTGTTGGATTCCCACTCTACCACCTCCATTTAAACACTTTCAGTTATAAAATGTGGCTCTGTCGTTGTTCCAGAATTCATGTTCTAGATGCTTTCACCTAAACCCATCTGGGCCATTCAGATTCTTGAATCATTATATATACTGATATATAAAGTTATACATAGTATATCATTTCAGTATACATATATGTGTGTATATATACATATAATATATATGAATCTTTGCCTTAGACATCATTACAAATTAAGTTTACTTCACAAAATTTTTTCTTAAAAAAGAATGAAAGCAAATAAAGCAGATATGAATAGAAAAGTAGTGACGAAGAAAGCACTGTTAATGCTTTAGTTTCTCTCTATCTTGGTGTTCAGAGGCTTCTTGATGTTTGGAATCCTTGAGAAATGTAAGGTCCTTGGACTCTAGTCAGTAGAAATTGTTAAGTGGCCAGACAAGAAATTCAGGCAAGGCTTTGTTGAGACTCATGCTGCAGCAGGAGGGAGTGAAAACAAGTAACAGGTTCCCTTGCTCACTCTCTGAGGAGGGCAGGCTGGTTCCTTATGTGAAGTGAAAGTCAGGGTGGATTGGTGGTCCAAGCCCGATCTGCTCACCGCAGGACAGGCCAATGAATCCGAGAGATGAGGGATTGAGGCAAGGAAGAGACTTTATTCGGGAGTGAGCTGACCAAGAAGATGGCAGGCTAGCACCCCAAAATAGCTGTGTTATTGGGGTCTGGATACCAGATTCTTTTATAGATCAGAGATGGGGGGAGGTGAGGGGGCAAAGTAAAAAGACCTTGAATCTTGCAAACATCTCCTAGAATGCCAAGTCTCAGGCAGAGGATGTGTTAATTTCTTCCTTCCTGCCATCTACATCACGTGGTTCTGAAGAAAGGCACTTCAGTTTACAGTCAGGCAAAGGCGCGGGATTCCCCCGAGGCAGGCCATTCAATTATAGTAACAAAAGCAATGAAAAGCAAGTCAAAGAAACAGTTCCAACATGGAGTCAGAACTGGGTTCGCTGCACCAGTCTGCAGGTTGCCTTGGTGGTGCTGTGTACAAGCATCATGCACAGTGCCTTGTTTTTTCTCCTGGCACCTCAGAAGTGGTAGTCACTTTGTGGCCTTTTTGTGTCTTATTGATCATACTTGCCCAGACTGCTCATGCAGGCAGTTATTTTTAGTCCTTTGTAGTTCCTTTATCATTTGTTACTCCAGTAGACATTTGTCCAGGTCAAGCACTCCAGTAAAGAGTTCAGGTCCCACACTATCTCATCTCTACCATAAATATGTTAGATTGTTCCAAGATAATCAACATCCACCTTGTAAGAAGATTATAGCTTGATACTCCATTTATATCACATTTATGTATAGAAATAACATATGATATTTGAGCCAAAGACTAGAATCCTTCTTCTAAACAAAGACTTTGAGATGTATTGTGTGGTTCTACAATTTTTCTCCTACCGCTTCAAGAGAAGCAGTTTCCATAGAGGGACTATGCCTTTTCCTAGGTTGCAGAAGGAAGGCATTGTGGAGTTGAATCTACAGTAACCTTGGAAACAACATTTGTTTTAATTTTAAAGCACTGGGAATTTGGAGGTTGTTTTTTAGCCTAGGATAAGTTATGAAAAAAAGTTAATGAAATAAGCATGAATTTTTTGTTATTTATCAACCCATGGCTGCTTATTAGCAAATTATAACAAAAGGATTTATGCCATGAGATGTATAGATGGTTGAGTCTATAAAAACTTTGCTTTGGGAATCAGAAGTCCTGGATTTTATTAGACATCAGCCTGTGTCATTACAGTGCCCACACCTGTATCTGGTCATTCTGGTTCTTGTTTTCTCTTATATACATAATATGCTATCAGAAAGAAAGGTAGACAATGGGGAGATGAACCCACTTCAGTTCAGTTCAGTCCCTCAGTCTTGTCTGACTCTTTGCGACCCCATGGACTGCAGCACGCCTGGCCTCCCTGTCCATCATCAACTACCAGAACTTACTCAAACTCATGCCATCCAACCATCTTACCCTCTGTCACCCGCTTCTCCTCCTGCCTTCAGTCTTTCCCAGCATCAGGGTCTTTTCCAATGAATCTGTTCTTTGCATCAGGTGGCCAAAGTATTGGAGCTTCAGCTTCAGCATCAGTCCTTCCAGTGAATATTCAGGACTGATTTCCTTTAGGATTGACTGGTTTGATCTTCTTGCAGTCCAAGGAACCCATTTAATTTTTGCATATTTAAGCTTATAAAGTGGAAAGTAAAGTTTTTTTTTTTAATTTCATAACTCTGGAAGTTACTTTTATTAATGCTGATATTAAGACAAAGTTTATCATTTTGGTTGAATTAGGTCATTTTTAGACGCTAATTTCCTGGTGTATTCATACAACAAATCAGGGATGTTATATCCAGATTCTTCATTTACAAAGGTAAGTTTTACTTTATGTTTTGTAGATTTTTATGCTTTTGTGATAAAGGCATCATTGGTGGGAAGAATGAGCCCGCCTTATGCTCAGCCAGATTGTTGGGCAACCAGACTGATCACAAACCCAAACATAATGTGGCAGTTGCTATGAAAACATGTTGACTAGAATGAGCATTTTAGAATTTGAAACTCAGAAATCACTTAATTGAAAAGGTCATTTACATTCTCTGAAAGTAGTTGTAGGAATTTGAGAGGAGAAAAAAGTGGGAAAAGGAACTGAGAAGCCTCTAAATACAGGGCGAAGTTTTGATGAAAGTATCATAGGAGGTGAGCAGTGGAGGGAACAGTGGAAACCACTTCACAGAAAGAGCACAGAAAAATAAAGCTGCAATAGCATATTGAGTACTAAATCCTAATATGTTTACATGAAAACCACAGGAATTTGAATTATATTTCCCAATGCAAATAAGAGTCAAAAAATGTTTAAAAGAATATGAAGAAGTTAGCTTTAGTCTAAGATATGTATTTTGCCAGAATAGATGATGGAGAAGATACGAATGCAAGTGTTTATTCAAATTCTGTTGCTATGCTACAATTCAGAGAGAATGATATTTAAAATATGATAACTGGTACAACATTTCTCTTTCTCACCATCTGCAAGTAGAAAGTAGGACAGAATTCATGAGACACTTGGTTTCAGACATTGAACAATTAAAAGAAAAACCAGGATTCTTCCTCTGACAGGAAGCACAGAGGGTGAGTCTCACATTGAACTTGGTCCTCTGACTGCGAATAATGTCTTAACTGTAGTACAAGAATTGAATCAAATAGGACTTCTTACGAGTATGGATTTTCTGAATTGTAGGGGTAACGTATTCAGTCGTTCACCACTAAGGATAATGTTAGATATAGGTGTGTTTTTTTTTTTTTTTTTAATATGGTCTTTACAAAGTTAAGGAAATTCACTGTTCCTAGGTTGGTAAGAATGTGTTTGTTTTTCCGCCCCATGATGGGGAATGTAATTAATTGTATAAGATGTCTTTCTGTATTAGTTGATATGATCATATGATGTTGAGATAGTGTATTGCTTTGACTGATTTTCAAATATTGATACAATACCTAGAAAATACCTTTCATACCTAGAAAAATCCAAACTTGGTCTTGTTGTATGAATTTTATATTCATGCCTGGATTTGATTTGCTAACAATTTCTTGAGAATTGGGGGGGTCAAATTTCATGAAAAACATTGGTCTATGATTTTCTTTTTTTGGTAGTGACTTTGTCTAATTTTTAAATTAGAGTAATACTGGTCTCATTAAATACATCAAAAAGGAATGCATTCTCTTTTGTTTTTCAGGAGGACATTGTATAAAATACTTGTTAATTCTTAAGATACTTGGTAAAATTCAACAGTGAAATCCCTGGGCTTTGGGATTTTGCATGTGTGTGTGTGTTGGGAGCTATTAAATTAGCAATTCAATTTATTTAATAGTTATAGGCTATTTTATTTATCTGTTTTTTTGGTTGTTTTGGTGGGTTGTAATTTTTTAAGTAATTGGTCTGTTTCATCTCAGTGGCATTTCTGCATGGAATTTTGTAATAGTCTTTATTATTCTTTTAATGACTTACAGGAGCTTTAGTGATGTGTTGGTTCATTTCAGACATTGATGATGTGTGACTCCTCTTAACTGTCAGTCTTACTAGAGATTTTTCAATTTATTGCACATATCAAAAAACCTACTGTTTCTTGCTTTGATTTTCTTTCAGTTCAATTCAGTTCAGTCGCTCAGTCGTGTCCGACTCTTTGCGACCCCATGAATTGCAGCACACCAGGCCTCCCTGTCCATCACCAACTCCCAGAGTTTACCCAAACCCATGTCCATCGAGTCAGTGATGCCATCCAACCATCTCATCCTCTGTCATCCCCTTAAGCCTCCTGCCCCCAATCCTTCCCAGCATCAGGGTCTTTTCCAATGAGTCAACTCTTCACATGAGGTGGCCAAAGTATTGGAGTTTCAGCTTCAACATCAGTCCTTCCAATGAACACCCAGGACTGATCTCCTTTAGGATGGATGACCAACCTAGACAGCATATTAAAAAGCAGAGACATTACTTTGCCAACAAAGGTCCGTCTAGTCAAGGCTATGGTTTTTCCAGTGGCCATGTATGGATGTGAGAGTTGGACTATAAAGGAAGCTGAGCACCGAAGAACTGATGCTTTTGAACTGTGGTGTTAGAGAAGATTCTTGAGAGTCCCTTGGACTACAAGGAGATCCAACCAGTCCATCCTAAAGGAGATCAGTCCTGGGTGTTCATTGGAAAGACTGATGTTGAAGCTGAAACTCCAATACTTTGGCCACCTCATGTGAAGAGTTGACTCATTAGAAAAGATCCTGATGCTGGGAAGGATTGGGGGCAGGAGAAGAAGGGGACGACAGAGGATGAGATGGCTGGATGGCATCACTGACTCGATGGACATGGGTTTGGGTGGACTTAGGGAGTTAGTAATGGACAGGGAGGCCTGGCATGCTGCTGTTCATGGGGTCACAAAGAGTCGGACACAACAGAGTGACTGAACTGAACTGAAAATGATATTTCAAGGTATGAGTTTTTTAATTTGCAGTTTTTTGTTTTGCATGTGTGCTGTTCGGTGTTCTCTGAACTTTCTGCCTCTGTGGTTTGGTGTCTGATAATCATTTGGGGAAAATATTCAGTTGTTGTTACTTCAAAAAGGTAACTTATTTTCCTTTCTCTCTTTCTTCTGCTTTTGGAATTCCCATTATCTTTAAGATATGCCTTTCTAGTCTTCACATATTCTTTGTATATTCTCTTCTATTGTGTTTTTGTTGTTGTAACTCTGTCTTGGTTTCTCTGTCATGATGGAATGGCAACTTACAGCCTTCATTCATGGAGAACCAGAAATCTGTGTTTCATTTTTTCAGTTTCGCAGTGAATTAATACATTTAGTTGGCTCTTTTCTTCTCTCTCAGCACTTTGACTATGTCATCTCACTCTCTTCTGGCTTCCAAGCTTTCTCCTAAAAAGTCCACTGAGAGTCTTAGGGGTCTTTCAGTACACATAAGTCACTTTTCTTCTGTGTGTTTCTCTAAAGTCTCTCTATATATTTGACTTTTGATTGCAGAATATCTCAATGTGGTTTCTTTAGCGACATTTTATTTGTTGTTTTAAAATCTTGACATGGATATCAGTTTCCGTCTATAAGTTTGGAAGATTTTTAGCCATTATGTGTATTGAAAATGCTTCCTTTTTTTACTGAGATATAATCAATAAATTACAATATACAAGTTGAAGGTGTAGAAGGTGTGGATTTGATCCATTATATATTACAATATAATTACTGGCATAGTATTAACTAGCATGTTTTCACTTCACATAATTATCCTTGTTTCCCTCTCTTTTCCTTCTGAGACTCCCATATTGTGTGTATTGTTACTCTTGTTACTATCCTATAACTCCTGTAAGATTTGATCACTTTCTACTGTCTTTCTTTGCTCCAACTCTGTTGGAGTTGAATTGAGTCTTTCTTCTGTCTGATGTAATCTGCTGTTGAAGACTTCTAGTGAATTTTTTCAGTTCAGTGATTATTCTATGGCTTCCCTGGTGGCTTAGTGGTAAAGAACCTGCCTGCAGTGCAGGAGATGGGTTCAATCTATGAGTTAAGAAAATCTCCTGCAGAAGGAAATGGCAATCCGCTCCAGTATTCTCATCTGAAAAGTCCCATAGGCAGAAGAATCAGGTGGGCTACAGTCCTTGGGGTAGCAAAAGAGTTGGACACGACTTGGCAACTAAACAACAGCAGCAATTATGCTACAGCTCCATGATTTCTGTTTGATATTTTTAATATTTTATCTGTTTTTTTTTTTAAACTCTCACTTGGCTCACACATTGTTCTCCTAACCTCAATGAGCATACTTATGGGAACATCTTTATTTTTAATTTTTTATTAGGTATATTAATTTTATTTCACTAGTATCAATTTCAGCCTGTATCTTATTCCTTTGTTTGAAATATCATTTCTTTATTCTTCATTTTACTTAACACTATTTTGGTGTCGGCTCGTTAGACAAAGCAGTCCCCTCACAGGGTCTTCATGAGTGGCCATGTACAGAAGGACACCCCCACGAATCAGCCCGACCAGTGATTTGGGGGTCCTCTCCCAGGGGGAAGCAGACCTCTGTGGGTTTTTTCTGCTCTGTCTCTGCTGGTCAGAAGGGATGATCATTGCCTGTCATCCCAAGTCAGTGCCTCTGTTCTCCGTCAGACGGTACTGAGGCATCCGTGCTGCAAGACTGGAGAGACACATGCTGGTTCTTGGGTCAGTATTGGTGAAGTGGGAGCACTGCATTCAATCATTCAACTATTGTCTCCTGCAGTGGAGTCAGAGAGGTGGGATTTTTCTTCTTCTCACTCAGTGATGAATGTGGACAAGCAAGGAAGGGAATCAATGGTGTCAAGTAACCCAAGCCACATCTCCTTGGGTATTCTCCTCAGAAACACTGGGGCACTGCTTGCCTGAACAACACCCTCTCCTGCCCTGGGTCAATCTGAAAACTGCTGCTGCTGCTGCTAAGTCACTTCAGTCGTGTCCAACTCTGTGCGACCCCATAGACAGCAGCCCACCAAGCTACTCCATCCCTGGGACTCTTCAGGCAAGAACACTGGAGCGGGTTGCCATTTCCTTATCCAATGCATGAAAGTGAAAAGTGAAAGTGAAGTCACTCAGTCGTGCCAACTCTTAGTGACCCCATGGACTGTAGCCTACCAGGCTCCTCCATCCATGGGATTTTCCAGGCAAGAGTACCGAAGTGGAGTGCCATTTCCTTCTAATCTGGAAGCTAGAGTATCTCTTTCTAATCTAAAGGTAGTGCTCTGGGGCAGAGTCTCTGGTGAACAGGCATCCCAAATCTCCCTACTGGCTTTGGTGCGTCTGATGTTGCATTCACTGAAATATGTGCATGAGCCAGTCAGTTATTTCATGGTCTCTCACAGATGGAAATGGTGCATTAATTGCTACTCACTTGGTGTATTTGTTGGAGGATGGCAGATCCAGGGATTTCTAAACCACCATCTTTTGACTAGTATTAAGCCTTTATTTCTTTGAATATTTTTTCTACTCTGCATTCTTTCTGGTTCTCCTTAATGGATTCTGACATGTATTTTAAAACTTTGGTAATGTTCCACGTGTTCTTGAAACTATTCATCTTCTTAATTAATTTTCATGTGATTTATATATTGAGTAAATTTTACTCATCTGTCTCAAGTTCATTGATTCTGTCCCTTGTCATCTGCACTCTACTTTTGTGCCTACCCAGTTTGAGTTGTTTTCTTTGCTTTTTTTTATTATCATATTATTTGGTTCTAATTTCTTAGTTGTTATTTTTAATAGCTTCTATTTCATTTCTGAAATTTCCTATTCTTTCAGTAGTTTCAGGATGATTTTAAAATGTTCATTAAATGAGTATTTTCACAGCTGCTTTAAAATCCATTGGCTCGTTCGAGCATGTGGCTAATCTCAGTATTGCAGCATCTGGCGTCTTCTCCCATTTTGTTGTGATATTCTTGGTTCTTGATATAGTGTATAGTTTTAGATTGTATCCTTGTCATTGGAATCTATTGTTGAAGGCAATCACCCAGTTTAAGTTCAAATTTAGTATGGTTGTTGCTCCAGTGACCATTTAGCTTTCTTGGGATTTTTTGATATTATTTTGCTGTCCTTTATTCTTCCTGGCTCATGTGGAGCTCATTGGATCTCTGCCAGTGCAGCCCAAGGCAGGAAGTTTCTTTCCTGGGCCACCCTGTGTTGCTTTGTGATGTTGGTTGATAAGGGAACCATATAATGGAGAACATTTCCTCTAGCTACATGTCAGTCACTGGCTATAAATATGCTTCCCACTCTGTCTCTGCTAGTGCTCCTGAGAGAGGAAAATTTTTATTCTAGGCCACTCTTTGCTGCTTTGAGTTTGGAGCGTTGAGAATTATCTCATAAGGATCATTTTCTCTTATTGGGTGTACAAGGCCTGGAGATGCATAAACTGAGATGCTCTCTTCTGCTGAGTAAAGTATTGGGGGCCTGGTTTGCATTCTCGTCTTTGTGAAGGCTTGTGGCATAGTTTGCTGGCACCAGTGGGCAGAAGTGGCTGTTGCTGTTGCCTGACATAGATAGTTTATGCTCTGTCACTATCAGTGGGTTGGAGATAAGAGTTAAGCCAAGTATTGAGATGAGTGAATGCTTACTGATGGATTTGTATGTATGGACACTAATGCCATGGAAACACATTCATACATGAGAATGTGATGATAATAGTGTGTTCATAGTCCAGGATTAACTGAGGAACAGGGCTGATTCTAGATATAACTAAACTTCTTAGGGAAGAGAAGGAAATATTCAGTGAAAGACCATATCAGTGGTGAACGTAGGAAGAGTAATGTTTTGAAAGTCCATTGAGAAGAGACTTGCAAGTAAAGATGATCAACATGGTGAGATATTAGAAAATAGTGAAGAAATGTCAGTTAAGATATTTTGGTCTTACTTAGAATAAAACAAATGAAATGCTCACAGTGGAAGTCACATTAATGCTGGTGATTTACCTCGAGGTAGCATTTTTAGACTATATATTCAAGTGGACTGAGAACAATATGTAGATCAGAACGTTATTTATGAAAAATTCATATTTACAGCAAAAATCCTTTGGGAAAGAATAGGAGTTGTGATTATTTATAGTCAGAAGAGTGTCAAGGGGAAAACACTTTAGAAAGATAAAAAGAAAATGAAATGTCTGTTGAATTGTATAATAGAATGCTTAAATCTGATATTTGATGATGTCTAGGATGAGGGTTACCAATAAAACCAAACACTTTGTTTGCTAATCATTACCGATGTATCTTTATATCACTCCTGTGCAGGGCCATTGCTTTTATCAAGGATATGCCACAGAGATTCCAAATTCAGCTGTGACACTTAGTACCTGCTCTGGACTCAGGTAATGACATATTCCAGAGATGTACATAGTCGATATCTAGTGTACCCTTTAAATTTTAGAAACTTCTTGAAGGGTAGATGGAAGACAAAGAAAATAGACACTTACTTTGTGTTTCTTCTCATCTACTTTCTGTGCCTGCTTGTCTTATCTTTTCCGCTATACTCTTTGTGTCTCTCCCAGGCTTGCAATTATAAAATTCATTCAGAAAAAGCTGTCACCAGAATGAGAAATATCCTTATTACTGAGCCATTCTAGAACTGCAATGACTCTTAAATGCTATAATAGATAGAAGAAGGTAGAAAATTGGGTTTACACGTTAATGGAAGTAAGATGGGACTATTATTAGATATTAGATGACAAAATCATTATCAAATTTCTACTTAATGTTTTCTTTCAATATTTATTTATGTTTATTATAGAGAAACCCATATTTTTAATTTCTTTTTTATGTGTTTCAATATTCAGGGGATTATTGCAGTTTGAGAATGTCAGTTATGGAATTGAACCACTGGAATCTTCAACTACATATGAGCATGTGATTTATCTGATGAGGGATAAAATAAGTGATTTTTCTCACATATCAGAAAATAATTCTACCACTCAATTTGCAGATCAACCCTACAAAATTCTTGTGAAATCAAATGTAAGTAACTCATGTATGCAAATTGTGATCAACATATTCACATTGATATCTGTTACATTTTGAAAACAAATTTAAACTGATACTGGTTATAATAAAGCCTTAACTTATAAGGTATTTATTTTAAATATATTTTGTTTAGTCATATAATATTTAAAAATTTAATAGCTATAAATATATAATTCAAAGTTCTCACATATACCTAGTTATAAGTATTTTATGCAGATATGCCTTTTAAGTATATTTAGCAGCAGCAGCCGCAGCAGCATGCAAATATACATAAATATTAAATGAACATATTAAGTAGAAATTTGATAATTACCTTTGTCATTTAATATCTAAGAAGAGTCCCATCTTGCTTGATTAACATGTAAATCCAGTTTTCTACCTTCTTCTATCTATTATTGCATTTGGGAGTCATTGCAGTTCTAGGGTAGCATAGTTCCACTGTTACTGAATTTCCATCCTAATAATATAATGGTACTCAAGTTTGCTGATTGTAAATGTCATCCGTTTTGCCATTTAGTAACTTTATTAACTTTGTAAAAATAAAAGTTAATTTTGATAGAAAATTAAAAAGTAAAACCGAGGCAAGAATTGTCCCGTATCTCATTGTCTAGACATAGTGCTCTTAGAACTTTGAGGCATTGGGTTTAATTCTTTCACTGTATCTAGTTATAAAGATGATTTATAAAGGAAGATTTAAGAAAAAAATTATCTAATCATGTATTTTTCTTTGAAATTTCATTTGTGTTATTAAGAGGATAATGTACGTTTTCACTTATCATTAAGTTATATTGCATTTATGCTTCTCTTGTAGCTCAGTCAGCAAAGAATCTGCCTGCAGTGCAGGAGACCCGGGTTTGATCCCTGGGTCAGGCAGATCCCCTGGAGAAGGAAATGGCAGCCCACTCCAGTAGCCTTGCCTGGAAAATCTCGTGGACAGAAGAGCCTGGTGGGGTGTAGTCCATGGGGTCACAAAGAGTCAGGCACGACTGGGTGACTAACACTTACTAATATTATTAAAATTTTAAATATAAGAATTGACCATAATACTATTCTCTAGACAAAAGGCTATTGTGAAATCCAGGACAATCATTTTAATATATTGTTTTATATATATATATTAATTTAAAAACATGCTTTATAAAATTATGGAATATCCAATACTTTGGCCACTTCATGCAAAGAGCTGACTCATTTGAAAAGACCCTGATGCTGGGAAAGATTGAGGGCAAGAGGAGAAGGGGACGACAGAGGATGAGATGGCTGGATGGCATCACCGACTCAATGGACGTGAGTTTGGGTGGACTTAGGGAGTTAGTGATGGACAGGGAAGCCTGGTGTGCTGCGGTTCATGGGGTCTCAAAGACTCGGACACAACTGAGCGACTGAACTGAACTGAGGAGGGTATACTATGGGCTATAGTTTGCTGACCTCTGCTCTGGAGATACATATTGAGGTATTGGTTTATGTGTGGAACAGTGGAATACAGTAGAGGAGAAGTATAGCCTTGTGCTCTTGCCCAAATGATTATACGCAAAAGTGCTAAGGTCTTTGGAAAGTAAAAAATGACGTCTTCATCAAATTATGCAGGAAGATTGGGTTTCCACATGGAAATCCTTATTCTAAAAAAAACTGAATTAGAGGGTAAACTTAAGTGTGAAACCAAACATAAAATTTCTAGTAGGGGACTTAGGAGAAACCAAATTAATGAGCCATAAGACTGTGAAAAGATGTTGAACATCATTAATCATACAGGAACCTGCAAATGACAATCTCAGTGAGTTCTCAGCACATACTGACAGGAATGGATGCAATGCAAAAGAATGACAATACCAAATGGAGGCAAGAGTGTGGAGCAGTTGACATTAGTTCTTGACAAAAAATGCAGAATGATCAAATTATTGAGTTGGCCAAAAGATCCGTTCAGATTTTTCTATTTGATGTAACGAAAAGACCTGAACAAACATTTTAGCCAACCTAATAACTTTAGAAAACAATCAAATTTTTAAATTTCTATATACATATACAGGTATCATGTGAATCAGATTTTCCAATTCTAAGCATTGAACCAAGAAAAATCAAAGACTATAACTATCCAAAGACCTGTACATGGATATTCACATCTGCATTATTTACAATAGCTGAGATGTTTAAATAAGCCAAATGGTCATCAATAGTTAAATGTATTAACAAATTGTTTTATGTTTCTAAAATCTCACACTTGGTAGCAATAAAAGCAAATGAATTAATAATAATCACAGCAACACAGACAAGTGCTGAGTTAAAGAAACCAGATATAGAAGAAGACATATCATATGATTTCATTTATATAAAATTCTAGGATAAATTATTGTAACCTATGGTGAGAGAAAGCAGATCACTGGTTGCCTTTAGCCTTATAAGCTATTAACTTTGTATAGGGTAATGGAAACATTCTTTATTTTACTGATAGTAATGGATGCATGGCTGTATACATTGCTACTAGTTTGTGTAACTGTGTTCTTAAAATACATGCATTTTATTGAGAGTAGGCCATGGTAAATAACTGCAAGTACAAAAATTATGGTAAAATAGACCAACATTTGGGGGAAAGTTGATGGGAATTTGTTTAGATTGAAGGTTAAATCAAGGACCTAGAAGTTTTTAAGGGGAAAGAAATAAGAATCCTCCCTCATTTTAGTGACTTTTTTTGAGGATTCTAATTATCAAGAATATAAGGCAAAAGCTTCTGATTTGTTCTCAAAATGTTTATGCAGGATCTCCCAGATTATTTACTCAGTGAGCACTGATCCTTATATTTCTTGTAATTATATCTTTACGTGTTTGTATCTGTAGCTATAATCTACCTATCTATCTATACCTCTGTGTGTGTGTGTGTGTATGTGTGTGTATATATATATATATATATATGTAAAATTATATAATGTACATGATAATTACAAACAAGATAAGATTTTTTTTAATGTTTTATTCAATTCATGTCCTCTGTTTTGCAGAAAGATTCAGGTGTGCTGTTGAAAAGAGTTCTGAAAATACATGTCATTATGGATAAAGCTTTGGTAAGCATTATTGATGCATTTTCCTTATACCCTTTTACTTAAATTGAAAAGGAATATAAAGATAATCTTTGCAATGTGGAAATACATTACTCTGTTCAACATATATGTATCAGTGTGACAGGACATAAAGACATGTTATCAGTTGGCTTTCCAATGGCATAGGGGGATCAGTAACAATATTTACTAGAACTAATGTAAAATTTTGTATATAAGGGGAGATCTAGTAATCTATTGGATTATAGCTAATTGCATATATTTCTAGATTCACCCCCAAATTGTGGCAAAACACTTCCTTAAGTCAATTTTCATTTTAAAGTGTTTTATTTACTACTAAATTGAAGAAGATCCTTTTATTAAACATTATCTTTTATAAGAATATTTTGTGCTGTATAACTGCTTGGGTTTTCTGCTTGGGTTTTCATTTTTAGATGGCTATAGTAATTTTATTCATATTTATTAAACTTGGAACGAACATAGATTTTCTTTAGTAAGTGAGTGGATAAGTTGTGGTACATTCAGACAGTGGGATTTTATTCAATGCTAAAAAGTTAACTGCTAATTAACTATGAAAAACATGTAATGTTGGTAAGAGGGAGGCTATGATTTGATGGTAAACATTCTGTAGAACACACTGGGTAAAGATCTAGTAAATTGCAAAGGGGGAAGAATAATGCATAGGAACACATTTGATTTCGGAACTTTTCATTTATACAATTAGTTTTAGCAAACACTTACAGGCAACAAGTTAAAAAATCCTGCTTTGTCCATTATTACTAGTAATTTTGTATAAGTCAGGAAGTGTCATGGTGTTCTAGAATTTTTGCATAAAAGGAAATTTTCATATCTTTAAATTATCTTTATAAAAGCAATAATAGAAAATGATGACATCAGCTCTTGGATCCCTGGGCCCTACAACCAGGCTCCAGTCCCCAGTTCTGCCTATCAATAGCTGGCACTAAACCCAGGACCAGGCTGCAACCAGCAGTGGAAGTGCTGTGGCCTTGGAATGTTCTGCACCTTTACTCCAAACAGCACTGAGCCAGCAGTGTCCCAGAGCTCCATGGGGTTTCACACTCAGCTGCCTTATGACCTGGTCCTGCTAACCAGCACCTGGCAGCCAGTGCATGAGGCAGAACTGCCAACCAGCTAGACCAGGGGCCAAACAAGACTAACAGACCTCTCAGTCAGCCTTCAACAACAGAAAGACCCACACAGCCACACAGAGGAAGCCACTGGAGTATACACCAAAGGTGACGAGAGTTGAGTCAGCTGCTGAAACACATAGTGCCTGCAAAATTTGGAACAAGTCTATTGTCCCATGTCCAGTTCTAACTGTTGCTCCTTGACCTGCATACAGATTTCTCAGGAAGCAGGTCAGGTGGTCGTATTCCCATCTCTTTCAGAATTTTCCACAGTTTATTGTGATCCACACAGTCAAAGGCTTTGGCATAGTCAATAAAGCAGAAATAGATGTTTTTCTGGAACTCTCTTGCTTTTTCAGTGATCAGCGGATGTTCGCAGTTTGATCTCTGATTCCTTTGCCTTCTCTAAAACCAGCTTGAACCTCTGGAAGTTCACAGTTCATGTACTGTTGAAGCCTGGCGTGGAGAATTTTGAGCATTACTTTGCTAGCGTGTGAGATGAGTGCAATTGTGTGGTAGTTTGAGCATTCTTTGACATTGCATTTCTTTGGGATTGGAATGAAAACTGACCTCTTCCAGTCCTGTGACCACTGCTGAGTTTTCCAAATTTGCTGGCAGATTGAGTGCAGCACTTTCACAGCATCATCTTTTAGGATTTGAAATAGCTCAACTGGAATTCCATCACCTCCACTAGCTTTTGTTCATAGTGATGCTTCCTAAGGCCCACTTAACTTTGCATTCCAGGATGTCCGGCTCTCGGTGAGTGATCACACAGTTGTGATTATCTAGGTCATGATAATCTTTTTTGTATGGTTCTTCTGTGTATTCTTGCCACCTCTTCTCAATATCGTCTGCTTCTGTTAGGTCCATACTATTTTTGTCCTTTATTGTGCCCATCTTTGCATGAAATGTTCCCTTGGTATCTCTAATTTTCTAGAAGAGATCTCTAGTCCCCCCATTCTATTGTTTTCCTCTATTTCTTTGCATTGATCACTGAGGAAGGCTTTCTTATCTCTCCTTGATATTCTTTGGAACTCTGCATTCAAATGGGTATATCTTTTCTTTTCTCCTTTGTCTTTAGCTTCTCTTCCTCTCATAGCTATTTGTAAGGCCTCCTCAGACAACCATTTTGCCTTTTTGCATTTCTTTTTCTTGGGGATGGTCTTAATCACTGCCTCCTGTACAATGTCATGAGCCTCCATCCCTAGTTCTTCAGGCACTCTCTGTATGAGATCTAACCCATTGACTCTATTTGTCACTTCCACTGTATAATCGTAAGAGATTTGATTTAGGTCATACCTGAATGCTCTGGTCCTTTTCCCTACTTTCTTCAATTTAAGTCTGAGTTTGGCAAGAAGTTCATGATCTGAGCCACAGTCAGCTCCCGGTCTTGTTTTTTCTGACTGTATAGAGCTTCTCCATCTTTGCCTGCAAAGAATATAATCAATCTGATTTTGGTATTGACCACCTGGTGATGTCCATATGTAGAGTCTTCTCTTATGTTGTTGGAAGAGGGTGTTGGCTATGACCTGTGAATTCTTTGGCAAAACTCTGTTAGCCTTTGCCCTGCTTTGTTTTGTACTCCAAGGCCAAATGTGCCTGTTACTCCAGGTATCTCTTGACTTCCTACTTTTGCATTTCAGTCTCCTATAATGAAAAGGATATCATTTGGGGGTATTAGTTCTAGAAGGTCTTGTAGGTCTTCATAGAACCGTTCAACTTCAGCTTCTTCAGCATTACTCGTTGGGGCATAGACTTGGATTACTGTGATATTGAATGGTTACCGGGTCTTCAGTGGATAAGAATTCACCTGCCAATGTAGGGAACAAGTGTTCAGTCCCTGCTCTGGGAAGATCCCAATGCCTTGGAGTAACAAAGCCGGCAAGCTTCAACTACTGAGCCCACACCCTGCAACTACTGAGGCCTGCTGGCTGAGAGCCTGTGCTCTGCAATAAGAGAAACCACCACAATCAGAAGCCTACACACTGCAGAGAAAGTCCATGCAAAGCAATGAAGATCCAACATAGCCACAAATAAGTCTTTTTTTTTTTTTAAAGAAAATAGCAAGCCAATACCACTGATGAGTATAGATGCAAAAATTCTCAACAAAATATTAGCAAACCAATTGCAACACTATATTAAAAGGATCATACACTACAGTTTAGTGAAATTTATCCCAGAGATGCAAGGATTTTTCAGTATCCACCAAAAAATTAGTGTGGCACACCTACAGATGGCCAATTGGCACATAAAAACCATATAATCATCTCAATAGATGCAGGAAAAGATTTTTTTTATCAAATTCAACTTCCATTTATGATCAAAACTCTACAGAAAAGAGGCATAAAGAGAATGGTCCTCAACATAATATAGCTCATATATGACAAACTCACACCTAATATCATACTTAATGGTGAAAAGCTGAAAGCATTTCCTTGAAGATAAGGAACAATACAAGCATGTCTTTGCTTGTAAATTTTATTCAACATAGTGCTGGAAGTCCTTGCCATAGCAATCAGTAAAGAAAAGGAAATAGAATCCGACTTGGAAAGGAAGAAATAAAATAGTCAATGTTTTCAGATGACATGATACTATACATAGAAAATCCTAAAGTGAAAAGAAGTGAAGTTGCTCAGTCATGTCCAACTCTTTGTGACCCCATGGACTGTAGCCTACCGGGCTACTCTGTCCATGGGATTTTCCAGGCAAGAGTACTGGAGTGGGTTGCCATTTCCTTCTCCAGAAAATCCTAAAGACAACACCAAAAGCTACTAGAGCTAATCAATGTATTGGTAAAGATGCTTTATGCAAAATTAATATACAGAAATTTGTTGCATTGCTGTAGACTAACAATGAACTATCAGAAGAAGAAATTAAGGAGACTATTTCCTTTACCATTGCATCAAAAAGAATAATACCTAGGAAAAAAATCTAAAGAAGTAAAAGACTTGTACCTAAACAGATGGAAAGACACACTATTTTCATAGATTTCAGGAATTACTATTGTTGAAGTGCCCATACTCCCAAGGCTATTTAAGTATTAAGTATAATCCCTGTCAAAATGCCAATGGCATTTTTCATGAAACTAGAACAAGTAATTCTAAAATTTGTATGGAAATATGAAAGACCCCACATAACCAAATCAATATTGAGAAATAACAGAAGAAAGTTCTATCACACTCCCTGACTTTAGACTATACCACTAAGCTGCAGTAATCAATACAGTATGATACAAGAATAAACACAGACACATAGGTCTATGGAATTGAATAAAGAGCCCAGATATAAACTCATGCGCTTATGGTCAATTAATCTACAACAAAGGAGGCAAGACTATACATTGAAGAAAAAAGCAGTCCTAAAAATAAGTGAAGCTGGGAAGACAAGACACCTATGTATGTAGGACTGAAATTAGAACATTCTCTCACAACATATACAAAAATAAACTCAAAATGAAATAAAGACTTAACGTAAGACAGGAAATCTTATTACTCCTGGAAGAAAATATAGGCAGAACACTCTCAGTCATTAATCATGACAGTGTAATTTTATCTGTCTCCTCGGGCAAAGAAAGTGAAAGGAAAAATAAGCAAATAGTAACTACATAAAAGCTTTTGCACAGCAAAGGAAATCATAAACAAATGAAAGACAGCCTGTAGAATGGGAAAAGAGTAGTTGCCAATTATGACTGATAAAGGGTTAATATCCAAACTATATAAACAGTTCATACAACTCAATATCACAAACAGCCCAATTTAAAAGTGTGCAAGAGAACTGAACAGACAGTTTTTCAAGGAAGACCCACAGATGGTTAATAAGCACAGAAAAGATGTTCAACATCTCTGAAATGCAAATCAGAACCACTCAAGATATCACTTCACACTTATCAGAATGGCTATAATCAAAAAGGCCACAAATAACAATTGTTGGCAAAGATGTGAATAAAAAGGAACACTTATTAATTATGCAGTCTTGGAATCTTAACTTTCGATCCTAAATAACTACATGTGTAAAGAGGAATATAATCATCACCATCTCATTTTAATGTTGTTGCTATTGTTTACTCAGTCACTAAGTCATATCTAACTCTTTGCAACCCCATGGAGTGTAGCCCCTCCAGGCTCCTCTGTCTATGGGATTTCCCAGGCAAGAATGCTGGAGTGAGTTGCCATCTCCCTCTGCAGGGGATCTTCCTGACCCAGGGATCAAACCCACATCTCCTGCATTGGCAGGCAGATTCTTTAGCACTGAGCCAGTTGGGAAACCCTATTTTATATTATTGATTACTATATAATGTCCCTAGGTTTAAGTCTAGAACTTATTAAGTACTTGTTAAGTCTTAATTATCTTTTTGTCCTTTTGCTTGCATGCTGCATTATTTTAATATTTTTATATCCATTGAAATGTAGTAGTTTAGTCATTTTCACTGATGATTAAAAAATAAAATTTACCTTTCAGTATGATTATATGGGTTCCGAAGTGGCACTTGCATCTGAGAAAATTGTCTATATTTTTAGTCTAATCAACACTGTGAGTATTTACATTTCATATTTAAATAAGAAGCATTCATGTAAATACGGTAGCATTGTTTGAATAAATAGCATGTGCAGTTTTTTAAATACTCATGTATTTATTTGGCTGCATTGGTTCTCAGCTGCGGCACTTGGGTTTCTTCCTTGTGCCTCACGGGCTCAATAGTTGCCATGCATGGTCTTTGTTCCTCTGTGGCATGTGGGATCTTCCTGGATCAGAAATGGAATCCACGACCCCTGCAGGGAAAAGCAGATTCTTAACTACAGCCCACCAGTGAAGTCCCACATGTGCAATTTTATAAAATGTATATATACTCCTGCCAGCTAGTTTATTCCACCAATGAATTTCATCTGAAAAAAATAGTTAATCATATATATTGGCATTGCATATAAATGTATAGTATTATATTTATGATTACTTATAGCCATATATCATGAATCTCCTGTTTTTAGATGTATTCTCAGCTTCAGGTGTCTGTTATATTAACTTCTCTGGAGATCTGGTCAGATCTAAATAAGATTTCAACTGATGGGGATGCACATGAAGTACTACAAAGATTTGTGTCCTGGAGAGAAAAATTTTTGTTAGAAAGGTCCCACGATTTGGCATACTTATTAATGTAAGTAATTTATTTTCATTGGTATAAAGTTTATCAAACTATTGGTAAGTTAACTATCAAAATTGTACACGAAATTTATTATTTAGAATAACAAAGACAGCTCAAAAAATGACTTTGTGAGTACTGTGTTGGCAGAATGCAAGCTATAAAAATCTGATGATACAACGTAAGACACTAAAGTATGGTAGGCCATTTTCCTGAGTGGTCTGCTTACTTCTGAATTTAAAGAACTGAAAATATGAAAAGCCTTGGGAAAACATAGGGCCTCTATGGTTTTAAAGAATTTCACAGAGGTAAATAACCGAAACCAGGATTTTAACATTAAATAAAGCATGCGTTAGTTGACAGAATGCAGTAAATCCATCTAAATCTTCTTACATTAGAAAACATAAGTATGGAAATGTGGTGACCTTATGGAATTTCTATCCTACCTAAGGTGTAGCTATTTAGCTGCTTGCACTGTAACTTTCAAGACTCATTCTATATACTAATTTGATTATTTTGGATGGAAAAAACAAAAACATGATTCTGAAAGGCCTTAAGTAATATGGATACATCTATAAATCTCTGGTGTCTCTGTGGAATTTAAGGTCAGGTTTGGAGGTTCAGGAGCAGCTTTAACTAAGGCTTAACATGTGTGTGGACACTTACTGCAGCCCAGCTCTGTTTTTCCTGATGACTGTGCTGCACACTCTTTCGCTTTCGTTCTCCAACACTTTTTACGCCATCTGAGGTTTTGCTACATGCAAATCATGGCAGTAACCTATCCTGACTTTTATGTCTTAGAACTTTGTCCATCCAGCGTTGACAGCAGTGGTGATTTATGTCTTAGAACTTTGTCCATCCAGCGTTGACAGCAGTGGTGATTAATTTCTGGAAGGATGAGGCACTGCTGGATTTTAAGCTGTGGATCGTATAATGTTAAAGTTGACTTTTGAACTTAATTTGGAGGCACCAGGGGAGACTACCCAACTATGAAATGATTGAGAGCATTAGACATGATTCACAATATTCATGTTTTAAAGAAAGGAGCAGCTTTATTGAGGAATCTAATTCTTAAAGATAATTAAATTATTAATAATTTAAAGTGCATTTATCTGCAAGAAAAATGTTGTTATTTAGTTACAGGGACCACCCTAATTATGTAGGAGCAACATATCATGGAATGGCATGTGATACAAAGTTTGCTGCAGGACTTGCTCTGGTATGTTCCTTCCCTTCAGTAATTATATCATTTTATTCCTTTCTCTTCAGTAATTATATCATGTTTTGAAAGTTAATATCTTCTTTAAGAAACAAAAGTGCATATTGTGTATCTAACATCTTATTAAATTAATATTTTAATTCAGTGCTGTATTTTTTACTTTAAACCTCACATTGTCATTTTTAAAATTTATTTATTGTGGTAAAATACACATTATATAAAACTGACCATCTTAAGTATTATGTGTTCACTGTGCAGTAGTGTTAAGTCTGTCTGCATTGTCGTGAAATAGATGTGTAGAATCTTTATCTTGCTTTAATGAAACTTCATACACATTGGCCAACAAGGCCTCATTTTCCACTCCTCCACCCCCTGGCAACCACCATTCTCCTCTCTGCTTCTGTGAGTATGATATATTTTAGATCCCACATATAAGGTAAACCATACAATATTTGTCTTTCTGTGTCTGGCGTATTTCTCTTTGAATAATACAACCAGTTTCATCCATGTATTTGAAAATGGCAGGATTTCATTCTTTTTACGGCTGAATAATATTTCATGTTATTAATATACATATATAAATCATATCGTATTATACATTTGTGTATATATAGACATTTTCTTTATGCATTCATATATTAGCAACCACTTAGTTTGGTTCCATATCTTGGTGATTGTGGATAATGCTACAATTAACATAGGAGATGGGAATGCAGATCTCTTTGAGATAGTAGTTTCAGTTATTTTGGAGATATACCTAGAAGTGGGTTTGCTGGATCATACGGTATTTCTATTTTTAATATTATGAAGACTCATAATACTGAGGTCCAGATTGATTGCACCATTTTATAATCCCACGAGCATTTCACATTTCATATTTTATTCATCCCAACCTCATTGACAGTTGTTATTCTTTGTTGTTGCTAATTATTCCAAGGGGTATGAGGTGATATCACATTTTGTTTTTGACTGTAGCTTTATAATCACTAGTGATATTGAGCCACCTTTTCATATCCTTTTTGATATTTTGTACATCATCTCTGGAGAAATAAATGTTTATTCAAGACCTTAGCCCATTTTTTAATTGCATTACTTTATTTTCTTGTTTAGTTACAGCAGTTCTTTTTAGTATCATTACCTTTGGATTTCCTTCATCCAGTTCCCCTCCTCTCAACCTCTGCCCCCAGTACCCATAAATCTAGTTCCTTTTTTGAGTTTGCTTGTTTGTTTTGAATTATAATTGACCTATATCCCTATGTTGGATTCCCTGGTGGCTCAGTTGGTAAAGAGTCTGCCTGCAATGTATGAGACCTGGGTTTGATCCCTGGGTTGGGAAGATACCCTGGAGAAGGAAATGGCAACCCACTCCAGTATTCTTGCCTGGAGAATTCCATGGACAGAGGAGCCTGGTGGGATACAGTCCACAGGTTCACAAAGAGTCGGACACGACTAAGTGACTAACTTTCACTTCACCCCTATGTTAGTTTCTGTTATACACAATATTAATTCAATATTTCTATACTATTCAAAACTTACTATTATCACAGTAAATCTACAAATGATACATCATTATACAAAGATTGTTGTTCAGTCACTCAGTCGTATCTGACTTTGCGAACCCTTGGAACTGCAGCACGCCAGGCTTCTCTGTCCTTCACCATCTCCCAGAATTTGGTCAAACTCATTTCCATGGAATCAGTGATGCCATCCAACCATCTCATCTTCTATTGTCCGCTTCTCCTCCTGCCACCTTTCCCAGCATCAGAGTCTTTTCTAATGAGTCGGCTCTTCGCATCAGGTGGCCCAAGTATCAGAGCTTCAACTTCACCCTCACACCTTCCAATGACCATTCAGAATTGATTTCCTTTAGGATTAACTAGTTTGATCTCCTTGCTGTCCAAGGGGCTTTCAACAGTCTTCTCCAATATCACAGCTCAAAAGCATCAATTCTTTGGCATTCAGGCTCCTTTATGGTCCAACTCTCACATCCATACATGACTACTGGAAAAACCACAGCTTTGACTGTACAGACCTTTGTCAGCAAATTAATGTCTCTGCTTTTTAATATGCTGTCTTGGTTTGTCATAGCTTTTCTTCCAAGGAGCAAGCGTCTTTTAATTTCATGGCTGCAGTCACCATCTGCAGTGACTTTGGAGCCCAAGAAAATAAAGTCTCTCACAGTTTCCATTGTTTTACCATCTATTTGCCATGAAGTGATGGGACTGGATGCCATGATCTTAGTTTTTTGAATGTTCAGTTTTAAGCCAGCTTTTGTACTACTCTCCTCTTTCATTTTCATCAAAAGGCTCTTTAATTCCTCTTCGTTTTCTGCCATAAGTGTGGTGTCATCTGCATCTCTGAGGTTATTGTTTTCTCTCCTGGCAACCTTGATTCCAGCTTGTGCTTCATCCAGCTTGGCATTTCACGTAATGTACACTGCATATAAGTTAAATAAGCAGAGTGACAACATGCAGCCTTGACATATTCCTGTCCCAATTTTGAACCAGTCTGTTGTTCTGTGTTCAGTTCTAACTGGAGGCAGGTAAGGTCGTCTGGTGTTCTTGTCTACTGAAGAATTTTCCACAGTTTGTTGTGATCCACACAGTCAAAGGTTTTAGTGTAGAAAATGAAGCAGAAGTAGGTGTTTTTCTGGAATATTGCTTTTTCTATGATCCAGTGGATGTTCATAATTTGATCTCTTGTTTCTCTGCCTTTTCAAAATCCAGCTTGAACGTCTGGAAGTTCTTGGTTCACATACTGTTGAAGCCTGGCTTGGAGAATTTTGAGCATTACTTTGCTAGCATGTGAAATGAATTCAGTTGTGCAGTAGTTTGAACATTCTTTGGCATTGCCCTTCTTTGGTATTGGAATGAAAACTGACCTTTTCCAGTCCTGTGGCCACTGCTGAGCTTTCCATATCTGCTGGCATATTGAGTGCAGCACTTTCACAGTGTCATCTTTCAGGATTTGAAATAGCTCTACTGGAACTCCATCACCTCCACTAGCTTTGTTGGTAGTGATGCTTCCCCAGGCCCACTTGACTTCTCATTCCAGGATGTCTGACTCGAGGTGAGTAATCACACCATCGTGGTTATCTGGGTCATGATGATCTTTTTTGTACAGTTCTTCTGTGTATTCTTGCCACCTCTTCCTAATATTTTCTGCTTCTGTTAGGTCCATACCATTTCTGTCCTTCATTGTGCCCATCTTTGCATGAAATGTTCCCTTGATATCTCTAATTTTCTTGATTGCAAAGATACTACATAGGTATTGATTAGATTCTCCACACCTTGAATTTCATACCCATGACTCATTTATTTTTCACTTCAAAATTGTATCTCTTAATCTCTTTTACCTATTTCTTTCCTTCTCCAGATGCCTCCATTCTGGGAGCCACCTGTTTCTTCTCTATATTTATAACTCTGTTTCTGTTTTATGCTTTTTCATTTGTTTTTAGATTCCACATGTAAGAAAAATTATACAGTATTTGTGTTTCTCTGTCTGACATATTGTGTGTGTGTGTGTGTTCACTGAATTGTGTCCAGCTCTTTGCAACCCCGTGGACAGTAGCCCTCCAGGCTCCTCTATCTATGGAATTTGCCAGGCAAGAATACTGGAGTGGGTTGCCATTTCTTTCTCCAGGGAATCTTCCCAACTGAGTGGTCGAACCTACATCACTTGTGTTCCCAACGTCAGCAGGCATTTTCTTTACATGGGAAGCCCATTTGACGTAGTATACTTAGTCCAAGGAACTCTCAAGAGTCTTCTCCAGAACAAAATTTCAAGGCATCAGTTCTTCAGCATTCAGCCTTCTTTATGGTCCAACTCTTACATCCATACATGACTACTGGAAAAACCATAGCTTTGACTATACAGACCTTTGTAGTCAAAGTGATGTCTCTGCTTTTTAAGATGCTGTCCGGGTTTGTCATAGCTTCCAAGGGGCAAGCATCTTTTAATTTTGTGACTGTATTCACCATCTGGAGTGATTTTGGAGCCTAAGAAAATAAAATCTGTCACTGTTTATACTTTTTTCCCATTTATTTGCCATGAAGTGATGGGACTGGATGCCATAATCTTAGTTTTTTGCATGTTGACTTTTAAGAGTGTTTTCACTCTCCTCTTTCATCTTCATCAAGAAGCTCTTAAGTTCCTCTTCATTTTCTGCCATTAGAGTGGTATCATCTGCATATCTGAAGTTGTTGATTTTTCTCCTGACAGTCCTGATTCCAGCTTGTGATTCATTCAGCCTGACATTTTGCATGATGTATTCTCCACAGAAATTAAATAAACAGGGTGACTATATACAGCCTTGACATATTCACTTGGAATCTGTCTGTTGTTCCATGTTCAATTCTGACTCTGTTGCTTCTTGACCTGTGGTGAAATTCTTCAGGCAAGAATACTGGAGTGGGTAGCCATTCCCTTCTCCAGGGGATCCTCCTGCCCAGGGATTGATCCCAGTTCTCCTCCACTGCAGGCAGGTTCTTTACCATCTGAGCTACCAGAGAAGCCCTTGGTGGTCTTCAGTTCAGTTCAGTTCAGTCGCTCAGTCATGTCCAACTCTTTGCGACCCCATGAATCGCAGCACACCAAGCCTCCCTGTCCATCACCAACTCCTGGAGTCTACCCAAACCCATGTCCATCGAGTCGGTGATGCTATCCAGCCATCTCATCCTCTGTCATCCCCTTCTCCTCCTCCCCCCAATCCTTCCCAGCATTAGGGTCTTTTCTAATGAGTCAACTCTTCGCATGAGGTGGCCAAAGTATTGGAGTTTCAGCTTCAGCATCAGTCCTTCCATGAACACCCAGGACTGATCTTCTTTAGAAAGGACTGGTTGGATCTCCTTGCAGTCCAAGGGACTCTCAAGAGTCTTCCCCAACACCACAGCTCAAAAGCATCAATTCTTCTGTGCTCAGCTTTCTTTGTTCCCTGAAAGAGTGGAGTCTCTGTTTGCCCCAGTCCTGTGCAAATCCTTCAGTCAAATCCTGCTCTCCTTCAAAGTCAGATTTCTGGGGGATTTCTAGTCACTTGGGACCCCTGGGTTGTGAAGCTTGACATGTGGCTCAGAACCTTCACAGCAATGGGAGAACTTCTTTGGTATTGTTGTTTTCCAGTTTGTGGGTCACCCAGCTGATGGGTATGGGATTTCTTTTTGTCATGATTGCACTCTTCCTACCATCTTGTTTAATTTTCTCCTATGTCTCTGGACACGGAGTATATATTTTTGTGGGTTCCATCATCCTCCTGTTGATGTTTGTTCAACAGCTAGTTGTGATTTTCTTTGTAGGGTCCCTTTGGATTTTCCTAGTTTGAGTTCCTTAAGCTTCTTAAATCTGCATGTGCTCAGATTTCTAATGTTTGTGGCACTGATTTTCTTGAATAAACTCTCTGTCCCTTTCTCTCTTCACTTTCTGAGACACCCATAGTGCATATGCTGGTTGATTTGTCACAATCGTCTTTTCTTCATTTTGTTTTTGTTTTTTGCTTCTGTGAAAAAATTGTGTCTTCATTTCTGATTGTTTCTTCTGCCTGATAAAGTCTCTTTTTAATGACCCTCAGTAAATTTTTAACTTTTTTGTTTGTATTGGTACTTAATCATGATTAATTTTTTAATATTTTATTACTCTATTGATATTTATTTCTGAAGTTTTCAGATACTTAAGGATGTAAAACCAATTAAGTTAGTTGATCTTATCATTACAATAAAATGGAAAATTATTCAATTATATCAATAGATGCAGAAAATGAATTTGACAATTTTAAGACAATTTATGATTAAGCTCACCAAAATAGTAAGAGAAGCAAACTAGCAACTTCACAAGACCATTTAGAAAAAATAGAGCTTACATCAAACTTAATGTTTAGAGGTGAAGTGCTTCCCACTAAGATTTGGAACAAGGCAAGAATTTAACTTGCTGTTCGTATTCAGTTTTGTGCCCATGTGCAAAACTGATGATACCAAATATTGTGAGGACTTGGAGCAATAGGAACTGTCATTCATGTTGATGAATTAGGCTTTAGACAGTTTGGTAATCTCCTATAAAATTCAACATTGCCTTACTTCATGATCCAGTAGTTATCCCCTACACCATTTAGAAAATTTCACTGAAACTTGTATCCATAGAAACTTGGACCTGATTGCATATAGCAACTCTGTTTATAATTGCAAGAAATTGAAAGCACACAACATGTCCTTTAATACATAAGTGTATAAAGAAACAAGTTAAGACATAAAAAGAAATTTTATTCAGTATTCAAAAAATTAATCATCAAGCAATATAAAGACATGGAGGAATTTTAAATGCATAGTGGTTAGTAAAAGAAGCCAGTTTGAAAAGTCTACACAGTGTATCATTCCAAATCTATGACAGTCTAGAAAAGGCAAAACTATGGAGATAGTTAAAAACATCATTGATTACCAACAGGTCTTTGTGTGTTGCTTTCATCACTACTCATGTTTTATTTTTTTAATTCTAATATTTTGCCTTTAGGAAAAAATTGATTTAATCCTAAACCTATTTCTGACATTAAAACTGACTGTCAGTTAAACTCTTAACAATCTGTGTATTTTTCAAAGTGTTTAAATTAAAAGTATTATAGTTACTGAAGCAATGATTAATCTTCTCAGAATATTTTTTATGTTTATTAGAATTAAATCAATAGCATGTAATGAAAACATATATTATTAATATTATTGTTTATATATGAAGGTCAATTGTATTGAGAGTACTATTATCCGAAAAGAATAACAAAATTTAACTTTGCCAATGTTCTTAAGAAAACAATGAGCTTTATATAAAAGCTTATTAAATTAGTATTTGCATTTAGATAATATAGCCACAATTACATGAAAAGACCAGGGGTTGAAAAAAATAACTTGAGCAACCATTCTGTTTTTTATTTCATTTAGTATCCAAAGGGGATAACGTTAGAGGCATTTTCAGTTCTTTTCACGCAGTTACTTGGAATTATGCTGGGATTAAAGTACAACAGTGACATCTACAAATGTTTCTGTCCAGGAACTGCATGCATAATGAATCCTGAAGCAATGTAAGATGTGATTTTTATCAAAACTTTGTCTTTGGGGAGGAGATATTTATAGCATTTCTTGATGTATGAAATCTTTGATATAATGCAGGTAAAAGCATTTTTACTAAATACCTATGAATTATTTTAATGTTTATTAAGGGAATGAGTATTTGATGTTGTAGAAAATGTGATTCATATTTCTATGTTCAGTGCTGTAGTATCAAGTCATTGATGAGTTCTTGTGAAGCACTTGAATCCTGATATGAGATTCATTCATCCTGTCAAAAAAAATTTAAGCATGTACTGTTACAAGAATTGTATTAGTCTGTCATGTGAATGATTAGCAAGATAAAAAAGTGTTATATATTTTATATTAGTCTATCAGGGACAGAAAATTTTAAAGTCAACATGAGAATAAGCAAACTTTAAATGACTTATATTAAGTACCGAGAGGGAAATAAATAGGGAATACATGGAGAAGAGAAACTTTGTTAAAAAAAAAGAGGGGTCTAGGAAGCTTTCTATGAGACAAAACTCATGTTGGAACCTGAAAGAGAAGAAATAAGTCTGGTCACATGAAGAACTTGTTGAAAACTTTCCAGGGAAAGACAGTGAAGTGATACTTGGATACGAAGAAATTTTAAAAGCTCAAAAGACTGGAAAGGATAAAACAAACCAAAAGAAATGACTGAAACTAAATGGGAGAATATTAAAAGCATAGAATTTTTTTTAAAGATCGTAAAATCCAATCAGGTTAAAGAATCGTGATTCAGAGAAAGAGGTCCAGGAAAGACTAGGAAATGTAGGAAAGGAGCTAAGCAAGCAATCATGATGCAGAAATTGGGATTTTATCATAAATGTAACAAAACACATTTTAATTGATTTATGCAGCATGGATAATAAAATATGTTTTGTAACATGAATGTTAAATATTTCACACAGAATAGCAATAGAGTAATACTGTTACTGAATTAAGTCCTATGGACCCTAGCCTCTCTGCCTGGACAGGGGAGAGTTCTTGTTTTGTTTTATTCAAGAAGCAGAGTAATGAAACAGAAGCTGAGATCTCTCAACAGATAACAAAATTTCTTCAATGGGCAAAGAATGAAGAAGTTCACAGATGAACTTCTCACCCACGTGGTGATAGGGGTTTACTTTTTTATTATTTATTTATTTATTTTAGTTGGCGGCTAATTACTTTACAATATTGTAGTAGTTTTTGCCATACATTGACATGAATCAGCCATGGGTCCACACGTGCTCCCCATCCTGAACCCCACCCCCACCCCCCTCCCCATCCGGTCCCTCTGGGCCATCCCAATGCCCCAGCCTTGAGGGATTTACTTTTAAAAGGTAAAGACGAAGGAAGGAAGAGGGAGGCTAGTGATGCAGAAGCATATGCATTAGTCCTCCAGGGAAGGGACAGGGCTTTGTCAAAGGAGTGGGGTACCTACATTTATTAATCTTTTTTGAACAAGAATGTCCATTTATGGGCACTGGTAGGTGTGTCATTTAATACTCCAATATAGTAAAATAAACATATAATGAGACGCACAATCTCTTGGAGTTCTGATCGCTCACCATCTTGGACCCAGCTATTTCTTTCTTTTTTGTGGTTGTTTATTTTTTCATTTTTTTCTTGCTTCCTCTCTTATCTCTGGACCCTTTGCTTTAGAGATTTTTGGTAACTCTTGCTAAATGTGCAGGGTGATAGGTTTTGAGCAAAGACTGCAGCAGATTTTGAGCAAAGATTGGAGCAGTTTTACCAATGGTATTTGGTAAATGGTGATTCTCATAGTATACAGCAGTTTTGTAAGTTTGAGAGGAAGGGAGATGAGAAAGCTCTGGTCAGAGGGACTTACTTGCTGGGTCCCATGGGACTCTAATAATCACAGTTGAAGAAGTAAGTTCTTGGCCAGCTGTCTCCCCAGGGCACTACACAAAGAAGAGATTGAAACACACCCCAGGCTTTCTGTGAAAGTGGCCTATTAGCATGTCCAGGAGATTTGTCTGAAAGGGAAGCTTCGTTTTTGACACACATCTTACAGCCTTTGGTGATTCTCTCAACAAGCAGAGCCAAGTGGGCCTAAAGTAACCCTCCTATTTGCTTTCTCCAGTTCCTGAAGAAAGCACCCTAAATTTTGAGAATGCCACCCATCATTCTTCTCTATATTGCCTTCCTCTGTTGACCTGTAGAACCTATGTTTACACCTCAGAGGCGTGTATAATTTGCATACTTTCAGTTCAGTTCAGATCAGTCACTCAGTCATGTCTGACTCTTTGCGACCCCATGAACCGCAGCATGCCAGGCCTCCCTGTCCATCACTAACACCCTAAGTCCACCCAAACTGATGTCCATCGAGTCAGTGATGCCATCCAACCATCTCATCCTCTGTCATCCCCTTCTCCTCCTGTCCTCAATCTTTCCCAGCATCAGGGTCTTTTCCAATGAGTCAGCTCTTCACATCACGTGGCCAAAGTATTGGAATTTCAGCTTCAACATCAGTCCTTCCAATGAACACCCAGGACTGATCTCCTTTAGGATGGACTGGTTGGATCTCCTTGGAGGAGAAGGAGATTCTTCATGGGGGAAGAATAATACATAGGACCACATTTGATTTCGGAATGCAAAAAAAGCTAGGAATTAAACTACCATATGACCCAACAATCCCACTACTGGGCATACCTTGAGAGAGTCATAATTGAAATAGACCCATGTACCCCAATGTTCACTGAAGCACTATTTCTGATACCTGGGACATGGAAGCAACCTAGATGCCCATTGACAGATGACTGGATAAAGAAGCTGTGGTACATATATACATATGAATATTACTCAACCATAAAATGGAATGCAATGAGTCAGTGCTGCTGAGGTAGATGAAGGTAGAGCCATTAAAAACAAAGTGAAGTAAGTCAGAAAGAGAAAAAGAAGTATCGTACATTAACATGTAAATGTATATATATGGAATCTAGAAAGATGTTACTGATGAACCTATCTGCAGAGCAGCAGTGGAGACACAGATAAAGAGAACAGAATTATGGTCTCGGGGAGCAGGGCAAGGAGAGGGAGGGACAAATGGAGAGGGGAAAACATATCCACTACCATATGTCAAAGAGATAGCCGGTGGGAATTTGCTGTATGACTCAGGGACCTCAAGCCAGGGCTCTGTGACAACCTAGAAGGGTGAGATGGGGTGGGAGGTGGGAAGGAGGTTCAAGAGGGAGGGGACACATATATATGTGGCTGATTCATGTTAATATACGGCAGAAGCCAACATAATAGTGTAAAGCAATTATCTTTCAACTAAAAATAAGTAAATTTTAAAAAATTCAACAGCACATTAAAATGATCATATATCATGATAAGGGCTTCCCTGGCAGCGCTAGGGGTAAAGAATCCATTTATCAATTCAGGAGACTTATGAGATGAGAGTTTGATTCAGGGTCAGGAAGATCCCCTGGAGAAAGGCATGGCAACTCACTCCAGTATTCTTGCCTGGAGAATTCCATGGACAGAAGAGCCTGGTGGGCTTCAGTCCTTGAGGTCACAAAGAGTCAGCCAAGATCGAAGCGACTTGGCATGCATGCATGCATAATATGAAGAGAGGGATTTATTTCAAGGGTGCAAGAGTGAGTCAACATCTGTAACTCAATATGTTATACCCCATTTACAAAACATGATAAAAATATATTCATCTCAATAAATTAAAAAATTATTTGAAAAAATTCAAATCCGTTTATGATAAATACCCTTAACGAAGTAGACATTGTGGAACGTGCTTCAACTTAATATGGTTACATATGACAAAGCACAGCTAACATCCTACTCAACAGTGCAAGGACTTCCTGGCAGTCTGGTGGTTAAGGCTCTGAGCTTCTACTATAGAAATCATGGGTTCAGTCCTGGTCAGGAAACTAGGATCCTGCATGCTACATAGTGTGGCCAAAAACAAAAATATGCAAAACAAAAAAAGCAGTGTAAAGATGGATGATTTCCATCTAACATCTGGAAACGAGACAAGGTTGCACAGTCTTGCCACTTGATTCAAAATGGTATTGAAAGTCCTAGGCAAAGCAGTTAGGTGATAGATAGAGATAAAAGTTATCTAAATCAGAAAGGAAGAGTAAAACTGTCACTATATGCAGATGACATGATTTTGCACATAGAAAACCCTAAAGGACTCTACCAAAAACTGTCAGAAGTAATAAGCATATTCAGGGAAGTTACAGTATGCAAAATTAATATATAAAATACTTTATGTTGCTATATACTAAAAACAAATTATCAGGAGTAGAAATTAAGAAAGCAATCCCATTACAATAGCATCAAAAAGAATAAATCATCTAGAATAAATTTAAAGGTCAAGAAAGTGAAAGATGTGTACTGAGAAATATAAGACACTGATGTAAGGAATTAAATAATATGCCAGGAAACAAAGAAATACTTCATGCTCATGCATTGGAAGAATTAATATTGTTAAACTATCCATATTAGGACTGGAAAAGGTCAATCCTTATCCCAATTTCCAAGAAGGGTAGCACTAAGGAATGTTCCAACCATAGGATAATTGCACTCATCTCCCATGCTAGTAAGGTCATGCTTAAAATCTTGCATGCTAGGCTTCAGTATTATGCAAACCAAGAACTTTCAGATATCCAAGCTGGGTTTAGAAAAGGCGGAGGAACCAGGGATCAAATTGCTAACATTCCCTGGATCAGAGAGAAAACAAGGGAATTCCAGAAAAAACATCAACCTCTGTTTCATCAATTGGGCTAAAGCCTTTGACTGTGTGGATCATAATAAACTGTGGAAGGCTCTTAAAGAGACAGGAATACTAGACCATCTTACCTGTCTCCTGAGAAACCTTATGCAGGTCCAGAGGCAACAGTTAGAACCCTGTATGTAACAACTGATTGGTTCAAAATGAAGAAAGGAGTATGACAAGACTGTCTGCTGTCACCCTGTTTGTTTAACCTATACGCTTAGCACAGCATGAGAAATGCCAGGCTGAATAAGTCACAAGCTGGACTCAAGATAGGCAGGAGAAACATCAACAACCTCAGATATATGGATGATACCACTCTAATGGCAGAAAGTGAAGAGGAACTAAGGAACTAAAGAGCCTCTTGATGAGGGTGAAGGAGGATAGTGAAAGAGCCAGCTTAAAATTAAATATTAAAAAAAACGAAGACCATGGCATCTGGCCCCATGACTTCATGGCAAATACAAGGGGAAAAGGTGGAAGTAGTGACAGATATCCTTTTCTTGGGCCCTAAGATCTTTGTGGATGGTGACTGGAGACATGAAATCAGAAGACAATTGCTTCTTGGCAGGAAAAAAAAAAAAAGTGAAGTCGCTCAGTTGTGTCCAGCTCTTTGCAACCCCATGGACTGTAGCTTACCAGGCTTCTCTGTCCATGGGATTTTCCAGTCAAGGGTACTGGAGTGGGTTGCTATTTCCTTCTCCAGAGGATCTTCCCAACCCAGGGATCAAACCCGGGTCTCCCACATTGCAGGCAGATGCTTTACCATCTGAGCCACCAGGGAAGCTACGTCAAACCTAGACAGTGTGTTGAAAGCAAAGATATTAGTCTACTGACGAAGGTCTGTATAGACAGGACTATGGTCTTCCCAGTGGTCATCTACAGTTGTGAGAGCTGGACCGTAAAGAAGGCAGAGCACCAAAGAACTGATGCCGTCAAACTGTGGTGCTGGAGAAGATTCCTGAGAGTCCCTTGGACAGCAAGGAGATCAAACCAGTTAATCTTAGGGGAAATCAACCCTGAATACTTGTTGTAAGGACTGACACTGAAGCTGAAGCTCCAGTATCTTGGGCATCTGATGCAAACATCCAGCTCATTGAAAAAGTCCCTGATGCTGGGAAAGATTGAGGGCAGAAGGAGAAGAGGGCATCAGAAGATGAGATGTCTGGATGGCATCACCAATACAGTGGACATGAACTTGGGCAAACTTCAGGAGATGGTGAGATACAGGGAGGCCTGGCGTTTTGCAGTTTGTGGGATCACAAAGAGTTGGGCACAACTGGGTGACTGAACAGCAACAACCTGTATTATCCAAATCAGTCTGCACGTTCAATATAATCCCTATTCAAATTGTGATGACAATTTTCCCAGATATAAAATAAACAATCCTAAAATTTGAATGGACCCTGAATAGCCATAGCAATCTTGAGAAAGAACATAGTTGGAGACATCATGTGCCTGATTCCAGGACTAATATAGACAAGATACAAATGAGCCATGAGCATTTGTGTCAGAATATAAGAAGATGTTCAAAGAATTTAGATATGTGCCTCGTGGACACAAAGCAGTTTGAAAGAGTCTTTCCAACAGGCAAATCTAGGACAATTTGAAAGTCATATTTAATGTTAATTAAGGATTAAAACCCCTGTTAGTGTACTAGGAAAATTTGAGTCCATATTCATATAAATACATGAAAATATTATTTGAAGTGAATAAATATATTGAATGGATATATTAAAATAAGGCTATAAAAGTTATATATATATATATATATATATACACATAGTGAATATATTGAAAATATAACTAGAAAGAATATATATACATAAAACTTCTGCCCAAATAATTATTAAGAGATAAGGAGAGAAAGAGATGTTAGAGTATAGACTTTAATCACCTAATCAAAATGACTTTTTTCAAAAAGATAGCAAGTTGGAATCATGTGCTATTAGGATGCAATGGAGCAGACAGTCTCAGCAACACTTCTGTGATGCATTTAACAAGATACATAACCTCAGTCTAGGTATCAGGAAACATTTCATAAACCTAAACTGAGGCACATTTTCCCAAATAATCAGCCTGTGAGTATAAAACTTTTGAATGTCAGAAATGCCACGAAAAATGTAGTCAACTAAACTAAGGAGATAGGAGTACTCAATGCAGTGGTTGGTTCTGAAGTGGATCTTCCTGCTGTAGAGGGCCAGTACCATGATGAAGGGGAAAGTTGAACCTGATAAAAGAATTAGATGATAACAACATATCTTTGTTTCCTGTTATTGAAGGTCTGTTTTAAGAGAATTCATTTCTCTGTAAGAGTTACACGTTAAAATATTTACAGTGATCAGGGTGTCCCATTGGTAATCACTCAACTGGTTTAGGAAACAAAATTTGTTTCTCATGTCATTTCTCTAAGTATGAGTTTGTTACTAATTTAAACAAAAACCCATTAAACAGTGTACTAGTAACATAGAAACATCAAACTAGAGAGAATCTAGGGTTTATGCATTCTATATACTTAATGTTGAGCTGTTTTAATTTTGTTACCAAAGTAAAAATAATTCTGACTTTTAATTAATGCAATCAACTTTTAATTAATGCAAGAATGTGTTTATTCTTTCAGTTTTCTATATTATCCCTAGTATGTATCATTTTCTTAATAATCACTAGTTCTTCTTACTATAATGATTATAATCTTGACAGTGTTGTGAATAATAAGGAAAGTAATAAACAGTAACTTGTACTTAAATAGAGCCTTTTTGTCAACAAGCACTGTTTTGTTTAACATCTTCTCAATCATGCCACCTCCTTAACATCCTCTACTTATTAGATGTCTGTTATACTGAATTGGAATAGAAATGATCTTATTCTTTTGTTACTAACTGAGTTAAAAATAAAGCACTCTCCACTTCTTGGCTATTCTCTAAGTGAAGAAGTAAATAATTCTCAGCATGTTATTGAAGAGTGTTACTTTGATCGTGATTTTATTCCTTTTAACTAAGAAATGCAATTTAATTTTAGACGTTCCCATGGCATAAAGTTTTTTAGCAGTTGCAGCATAGATGAATTTAAACATACAACTTCACAGCCTAAATTTGAATGTCTTCAGAATAAAACAGTTCCAAAAGTGGTTCCACAAGGAAGAAATGCAATTTGTGGCAATGGAATTTTGGAATCACCTGAGCAATGTGACTGTGGTGCTAAAGAGGTTAGTGAAAAAGACTGATATTTGTTTTTGGGTTTGTCAGGTAATCTTACAAATGTAGATGTGACATAAAGGGGGAGAACTCTAAAAAAAAAAAAATTGTACCATATAGCTAAACATGTAAGATGGGAAGCTATGCGGCATATGATAACTGGCTCATCCAGAATTTGAAGTTGAAGAATTTAAGAATAGGGTGAGTGCAGCATGGCTTGAATCAAGATTTTCCTTATTGTGTAAATATTACCCATATTTCTGTATCATACACATCAATTCCAGCAGTAGTATAATTATCACCTAAATCGTCCATGAATTCCTTTAAAGTGACTGATTTAGATCACTGAGTTATTAAATGTATGCTGCTGTTCACATCTTCATCTTCTAATCTCAGTCCTTGCATCGGGGGAACTTCATTTATTTTAGCTTGGTTGCACAAAATTGAATTAAAGAACAGAGATATCACTTTGCCCACAAAGAACCGTATAGTCAAAGCCTTGTTTTTCCAGTAGTCATGTATGGATGTGGTCCACTGGAGAAGGGAATGGCAAACCACTTCAGTATTATTGCCTTGAGAACCCTATGAACAGTGTGAAAAGGCAAAAAGATAGAACACTGAAAGATGAACTCCCCAGCTTGATAGGTGCCCAATATGCTACTAGAGATAAGTGAAGAAATAACTCCAGAAAGAATGAACGGATGGAACCGAAACAAAAACAACACCCAGTTTTGGATGGCACTGGGGATATAAGCAAGGTTGGATGCTGTAAAGAGCAATATTGCACAGGAACCTGGAGTGTTAGGTCCACGAATCAAGGCAAATTGGAAGTGGTCAAACAGGAGATGACAATAGTGAGCATAGACATTCTAGGAATCAGCGAACTAAGATGGACTGGAATGGGTAAATTTAACTTAGATGGCCATTACATCTACTACCGTGGGCAGGAATCCCTTAGAAGAAATGGAGTAGCCATCATAGTCAACAAAAGAGTCCGAAATGCAGTACTTGGATGCAATCTCAAAAACGACAAAATGATCTCTGTTCATTTCCAAGGCAAACCATTCAATATCACGGTAATCCAAGTCTATGCCCCCACCAGTAACACTGAAGAAGCTGAAGCTGAACGGTTCT
Source organism: Okapia johnstoni (assembly GCA_024291935.2). Taxonomy (NCBI): domain Eukaryota; kingdom Metazoa; phylum Chordata; class Mammalia; order Artiodactyla; family Giraffidae; genus Okapia; species Okapia johnstoni. The sequence continues at coordinate 29,776,410 of CM044327.1, read as the reverse complement.
ATGAAGACCTACAAGAACTTCTAGAACTAACACCGAAAAAAGATGTCCTCTTCATTGCAGGGGACTGGAATGCAAAAGTAGGAAGTCAAGAAACACCTGGAGTAGCAGGCAAATTTGGCCTTGGAGAACAGAATGAAGCAGGTCAAAGGCTAATAGAGTTCTTCCAAGAGAATGCACTGGTCATACAAAACACCCTCTTCCAACAACACAAGAGAAGACTCTACACATGGACATCACCAGATGGTCAGCACCGAAATCAGATTGATTATATTTTTTGCAGGCAAAGATGGAGAAACTCTATACAGTCAGCAAAAACAAGACTGGAAGCTGGCTGTGGCTCAGATCATGAACTCCTTAATGCCAAATTCAGGCTGAAATTGAAGAAAGTGGAGAAAACCACTAGACCATTCAGGTATTACCTAAATCAAATCCCATATGACTATATAGTGGAAGTGAGACATAGATTTAAGGGACTACATCTGATAGAGTGCCTGATGAACTATGGACGGAGGTTCGTGACATTGTACAGGAGACAGGAATCAAGACCATCCCCAAGAAAAAGAAATACAAAAAAAGCAAAATGGCTGTCTGAGGAGTCCTTACAAATAGCTGTGAAAAGAAGGGAAGCAAAAAGCAACGGAGAAAAGGAAAGATATTCCCATTTGAACACAGAGTTCCAAAGAATAGCAAGGAAAGATAAGAACGCCTTCCTCAGCGATCAATGCAAAGAAATAGAGGAAAACAATAGAATGGGAAAGACTAGAGATCTCTTCAAGAAAATTAGAGATACCAAGGGAACATTTCATGCAAAGATGGCCTCAATAAAGGACAGAAATGGTAGGGACCTAACAGAAGCAGAAGATATTAAGAAGAGGTGGCAAGAATACACAGAAGAACTGTACAAAAAAGATCTTCACGACCCAGACAATCATCATGATGTTATCAGTCACTTAGAGCCAGACATCCTGGAATGTGAAGTCAAGTGGGCCTTAGGAAGCATCACTATGAACAAAGCTAGTTGAAGTGATGGAATTCCAGTTGAGCTATTTCAAATCCTGAAAGATGATGCTGTGAAAGTGCTGCACTCAATATGCCAGCAAATATGGAAAACTCAGCAGTGGCCACAGGACTGGAAAAGGTCAGTTTTCATTCCAATCCCAAAGAAAGGCAATCCAAAGAATGTTCAAACTACCGCCAACTGCACTCATCTCACACACTAGTAAAGTAATGCTTAAAATTCTCCAAGCCAGGCTTCAGCAATACATGAACCGTGAACTTCCAGATGTTCAAGCTAGTTTTAGAAAAGCCAGAGAACCAGAGATCAAATTGCCAACATCTGCTGGATCATCGAAAAAGCAAGAGAGTTCCAAAAAAACATCTATTTCTGCTTTATTGACTATGCCAAAGCCTTTGACTGTGTGGATCACAATAAAGTGTGGAAAATTCTGAAAGAGAAGGGAATACCAGACCACCTTGCCTGCCTCTTTAGAAATCTGTATGCAGGTCAGGAAGCAACATTTAGAACTGGACATGGAGCAACAAACTGGTTCCAATAGGAAAAGGAGTACCTCAAGGCTGTATATTGTCACCCTACATATTTAACCTATATGCGGTGTCAATCATGAGAAACTCTGGGCTGGAGGAAGCACAAGCTGGAATCAAGATAGCCAGGAGAAATATCAATAACCCCAGATATTCAGGTGACACCACTCTTATGGCAGAAAGTGAAGAAGAACCAAAGAGCCTCTTGATGAAAGTGAAAGAGGAGAGTGAAAAAGTTGGCTTAATGCTCAACATTCTGAAAACTAAGATCATGGCATCTGGTCCCATCACTTCATGGCAGATAGATGGGGAAACAGTGGCTGACTTTATTTTTCTGGGCTCCAAAATAACTGTAGATTGTGGTTGCAACCATGAAATTAAAAGATGCTTACTCCTTGGAAGGAAAGTTATGACCAACCTAGAGAGCATATTAAAAAGCAGAGACATTACTTTGCCAACAAAGTTCCATCTAGTCAAGGCTATGGTTTTTCCAGAGGTCACGTATGGATGTGAGAATTGGACTATAAAGAAAGCTGAGTGCCAAAGAATTGATGCTTTTGAAGTGTGGTGTTGGAGAAGACTCTTGAGAGTCCCTTGGACTGCAAGGAGATCCAACCAGTCCATCCTAAAGGAGATCAGTCCTAGGTGTTCACTGGAAGGACTGATGTTGAAGCTGAAACTCCAATACTTTGGCCACTGATGTGAAGAGCTGACTCATTGGAAAAGACCCTGATGCTGGGAAAGATTGAGGGCAGGAGGAGAAGGGGACGACAGAGGATGAGATGGTTGGATGGCATCACCGACTCAACGGACGTGGGTTTGGGTGGACTCTGGGAGTTGGTGATGGACAGGGAGGCCTGGTGTGCTGCAGTTCATGGGGTCACAAAGTGTCGGACAGGACTGAGCAACTGAACTGAACTGAACATGTATGTATGTGAGAGTTGGACCATAAAGAAGAATTTATACTCTTGAATTATAAAGTTTGAAAAGACTCTTGAGAGTCCTTTGAACTGCAAGGAGATCAAACTAGTCAATTCTAAAGAAAATCAACTCTGAATATTCATTGGAAAGACTGACGCTAAAGCTGAAGTTCCAATACTTTGGTCACCTTATGAGAAAAACTGCCTTATTGGAAAACACCTTGAAGCTGGGAAAGATTGAAGGCAGGAGGAGAGGGGGACAACAGAGGATGAGATGGTTGGATGGCATCACCGACTCAATGGATATGAGTTTGAGCAAGCTCTGAGAGATGGTGAAGGACAAGGAAGCCTGGCATGCTGAAGTCCATGGGGTCGCAAAGAGTCGGACACGACTGAGCAACTGAACTGAACTGATAGGTTCATGGATTATAATAAATGCACCGCATCTGTTAAATTCCACTGTTGTGTTATTATTTTGGTCAACTCTTATCTCTTAATTTCAAGTCTCTTTTTATGAATATTGTTGAGTATATAAAACTCCTCAGTCAGTTCAGTTGCTCAGTTGTGTCCGACTCTTTGAGACCCCATGGACTTCAGCACGCCAGACTACCCTGTCCATCATCAACTCCTGGAGCTTGCTGAGACTCATGTCTATTGAGTTGGTGATGCCATCCAACCATCTCATCCTCTGTCGTCCCCTTCTCCTCCCGCCTTCAATCTTTCCCAGCATCAGGGTCTTTTCAAAGCAGTCAGTTCTTCACATCAAGTGGCCAAAGTATTGGAGTTTCAGCTTCAGCATCAGTCCTTCCAATGAATATTCAGGACTGATCTCCTTTAGGATGGACTGGTTGGATCTCTTTGCATCCAAGGGACTCTCAAGAGTCTCCTCCAACGCCACAGTTCAAAAGCATCAATTCTTCTGTGCTCAGCTTTCTTTATAGTCCTACTCTCACATCCATACATGACCTCTGGAAAAATCATATCTTTGACTAGACAGGCTTTATCAGCAAAGTAATTCTCTGCTTTTTATGCTATCTAGGTTGGTCATAGATTTTCTTCCAAGGAGCAAGGGTCTTTTAATTTCATGCCCGCAGTCACCATTTGCAATGGTTTTGTAGCCCCCCAAAATAAAGTGTTTCACTGTTTCCATTGTTTCTTCATCTATTTGTCATGAAGTGATGGGACCAGATGCTATGATCTTAGTTTTCGAAATGTTGAGCTTTAAGCCAACTTTTTCACTCTCCACTTTCACTTTCATCAAGAGGCTCTTTAGATCTTCTTCACTTTCTGCCATAAGGGTGGTGTCATCTGCATATCTGAGGTTATTGCTGTTACTCCCGGCAATCTTGATTCCAGCTTGTGTTTCTTCCAGCCCAGCATTTCTCATGATGTACTCTGCATATAACTTAAATAAGCAGAGTGACAATATACAGCCTTGACATACTCCTTTTCCTATTTGAAACTATTCTGTTGTTCCATGTCCAGTTCTAACTGTTGCTTCCTGACCTGCATACAGGTTTCTCAAGAGGCAGGTCAGGTGCCCTGGTATGCCCATCTCTTTCAGAATTTTCCACAGATTGTTGTGATCCACACAGTCAAAGGCTTTCGCGTAGTCAATGAAGCAGAAGTAGATGTTTTTTTGGAACTCTCTTGCTTTTTCTATGATCCAGTGGATGTTGGCAAATCTGGGTCTTTAGTCTAGATTTCCATTATACATTGAGTGCTGTCAAAATATACCCTCACTCTAGGCTTTCTCTTTGATTCTAGATTTTCGATATTAGGCTATCACGTCACTGCTTTTTGTTTTATTTTCCCCACTATTAATATTTAGTGAGGGTTTAATATTCCATTTTCACTAAATTTGCTGCTGTTTTTCATTAACATGTTTATATTGTGAAGCATAACACATTCTTGTTAATAATGAAACATGAAAAAGAAAAAAACAATTATTATCTGATTCTTATAGATATTACAAGTGTTAAATAGGAATAGAATTTTGGATATACTTTAGTAATATGCCATTACTGTAACTGCATTATGTTTCATTTTATAAAGGACATTACATAAGTATCCTGGGTAATAAATTACTATTCTATAAGCAAATAATAATTAATTTTGGAAAAACAGATATATTCCCCTATAGTTACTTTTACATCATACTACTTAAAATACTTAATGTAAAATAAAAATACATATGTGTATATATATATATTTATATATATAACAAAAACATTTTACACTTTCACATATTTAATGGGGTTAATGTGGAAGAAAATTTTATACAGAAGCCTCAGAACAAATCACAAAAGAAAATTGGCACTTTTCAGATTTCATGATATCACAGTAACAAAAATATTTTTAAAACCTGCCAAAATAGCAATAAGTTGTCATGACAAACTGTAAAACAATGTAAAATATATTAGTGGCGAGGGGTTAACATCGTTACTATAAAAGTGCTTAGAAATAAAGGAAACAAATAGAATACCTCGACAAAAAGCATGCATAAACATATAAAATAAACTGAATTGTGCAGATGCGTGAAATTGAAACAGATATAAACACTTGGTTATTTATTGTTGTGGTCCTTTAATGGACCAGAACTTGGGGGTACAGAGTCGACCGATAAGAAAGTAAATGAAGGAAGAAAAGAGGCTGATAGTCCCTGGTTTACACAGTATGCCAATATAACTCTAGGACAAAGAGCTAGCACCGTCTAAGTAGGCTCAGGGCGCCCTCTCGAAGAGGTGTTGAAAGCCCGGGCAAATAAGTAGACACGGTGGACACCTGTGCTCCGTGGAAACAGCCTGAAACGGAGAGAGGGAGAGAGCGAGAGAGCGAGAGAGCGAGAGCGAGAGCGAGAGCGAGAGAGAGCGAGAGCGAGAGCGAGAGAGAGCGAGAGCGAGAGAGAGCGAGAGAGAGAGAGAGAGAGAGAGAGAGAGAGAGAGAGAGAGAGAGAGAGAGAGAATGAGGAAAGACATGGTGACCAGTGCTCTGGTGGAACAAAGGCATTTATTCAACATATTGTGGGTATATATATACTCTTACAAGATAGCCCTTTTTAGCAGAGATAGGGATCAAAGATCTAACAAGTCATCTAGAAAGCTGGAGGCTAGAATATTCTCTAGAGAGGGGGTTGTAAAAGTAACTTTACATATCAGAAAGGAGGAGACTTGTAAATGGCTGCTGTTCACCATATGGAATTTCCATATGAATGAGATACATGAATTTCTATTATCCCCGAAAGCCGGCTTGCCAGCTCTCTGGCACCTGTATGCAGGTGCTGTTAAGGGACATAGAATTCATGCAAGACTGAAAACAGCACACAGGAAGCCTCCTGTTAAATGTATCCTGACAATTTATGCCTATTCACTTTATTCATTTCAAAATATTACTTATCAGTCTTATATCACTCTTATACTAACTAGATAACTCTATAAACAGAAAGAAATAAGTGTGTATTATGAAAGAGCTCTTAACACTTTTTAATTCTTTGAACTAATAACTTTTAGAATCAATCTTTAATATACAAGAGCTAAAAAGTGAAAAAATTTTCTTTGAAATGACACAACCATAATATGCTGTTGTTATTTAGAAACCTCTATTTTGTCACATCCAAAAATTTTTATATAATCACAGAATATCTTGAGGAGAATTGATAAGATAGATAAGTAGTTTAGTTTCCTAGTGGCTCAGACGGTAACGAATCTACCTGCAATGTGGGAGACCCAGGTTCGATCCTGGGTTAGGAAGATCCCTTGGAGAAGGGAATGGCTACCCACTTCAGAGTTCTGTCCTGGAGAATTCCATGAACAGAGGAACCTGGCAAGGCTACAGCCCATAGGGTCACAAAGAGATGGATACTACTGAGTAAGTAACACACACACACACAAATGAAAAAAAATCTCAAAATTTATTGTTCATATATTTATGAACACAAAAAGATGGAAATAAGTTGCATTACATTTTTAACAGTCAAATTCTTGAGCATAGAATCATGAATGATTTCATTACAACTTTTTTCTATATCAAAATACATTGTTTAGGTGAAGTGTTAAAAATAGATACAGATATGAAAATTATACTGTGATTGTAATTAGAGACATGTCTTAAGATATTATGTTAATAAGTAAAATGATTTCGTTCAAAATTCCTTTTATTTAACTTGATTATCTTTGCTTTCAGAAATGTGCTCATTTAAAATGCTGTGATCCTTCAAGCTGTAATCTGATTGGAACAGCAGAATGTGGTACTGGACCATGTTGTGGAAAAACAAGTTGTCAGGTAAGTTTTCAGAATATTGCCTTATTTTCTTCCATGAAGTTCTTGCTTTTGTGGGCTTTTTAGCTTTTTTTCACATAATTTTTACTCATCTTTCAAATATATTATTGTATGTTCTTGATTCATACACAGTTGATTTCAGAATTGAGAGGTCTCTAGACCTTTTCCAATCAACTTTTTAGCCCTACCTCTAACCTTACTGTTTCGATCTCTACTCAGAACTCATCCTATTATGCCATTTAATAACAGTTTCAGGTAATTTGGGTGTTGTGAGTTCCTCTTGGTCATAATTGAATGTAGCTCCTGACAATCTACTTATGATAAAATTATGAATAAGCCACCCAACACACACTTGAGATACAAGACTTGAATAAACAGACAGTTATAATAGTAACCCCTCGCTTTGGAAGTAGCAGAAAAAAGGAATCCATAGGGAATAGTCAGCAATATGTAGCATATCTAATACTGAAGATCAACTTTGTCAATCACTCACTGAATCTTTGACTCCCCTTGGGAAGTTTTCCGTTCAATTTTCCTTCATAGCCACCTCTGATAGGAGACTGGGTGAGTTCTGTTCTAGGGATTGCTTCATGTTAGCAACTCACGTTTTTTTGCGTCACTTTCAGGAGCCTATGACAAACATAAATGCTGATTGATTAGAGGTTTTGTTGTCAGGTTTGTTTTTCCACTGCCAGTGACATCTCTCTCCACATCGTTTTACCCTGTTCTCTGCATGTTTGTTTGTTTGTTTGTATGTTTTTTCACTCAGTGGGCTAGTTCTTAAAGCCAATGTTCATTTGTTTCAAGGCACATTAATGTAGAGGCCAGCCTAGTGTTTCCACTAATTAGCAGTAAACGGTGTTGTTCTTTCCTTCCCCAGACCTCTCATCTTTGTCTTTGTCTCCAAATCAGTGAGACTGAGCAGTTGAATTTTCTAAACAGTCCATTTCCATCTGGGCTCCCCAGGTGATGCTAGTGGTAAAGAGCCTGCCTGCCAGGAGAATCCCATGGACAGAGGAGCCTGGCCCCTGCAATCCACAGGGTCACAAAGGGTTGGAGATGACTGAAGTAACTTAGTACACACCCACTATTGCCCTCTACCTACATCTTAAAGGATAATTCTTTGCAACAGAGATAATTCCTGCATTTGGTCCAGTGAAAATTCATAGTATAAGTTGCTAGGGAGACATTCAGGGTAACAGCAGTGAATTCTGTCAAGAAGTTCCAACTAAAACCTGTAACTCCCAGCTATCGTCTTTTGTTTTTAACATTCAGGACTGCATTTATTGTTCCGTAGAAGGTAGCCCTGGACAGCCTTTTCATTTCTCACACTTGAGGGAACCTGTGACTCCATTCTAGTTCTGGGAATATACCCACTGCCACCATCTGCCCAGGACCTTTCCTCCTCACTCCCGAAGCATGCTTCAATGTCCTATGTTAGTTCCCATTAACTCTCTTACGTATTATAGCATAGAATCCAGCTTTCACTGTCTTTTCAAGGGTTGCAGATGCCTCTCTTATTAGTGACCATAAGCTAAAAAGGCTTTTTATTTTTTTTATCTGTCTACTTTCCGTTCTAGCTTCCACCGACATGGTCTGAAATTTAATGACTTGATCCAGTGTTTTTTTTTCTTATAAATTTTCAGTTTAGATGGACACAAGTCCAAGTGCAAAGATATGGAAGACCAGTAGTTTAACCTGCTGTTATCTGACACATACCAGGGACTAACATGTTGTAGCCAGTGCCCAGACTTTGTTCTCTGAAGTTTTAAGGAGCTGTGTCTGGTACTGCACACCAGCAATTATCATGGGTCAGCTGTATCTTGATGATGAACAGACAAGCAAAGAATAAGAACCAAGCACTCAGGAAGCTTACATACAACATGAGTTTAGCGTCATGCTCAAGTGAGTCTTTGTTTAAAACAGGAGCAGCAAGATTCTTGTGCTATACATCGCTTGGATTTCCTTGCTTTTCCTTGGCAGTTCTCAGACAAGCTTTTCCTGTATGCAGTACAGATAGCTCAGTGCAGTTCCTGGCTTTTCTAGTCCATACTGTATGGTATTTCAGAAGAGCAGAGGGATCCCCTCTTTCCCAACACCCATCTCCACCCCTGGAAGTGGCAGAAGCCCTGACCCACCATTACATCCTAAGTTAAATTTCCCACCACTGTGTCTGGGGAGAAGTGTTCCGATTGTCATCCTGACTCAGAAGCAGTTTCCTAGGAGAAGTGGAGTTAGTCCTGAAAAGAAAATTACTTGAAGGGCAAAAAGGACAAGGGTGTCCACTAAGAAACATTTTAGAAACCTGGAAAGACCAGCATCTGAGTTAGTTAAAATATTTCAGGAGTGCAATGGATTAGTCCCCAAGAATCAGAAGTTGAAAACAGATATGCGTAGTTTTATCTCAGATATTTTCTGTTTATCTTGAAGTGAATATTCAGGATAACCACAGCATTGTAAGTAGGAGCACTTTTGCTAGAGCCATTTTTAAATTGAAGTGCAAGTCACACAGTGAAAATGTAACCATTTCCAAGTGCATTTAGTGTGTAGAGTAGCATTTGGTGCATTCACCATGCTGTGCAGCCTCCACCTTGACCTGGTTCCACAGCAGCTTCCTCACCCAAACAGGAGACCCCGACCCATGACCCACCCGGTCTCCTCCCTCCCTCCCCCTCAGTTCCTGGCAACCAGCACTGCGTTGGGTGTCTGTGGGTTTCCCTGCTCTGGACAGTTGATAGAACCGGAGCCGCACAGGGGGAACCTCGTGTCTGGTTTCTTCACCAAATCCAGTGTTTCCGAGTTTCAGTCGCCTTGTAGCCCACATCAGTACTCCATCCCTTTATGTGGCTGAACACATTCCATGGCCCATACCACAGCTTGTTTACACATTAGTAGGCATTTGGGTTCTTTCCAAACTCTTTCACCAGAACTTTTAAGCAAATTTATAGCTTAAATACTTACAAACATAACAATAATGAAAATGATAACTACAAATTCAATGCTGTTATTTAATTTTTTTACATTTGTTTTACTACTTCGAAGCAAATATGTGTTTTTCCTTTTCTCACAGATATTTGAAAGAGGAAAAGAGTGTAGGAAAAGCACTGATCCATGTGATTTTCCAGAATTTTGCAATGGGGAGTCTGAATTTTGTGGACCTGATATGAAAGCTGCTGACTTACAAATGTGCAATAATAAATCTTCTTACTGCTTTAGAGGAGAATGCCAAGATAGAACGAAGCAGTGCATAAAATTGTTTGGAAAATGTAATGATTTATCTTCTCTTCTGAGCTTTATTTTGAAACTATATTTTTCTAAAGTCAGTGAAACACCAAATAAAAGGGACTGTTTGTTAAATCCAAATTTGAACATAACATTGAAATCAATGTAACTTTGAACTACGTCAAGAGGCAAAACAGATCCAATAGGAACAGGAGAAAATGAATAGGATATTAGTCAAATTTGAGGTGGTTGGGAGAAAGTGAGTAGAATTTAGAATTGAAGATAAGAGAGAGTGCAGAAGACTGTAGGATTTCTTAATTGTTTCTGCTCTGTCATACCAGCTCTCCTATTTGTAAGTGGGTAGTGTTCAGCAAGTGTTTCTTTTTCTTGTATAGCCAGTAGATAACACTGAAATATGTAATAGATGACATTGACTAGGCATTGTTGTCTAAATATTTCAGTATTAATTTACCACAGTTTTAGTTTTCAATTTTTTAAAGATGAGTAATTGGAAATTTGTTTATGTTTTTAGTTGCTAAAGAATCTACCTATCAGTGTACAGAAGAAGTGAATTTTCATAATGATCATTATGGAAACTGTAACGGACGCTTTTGTTTTTTTCCGTATGTATTTAGAAATTTATACATTTTTCAAATGCCTGTGTGAGTGTCTGTGTGTATGTATACTGCCAAGAATCACTTAATGCAAATGAAAGATGAACCTGGTTTATATAGATGAATTTATATGCTGCACTTTATTAGTTGGTGTGTGTTCTGAATAGCTTTGGTGTTATGATCTCCTCATATTTTGTACTGTTTTTTATCTAATCTCTTGTGTCTCTAAGAGACCTATGAGCATTAAGAGTTTTTTAATATATTGATAGGCATATGCTTTGTGGAAAGTTAGTTTGCCACTGGACACATTCACTTATAGTACCAAGGAATGACATTGATGTTCAATATACCTACCTTGGAGGCCATATATGTATGTCAGCAAAGTTAAGATTTCAGAGAGATCCGGACCCTACTGTTACACAGTCTGGAACCATGTGTGATGAAGGGAAGGTAAATAAAAATTTTACTTGATTCTATATATGGTATATGGATGTCTGAGTATGTGTGTGTGAGAGAGAGAGAGAGAAAGAGCTTAAGATTTTTTAATTTGTAATTAATGGTATAAATTTTGGTTACTATATCATCATAAGATTAAAAGGTCACTTTCTATTGGCTAAAGGAACATTTGCTTCACTGTCTATCTTTTTATTGTGGGTTTTGCTGTAGTTAGTTGAATTTGTTTATTCACATTTGAGAATCTAAACTTGTCCAGTAGGCAAGGATCTGGTCTGCGACAGTTTGTGTAATCAAATAACAAAAAGTATCAAATAATACATGAAAAAAATGGGTCAGAACAAACTGAATAATGAGTAAAACAAGGAAAACCAAAAAAGCCAACATTTAGCATTGCAGTACTTGACTAGGATTAAATTGCAATGAAACTAAAACATTTTCTCATTAGCCTGCTCCCCTAGTTCTTTCTTCAAAAACATAACACACTTGTTTAAAATTGGACCCTCCCACAAGATACAATAATAAAATAGAGTTTGAGTTTTATGCATTTTTCTTTTTCTTAAATACTTTGATAAACATAAAGAATTTTTAAACCAGTGTCATTAAAAGCCAGTACATGAAAGTAAAAAAGAAAGCAATTATTTCACATTTTAATTAAAATAATTACATCAAGATACAATATTTTTAAAAATGAAGAATAGAGGAAATTGGAAGCGAATAGTGACCTTATCTCAGAATGGTGAAAGATAGTCTCACATAAATATAATGGCTTCCCTGGTAGCTCAGCTGGTAAAGAATCCGCCTACAAGGCAGGAGACCCCAGTTTGATTCCTGGGTTGGGAAGATCCCCTAGAAAAGGGATAGGCTACCCACTCCAGTATTGTTGCCTGAAGAATTCCTTGGACAGAGGAGTCTGGCAGGCTACAGTCCATGAAGTTGCGAAGAGCTGGACAAGACTGAGCAGCTTTCACTTCTAGTCACAAAGGGGCATATTGATGCTGACTACATTATGAAGTGATACATCATGTCACCCCTTAAACATTTAAAGCAGAATGCAGTAGTGTCTGCCATAAATATGGCAGAGTAAAGATGTAAAATTATTAGCTAATTTGATTAGAAAAAAAGTAATACAGTGGTATAATAGTATAACGTGGTTTAACACACACAAGAAAATTAATTTGGCCTTTTCCCTTGGTTTCTGGCCCAGAGCTCCAAAACCTTAGAATTTCCTGACTGGTGTTATTCATAATGAGATTCATCCAAAGAAACCTGAGTTTATGCTAATGAGGTAACAGGGTGGTGCCTCTTGATGCTTCAGAGTATGCTGGTCATCAGAAAGACCAATTGATTACTGGCGTGGAGCTTTAAGCTCCACTCACAGCATCAGTAAAGGGAGTGGTATGGCTGGAGATTGGACTCTGTAAAAATTTTTGAATGACTAGACTCAAGATAGTTTGTAAGTTGGTAAACACAATATGTTGTAATGAGGACGTGTCTGGAGAGGCCGTGGAGACAATGACACCTCCTCTTGCCCAACAGCATAACTTGACCAGTGCATCTCTTCTGTTTGGCCGCTCCTGAATTATATTCTTTCCCATAAATTAGTAAACATAAGTGAAGTCTTTCCTGAGTTTTGTGAGCCAAATTAGGAAATTATCAAACCTGAGAGGGAGCCATGGGAACCTCCAATTTATAACCAGTTGATCAGAAGGATAAAGACTTGAATCTGTTGTCTGAAATGGGAATAATCTTGTGGGACTGAGCCCCCTAACTTGTGGAATCTGATTCTAACTGCAGACAGATTGTGTCAGAATAAGTTGAATTGAATTCTTGGACACCCAGTTGGTATCAGAGAAGATACCCCCACTATGTGTGTGTGTATATATGTGTGTGTGTGTATATATATATGCACATCTATGTGTACCCCAATATATATGTACATGTGCACACCCACACACACCCCAATATATATGTACAGGTGCACACACACACACATACCCCAGTATATATGTACATGTGAACATACATCCATACCCCAGTATATATGTACATGTGCACACACACACATACCCCAGTATGTATATACATGTACATACACATCCATACCCCAGTATATATGTACATGTGCACACACATCCATACCCCAGTATATATATACCTGTGCACACACACGTACCCCAGCATATATATATACATGTGTATACACACATATTCCAGTATATATGTACATGTGCACACACACACATACTCTATTGTTTATCAGTACAAAAAAAATCGTGAAATTGAACATATGACTAAAAAACATGAAAATGTTCTAACTTAGTTCAGTTCAGTTCAGTCGCTCAGTTGTATCCGACTCTTTGCGACCCCATGAATTGCAGCATGCCAGGCCTCTCTGTCCATCACCAACTCCCAGAGTCTACCCAAACCCATGTCCATCGAGTTAGTGATGCCATCCAACCATCTCATCCTCTGTCGTCCCCTTCTCCTCCTGCCCCCAATCCTACCCAGCATTAAGGTCTTTTCCAATGAGTCAACTCTCCTCATGAGGTGGCCAAAGTACTGGAGTTTCAGCTTCAACATCAGTCCTTCCAATGAACACCCAGGATTGATCTCCTTTAGGATGGATTGATTGGATCTCCTTGCAGTCCAAGGGACTCTCAAGAGTCTTCTCCAACACCACAGTTCAAAAGCATCAGTTCTGCGGTGCTCAGCTTTCTTCACCGTCCAACTCTCACATCTATACATGACCACTGGAAAAACCATAGCCTTAACTAGACAGACTTTTGTTGGCAAAGTAATGTCTCTACTTTTAAATATGCTATCTAGGTTGGCCATAACCCTCCTTCCAAGGAGTAAGTGTCTTTTAATTTCATGGCTGCAATCACCATCAGCAGTGATTTTGGAGCCCCAAAAAATAAAGTCTGACACTTTTTCCACTGTTTTCCCATCTATTTCCCATGAAGTAATGGGACCAGATGCCATGATCTTAGTTTTCTGAATGTTGAGCTTCAAGCCAACTTTTTCCCTCTCCTCTTTCACTTTCATCAAGAGGCTCTTTAATTCTTCTTCACTTTCTGCCATAAGGGTGGTGTCATCTGCTTATCTGAGGTTATTGATATTTCTCCCAACAATCTTGATTCCAGCTTGTGTTTCCTCCAGCCCAGCGTTTCTCATGATGTACTCTGCATATAAGTTAAATAAGCAGGGTGACAATATACAGGCTTGACGTACTCCTTTTCCTATTTGGAACCAGTCTGTTGTTCCATGTCCAGTTCTAACTGTTGCTTCCTGACCTGCATACAGGTTTCTCAAGAGACAGGTCAGATGGTCTGGTATTCCCATCTCTTTCAGAATTTTCCACAGTTTATTGTGATCCACACAGTCAAAGGCTTTGGCATAGTCAATAAAGCAGAAATAGATGTTCTTCTGGAACTCTCTTGCTTTTTCAATGATCCAGCAGATATTGGCAATTTGATCTCTGGTTCCTCTGCCTTTTCTAAAACTTAACCTGTGATTAAATAAATTCAAAGTAAGTGAATATTCAGCTATTGTTTCTGTGTTATCATTTTGACATCAAAAATAACATTTGATGGAGAGGAGATGAAGATGTCATCATAAGAAGATGTTAAACTCACCTCTCCCCAGGAGCACATCAAAAATACATCTACATGTGAAGCAATTCTCCCTGAAAACAAACTGGATACTTGTCAGGTAGGCAGGGATGACAAGCAATCAGTATGGCACTTATGCCTCTAGGAGGGAGCAGAGAGGAAGGGTGAGGGGTGTGTGTGTGTGTGTGTGTGTGTGTGTGTGTGCGTGTGTGTGTGTGTGTGTGTGTATGGTTCAGAGATCCTCCCTGGGGAGTGAGTGGTTTAAACTGATTACTGGATACCCCAGGCCTGGGATCTGACACTGGGATTTGATCCCTTATCAAGTTTGAAAATCAGTGGGGCTTACACGTGTTAAGTGCAAGTCGCTCAGTCATATCTGACTCTGGGACCCCATGGACTATACAGTCCATGGAATTCTCCAGGCCAGAATACTGGAGTGGATAGCCTTTCCCATCTCCAGGGGATCTTCCCAACCCAGGGATTGAACCCAGGTCTCCCACATTGCAGGTGGATTCTTTACAAGCTGAGCCACAAGGGAAGCCCAAGAATACTGGCATGGGTAGCCTATCCCTTCTCTAGTGGATTTTACTGACCAAAGAATTGAACCAGAGTCTCCTGCATTGCAGGTGGATTCTTTACCAACTGAGCTGTCAGCAGGAGGGCTATAAAAAACCATGACTCTAAGAACCTATACGCACTGGCTTTACTCCTGGGAACAAGGCAGAGGAAGCACATTGAACCTGCCTAGAGCTCTGGCTGTTTTCCTGAGACCACGCAAGGTGCGCACCAAGCCATGTTGAATATCTGCCCTGGCCTCTCTAGCTGCAGCACTGCTTTGCAGTAAAGGCGAAGTCTGTCATTGCTGAGGAGAGTGTGCACTTGGGAAGGATGGAGCTGAATGGGGCGAGGGCAGCTATTTCTGCTGCTTATAGAGGGAGTGGATCAGGAATTGTCTAGAATTCTGACTGACATTCCAGAGTCATACCAGGGCACATGCTCCAACCACATCAGGCACCCACTCCAGCACCCTCTTGCTTCAGGGATCATACCCTCTGGGGCAGAGGTGTCATTCCCAGGATGGAGGGGGAAGGTGCATACTTAAAAGGAACTGAACCAGCTTGGACCCAACCTTATACCATAAGGTTGTCCTTGTTCATTAACCATCAGCAGCTTGGGACCTGATGCCATCTCCCCAGTAGGATGGTGATAGCCACAGATCATAGGAGAAGTCTCAGCTCACATCTGGAACTGGCTCTACCACTTTGTCATCAATACTGCATCTCACCAAAGTGACAGCAGGCAACACACCCTGGGACAAGATATGACCCGTGATCATGTCAGATCTAGCTCTCCCACAAAAACCACTGGGTACACACAGACTGTATAGGGATGCTGGGACACAAAGTCATCCCTTCAAGACTAGAATAGGTAACTCTTTTACTTAATTTCATAGAGACAAAGTCAAACAAAATGAGAAGACAAAAGAATTATTTCAAATGAAAGAAAAAAAATTGGGAAAACAAAAAAAGATAATTTACCAGATAAAAAGTTTAAAGCATAAGCAATAAAAATGTTATCTGAACTTGGGAAAAGAAGAAATGAACACAGTGAGAATTTTAGTGAAAAATTAGAAATATAAAAAATAACCAGTCAGAGGTGAAGAATACAATAACTAAAAGAGAACAAATTAGTGATTACCATTGGGAAGAGGTAAGCAGGGAGAGATTAAGAGATACAAACTACTACATATAAAATAAATAAGCTACAAGAATAGACTGCACAGCACAGAGAACATAGCCAATATTTTATGCTAACTTTATTATTTTAATTTTAGTTTATATTGGAGTACAGTTGATTAAAAATATTGTGTTAACAATATTGTACAGTTTCAGGTGTACAGCAAAGTGATTCAGTTATATATATATATATATAAATCCACTTTTTTCAGATTCTTTTCCCATTTAGGTTATTAGAAAGTATTGAACAGAGTTCCCTATGCTATATAGTTAGTCCTTGTTGGTTATCTGTTTTAAATATAACAGTGTGTACATGTCAATCCCAAACACCCAATCTATCCTGCCCCCTCAACCCTTCACCTCTAGTAGCCATAAGTTAATTCTCTAAGTCTATGGGTCAGTTTATATTTTGTAAATAACTTCATTTCAACCATGGTTTTTAAGGTTACATGCGTAAGTGATATCCTATTATATTTGTCTCTCTGTCTGACTTACTTCACTTAGTTTGAGAATCGCCAGGTCCATTTATGTTGCTACAAATGACATTAATTCATTCTTTTTAGTGGCTAATATCCCATTGTATATATGTACCACTTATCCTTTATCCATTCGTCTACTGATGGACATTTAATCTGCTTCTGTGTCTTGGCTATTTTGAATAGTGCTGCAATGAACATTGGGGTGCATGTATGCTTTTGAATCAAGTTTTTCTCTGGTTATATATCCAGGAATGGGATTGCTAAATCATATGGTATTTCCATTTTTAAGGAACTGTTCTCCATAGTGGCTGCACCAATTTACATCCACACAAACCTCATAGAAGAGTTCCCTTCTCTGCTTGCCTTCTCTAGCATTTACTGTTTGTACATTTTTTGATGATGGTCATCCTGACCATATGAGGTGATACCACATTGCAGTTTTGATTCACATTTCTCTGATAATTTGATGGGCTTCCCTGGTGGCTCAGGTGGTAAAAAATCTGCCGGCAATGCAGGAGACCTGGATTTGATCTCTGGGTCGGGGAGATCTCCTGAAGAAAGGAATGGCTGCCCACTCTAGCATTCTTTGCCTGGAGAATTCCATGGACAGAGGAGCCTTGTTGTTGTTCAGTCAATAAGTCCTGTTCGACTCTCTGTGACCCCATGGACTGCAGCATGCCTGACTTCCCTATCTTTCACCATCTGCCGGAGTCTGCTCAAACTCATGTCCTTCGAGTCAGTGATGCCATCCAACCATCTCATCCTGTTGTCCCTTTCTCCTCCTGCCTTCAATCCTTCCCAGCATCTGGGTCTTTTCCAATGAGTTGACTCTTCCCGTCAAGTGGCCAAAGTATTGGAGCTTCAGCTTTAGCATCAGTCCTTCCAATGAATGTTCAGGTTTGATTTCCCTTAGGATTGGCTGGCTTGATCTCCTTGCAGTCCAAGGGACTCTCAAGAGTCTTCTCCAGCACCACAGTTTGAAAGTATCAATTCTTCAATGCTCTGTCTTCTTTATGGTCCAACTCCCATCTGTACATAACTACTGGAAAAACCACAGCTTTGACTATACAGACCTTTGTCTGCAAAGTGATGTCTCTGCTTTTTAATATGCTGTCTATGTTTGTCATAGCTTTTCTTCCAAGAAGCAAGAGTCTTTTAATTTCATGGCTGCAGTTGCCACAATGATTTTGAAGCCCAAGAAGAGAAAATCTGTCACTGTTTCCATTGTTTCCCATCTATTTGCCATAAAGTGATGAGATTGGATGCCATGATCTTAGTTTTCTGACAGTCCAAGGGGTTACAAAGAGTCAAACACAGCTGAGTGACTGACACTTTCACTTTTCAATAATTAACTATGTTGAATATCTTTCCATGTGTCTCTTACCCATCTGTATGTCTTCTTTAGAGAAATGTCTCTCTTTAGGTCTTTTGCCCATTTTTTGACTGGGTTGTGTGTTTTTATGATGTTGAGCTGCATGAGATGTTTGAGAATTTTAAAGACTAATCCTTTGTCAGTTGCATCATTTGCAAATATCTTCTCCCATCCTGTGAGTTGTCTTTTTGTTTTTGAATATGATTCCCTTTGCTGTGCAACAGCTTTTGAATTTAATTAAGTATCATTTATTTTCGTTTTTATTTCCATTACTCTGGGAGATGGGTCAAAAAAGATATTGCTGCAATTTATGTTAGAGAATATTTGGTCTTTTTTTCCTCTGAGAGCTTTATAGTATTCAGTCATACATTTAAGTCTTTAATTCATTTTGAGCTATTTTTGTGTGTGGTGTTAGAGTTTTCTAATTTCATTTCTTTTTTTTTTTATTACATATAGCTGTCCAGTTTCCCAGCACCACTTATTGAAGAGACTGTCTTTCCTCCATTGTATAGTCTTGCCTGCTTTGTCACAGATTAGGTGACCATAGGTGTATGGATTTATCATCAGCTTTGTGTCCTAGTCCACTGATCTATATGTGTGTTCTTGCCAGTACCTTCCTGTTTTGATGACTGTAGCTTTGTAGTATAGTCTTAAGTCAGGGAGCCTAATTCTTCAGCTTCATTTCTTTAGATTTCTTTAGTTATTAGGGGGTCTTTTGTGTCTCTATACAAATGTTATGATTTTTGTTCTAGCTCTGTGAAAAATGCCGTTGGTAATTTGATACGAATTTCATTAAATCTGTAAATTGCCTTGAACAGTGTAGTCCTTTTGACAGTATTGACTCTGCCTATTCAAGAATGTGGTGTGTTTTTCTGTCTGTTTGTGTTGTCTTCCAAATAAGCTACAAGAATATAGCCAATATTTTATATTAATTTTAAATGGAGTATAATATATAAAAATATTGAATCATTATGTAGTATATCCGAAACTAATATAATATTGTAAATCAACTATACTTCAAGTAAAAAAAAAATTGATGGTGAGAAGCATAACTTGTAATCTTCCTAAAATAAGTATAAATTAACAGGTACTTTATGGAAAGTGATTTTGAAATGTTTAGGAGTCAAATTTATCATAACACTTTTTTTTCTATTTCTGATGCAATTAAGTTTAATTTTCAAATATTAGGAAATAGACATTGATATATAACAATTATGATGTGAGTTATAATAGAGAAAATAAACAAGACACACTAAATGCCAATTATAGGTTGATCAGGTAAGTTACAGCATAGTGAAGTGAAAGAGAAAGTCACTCAGTCATGTCCAACTCTTTGCAACCCCATGGACTCTAGCCTGCCAGTCTTCTCTGCCCATGGGGGTTCTCCAGGCCAGAATACTGGAGTGGGTAGCCATTACCTTCTCCAGGGGATCTTTCCAATCCAAGAATTGAACCCAGGTCTCCCACATTGCAAGTGGATTCTTTACCGTCTGAGCCACCAGGAAAGCCCATACCCAATACAAATAATTTTTAATGACATGGAGATATGTAATATTGTGGTGATAGAGAAATCAGGGTAAAACCTGCAAGACATTATTTCTACCTTTTAAAAATTTTTTAATTGAATATAGTTTAGTTACAAGATTGTGTTTGTGTCTTGTGTACAACAAAGTGATTCAGTTATACTTATATATATTCTTTTCCATTGTGGTGTGTTACAAGATATTGAATATAGTTTCCTGTGCTATACTGTAGGGCCTTCTCGTTTATCTATTTTGTATATAGTGTTTTTTATCTGCTAATTTCAAACTCCTAATTTATCCATCTCACATCCCCTTCGGCTCTACATTTTTTACTACACATGAAAATTATGTGGGTTGTGGTCACTATTAAAGCATAGATTGTGTCTTTGACTTGGAAGGCAATATTGTTAAAATGTTACTGTTCTCAAAATCAATTAATGAATGTGATGCAGAAGAATCCAGATCATGATTCCAACAGGTTTCTTCACTCAGGTGGGGGGCAGGGAATGAGTTGCTGGTGGAAACTGAAAAACTTATTTAAAGCTTATATTAAAACGCAAAGAGCTAAAAGTACAAAATAACCAATGCAATTTGAAATAAAATGGAAATTGGGAATTCTTTTTACTAAATAAAAAGACTTAAGATAAAGTTAAAATAATTAAAAGCCAATGGGTACGAGGATAAATTAGCCTATAGACTAAGGTATAAAATATTACTTCAAAGGAATTATAGATCAAAATGCTTTAATAAAAATTCAAAGAAAACTTATGGATAGTATCTGTGAGTATCTAAGTATCTAAGAGTTATCTTCAATGGTGCAAAGTCAGTTACAGATAAGGGAAAATATTGATAAATATATTATATCATGGTTAAAACTACTGGATAGAGATTTGAAGTTCCAGGACAGACTAGACGTACTTTCCCCTATCCTTCTCATTAATTGTAGCTAAGAATCCCAGATATTAAATGTAAAATAAACATATGAAGATTCCAAAAGCTGAAAGATTCTTTCAGCAAATCAGCTAGGCACCTCAGAACCTGAGGAACAACATAACAATGTGATCTCTTTGCTTTTAGCCTTGTATATCCCAAATTGAGTGCCAGAGAAGCCAGAAACTCAGAAAGGTCAAATGAAACAGACAAAAATAAGTCATAAAGGAAAGCCTGACTTTAGCCAAGTGAACAGCTTAGCAAGATGGTCCACTTTTAAACAATGGATTCTCTACTGCAGCCAAAGGATATAGATAAAATTGTAGCTGCACATCTACTCTCACCAGAGTGGTAGAGCAGAAGATTCATGGAGAGCCTGTTCTCCCAGCCACTTGCAGTAATAAGGAGCCCCTCTCATTCCAGATGTTAGTGGAATCTGTACTTCCAATGCTGAGTGAGTGACAGTTGCTCAGTCTTGACCGACTCTTTGCGACCCCTTGTACTGTAGCCCACCAGACTCCATTGTCCATGGCATACTGGAGTGGGTTGCCATTCCCTTCTCCAACTTTCAGCATTACCTGACAAAAATGAGGCAGTGTTCCTTTCCCCTACTTCAGATTTGTAACAGGGAAGAACTGCTGAACCAGAAGTTTTAACCAGGTTTAACCGTGAGGTTTAACCAGAGTCTCATAACACAATAATCAAAATATCTAGGTTTCAATCAAAAGTCATACCATGAACCAGGAAAATCTCAATTTGAAAGAAAAAAAAAAAGAAAATCAATAAGCATTAACAACAAAATTATATTTATGTTAGAAATAGCCCTATTAGGGTTATTAGGAACCCAACCCCTATTAGGAACCAGGCCACACAGCAGTAAGTAAGCACCAAGAAAGCAAGCAAAGCTTTGCCTGCCACTCCCCATCGCTCCCCATCACTCACATTACCTGTCACTGGTGCCAAAATGATTGGGGACCACTGCTTTAAGCAATATGAAGCAGCCATCAGAATAGTTTATCTAACTGATTCTAGACCACATAGGAATATGAGGGATGATAAACACTTCTCAGCACATTCGTTTCAAACTTGAAAAGGAATGTGTTTGGGGCATGTGACTGTCCAAAAGTAGATAAGCTAATCAATGAAAAAGTAAATGAAATTTCTCCCTTTTTCTCACCCATTCTTACCTACAGGACTATAAGAAAATAAACTGCATAATCTAGACACTTCCCCCTTTTAGAAAATATATTTTTGGCTGTCTTATGGATTTTTTGGAACTGTGATTGACTGTTTCCAAGCCCCTATTTTTGTCTCTTGTTCACAGATTGAAGTCTTACATGTTAATATTTAAAACATCATCCCAACCATTGACCAAGGCTAAGTACTTTCATAGAGCCCCTTGCTTTTCCTGTTGTCACAAAAGAGCCAGCTACAAATTGATCTGTTTTGTTTACTTGAAAGAAATTATATCAGAAGCATGGATCTTAACATTCCTTGGCTTATTTTTCCCCTAAAAGCAAGCCAGGGAAGCATGAGTAGTTCATTAGTGCCTCAATGACACTGGAATAAAAATACTGGATTGGCAAAAAAGTTCCTTCAATTATTCAAGTAAAAATAAAAGACAATTTTTTTGTTTTCACCAAGATCTTTATTGAACTAGGTAATCACCATTTTTTTCCATCCAGTTCACTTCAGTCACTCAGTCGTGTCCGACTTTTTGAGACCCCATGAACCACAGCACACCAGGCCTCCCTGTCCATCACCAACTCCCGGAGTCCACCCAAACTCATATCCATTGAGTCAGTGATGCCATCCAACCATCTCATCCTCTCTCATCCCCTTCTCGTCCCACCTTCAATCTTTTCCAGCATCAGGGTCTTTTCAAAAGAGTCAGCTCTTCTCATGAGGTGGCCAAAGTATTGGAGTTTCAGGTTCAACATCCGTCCTTCCAATGAACACCCAGGACTGATCTCCTTTAGGATGGACTGGTTGGATCTCCTTGCAGTCCAAGAGTCTTCTCCAACACCACAGTTCAAAAGCATCAATTCTTCTGTGCTCAGCTTTCTTCATAGTCCAACTCTCACATCCTACATGACTACTGGGAAAACCATAGCTTTGACTAGACTGACCTTTGTCCATATATTTACTTAACCAATAGTGATAGAAAATAATGAATGTTTTAGACTATTCATCATATGTTGGCTATTCTATCAGATAACTTGAGAAAAGTGGGCAGATAATCTTTGAAGATGCCCCCCAGAGTATTCAAATTAGATTAAAATTTTTATAGAGGAATATTAACATGCAGTCTACATCAAAATCAGGTTAAATAAGTAAAACACAAATTTGTATTTAGTGAGCATTTACTATATCCCAAGCTATTTTTGTTCCTTTATGTGTAATAAATTATTTCATCCTCTTAACCTATGACTTGGGTATAATTTCCATTCCAAATTCAGAGATAGATAAACTGAGGTATGGAGGAGAACATTGCTTTTGTAAAAGACAAGGGATACTGTTATTAAAGTTAGAAGAATGTAAAAATGACAGAAGCACTGGTATTGAGCATTGATCAGTGGGCTCTATGATTAAAGTAGTTCTTGTACTGAATATTGGTTCTGTCAGTCAGTGGTGGCATGATCTAAAAAATGTACATTTAATTCTCATCAAATATAAAATGTGGGTAAAAATATCTCCCTCTCAGAGTCAATGTGAGCATATATATAAAAATACATAGAAAGTGCAAAGGCCTGTTACAAGTGCTCATTACAATTTGGCTTGTTTTGTTCTTATACCAGCTATAATTTTTCGCTTCATAATTCTATGCCTTTTTAGAAAAGACATAGAGAAGTTCTATGTTTTCAGGTATATCAAGAATGTTGTCTACTTTTATTGAGGAGACAAATTAGAGAAAATCTATATGGCACTTGAAAAGCATTGAATGAACATTTCTTGTATTTTATTTTTAAAATTCTTTTCCACGTTAAAAGAAAAACTGCCTGTAACATACCAAATTACAATACTTTAATAATTTTCATTGGCTATTAGTAAACTCACAACTCTGATCCTTTAAGGGAAGCAATATCCTACTGTAAAAACTTGATGTTTGATAAAGTAATAATGTACCATTTTGACTTCAAGTTTTTTATTAGAATGCATAGATGTTATGAAATTCAACCTCATCCTAAGTATATATCATATTGTGTATCTAATTTATTGTACTAAGTACAGTTGATGAATTCCTGACTTTAAAGTTGTTGGTTGTTTCGTCATTGTAGTATTGTGAAAATGGAGCGTGCCGTCTACTCCATGAGTACACGCAGTTTCAAGACTGTGAACCAAATATCAAATGCAGAGGACATGGGGTATGTAACTGTTACTTTATTTTATGTATAGTTTAAAATCCATATCATAACATTTTCAAGGATAATAATAAGCTTCAGAATTATGGATGAGGAAATTTCTTTGGAAAAATTCAGTTAAATGTAGTAACCAAATTTCATTATTTACACATGTGTGCATGCTCTATGTATTCTTCAGATCATTGCACACTTCATGAGCTAAAAACTTTTAAACCTTGTACAAAAATGCAATATGAAACATAAGATATTATAATGTTAGATAGAGATTGCTTTATTTTGGAAGTAGACATATTTAGTGTTACATGTATATCAGTTCAGTTCAGTTCACTCAGTCGTGTCCGACTCTTTGTCAACCCATGGACTGCAGCACGCCAGGCCTCCCTGTCCATCATGAACTCTCAAGAGTTTACTCAAACTCATATCCATTGAGTCAGTGATGCCATCCAACCATCTCATCCTCTGTCGTCCCCTCACCTCCCACATTCAATCTTTCCTAGCATCAAGGTCTTTTCCAGTGAATCAGTTCTTCTCATCAGGTGGCCAAAGTACTGGAGTTTCAGCTTCAGCATCAGTTCTTCCAATGAATAGTCAGTACTGATTTCCTTTAGAATGAACTGTTTGGATCTCCTTGCAGTCCAAGGGACTCTCAAGAGTCTTCTCCAACACCACAGTTCAAAAGCATCAATTCTTTGGCATTCAGCTTTTTTATAGTCCAATTCTCATATCCATACATGACTACTGGAAAAACCTTAGTTTTGACTAGATGTACCTGTGTTGGCAAAGTAATGTCTCTGCTTTTTAATATGCTATCTAGATTGGTCATACCTTTCTTCCAAGGAGCAAGCGTCTTTTAATTTCATGGCTGCAGTCACCATCTGCAGTGATTTTGGAGCCCCAAAAAATAAGGTCTGTCACTGTATCCACTTTTTCCCCATCTATTTGCCATGAAGTTATGGGACTAGAAGCCATGATCTTAGTTTTCTGAATGTTGAGTTTTAAGCCAACTTTTTCTCTCTCTTTTTTCATTTTCATCAAGAGGCTCTTTAGTTCTTTTTCGCTTTCTGCAGTAAGTGTGGTGTCATCTGCATATCTGAAGTTATTGATATTTCTTCTGACAATATTGATTCCAGCTTGTGCTTCATCCAATCCAGCGTTTCTCATGAGGTACTCTGCATATAAGTTAAATAAGCAGGGTGACAAAATACAGCCTTGACTTACTTCTTTCCCGACTTGAAACGTGTGTTTTGTTCCATGTCCATTTCTAACTATTTATTCTTGATCTGCATACAGATTTCTCAGGAGACAGGTCAGCTGTTCTGGTATTCCCATCTCTTTCAGAATTTTCCACAGTTTATTGTGATCCACACAGTCAAAGGCTTTGGCACAGTCAATAAAGCAGAAGTAGATGTTTTTTCTGGAACTCTCTTGCTTTTTTGATGATCCAATGGATGTTGGTAATTGGATCTCTGGTTCCTCTGCCTTTCTAAATCCATCTTGAACTTTTGGAAGTTCACAGTTCATGCATTGTTGAAGCCTGGTTTGGACAATTTTGAGCATTACTTTGCTAGCATGTGAGATGAGTGCAATTGTGCGGTCGTTTGAGCATTCTTTGGCATTGCCTTTTTTTGGGATTGGAATGAAAAATGACCTTTTCCAGTCCTGTGGCCACTGCTGAGTTTTCCATATTTGCTGGCATATTGAGTGCAGCACTTTCACAGCATCATCTTTCAGGATTTGAAATAGCTCAACTGGAATTCTATAACCTCCTCCAGCTTTGTTCGTAGTGATGCTTCCTAAGGACCACTTGACTTCACATTCCAGGATATCTGGCTCGTGAGTGGTCACACCATCGTGATTATCTGGGTCATGAAGATCTTTTTGGTATAGTTCTTCTGTGCATTCTTGACACCTCTTCTTAATATCTTCTGCTTCTGTTAGGTCCCTACCATCTCTGTCCTTTATTGAGCCCATCTTTGCATGAAAAGTTCCCTTGGTGTCTCTAATTTTCTTGAAGACATCTTTCGTCTTTCCCATTCTATTGTTTTCTTCTATTTCTTTGCATTGATCACTGAGAAAGGCTTTCTTATCTCTGCTTGCTGTTCTTTGGAACTCTGCATTCAAATGGATATATATTTCCTTTTCTCCTTT
Organism: Okapia johnstoni; assembly: GCA_024291935.2. Lineage (NCBI taxonomy): Eukaryota > Metazoa > Chordata > Mammalia > Artiodactyla > Giraffidae > Okapia > Okapia johnstoni. The sequence goes on along the minus strand of CM044327.1, from coordinate 29,750,217 downwards.
GTTTTTAGCTTCTTTTCTTTTCTCAGCTATTTTTAAGGCCTCCTCAGACCACCATTTTGCCCTTTTGCATTTCTTTTTCTTGGGGATGATTTTGATCACTGCCTCCTTTACAATATCATGAGCCTTCGTCCATAGTTCTTCAAGCACTCTGTCTCTCAGATCTAATCCCTTGAATCTACTTGTCTGTTCCACTCTATAGTCATAAGGGATTTGATTTAGGTCATACCTGAATGGTCTAGTGGTTTTCTCCACTTTCTTTAATTTCAACCTGAATTTGGCAATAAGGAATTCATGATCTGAGCCGCGGTCAGCTCCTGGTCTTGTTTTTGCTGACTGTATAGAGCTTCTCCATCTTTGGCTGCAAAGAATATAATCAATCTGATTTAGGTGTTGACCATCTGGTGATGTCCATGTGTAGTGTCTTCTCTTGTGCTGTTGGAAGAGGGTGTTTGCTATGACCAGTGCGTTCTCTTGGCAAAACTCTGTTAGCCTTCGTCCTGCTTCATTCTTTTTCATTCCAAGGCCAAATTCTCCCATTACTCCAGGTATTTCTTGACTTCTTACTTTTGCATTCCAGTCTCCTATTATGAAAAGGACATCTTTTTTCGGTGTTAGTTCTAGAAGGTCTTGTAGGTCTTCATAGAACTGTTCAGCTTCTGCTTCTTCAGCATTACTGGTCGGGGCATAGACTTGGATTAGTGTGATATTGAATGGTTTTCCTTGGAAACGAACAGAGATCAATCATTCTGTCATTTTTGAGATTGCATCCAAGTACTGCATTTCAGGCTCTTTTGTTGACTATGATGGCTACTTCATTTCTTCTAAAGGATTCTTGCACACTGTAGTAGATATAATGGTCATCTGAGTTAAATTCACCCATTTCAGTCCATTTTAGTTTACTGATTCCTAAAATGTTAACATTCACTCTTGTCATCTCCTGTTTGGCCACTTCCAATTTTCCTTGATTCATGGACTTAACATTCCAAGTTCTTATGCAATATTGCTCTTTACAGCATCAGACTTTACTTCCATCATGAGTCACATCTGCAACTGGGTGTTGTTTTTGCTTTGGCTCCATCTCTTCGTTCTTTCTAGAATTAGTTAGTATATACATGTATATATTTATACATAAATATAAATACTGCTTATAATTGAGAGCATGACTCTGATGCTGGGAAAGACTGAAGGCAGAAGGAGAAAGAGATGACGGAGGATGAGATGGTTGGATGCCATCACCAACTCGATGGACATGAGTTTGAGCAAGCTTCAGTAGTTTGTGAGGGACAGAGAAGCCTGGTGTGTTCCAGTCCATGGAGTTAGACACGACTGAGTGACTGAAATGAACTGAACTGATAACTGATACATACTAAATACTCACAAACTTTATTTCTATTACACATTACTCATAATCTAATATATTTTTGACAGCAGAGTTCCTTGTCCATTGAAATCTGTCTCAGATCAGTGACTTCAGTTTATTTTTCTCTATGGTTCTTTCTGTATTTGAAGTCATTCACTGATGGACTATTGGATAATATTGAATTTTTATTTAACTATTGTAAATAGTGGTACAGTGGACGCTGTTGTACATTCACTTTGCAGAGTTATTTGATTTCATAAATTGATTGCATTGAAATCTGATGGGCCAAATATATGCATAATTTGAATTTTAATAAATACTGCATGTCTTCAGGAGATATTATATCAGTTTTTCTTCACCTATCAGGAGTGAAAACATTTCTTCAATTTCAGGCCAGATGAGCTTCTTAGTTTACTAATATCTCTGACATGCTAAATTTATTGCTAACTTGCGTTTTTTAAATTAATAATAGAGTTTCAGTGTGACTGGTAACATTTTCCATTTGCACTTCTATTTGTCTATCCATTGTGAAATCATTACCTGAATTATAGAAATTCTGTGCCCTATTTAAGTTTTGCCAAGCATGCATTTAGCTTTAAAATGATAGTTGGTATCTCCCACTATCTTGATGCTTCACATTTTCTATAGTAATCCTGGAAAAAGTGACTTGTCTGTGTGTCTTGTATCAAAATTTACCTCCTATTTACACATCTTATTATTTACAATTTCTTTTATGTTCCATTCCTTTATTAGTTAATTTTAATTTAATTTTGCCTGAACTTATCCCTAGATTCTCTATTCTGCTTCTGACCCATCTTTTGATTCATCCATAAGATCATATTTATAAGTATATTCTAGCCTTCCTGTGCTGTGCTGTGCTGAGTCACTCAGTCATGTCTGACTCTTTGCGACCCCATGGACCATAGCCTGCCAGGTTCCTCTGTCTTTGGGGATTCTCCAGGCAAGAATACTGGAGTGAGTTGCCATGCCCTCCTCCAGGTGATCTTCTCAACCCAGGGATCGAACCCGGGTCTGCCACATTGCAGGCCAAATTCTTTACTGTCTGAGGTACCAGGGAAGCCCAAGAATACTGGAGTGGGTAGCCTATCCCTTCTCCAGGGGATCCTCCCAACCCAAAAATTGAACCGGGATCTCCTGCATTACACACAGATTTTTTACCAGATGAGCTACCAGGGAAGCCCCCTAGCCTTTCCATTTTCTAGCAAAATCAAGTTTTCCAACTGCACCTGAATAAGCAAGCTTCGCCCTTTAGTTTTCTCCTCGTGTTTTGTAAAAGTTGACTCTTACAACAGTTTTATAAAATATTTGGCACAATTCATAATAAATTTCAACTCCTGCTATAATTTTTAGCTTCATAATTTCTATGCCTTTGTAGAAGAGAGTTCTGTATTTTCAAGTGTATCAAGAATGTTGTCTACTTTTATGAAGAGATAAATTAGAGAAACCCTCTGTAACATTTAAAAAGCATTGAATGGACATTTCTTGCATTGCATTTTATTTTTATAATTATTTTCCATGTTAAAGTAAAAACAGCCTGTAATGTGCCAAATTGCATTACTTTAATCATTTGCTTTGGCTCACAATCAATACTAATCCATTTGACTTTTATATGACATATAAAATGGTTTTCTTTATTTTGTTTTCATTCCAGGTTTGCAATACTCGCTACAATTGTCACTGTGATGTTGGATATGCGCCCCCAGATTGTGTGGAAACACCCTCATCACCAGGAGGAAGTATCGATGATGGATTTTGGATTTATGTACCTGAGGAAGGTTAGTAACTAAATCACTGCTCCAACAGAGCCTTCTGTATCCTTAGAGCCCCACTGTCTATGTGGCTATTAAGCGCTGGACATGTGGAGAATGCAATTAAGGAACTAACATTTTCATTTTATTTTACCTAATTAAATTTAAACGGTCACTTTGTAGTGCTATTATATATAGCACAGCTATAGATTATGTTGTCAATCAAGATTTTGTATGTGCTTTTAATTCAAATCTAGCTATGAACATTTTAATGTGTCATCTTAATTTTAACCATGGTTCCCCAAATTTTTCGATTTATACAGCGGTTTTCTAGATTTGTTGCTGTTCAGTCACTAAGTTACATTTGACTCTTATGTGATCTCATGAACTGCATCACTGCTAGGCTTCCCTGTCCTTCACTATCTCCTAGAGTTTGCTCGCATTCATGTCCACTGAGTCAGTAATGGCATCAAACTATCTCATCTTTTGTCGCCCCCTTCTCCTCTTGCCTTCAATCTTTCCCAGCGTTAGAGTCTTTTCCAATGAGTAGGCTCTTCACATCAGGTAGCCAAAGTATTGGAACTTCAGCATCAGTCCTTCCAGGGGATATTCAGGTTTGAATTCTTTTAGGATTGACTGGTTTGATCTCCTTGCTCTCCAAGGGACTCTCAAGAGTCTCCTCTAGCACCACACCTCGAAAGCATCAGTTCTTCAGCACTCAGCCATCTTTATGGTCCAACTCTCATATCCATACATAACTACTGGAAAAACAATTGTCTTGACTAGATGGACCTTTGTTGGCAAATTGATGTCTCTGCTTTTTAATACCCTGTCTAGGTGTGTCATAACTTTCCTTCCGAGTATCAATTATCTTTTCATTACATGGCTGCTGTCACCATCCCCAGTGATTTTGGAGCCCAAAGAAAGAAAATCTGTCACTGTTACCACTTTTTCCCCTTCTGTTTGGCATGAAGTGATAGGACCAGATGCCATGATGTTTGTTTTCTGATTGTTGAATTTTAAGCCAGCTTTTCACTCTCCTCTTTCACTCTCATCAAGAGGTTCTTTAGTTCCTCTTCACTTTCTGCTGTTGAAGTGGTATCATCCACATAGGTGAGGTTGTTGATATTTCTCCTAGTGAGAGAGATTCTTGATTCCAACTTGTCATTCATCCAGCCCAGCATTTTGCATGATATATTCTGCATATACGTTAAAAGGTTTTTTTTTTTTTTGCCTGTTTTAATATTGCAAGGCTAGTATTTAGAATGTCATGCTACACAAGGGAAAATAAAGTTTGGATTCATGTACAAAAGTTATTGAAAACCAGATGTTTTTTAACTGGCATATAATTGCTTTCCACTGCTGTGTTAGTTTCTGCTGTACAACAATATGAGTCAGCTATAAGTATACATATATCCCTTCCCTCTTGAGCTTCCCTCTCATCTCCACACTATTCCACCCCTCTAGGTCATCACAGAGGCCCGAGCTGAGCTCTCTGTGATATACAGCAGCTTGGTAAATTACTTTGAATCAACATATAATTGGACTGTACCTGCGTTTCAGTGGCACAGATTCTTTTGTCGTTTTGAGAGGGCATTAAATTTGTTTACACTTAATATCGTGAGGTGGTGCAGTGGTAAAGAATCCACCTGCCAATGCAGCAGATACAAGAGATGTGGGTTCGATCCATGAGTGGGGAAGATCCACTGAGAAGGGAATGACAACCCACTCCAGTATTCTCGCCTGAAAAATTCAATGGACAAAGGAACCTGACAGGCTACAGTCCATGGGGTCACAAAGATGTAGACTTTTGAGTGACTGAGCATGCCCACGAATACACACAATATCATCATAATTGGTTTGGTGGTAATTCTGATTGCTTGATTTATATTTTTGTATTTTAATATTCTGGTTTATTCCTTTTGCTTATTTGGACCAATTGGCCATAGGTTTACTTTTCTAGTTTTATGCAATATCTTTGTAACACCAAGAGAAATATCAACTTTTTAAATTAATGCAATCAAAATGAAAACAATATCACTTTATACTTTTGTTGTGTAAATTTAACCTCATCTACTATTACTGTTTCTTTTTAATTAGCCTCAGTTATATCTGTAATTTTCACTAAATAATTTTTAAACCAATTCTGTTTTTTTTTTTTTTGGTCTTAAATACTAGTCTTTATTTTTACACAAAGCAGTGCAAAATTAGGCAGTTCCCCAAAGGGTGACTTGGAACTAGAAAATCCACGCTGAGAGTGGGAGTGTAGGTGTTAGTTGCTAAGTCGTGTTTGACTTTTTGCAACCCCATGGAGTCTGTCAGGCTCCTGTGTCCATGGGATTTCCCAGGCAAGAATACTGCAGTGGGTAGCCATTCCTTTCTCCAGGGGAGCTCTTTTTTTTTTTTGCTCTATTTTTTAAATAGAGGAATCTGTTAGATGGTAATATCAACCTAATATATTCTAAGTAGCAGTGCACAGAAGGGAATATGATAGAATTAAATACGTTAGAATGTAGCACATAAATATTAAATATACATATAAAGATTAAATTATATATATTTAAAAGAAATATATATAGCATTTTGCGGTATAGTCACAGAAGTTTGGAAAGCACTTTTAAGTTTAAATTTATTTATTCTATGATTATATTATTTGAATTCAAAATTTTTGTAGTTCAGATTACTAAAATGATTTATATAATTTTTTAAAAAGTTAAAAGATACTGTTATGTCTTCAGGTAAAACTACAGACTTGATAAAGCGACGTGGTGCCTCTCAAACAAACAGCCTTATGATCAGTTTCTACGTTTTCCTACCTTTCTTCATTTTAACTGCTATCATCGCTCTTAAATGGAATAAAATGAAGATATTTTGGAACAAAGAGGGAACAATAAGTGGGGAGTAAGTAAACACAATGTTTTTTATGTTTAATATTTGAAAGGCTTTATAAGAAAATTAATGCTATTCAGAATATTATAAATAGGGACTCGTATGGATTGGCTTCATGCTTGTGTGTGTGTGTGTTCTTAGTCTCTCAGTCATGTCCAACTCTTTGCGAACCCATGGACTGTAGCCCGCCAGGCTCCTCTTTCCATAGAGGTTCTCCTGGCAAGAACACTAGAGTGATTCACCATGCCCTCCTCCAGGGGATCTTCCCAACCTAGGGAATTGAACAGGGGTCTCCAGCACAAAGGGCTTCCCTTGTGGCTCAGCTGGTAAAGAATCTGCCTGCAATGCAGGAGACCTGGGTTTGATCCCTGGGTTAGGAAGATTCTCCTGGAGAAGGGAAAGGCTACCCACTCCAGTATTCTGGCCTGGAAAATTCTGTATAGTCCATGGGGTCACAAAGAGTCAGACAAGACTGAGCAACTTTCACTTTCACTCCTGCACTGCAGGCAGATACTTTACCATTTGAGCCACCAAATGGTAGCTTATAAGTCACTTCTAATGCTTATAAGTCTACAAAATGTTTAGAAATATACCAGTTTTTTTCAAACTGTAGGCACATGGGTATCCTTCATGACCATATAGGCCCAGGAACAACTGAATTTACTCAGTAAATCCTCAGTATCTTTCTAGTAGAAAGCCATGTTGGCTATAATTGCTTTAGACGGTTCTGTTTACTTCCTAAGCAACCCCATTTTCCTTGTCTTGACATTTGGTGGTGCCAAGAAGATAGGATATACTGGAAGGTAAAAGAGTTCCAGAAAAATGTCTATTTCTGCTTTATTGACTTTGCCAAAGCCTTGACTGTATGGATCACAATAAACTGTGGAAAATTCTGAAAGAGATGGGAATCCCAGACCACCTGACCTGCCTCTTGAGAAACCTGTATGCAGGTCAGGAAGCAACAGCTAGAACTGGACACGGAACAACAGACTGGTTCCAAATAGGAAAAGGAATACATCAAGGCTGTATATTGTCACCCTGCTTATTTAACTTATATGCAGAGTACATCATGAGAAACGCTGGGCTGGAGGAAGCACAAGCTGGAATCAAGATTGCCGGGAGAAATATCAATAACCTCAGATGTGCAGATGACACCACTCTTGTGGCAGAAAGTGAAGAAAAACTAAAGAGCCTCTTGATGAAAGTGAAAGAGGAGAGTGAAAAAGTTGGCTTAAAGTTCAGTATTCAGAAAACTAAGATCATGGCATCTGGTCCCATCATTTCATGGCAAATGGATGGGGAAACAGTGGAAACAGTGGCTGACTTTATTTTTCTGGGCTCCAAAATCACTGCAGATGGTGATTGTAGCCATAAAATTAAAAGGCACTTACTCCTTGGAAGGAAAGTTATGACCAACCGAGACAGCATATTGAAAAGCTGAGACATTACTTTGCCAACCTAAAGGTCTGTCTAGTCAAGGCTATGGTGTTTCCAGTGGTCATGTATGGATGTGAGAGTTGGACTATAAAGAAAGCTGAGTGCTGAAGAATTGATGCTTTTGAACTGTGGTGTTGAAGAAGACTCTTGAGAGTCCCTTGGACTGCAAAGAGACCCAACCAGTCCATCCTAAAGGAGATCAGTCCTGGGATGTTCACTGGAAGGACTGATGTTGAAGCTGAAACTCCAATACTTTGGCCACCTGATACAAAGAGCTGACTTATTTGAAAAGACCCTGATACTGGGAAAGATTGGGGGCGGGAGGAGAAGGGGATGACAGAAGATGAGATGGTTGGAGGGCATCACCGACTCAATGGACCTAAGTTTGGGTAAACTTCAGGAGCTGGTGATGGACAGGGAGGCCTGGCGTGCTGTGGTTCTTGGGGTGGCAAAGAGTCGGACACGACTGAATGACTGAACTGAACTGAACTGAATGATGGATAGAGACAGGGCAGCACAGAATATGGGGATGGAGACAATAAATAGAGATGGGTCAGCTTAGAATATATGGGGCCAGTGATGATGAATTGGAATTGGTGATGGACAGATAAGCCTGGCGTGCTGTAGTCCACGGGGTCACAAAGATTCGGACACGACTGAGTGGCTGAACTAAACTGAATGACAATGAGTAGAGATGGGGCAGCATAGAATATGGGGAAGATGAGAAAATATAAGATCACAAAGAGTGAGGGAAAGCACATATGATGGGCATGGCCTATGTTACACGAAATTAATATTGCTCATGTGTTTCTGAAATTAGAGTTGAGGTACTTGCTCAGTTTTTCCTTTTTTTAGAACAGAATTTAATTACTTCTTTTTTAAAAATGAGGTATAATTACCATATATGATATTAGTTTCATGTGTATAATACTTTGTATATAAAGTAAAATGATCATAGTAAGTCTAGTTAACATTTGTTACATAGTTGCAAATTTTTGATTTTCCTCCTGATGAGGTCTTTTAAGTTCTACTCTTCTAGCAATATGGACATTTATGTAATCATTCAATTGTTATAAATTGATTTAATTGAGTGATATTTGGCATAAGTCTTCCTGGGCTCTTATTTAAGACACCTTGAAAAATCTGAATAGTTGCAAAGCTGAACCTGACTTCTGGAAGAAATGGTATACTTAGATATCACTGACCATAAATAACAAAATCTGCCTAAGTTTTAAGAGCATCAGCCAATTGTTTCAGGGCTACAAGGGCAAGAAATGATGTATAGCTGAAACACAAAATGGTAGTAAGGAACTGGATGGTTGTGAACTCAGTCATTCTCTCCATCACCCAAAGGCTTTTATGATTGACATCATCTCTTCTTGTCTATGTCCATTCTCTCCAAAATAACTGCTCTGTTTACACATGGCCCAGAGTTCCTCTCTCAACCATTCTAGTTTCATTTTCAAGTAAAAATCCTAATAATCTCTCAAAACCAGTATCTGTTAATTTAAGAGACATCAAGAGACAGAAAGAAATAGCTGTGCAAGTGTATCTAATTTAAACAAGTGTCCTGTCAGGATTTATAATCCCAAGTTAGATGTTCAAACCTGATTTTTACCATTTCAAAATACCATTTTTTTAGCCAAAGAATTGTGGCCATTACAAGGAAACTTTACACCATAATATTACTCTTCAACAAGAACTGAGTGTATATAGGAGCCAAAGGAAAAATGGAGGCTGTGTGAATACCACAAAGTGTAAGACATAACTGAAAGAGAAGCCTCATTAAGGACCTCATTGACAGAAGTGAGATAACTATTCACATAGTTATTGGATAGAAATAATATAATTGAAGTCATGATAATTTAAGAATTCATGTGTAAATTGTCTTTAACTTTGGAGAAGCATTATCATAGATATTTTAATATTTCATCCTGTCTCCCATGTAGATAAAATAGAGAAAAGTAATAGATGGATTTAAGTTTGAAATTTTTAAAATGCTTGACATATTTAGTTTTTAACTTTTTATTTTATGTTGGAGTATAGCAGATTAACAATGTTGTAATAGTTTCAGCTAGACAGCAAAGGAACTTGGCCATACATATACATGTGTCTATTGTCCCCCAAACTCCCCTCCCATCCAGGCTGCCACATAACATTGAGCAGAGGTCAACGTGCTATACAGTAGGACCTAGTTGGTTATCCATTTTAAATATAGCAATGTGTACATATCCATCCCAAACTCCCTATCTAGGCTTTCCCCTCATCCTTCCCCCCTGGAAGCCATAAGTTCACTCTCTAAGTCTGTAAGTCTGTTTCTGTTTGTAAATAAGTTCATTTAGATACTGCACATAAAGGATGTCATATAATATTTTTCCTTCTCTGTCTGACTTACTTCACATAAGATGACAATTTCTAGGTCCATCCAAAATGCTGCAAATTTCTCTATTTCTTTCTTTTGGATGGCTAAGTAAAACATTCCATGGTATATATGTTCCACATTTTCTTTATCCGTTCTTCTGTTGATGGATATTTAGGTTGTATCCATATATTTGCTGTTGTAAATAGTGCTACAAGGAAAAATATCTGCAAATCAATCAGTGTGATGTACCACATTAACAAAGTGAAGAATAAAAGCCATATGATCATCTCAATATATGCCACAAAAGCTTTTGACAAACTCAACACCATTTATGATAAAAACTCTCCAGAAAGTAGGGATAGAGGGAACATATCTGAAAATAATAAAGGCCATATATGACAAACCTACAGCTAACATCATACTCAATGGTTAAAAGCTTGAAAGCCTTTCCTCTAAGATCAGGAAGAAGACAAGGATGTACACTGTCACCACTTTTATTCAACAGTTTTAGAAGTCCTAGCTACGGCAATCAGAGAAGAAAAAGAAACAAAGGGAATTCTAATTGGAAAGCAAGAAGTTAAACTGTCACTGTTTGCAGATGACCTGATACTCTATGTAGAAGATCTTAAAGATGCTACCAGAAAACTACTAGAGCTCATCAATGAATTTGTTAAAGTTGCAAGTTACAAAATTAATACACAGAAATCTCTTGCATTTGTATACACTAACAATGAAAGATCAGAAAGAAAAATTCAAGAAACAATTACATTTACTATCACGTCACAAAAATAAAATACCTAAGAATAAACCTATGTAAGGAGACAAATGACTTATTCTCCTTAAACTATAAGATGCTGATGAAAGAAATTGAAGAAAACAGAAATAGATGTATAAACATACCATGTTTATGAATTGGAAAAGTCAATATTGTCAAAATGAATATACTACCAAAGGCAATCTATAGATTCTGTGCAATCTCTATCAAATTTTCTGTGGCATTTTTCAGAGCTAGAACATGAAAACCTTAAAATTTGTATGGAGACACAAAAGACCCCAAAATAGCCAAAGCAATCTTGAGAAAGAAAAATGGAGCTGGAGAAATCAGCCTCCCTGACTTCAGATTACACTACAAAGCTATAGTCAGCAAAACAGGATGGTACTGGCACAAAAATAGAAATACACATCAGTGGAACAGGATAGAAAGCCTTGAAATAAACCCATGCACCTATGGTCAAGTAATCTACAACAAAAGAAACAAGAATATACAATGGAGAAAAGACAGTCTCTTCAACAAATGGTGCTAGGAAAACTGGGAAGTTGCATGTAAGAAAAAATGAATTTAGATAATTCTTTATATCATTCACAAAAATAAGTTTAACATGTTTAAAAATTAGGCTACCATTGGTAAATATATGCCAGTAGGATATATGATCCCTGACTGGGATATAGGAAGAAAAGTGGATATTGGTACATATTAACTGAGTAATTAGCAAAAGTCTAGATGATTTTGTTTTCTTGAGTTTAAGATTACAGTGTTTCCTAACCTTAAAACAATTCTGTTTCTTTCATACAGATCTCCATCAGAAATCAGCAGTAGTAACAGCAGTCAGTCTTACAGGTAAAGGTGAAGTAAAATAATCAAATTATTGACAAAATGATATAGTTCATCAAATATTTGTAAAAATATTTTAACAGTACTTCAGTATAGGAAATATGTTATTTCCATATATTGTTTCCAATTATTTCATCATTTTGATATCTAGTTGTTACTTATCATATACTAAAGGAAAGACTAAAACAAAGCATTTGGTGTTGGTATTACTTTATACTTCTATAGAAACATTTCATATTAACTCACATTGTCCTGAGTCATTAGCCACAAGTTTTGTAAAAAGAAATGACTTTAAAGAGATTTTAAATGCATTTTTAAATATTTATGAGCAATCATGCATTTGTTTGGTGTATTTAAGACACCAATCTATGTTAACAAATTGTCTGAATGAGAGTTTTATGCACATTGTCTCCCAACACTTGTATTTTCCTCATTAACTCCCTGGTTATTGGTCTCCTATTTTAGACATAAGAAAACAGATATAAAGAATGTAAGTAATTCCCCACCTGTATAGAATGGTAGTAAGTTTTTGAGTCTGAGTTTAAGATAGTCAGACTCCAGGGTTGAAACTCTTAAAAGTGAAAGTGTTAGTCACTCAGTTGTGTCCGACTCTTTGCGACACCATGGACTGTAGCCCGCCAGGCTCCTCTGTCCTTGGAAATCTCCAGGCAAGAATACTGGAGGGGGTAGCCATTCCCTTCTCCAGGATATTCCCTCCATAGGGATTGAGCCCAGGTATCCTGCATTACAGGTGGATTCTTTACCATCTGAGCCACCAGCAAAGTCCTGAAACTCTTAACAACTCCGCAATTTTGCCACATATTTTCAGATATAAGACTGGGGATGGGAATGGAATTTACATTTATTGAGGACCTAGTAGATGCCAGGCAAATGCTAAAATGCACTCACCTTCCAAGGCAGAAGAATAATTCTTTACAATAAGATGAGATAAAGAAGGCTTCTGTATATACTGTTCATATTTCTAAATCAAATGTGTAAAGAAATGGTGATATATGATATTTCACATATTAGACATCACTGGGAGTAAAGGAAAAAAGTCAGAAACTCATCTAAGAATGAGATCACAAGTTCATCTATTTACTTACCTGCCGTATGTGACTATGATGGAGAATAAAGTCAGTGGATCTCTATTTCCTTTTCTGCCACCAAAGAAAATATTTATAACCCGTAGCCTCAATGCAAAGTAGTCTTATTTCTGCCTAGAGTATCCTCTACCTCTTCTCTCAGCAGGTTATAAAAAGCCCACATCTAGATTTTGGCCCTTGGCTATTTTAAATTGTAAACAGTCCATCATAAATCCCACTGCCCTTATCTCAGCATAAAGAGAAGTCAGGCATTCAGGCTTTCCCACAGGTAAAGAGAGAGCTTCCCACAGGTAGAGTCACAGCTCCACTGTAGCTGTAAACCACCTCTCTCTCACCCAGGCATCAAGCTGGCAGGGCTATCCATGCACGCACCCGGGTAGGAGCTTTTCAAGCACATAAATGATCTAATGGAAAAAAAAAAAAAAAACTCAGGACTGATCCAGGAGAGTAAGGATGTTACCTCATACCAGGGACAGTAAAGATGGCCTTAGGAATACATTTTGCATGTGAACCAATAGAGTGAGTTGACAGTTCGGATGCAGAGTGTAAGGAACAGTGCTTAAGTGATGTTCGTTGCTTTTAGAGCAGGAAGACAGCAAGGCTACATAGTTAACCCAGAGCTCTCGGTTCCTAAATGTGCGCTCTATTAAAAAATTTGCTTTATAGCTTACGGATGATGAAAGAGAAGATCTGCATGGGTAATCATGAGCCAAGACAGGTGTCTGATATGCCAGAAAGGTTAAATTTTCTTATTTATCTGAATAAGAATGTAGTTGAAGTATTTTTGAAGTGGTAAAGGAGGATTTCGCATGATATGGTCGGCTTTTTACAAGTTTCACTGGGATAAATTAGGAGAAAATACAGTCAGATTTAGTCAGAATGGAGACTAGTGAAACAAAATAAACAGTAAAATTGTGAAGAGTGCAGGACTGGATAAGACGGAAAGAATAACAAAGTGTTGAGAGACCTAACAGGAGTAGACTTGGTTGAAGTGCTGACTGGCTGGATGTATTTGGTTTAGAATAAAAGAGATCTGCAAAGACTTCAACAGTCCAACACAATGCATAATGATACCTTTTACTATTGACATACTGTACAGCAAGTGAGAAGCAGTTTGGTGTTGGAGTGTGAAGTAGAGGGGAGTAAAAAAGGAGTTTGTTTTGAAGATATGTATGTGGGACACCTGTCGGAGAGGCACGGAGGACTATCGCAAGTTCTCTTCCTCTGTATATAAAAATGGAGGAAATAATCATTATTAATAATAAACACTAGTTTATACCATTGCCTTTTAATGTGACTATCACAGATGATTTAGGGGAAAAAATTCAAAGAAACAAAAAAACTTGGGTTTGCAAATTGTATGGAGCACAGACATAAATTGTGACAGTGTAAATTGTCTTTGTATACTATTTAATTGATATGCATGAGGCTATGAAGTGAAACTAGAAAGCTTTTATTAACAACTTATAAAATACAGCATTTCTATTTTTCTGTATTTCTTTTACAGCAGTGACTAAACAAACAAAGAAATAAACAAAAAACACAGCCTGGAGAAAAGATATTAGCAAGAAACTGGCATGATTCAAGAATGAAAAAAAAAAATCTTCTCTTCTTCCTTTTGTGATGGCCTAAAGCTTCAGTTTCACAAAGCAAAGTAAATCCTGTGAGTGAAAGTATGCAAGCTTATGTCTATTGATTCTGTTCTCGAACCCAAGTTCCTGTGTCTGACTCAGAGCAGAAACTTAAGAGTTTGGAGCAGAGAAAGGTTTATTGTAAGGGCCAAGGAGAACCTAATGTTCAAAAACCCCAAGCTCACTGATATTTTTAGGGGAAAGAGTTTTTATAGGTAAAATTTGGGGCAACTGCTGCAAGGTGTGGATAACAGGGCCGTGTTCCAGCCATCTCAGTCATCCAGTCAGTGTGGGTCCACTTGCTTGTGCTCAGCCTGAAGTGACCTCCTCTGTCTGGGTTGAGGGGGCCCTAGTTCCTGCTGAAGAACTCAGAGATATGTACAAACCACCAGGCACATCACCCGAGGAGGATCCAGCACCAGGCCCCTCACAGCACTATTGTTTCTTCCTGCCTTCCCTCACTTCCCTGGTTAGTAACTGTTTGAAGATGCCCTTTGGAACTCGTGGAAGGTCTAGGAAGCTGAAAGCCTTTTTCCTTCAAATAAGAAATGGGAGACACAGAAAGACTTTTGTGTCCAGGAGGGCCCCACAGGGTCTTGCTCAGCTTCAGTGTTTCTACCTCCATAATCCTCTAGTAGGAAATAAGAAAGTTGGTCTCTTTCGAACCTGGAAGGTTGTTCCATCCCAAACAAACATTCCAGCATGCACTCCTGCATGACTGCCCTCAGATCCCAAAGCCCTGGGACTCACTCCCATCTCAAAAGAGGACCCCTGGATCCGCTCTCTCCAATAGCTCATAGTTCTCACACGCTACCCCTTTCAAGTTCTGGGATGTTGAGAAGAAGGCTTTACAACTTCTATACAACTTAAAAGGATGATATGGGAGAAGGGTTTTTGAATAACTCTAGCCAATAAAACCAACATCTTAGAAGAAGTGGACCATTTCCATTAGAAACAGAATTTTTCCTAATAAAGATAAAAAGAATATCCAAATATTTGTAAAGAAAGGAGATATATAAGTAAAAATCAAAACAAAGCAAAAAAGCAACAACAACAAAAATCTGTCTCACAAAGAAATCCTAAATCCAAATCACTCTACTTCTAGAAAGCAGCCTATATGTGTAAGAAGGTTGTTTTAAGTTGCTCATCTCTTTCCTGCCTAGAGAAGTTTCTTCAGCGTTTGTTGCAAAGCTAATCTGGTGGTGCTGAATTATCTTATTTAGATTTTGCTTGTCTGTAAAGCTTTTGATTTCTCCATCAAATCTGAATGAGAGCTTTGCTGGGAAGAATATTCTTGTTCGTAGGTTCTCCAGTAACCCACTCCAATATTCTTGCCTAGAGAATCCCTCGGACAGAGGAGCCGGGTGGGCTACAGTCCATGGGGTCATAAAGAATTGGACATGATGGAAGCAACTTGGCATGGCACAGCACAGGTTCTTCCTTTTCATCACTTTGAATATATCATGCCACTCTATCAGGCCTGCAGAGTTTCTGCTGGGAAATCAGCTGATGACCTTATGGGAATTCCCTTGTATCTTATCATTTTTTACCTTGTTGCTTTTAATATTTTTTCTTTGTCATTAGTTTTCATCCATTTGACTACTGTGTGTCTTGGCCTGTTCCTCCCTGGGTTTGTCCTGCCTGAGACTCTGCATGTCCTGTATTTGGGTGCCTATTTCCTTTCTCATGTGAGGGAAGTTTTCGGCTGTTATCTTGCAAATATCAGGGACCCAAGTAATATGAATATTGGTGCATTTAATGCTGTCCTAGAGATCTCTTTAAAAAAATCTTCATTTATTTTCATTCTTTTTTCTTTATTTTGTTCTGTAGCAGTAATTTCCACCATTCTGTCTTTCAGGTTACTTATCTGTTCTTCTGCCTCATCTGTTCTGCTATTTATTCCTCCAGTTTTGTTTTTTTTTAATTATTTCAGTTATTGTATTGTTCATATCTGTTTGTTTGTTTTTTAGTTCCTCTACATCTTTGTTAAATATTTTTTGCATCTTCTCGATCCTTGCCTTCATTCTTTTTCTGAGATCTTGATCATCTTCACTATCATTATTCTGAATTTATTTTCTGGTAAGATGGCTAGCTCCACTTCACTTTGCTGTTCTTCTGCAGTTTCATCTTGTTGCTTCATCTGGGACCCATTCCTCTGCCAATTTTGACTAACTTTCCGTGATCGCAGTTTCCATTCTGCAGGCTCAGGGTTGTAGTTGTTGCTTTGGCTGTCTGCCCTCTCATGGATGAGGCTAAAATGCTAGAATAGGGTTCTTGATGGGAGGAACTGGTTCCTGCTCAGTGGTGGATGCAGCTGGGTCTTGTCCCTCTTGTAGGTAGGGCTGTGCTCAGGGAGAGTTTAAGCCACTTGTCTGCTGATAGGTGGGGCTCTGTTCCCAACCTGTCGGTTGTTTGACCCAAAGCAACCCAGCACTGGAGACCACAGGCTGCTCAATGGGCTCATGGCAGCCTCTTGGAGGGCTCACACCAATAGCTGCTGCTGATGCTGCTGAGCCAATAGATTCTTCCCCAAACTGCTGCTGCCAGTGTCTTTGTCCCTGCAGTGAGCCACAGCTGCCCCTACCTCTGCAGGAGACCCTCCAATACAAGCAGCTAGGTCTGGCTCCATGTCTTATGGGGTCACTGCTTTTTCCCCTGGGTCCTGGTGCAAATGAGCCTTTGTGTGCACCCTCCAATAGTGGAGTTTCTGTTTCCCTCAGTCCTGTAGAAATCCTGGGATCAAACCCTACTGGCCTTCAAAGCCAGATTCTCTGGGGACTTTTCCTCCCATTGCCAGACCCCCCAATCTGGGAAGCCCGATATGGGACTCAGGAATTTCACTCCTGTGTTATAACTTCTGTGGTGCTATTGTTTTCCAGTTTGTGGGTCACCCACCTAGCTGGTATAGGATTTAATTTTATCATGATTGTGCCACTCCTACTATCTTATTGTGGCTTCTTTTTTTTCTTTGGATGTAGGGGATCTTTTTTGGTAGGTTCCAGAGTTTTGGGAGGAGTTTCCAGGTGGCTCAATCTGCCTACCAATGCAGGAGCTACAGGAGATGGGGATTTGATCCCTAGGTTGGGAAGATCCCCTGGGGGAGGAAATGTCAACCCACTCCAATATTCTTGCTGGGAAAATCCCATGGATAGAGGAGCCTGCCATGACTGAGTCACTGAGCACACACAGAATTTTTTGACAATGATTGTTCAATAGTTTGTTGTGATCTGGGTGTTTTTTTAAGAAGAGGGTGAGATCACATCCTTCTATTCTACTATCTTGAGCTAATTATCCAAATTACTCCATTTCTGAGTTTTAAGAAATATTAAAAGAAAAAAAATTCATAACATTACACTAACTCAAAGAATAAAGGGATAATATATCCCAATTTATTTTATAACTCCAGCACATCTCTGATACCAAAAACAGTAGCTTCATTAAAGTGAAAATGACAGGCAAATATTTATGAATTTGAATGCAGAAATTCTAAACAAAATGATGACAAATCAATCTAGAAAAATATAAAAAAGATAATGCATCATGACAAGATAGGATGTATTCCAGGAATACAAGTCTGTTCAACACTGGAAAATCAGTAAGTTTAATTCACAACATCAATAGAAAATGGAAAAAGCTATATGATCTCTTTATACAAAATGAAACTTTTGATAAAATCCAACTTCCCTGATAAGATATTTATTATGAAAATCCCAGCAAATTGGGAAAAAAGTAAATTTCTGGTCTCGAATGGGTATCTACAAAAGTCCGATGATACAAACTCCAGTGAAGAAGATATTTGTGACTATTACATCCAATGAAGGCATCATATCAAGAATCTATTAATAAGGTCTACATATAATAAAAAAGACACATGGGCACTTAATTGGAAAATGGACCAAATTTTCAAACAGGCATTTACCAAAACTATATAAATAGCAAATAAACATATAAACTTGCGCTAAAACTCACTAACAACCATGAAAATGCAAATTAAGACAAAAATGTACAATATCTGCAGGTCCACCAAAATGACTAAAATAAGCATTAAAACAAATGTAAGCATTGATATGAAATGTAATTCTTGTACATTTCTGGTGGGAATATAAATTAGTACAATAATCTTAGAAAACTTTTTGAATGTACCTACTAACATACACATTGTGACCCAGCAACTTTACTCTAGAAATATACCCAGTGTAAATCACTAAATGGCATATACCTAAGTAAAAAGTGGTATTTATAATGATAAAAGTCAGTTTATCAAGAAGACAAAATATCCCTAAATGGGCATATTAAAAAATGATACATCTTAAAAATACAAGAATCAAAAGTTGACAGACCGTAAGGAAATAGAAACATAGTTGTTTTTGGTTTTGGTTTTTTTGGTTTTTGGTTATTTTCACTGATCCAAAATACTTTTTAAAATTGAAGTATAGTTGATTTACAATATTATATTATTTTGAGGTGTACAACATAGTGATTCAAGAATTTTTATAGATTATATTCAATTTAAAGTTATTATAAAATATTGGCTATATTCTCTGTACTGTGCATTATATCCTTGTAGCTCATTTATTTTATACAAAGGAGTTTGTACCTCTTAATTCCATACCCCTTTCACTCCCTCCCCCACTTTCTTCTCCCCGCTTTATGGTTTGCTTGCTGTATCTGTGAGTTTTGTTTCTTTATACTCATTTTTTTGTTTTATTTTTTAGACTCCAAATATAAGTGATAACATACAGTATTTGTCTTTTTCTGTCTGACTTATTTCAGCAAGCATAATATCACTTGCAACAACAGATATGGACCTGGAAGGTATTATGCCAAATATGTTTTTTAATAGCTGCAACTATAGTGAATAAAAGTATAATCAATAGTAAAATAGAAAAAAAACAGACATGTTCATTCAATGCGTGATAAACAGCAACAAGAGAAAAAAATAGCTGTTACTACTCACAATATGTATGGATCTCCTGATAATGTTAAAAGAACTTAAACATAAAAAGAATACATGATGATTAGTTCCATTTATATAAGTTCAAAAACAGACAAAACTATTGTGTTAGAAGTAGTGATTGTCAGGGGCTGCTGACAGTTGTCATAGTCTGTCTGGCAGATTTAGTATTTCTATATTTTATTTTTTGATCTGGATCTAGGTATTAATTATACTGGTTTGTTCACTTGAATATTGAGCTGTACATAAACATATATTAGCCTTCTGTTTCCAAAGTGACTCTGCACTTTCTTAGCCAGAAAGCAGTCACACTGGGTTGCCTCCTGCATAGGCTTAGGGGCCCAGGTCACCTGGCTGATCGGGAGTCTGGACCCAGTCCTCGCCCAGCCGCCTGCCCCCTGCCTCCCGCCTGCCTGGGGCGCCTCCTCGCGCTCCCAACCGCCCTGTAGTCAAGCCAACGGTCGTCATTAGGCCGGCATCCAGGACATCAGGCCATGTTGTGCCTGCTGTCTCTGCTCCTGGGGCTCACCGGGCTTCAGACAGACAATGGTAAGTACAAAACCCCTCTTCTGACCTGTTGGGAAGGTCAGGGCTCCTCTCCGTTTCCCTCTAAGAGGCCGGCGATCTCTGTGAAAATGCTTACTTGGCGGGAGCTCCAACTATGTAAATCCGAAGACACTCCCGCACTGCCTCCCTCCCCGGTCAAAATCCGCTTTGGTTGCCAGGGTCTTGATCACTCTCCTTGAGACCGTAGTAAACACGTGCGATACCGACGCCGGGGCTGAAGTACACGCCTTGAGATGATTGTTTCATAGACTGCCCTGAGTCTTTGATCTCTGGGTTCTGCCTTTGGAAAGTCCAAAGGATCTGACTTTCTTTGTTCTAGTAATACTTGGTCCTATTGCCCCAGGGTTACCGGAACCTGCCCATAGGGCAATGTTCCTAAAGCAGCATACTTATTTCTCTTGAAAAGATTTGTAATTCTAGAAAAAAAGTGGATATTGAGGGTATTTGAAAAGAGAGCAGAAATGAGGGGTAGCATGTAGAATATTATGGGTTTAGATGATAATGAAGGAAGCTGTGAGGTGATGGATGTTGCCCCAGTAAAACATTTTGCACCTTGCAGATTCTGAAAGACTACGTGTGCAATTTACAGTTCCGGAGAAAATACAGTCAACATCAAGTGGAGGAGTAGAAACACATGTAATTAAAGCACTAACATTTTCCATGAACTAAAAAAAGCATGTGAATATTTTGTTCTTAATAAGTAAACATGGTGTTTTTCATCCTTGCACACTTTCTGAATTTTATATTCATCCCCAGTTTTTCTTAAGTGAAAACGCCCTTTTGAAAATGACCCAAGATTAACAGTGTTTCATAGAAATATGGTGAAGTGATGCTTATGTTAAAGTCCCAAGGCCCAGCTTCTAAATGTTTCCCTCTTGAGTGTCTGAATAATGTCTGACTTGATCCATTTAGAGTCTCTCGACCCTCACTCACCATGCAAGATTTGGAGGATTTTTAGTTGTTTAGTAAACCCATGGCATCCTTATATGGCATGATAAGCATTTGATTTAATGAAATGTTACATGAATAATTTTTACATCTTGATGGCAAACACGTTAATCATTAAGAATTTTTTTTCATGCCATCTTAGTTTGTCTTGGTTCAGGTATTAGTTTTCTCTTTTTTACTCTTTGAATCAATTAGAAAGATTCTTTTTTTATTAACTTCCAGAATAATTTCTAAAGAAGTGAAGTATGTTTTTTTAAACACTACAACTGAATTTTCTTTTTGATTGAGTAGTAAATGTTTAGATAATTTGAATGCAAATACTTACTTAGCAACTACTTACTGCTCACCCTAACACAGATATTACAAGCTTAAAATTGTCAATATATAATTTATAAGGGAATATGTATTTAATGAAAACTTTAAATTATTAAATAGAAAACAAGAGTGAGACATTTAACAGCATTTTAAGAGTGTTTTATCTTTTATGAAAAAAATCTATGGAATTACTTGGTCATATTAGAAAATATACACATTAGAAAATAATTAGAATCTACTTAGAGGGAAATGTCTTCAACCAGGTTTCACCAGATTCTGTGACAGTAATTCCCATAACAGAAGTAGAAAAAAAATCTTTCCTCAGCTGTCAAATTCATGAGGGAAAATTTTTGACTATTTTGTTAATATCTCTAATTCCAATGCCTAGAACAGTAATGGATACATAACAAGAGATTAATCGTATTTTTTGAACTGATGAAGTTATCATACCTACCAATTTCACAAATGCTACAAACACAATATGCAACGTGTGATATTTATAATTATTATAATTAAGAAATTATCATGAGAATATTCAACTTAAAAAAACTAGAAGATTTTTAAAATAACTGAGTGAAATTTCTATATGTGAAAGATATGCACGTAAAATCAAGAATTAACAGTAGACCAGAGACAGCTGCAGAAATAAACAGATACAACATATAAATGGCTAAACAAAAAAAAGGGGAGAATTAAAGGCTTATAGATACAGAATAATTAGAATTTCTGGAAAAGAGAAAGAAAAAGTCTGGAGAAGAGGTTACATTAAACATAGATGAACTGAGATCAGGTATCACAACACAGAATAAATGCAGTTTATTAGAAATTAGAGTACATTAACACTTTCAGATTACAAGAGAAGAAAATATTTTAAATCATGTACTTCAGCAGGTAGAAATTGAAACAGACAAAGAATAACATAAAAGCAGGAACTGGTGAAAAGTATGAATATGTGTAACTCAAAAGAAATTGAATATACAATTGTAATTGTAACAAAAGAATACAA
Organism: Okapia johnstoni; assembly: GCA_024291935.2. Lineage (NCBI taxonomy): Eukaryota > Metazoa > Chordata > Mammalia > Artiodactyla > Giraffidae > Okapia > Okapia johnstoni. Next base: position 29,728,261 of record CM044327.1, on the reverse strand, counting down.
AGCATACATATGTCCTGGTACAATGGAGAATTAAATTTTAAATACAACTTTAAAGCTTTGATTAAATTTATCAGAAATCACATACATTTCAAATTGGATTTTAAAATATATACCTACAAGAGAAACACCTAAATCACAAAGGAACAGAAAGATCTAGCACAAAAATAAGAAAAATTGTACAAAGCAAATAGTAAAGCTAGCATTTACTATACAACCATTATTTATCAGGTAAAACTTATCTTAATATTAACAGAATCAGTGAATATCACATCCAAACTTGGAACAAATTTTATAAAATCTATAAATATTAAACACGCAGTTAAAATTCTTTGCTATACTACGTAAATTTTCTATTGAGTAGTTATAGTCTTTTATTTTAAGTGCAAATTTTGCAATGACTTCATTATTAAGCAAACACACTTATGGATTAAAATAATCAATGTTTTAGGTTCTATCTTATTGGCTAAACATTAAAAATAAAAAACTGCACAAATTATATTCTTCCATCTCTTTAAAATGAAGTAAATATTTTAATATTTGATTCATTGGAACAAGTCAATATTAAGTTATAAATTTTCCTCTTTTTATTTTATTAGTGTGCTTTAGGATGTGATTATTGGTAACATAAAAGATAGTTTTCCTTTATAACATTCTTTTCACTTTTCTTTTGCCTTTTTAATCCACTCTCCTGCCAGGTATCCTACAACATCTTAATTGAAGGGAAAACGTACACTGTGAACCTAATGCAAAAGTAGGTGACCTGCATTATTTGATTACCTTTTCTTTGTTCTGTTTATAATTACTGTTTATATTTATTCAGAAAGTAATTATTTTGCATTCTTTAATATTTTCAGTTGCTGGCTATTTGTCTCCTATTTTATGCTTCAGAAAAAAATCTTTTAAGCATACATATTAATTATCTGGAAATTTTCATTAATACATAAATATGACTTGTTTTCAAGTTCTCATATTCAACTGTATTTGAAAGAACATAGTAGATTTTTGAGTGGAAAGAACAGTGATTTTTTTAATTAGTTTATACATCAGAATGTATTAAGGACTTGGAATATAATTGTAATTACCCAAACTCAATCCCATACAAGCTGAGGAAATAAGTTAAAAAAAAAAAAAAAACCCACCATATTTGGGAATAAAGAAACATCAAAACTGTAGTGGTCTTTTTTCCTGTGGGTCCTTTGTCTCTTTATATTATCTTCATCAAGAATATTCTGGCTTTTCTTACCACCTTCACTTTCATATATTTTACAAACAACTCTTCCACAAAGAAATGTCCACAGATATTGACTGTGACTTCATTGAATCTACATAGTACTTTTGGAGGAATTTTTCCTGTCATTTCCCTTTCAAATTTTTATTCAGTCAGGATTTTTTTTTAATTGAGTCTGAAACTCTTTTAATGCAATCTTAACTATTATTTTCTTTGTAGGTATTATTTTCATATTTTAAAAGAAATCTTTGTCTCCTTACAGTCATGAATTCAAGCTGCCACTTTTGTCTAACAGTTTTTATTGGTTTCACTTTCACACTCAACTCTAGGATTCATCCAGAATTGATGTTTGTGTGTTTTATGAGCATGGGAATCCAGATTTGAATATTTTTTTGTATTAGCCTCCAATGAATCCAGCACATGCTACTAAAAAAATAATTTTCCCATTTCACTGTAATGAAATGTTTGTCATAGTTCAAAAGAGTGTTTATGATGGGTATCTCTTTCTGGACTGTTTTCTCTAATGTTAGGTTTACTTCCGAGCCCTGTTTATATGTACAGATATCACACAGTATTAAATACTGTACTGAGTCTAGCTGTGTTAAACAATTTTAAGATGCTCTTGTTTGTCTTGATCCTTTGATTTGCCATATTATGTCTGAAGTCATTTTTGTCTTTTGTACATTTTATTTTAGGTTCCTTTTTCCTTCATTGTCTCCAGTTTAATGAATCTATTGTTTTATATTATACCATTTTCTCTGAAATTCTTTGTTATATGTCTTTTTACTATTCTTTAGTAGTTTCTCTAGATTACCATATTAATTTCTGAATTATTGAATCTAATATAAATTATTGCTTTTACAAGTTACTCTACATTGTTGGGGGCTTCCTTGGTGGCTCAGATGGTAAAGAATCTGCCTGCAATGCAGGAGACCCTGGTTCAATCCCTGGGTTGGAAAGACCCCCTGGGAAAAAATTGGCTACCCTCCCCAGTGCTCTTGCCTGGAGAAGTCCATGGACAGAGGAGGCTAAGTGGGCTGCAGTCCATGGGGCAAAGAGTCAAACACAACTGAGGAACTAACACACACACACACATACATTGTCCGATCATTAAGCCTTTTTCATTTCACTTGTCTTCTACTTTTTCATTATTTTTCTTGTATGCTTTTGAGCCCCAATGTACTATTACGATTATTATTTTTTGTGCAGTCAATGTCCCTTCATAATTAAGCATGAATTTATCCATTCTGTTGCTCTTCATTTTTCCTACGTTTGTTTCTATCTGCACTTAGTCTCTTTATGTCTCAGGAATTCTCTTCACTTCTATTGTAGGTCTGCTTGTTTTTGATTAGCTTGCATTCAGTGTTAAGTATTAGCCTTATTCTTTTTCTTACTTTAAATATTTCAATTTATTGTATATCAAATTTACTTAAGTTAAAAATACACAAAAATGATGTGTATATATATATATATATATACGTATATATTTATATATATATACACATATATATATATATATGTTTTAAAAGTAAAAGATTTAGAAACAAGTTCACCAAAAAAGTTCACACTAAAACTCCTGAGCAGTGGGATTGCAAGCGATTTTTTTTCTATGTACATTTACACATTTTTCTAAACTTTCTAGGACATACACATATAGTTTCCTGTGTCACTTGTAACCAATTACCACAAACGGAGTGGATTAAAACAACAGAAACTTATTGCCTCACATTTTTGGAGGCCAGAATTCTGAAATTAATATCACTAAGACAAAATTAAGATGTTAGCAGGACTAGGCTCCCTGGGGGTTAGGAGACATCATAGCGGGTCTTCCACCCCTCCCTGCTTCTGGTGGCCGCCAGCTTTCCTTGGCCTGTGACCTTATCATTTGAATCTTCAGGACCAGCATCTTTCAAGTCTCTCTCTGTTCCATCTTCACCTCACCTTTCCCTTTGTGGGCAGTTAAATCTCTTAAAAAAAACAAAGATTAGATGAATTGAGAGAGTATCACTGAAACATATGTACTACCAGGTATAAAACAGATAGCCAGCGGGAAGCTGCTGTATAGCACAGGGAGCTCAGCCCGGCGCTCTGTGACGACCTAGATGACGGGGTGGAAGGGGTTGAAGGTGGGCTTTCAGGAAGGAGAGGGATATATGTGTACTTATGGCTGATTCGCATTGTGCATCAGAAGCCAACACAGCATTGTAAAGTAATTATCCTCAAATGAAAAATAAATCTTAAAAATCAAAAAAAGAAAGAAATTAATTTTTATGTGAGTATAGTTGGTTAACAATACTGTGTCAGTTTCTACTCTACAACAATTGCATCAGCCATACATATACATGTATCTCCTCTTTTTTAGATTCCCTTCCCATTTAGGCCAGCACAGACCACTGAGTAGTTAGTTCCCTGTGCTATACAGTAGGTTCCCATTAGTTATCTATTTTATAAATGGGGTCAACAGCGTATATACATCAATCCCAGTCTCCTAATTCATTCCACCCCTCTCTTTTCCCTCTTGGTGTTCATATGTATTTTTTTCTTTACAACTGTGTCTAACCTTATTCTTCAAAACTTTTTTGCTGGAATAACTTCTGGGATGACCTTTTAAAATGACTTTTGTCCTTTAAAACCATTTATTTCATTGTCTTTCTTTCCTCATTTGTATTTTGGCAGCTTAAGCTCTCAGTCCTACTGCTCTTCTTTGAAGGGGAACATCTTTTTCTTCTCGATACTTAGAAGGTTTTATTTTGGTTTTCATCAACCTTTAAAACTAGTAATGTAGGTGTAATTTTTCTTTGCTTTTATCATGCTTGAATAAAATAGGATTTATTGAGTCTACATCATCAATTTTGAAAAAAAAAAGCTTCTATTTTCAGAGATTTAAGTTTAGCTCCTTGGCTACTCTGTGCAACTTCAAAATTTGGCAAATGATTTCACAGGGAAAGAAGCTATGGTATTTGATACAACTTAAATACTCATATGTTTATTCCAGAACTGCACAGCCACCAAAAGTTCTGCCGGTTTCTAGACTCCTCAGTAATAGCTTTCTCCCTCGGCCAACCATAGATATTTGACTTCTTTCTCTGCCAAAAAAACAGTACCTGCATATCACTAGCTAATCCTCTTCACAGGGCTTTCAACCCAGAGTCTGTGCATTCCCTAAAGTTCCACTCCATTGTGTGTTATTTTCTTCTTTTGCTACAGGAATGAGAAAAATTTTGTTCTGTTTGTCAGTGGTTTGGCTCTTTGAACTTCTGCTTTAACAGATCCAGACTGCCATGACAGTCACCAATCTTTATACTAAATGAGGTACCTACACCCACCTTTTCTTTTTACAGACACTTTTAAACATCCTCTTCCCATGTTTACAAATAATGTATTTTAAAGTGAGATCTCCACCTTGTCTGTTGATTTCATGTCATGTTATTTTCCAGATATTTTTTAAGAGCTTGAATTACATGAGTAAACAAAATGCATGTGAATTTTATATTATCAGATGAGACTAATAATAATGTGATTAAAAAGGGGGATTAAAAAGAACATTATGAAGTAACACATGCTTAAGCAAAATTATAGAGCAAAGTAAGAAGTGTCATTTGAAAATCATATGCTTCAATAATTGGGAAAGTTGCCGAGTTTTATAAACTTGTTGAGAGAAGCCTCAGGGAGATGCGGGTTTATAAGCAAAGACTTGAAGTAGGTGAGACAATCAGCTATGCTGAAAAACATCCCAGGAACAGGCAACAGCTAGTGCAGATACCCTGAGATGAAAGTTTGCCCATTGTGTTTAAAAAACAGTGTGATAGTGAGGTGAATGAGGAGAAGTGTGAAGTCGAGAAATTTTGAGCCAAATTAGAACTCTGTGTATGTGTGTGTGTGTGTGTGTGTGTGTGTCTTAGTCACTCAGTCGTGTCCAACTCTCTGTGATCCCATGGGTTGCAGCCCGCCAGGCTCCTCTGTCCACGGACTTTTCCAAGCAAAAATACTGGAGTGGGTTGCCATTTCCTTTTCCGATGTGAATTTTAGTAGTAGTAGTTTAGTCTCTAAGTTGTGTCTGACTCCCGCGACCCCACAGACTGCAGCCTGCCAGACTCCTCTGTCCATAGGATTCTCCAGGCAAGAACACTGGAGAGGGTTGCCGTTTCCTTCTCCAAAATTAGAACTAAATTCTTGTATTCAGAGAATCTCTCTGTCTCATTTCTCTCCCTTTGTCTCTCTCTGTCTCTCTTCCTATCTATAATAAATATAATTAAAGAAATATCTTTTCAAAATAAAATCTAGGAAACACATTTTCCATTAGATACTTATTCAATTTTCCATGAAAATCTTATTTTACAGACCTTTCTTACCTCATAATTTTAGAGTTTATGGTTACAGTGGCACAGGAAGTATGAAACCTCTTGAAGAACAGTTCCAGGTATGTTTTATTGTCTGTTTTGCCTTTATTATATGAGCTTCTGTGATCATCTTACTTAGGGTCCACATGGTGCTAGAGTATAAAGGGCTGGAGTTTTGTTTTGGCACAAATATAACCATTTCCTTTTTGATGATGCATTTTCAGTTAGCTTTGTGACACAGATGGTTAAACAAACCACATATGACCATGGTGCATTTAACCTACTATTTCATAATGGTTCACATGAATGTGGCAAAAGGGTTGAATATGGAGTGAGATACTTACAATGAGAAAACATGACTTGAGTCAGGAAAGCTAAACCTGGAAGAAAAGGAGAATCCAAAGACTTGTCTGAAATATGTTCTGGGACCAAAGAAGTACCCATTACATTTCATGCACATTAAGGAATATACTAAATGTTCATCTACTTGGAATATTCAGAGCTTCATTTAATAACATTTTTGATTTGTTGTAAAAATAATACAGAAGGATGCATAGAATTTTAGGGATTACCCATGCCTGAAATGCTGTTTTTGCTTTTTCCATTTACCGTGCCTTACCAATACCTGAAACATATGGTGATACCTAGTCTCAGAGAAATCCACACAGAGATGGTTTTGAGCCAAGCCTTCAACAGAAGAAGATGGCCAAGGAAATGGGTTTTAAGATGGCAGGAGGCATATCTCCATTCCCCATGGGGAATGGGTCTAGGACCAGTGACTCTGAGATAGCTAAGTACGTCCATAGCACGAAACACCAGGGCAGGCACACAGCAAGCAGGAGAAGGATACGAGTGGGCCAGGCCATGAAAGATATGCTTCGTCATGGAAATCCATGTGGACTTCATCCCTACTGACATAGGGAACCGCTGGGGAAATAGCAGCCAGAACTAGCCTAGCCATGTTCACACACGCCAGTGGCTGTTCTGTTAGCAGTATAGAGGGTGAACCGGGGAAAGAGGTAGAAGGCCTTGCTAGCTTGGGAGAGCAGAAAAGAGATGACCACAAGTGCTGTGCATGTGTGGCAACTAGGGAATGAAGAGGCTTGTCCAGTGCAGCCTCTGAGAAGACCCACACCAGAAGATCTGGTTCACTAAGGTGGTGACTGGTAGGACTGGGTGAGCACCATCATCCTTTTATCACTGCTTTATCTTTCCCTGGTTTCGGTTGCCCACTGTCAGCCAGGTGGTGCTAGTGGTAAAGAACCTGCTTATCAATATAGGAGATGCTGAAGATGTGAGTTCGATCCCTTGTTCGGGAAGATCCCCTGGAAGAGGTCATGGCAACCCACTCCAGTATTCTTGCCTGAGAATCCCATGCACAGAGGAGCCTGGCGGGCTACATAGACCACGGGGTCACAAAGAGTAAGACATGACTGAGCAACTTAGCACGCACCAATACCTGTCTGATTTTTTGTTTGCAATCATGATTTCTATGTAGCAAATTATACCACTGTGTTGAAGTGAAAGCATTTTTATAGACTAAGCTCTTAACAGGGAAAGTAATAAATATAGTGAGTTCTTTAAATTTTGCCCAACAGAGTAGGCAAATACATGTGAATCATCTATGGAGTTCTCTATAAAAAGGTAGAAATAATGCATACTGTCTAGAAGTCTTGTGATATACACACTTATGCATATATACATATATAATAGACATATTGTGTGGCATTTTGTGTGTGTGTGTGAGTGTGGTGAAGGAGAGTGTGTGCATGCTCAATCATGTCCAACTCTTTGTGACCCTATGGACTTTAGCCCGCCAGGCTCCTCTGTCCACGGGATTCTCCAGGCAAGAATACTGGAGTGGGTTGTCATTTCATCCTCCATGGAATCTTCCCAATCCAGGGATCAAACCCACATCTTCTGTGTCTCCTGCACTGGCCGGCATATTCTTTACCACTGGGCTACCTGGGAAACCCAGAAGGAGAGAAACAGAGCTAAAAAAAAAATAGACAATAATATGCACGTGGCCACAATGTCCCACACCTGATTTTTATGTGATTCTATATACCTAACACCTAACTCTATTTCCTCCCTCCCCAGGAGATAGTCATGAAAGACAAATGTGTAATTAAAAAGACAAATCAAAGATGTTTTAGTAATAACCTGAATGTAGTAAGTTATTGAAAGCTGGCCTCAAATGCCATGTTGGCAAAGAATGTCTGCCAAAGCTTCAAGCCTATCTTCAGTGTAGGAAAAATCAGGAGAGTTTATTAAAGTAGGTTAGAAGCATATAAATATTTTTTTCATGAATTCCACAAATGATTTTCATCCCTAAAATCTTGCTAACTAAAGGCTTATCTACAAGAAACCAAATCAACCTATCAGACACAGAATTTGTTCCCTGATCATTTCAGTTCAGTTACTCAGTCATGTCTGACTCTTTGTGACCCCATGGACTACAGAATTCCAGGCTTCCCTGTCCACCACCACCAACTCCCAGAGCTTACTCAAACTCGTGTCCATTGAGTTGGTGATGCCATCCAGCCATCTCATTCTCTGATGTCCTCTTCTCCTCCTGCCTTCAATCTTTCCCAGCATCGGTCTTTTTCAATGAGTTAGTTCTTCGCATCAGGTGGCCAAAGTATTGGTGTTTCAGCTTCAGCATCAGTCCTTCCAATGAATATTCAGGACTGATTTCCTTTATGATGGACTGGTTTGATCTCTTTGCAGTCGAAGGGACTCTCAAGAGTCTTCTCCAACACCACAGTTCAAAAGCATCAGTTCTTTGGACTCAGCTTTCTTTATAGTCCAACTCTCACATCCATACATGACTACTGGAAAAACCATAGCTTTGGCTAGACGGACCTTTGTCAGCAAAATAATGTCTTTGCTTTTTAATATGCTGTCTAGGTTGGTCATCACAGGGTTGTTCCCCATGTATGCAGCTTACTTTATGATCTCTTCAGGACAGAGAGATACTCATACTGGTTAAAAAGTAAATTTACAAGATGGTGTAACAATCTGAAATATGTATGCATATAAAAATAGATGTCAAATTATAGGAGGCAGAAACTGACAGAAATGAAAAAAGAAATAATTAAATTATTATTATTGAAGATTTAGACTTTCCTCTCTATGGTGCTAGTGATAAAGAATCCTCTTGCCAATGCAGGAGACCCAAGAGATGAGGGTTTGATCCCTGAGTAGGGAAGATCCCTGGAGTAGAAAATGGCAATCTGCTCCAGTAGTCTTACCTGGAGAATCCCATGGACAGAGGAGCCTGGCAGGCTACAGTCCATAGAGTCACAAAGAGTCAGACACAACTGAATACGCGTGCCCCCTCACACACATACACACACTCTCTCTCAATAATCAATAGGTGAAGTAGGAAGAAACTCAGCAAATATGTTGATGACTTGAGCAGAACTATCAATCAACTTGATCAAATCAAAATTTGTAGGAGACACACACAACAGCAACATTCTTACTGTTGCTAAGTTTATACACATTTTTGAGTGCTAGTAGAAGACTGAACAAGGTATGGTAAAGGAAAACAGTGCAGAAAAATGACAATGAAAAAACTGGGAAAGGAAATTGTATAAAAATAATAAACTTTTGATTGCTCTATCAAAATTTTATTCTCTGCTAACCTAAAATGACTTATTTATTGATTTCCAACTTTTCCAATCAACTTATGTATAAGGTTGATATAATTTACTGATAATTTTGAAGAATTAGGTATGTTATCAGTCTGGACAATATAAACCACATTTGCAGGAAAGTAGACGAAACCTGGAGGAAAGGAAGAGATACTTTCTCTTGATTATATAAAGTATGATTTATGCAGATGGAGCTGTATATGAACCCACAGTCAAGAAATACAAATATGATGATAAGCCAATAAAGTATCTAAAAAATGTAAGAAACTGTGTTAGTCTATGTGTAAAGAAATCACTCAAAAATTTGCACATAGAAAGTTTAATATAGAGAATTATTAACTGCAACAGGGATTAGAGTAAAAAACAAGAAGTAAAGAGAACATTAAAGGACATATGAATATCAGATACAAGAAGCAGTTGGCAACTCTAGGATGGGATAAAGAAGACTGTGTCTTTACCCCAGAGTTGGGATTGCTGAAAGTGGCATGACCACGGATCTTCAAATAGCAGAAGTCACTGTGGTGCTGTACCAGATGATGTTGCTGTAAAATTTCTCTTCAGAACCATCCAAGGGAAATCTGCCCTTTAGGTAGCCAGGAGAGCTGCTCACAAGATGTCTCACCAAAGTCACTTTACTGCGGAAGGAGAGGGGCCTCGATGGCTGAAGGGTGTTAGTGACCACCAGTCACTGAAGGATCCTGGCTTTGCCACAGCTGTACTCTCTGTAGGAGCCTACCAAGCTAGCACCCTGGAACCAGACAGCAAAGCTGTCTTCCCACAGTTACCAGCACCCCTTACTAGCAAAGCTTGCTCTGTAGCAAAGGAAAAAATAATTAAGGGGCCCATATTCATTTGCACAAAGCAGGCAAAAGGTTAATTTGAAACTGAGTTGCAATGCATTAATAATCAACAGAGCCTACAACCTAGACTATTCAGTTTCCGTATGCACTCACGTAAAAAAATTTTTTTTTGGCTGTGCTGGGTCTTCGTTGCTGTGCAGGCTTTTCCCTAGTTGCAACGAGTGAGGGCTACTCTTTGTGGTGGTGTGCAGGCTTCTCACTGCTGTAGCTTCTCTTGTTGTGGAGCACAGGCTCTAGGGCACAGGCTCAATAGTTGTGGCACACAAGCTTAGTTGCTCCATGGCATGTGGGATCTTCCCATATCAGGGACTGAACCCGCGTCTCCTGCATTGGCAGGCAGATTCTTTACCACTGAGCCACCAGGGAAGCCCCCCATATGTACTCTTTTATATACATTTGAACTCTGATAAAAACAACAGAATCACCCATTTCTAGTTAACAAGATTCAGCCAACCTTTTCACAATTAAAGTGATTTTCATTCTTCCACACACTGATGAGACACACAATCAAGTGTCATTGTGTTCATTGGCAGCAATATTAAGCTCTCCACAAATTCAGTCACAGTCCCACTGAATACTGTGTTAACATGAGGTTAAATTAACTTGTAACGTTAACCTCCAACCACTTGTATGTAAGCGATAATAGGAGGAGGGGGAAAAGAAGAAAATGGTTGGTCCATACAAATAAAGATACATACGCATGCAACAAGCCAAAAGAACATACACAAAGCTGCTAGAGTCTTCGCTTCTGTGATCAGTTATGATAGCCGTGTATGACTTCTTTTTCCCACCACCTGCTCCCCATTTCCATTGCTCTCAACCGGACCTACCTAAGCTTCTTATGGATGTTTACCTAGCAGAATAGCACAAATCTTCATTCCCAAAGGGTCTGCATCCTTAATCATATCTTGTTTTGGTTACTGTTATATCAGTGGATTGAAGACATAGCACTTTAAGCAACAATTTTCCCTACTGCGTTCAGAGTCAGTCACTCCAGCCACTGGGTTAGCCTGTTCGTTTGTATAGTGGCCAAAGTAGCTCAAAATATCCAGGTGGAAGTTTCATTTTCCAAAGTAGTCGAATCATTATTGCGTCCCTGGGTAAACAAATTCCCCACTGGTGGCTGGGAGCTAAAATTTACTATGGTAGAAAGCAAAAAAGCTACAAAATAGTTATTAGGTATAATGCTGGGAAAGTGACCCTCCCATTTCAACACCTTACATCTGGACAAATGTATTGAGACTCTCAGTGAAACTTGCCATATACTGGTCTCTGATGCAAACAGAACCTCAGCCTTTCAGAGTAATATCTCCCAACTACCATGGTAAAAGAGTGTTCAGTAAGCTAGTCTACCTTTAAATTAGATCAGCCACTTCCAGATGATAGAATATATGGTTAGATATGTACATAAACCAATGGTGGTGGTGGTTTAGTTACTAAGTCGTGTCTGACTCTTGCAACCCTATGGACTGTACCTGCCAGGCTTCTCTGTCCATGGGATTCTCCAGGCAAAAATATTGGCGTGGGTGGCCATTTCCTTCTCAATGGGATCTTCCTGACCCAGGGACCAAACCCAGGTCTCCAACATTGCAGGCAAATTGTTTACTGACCGAGCTATGAGGGAAGCCCACATAAACTAATGGCTGCACTTAATTCACTGAGAAATAAGTTTCTGTATCAGACACAACACTGTGTGGAACCCATGGCAGTGGACAAGGCTCTCTGTGAGTTCACGAGTGCTGATGCTGGAAGAAGCACCATGGACAGAGGAGGCCGTTTGCGCTTTTCTGTAGATTTATCGATTTACCAACATCATGTAATGTTGGCATATGATGATTCGTAGCATTCGCTAAATAATCCTGCTATAAGGGTGGTAGTAATACCCCACTTTTATTTCTGATTTTAGTAATTTGGTTCTTTTATTCGTCAATGTAGCTCAAGATTTCTCAATTTTATCTTCAAAGAACCACCTTTTGCTTTCATTGACCTATTTATTCCTATTTAACTTCACTCTAATCTTCATTATTTCCTTTCTTCTGCTTAATTTAGAATTAGTTTGTTCTTCCTTTTCCTGAGTTATAGTTGGTTGGATTGGTATTACTTTATCTTTCTTCATTGTTAATGTATGTGTCAATCTGTATACATTCATCAAAAGCACTAACTTTCACCACATCCTGTACTTTTTAAATATGGAGCTTCTTCATTTTCATTTTCCTCAAATATCTCCTGGTTTCATATTTGATTTCTCCTTTAATCCATAGGTTATTTGGAGATACGATGTTTGATTTCCACATGTCTGTGTGTTCATCCAAATGTTTTCTGTCAGTTATTTCTAAAAAATGTCATTATTATCAGAAAACATACTTTTTACAAGTTCTGTACCTTTAAATTGAGGCTTTTTTAATGCATGAGCATATGATCTATCCCGGAAAATATTTCATGTACAGATTGAGAAGAATGTGTATCCTGTTGTTCTTTGGCAGAACATTTTACAGATGTCCGCTAGGTTTACTTTTGTTGTTGTTCAGTCACTCAGTCATGTCTGACTCTTTGTGACCCCATGGGCTGCAGCATGCCAGGATTCCCTGTCCTTCACCATCTCCCTGAGTTTTCTCACATTCATGTCCATTGCATGGATGATGCCATCCAACCATCTCACCCTCTGTCATTCCCTTCTCCTCCTGCCTTCAATCTTTCCCAGCATCAGGTCTTTTCCAATGAGTCAGCTCTTCACATCTGGTGGCCAAAGTATTGGAGCTTTAGCTTCAGCATCAGTTCTTCCAATGAATATTCAGAATTGATTTCTTTTAGGATTGACTGGTTTGCTCTCCTTGCTGTCCAAGGGACTCTCAAGAGTCTTCTCCAACACCACAGTTCAAAAGCATCAATTCTTTGACACTCAGCTTTCTTTATGGTCCAACACTCACATCCATTCATGACTACTGGAAAAACCATAATTTTGACTAAACAGACCTTTGTTGACAAAGTGATGTTTCTGCTTTTTAATACACTGTCTAGGTTTGCCCTAGGTTTTCTTCCAAGGAGCAAGCGTCTTTGAATTTCATGGCTGCAGTCACCATCTGCAGTGATTTTGGAGCCCAAGAAAATAAAGTCTTTCACTGTTTCCATTGTTTCCCCATCTATTTGCCATGAAGTGGTGGGACCCGATGGCATGATCTTCCTTTTGTGAATGTTGAGTTTTAAGCCAGATTTTTCACTCTCCCCTTTCACCTTCATCAAGAGGCTCTTTAGTTCTTCTTCACTTTCTGCTATAAGAGTGATGTCATCTGCATATCTGAGGTTATTGATATTTCTCCTGGCAAGTTTGATTCCATCTTGAGCTTCATCCATTTCGCATGAGGTATTCTGCATAAAAGTACTACACATAAAAGCAGAGAGATAATATACAGCCTTGACATACTCCTTTCCCAATTTGGAATCAATTCATTGTTCCATGTCCAGTTCAAACTGTTGTTTCTTGACCTGCATACAGGTTTCTCAGGAGGCGGGTAAAGTAATATGGTATTCTCATTTCTTTAAAAATTTTCCATAGTTTGTTGTGATCCACATAGTCAAAGGCTTTATTGTAGTCAATGAAGCAGAATTAGATGTTTTTCTGGAATTTTCTTGTTTTTTCTATGATCCAACAGATGTTGGCATAAATTAACTGGGTTTCCTTAATTTATTTTTTAAAATCTTGTATTCCCTTGCTAATCTTCTACCTAGTTGTTCCATGGATCACTGAAAGTGGCATAGAAAGAAAAAGGAAGTCTTCAATTATAAGTGTTGAGCTATTTCTCCCTTCATATCTACCAATTTTTAATGTACTGTGGTGCTGTTACAAGTGTTATATCTTCCTGATGTGTTGAACTTTTTATTATTATAAAATATTGCTCTTTATCTACTAACTTGCTTTTGTTGTTTTTAAAGTCTATTTTGTCTGATATACACTATAGTGTTAGGTCGCTAGTTGTGTCCAACTCTTTGTGATCCCATGGACAAGTTTCCTCTCTCCATAGATTTCCCAGGCAAGAATATTGGAGTGGGTTGCCATTTCCTCCCCCAGCAGATCTTTGACCCCAGGAGACCCAGGAATTGAACCCATGTCTCCTGTATTGGCAGGCAGATTCTTTACTGACCAGAGTAGCTTAGTATAAATGTAGTCAATCCCATTTGCTCACGATTGCTATTTACATGATATTCTTTTTTATTCCTTTAATCAGTCTATGTCTTTGAACTTAAAGCAAGTTATCTATTAACAGTTTACAGTTGTGTCTTTTTTTAACCTAATCTGACCATCTTTGTGTTTATTTATTGGATTTATTTATTGGTGTTTATTGGATTATTTAATCTGATCACATTTAATGCTATTATTGATACAGTTGTATTTATATCTGCTTTTTTACTTTCTGTTTTGTATTTGTCTCTTGTGTTTTTGTTCCTCTTTTACTGCTTTTTTCCCCCATTAATTGGATATATTCTACTGAAGAATTTAAATTTCCTTAATGATTTTTCAATATTTTTGAGTTATACTTTTAGTGATTTCCCTGCTGCTGCTAAAGTCGCTTCAGTCGTGTCTGACTCTAGGGCTTACCTGATCCATTTTAACTTATCAGATGCAATTTTAGATTTATATCACCTTAATTCCAGTGAGACACAGAGACATTTTTCCTATAAAACTGTTTATTTCCCTCCCTTCTATGATATTATTGTTGTACATATTACATCGATTAATGTACAAACACAACAGTTCACTGTTCAGTTACTTTACTATCTGCAGTCTTTTCCCTAACCTGGTACTTCTTTGTTTCCATTCACCTTCTATATGCTGTTATCGACAAATATATTCTATTTATTTGACCCAGTAATACACTATATACATTTTGTGGTTTTGTCACTAAGTGGTGTCTGACTCTTGTGACCCCACAGAGGTCACAGGCTCCTCTGTCCATGGATTTCCCAGGCAAGAATACTGGAGTGGATTGCCCTTTCCTTCTCCAGGGGATCCTCCTGACTCAGGGATCAAACCTGGATCTCCTGCATTATAGGCAATGTCCTGCATTGCAGGCAAATTCTTTATGAACTGAGACATCAGGGAAGCATATATACATACTACTGTACTCAATTGATTTTTAAATCAGTTAAGAGAATGAAAGGGGAAATATGCTTTTATACTATGCTTTTTAATTACATAGTAACTTTCTTGAGCTCTCTTTGAAATACTATGTGGATTTGAATTACTATCTGAGATCACTTACTTTCAACCTGAAGAATTTCCATAAGTATTCCATGTAAGGCCAGGCAAGTAATAACAATTCTCAAAGCTTTTATTCACATGGAAATAAATTTATTTTATTTTATTTTTAAACATTGCTTGATCTAAAACTCTTGAGTAATTTTTTTTCTTTAAATACATTATGTTAGCCTTCTGCTTCCTAACCTTTGTAGTTTCTACAGAGAAGTCTGATGCAAGTATCACTGGAGTTCTCTTTTATTATTTTTTTATTAGTTTATTTATCTATTTTTTAACTTTACAATATTGTATTGGTTTTGCCATACATTAACATGAATCCGCCGTGGGTGTACATGTGTTCCCCTTCCAGAATCCCCCTCCCACCTCCCTCCCCATCCCATCCCTCTGGGTCATCCCAGTCCACCAGCCCCAAGCACCCTGTATCATGCATCGAAACTGGACTGGCGATTTGTTCCACATGTGATAATTTACATGCTTCAGTGGCATTCTCCCAAATCATCCCACCCTCACCCTCTCCCATAGAGTCCATAATACTGTTCTATATCTGTGTCTCTTTTGCTGTCTCGCATACAGGGTTATCTTTACCGATTTACTAAATTCCATATATATGCGTTAGTATACTGTATTGGTGGAGAAGGGAACAGCAGCCCACTCCAGTGTTCTTGCCTGGAGAATCCTGTGGACAGAGGAGCCTGGTGGGCTGCTGTGCATAGGGTCACACAGAGTCGGACACGACTGAAGCGACTTAGCATGCATGCATGCATTGGAGAAGGAAATGGCAACCCACTCCAGTGTTCTTGCCTGGAGAATCCCCGGGACAGAGGAGCCTGGTGGGCTGCCGTCTATGGGGTCACACAGAGTTGGACACAACTGAAGCGACTTAGCAGCAGCATACTGTATTGGTGTTTTTCTTTCTGAAACAGTCCTGCGATGAACATTGGGGTACACGTGTCTCTTTCAATTCTGGTTTCCTCAGTGTGTATGCCCAGCAGTGGGATTGCTGGGTCATATGGCAGTTCTATTTCCAGTTTTTTAAGGAATCTCCACACTGTTCTCCATAGTGGCAGTACTAGTTTGCATTCCCACCAACAGTGTAAGAGGGTTCCCTTTTCTCCACACCCTTTCCTCTATGACCCACCTCCCAGAATATTGGAAATAAAAGCAAAAATAAACAAATGGGACCTAATTAAAATTAAAAACTTTTGCACAACAAAGGAAATTATAAGCAAGGTGAAAAGACAGCCTTCAGAATGGGAGAAAATAATAGCAAACGAAGCAACGGACAAAGAATTAATCTCAAAAATATGCAAGCAACTCCTGGAGTTCTCTTTTAAAGTAGTTTTCTCATACTGCTTTCAAGATTTGATTCTTGTCTTTGATTTTTAATGTTTTTGCTGATGCGTCTGTTTATGGATCTCTTTGTGTTTATACTATTTGAATTCATTGAGCTTTCTAAATGTGTGAATTAGTTTTTCAGTAAATTTGGGAGTTTATAATCCAATGTAATCTACTCTGCCATTAAAATAGAGTAATTTTTAATTTGATAAATTTGGAAGTTTTTGGATTTATTTATATTTTTATATCTACCCTGAAAAAATGTCAGAAGAATTTGAAAAAATAAGTCTTTGATGATTTTTGCCTTGATCCTAATGATAGGGGCTGTCATATTTAATTTATAATAGAAAAGATCATGGAAGTGTACTTATTCTTAGAAACTTGTAGGCACAATTTTGGAAAACTGAGGTTAAATGTTCATCTAATAATCTTATACATCTGTCTTGGAAATAGTAAGTGTTTGATGCATACACTATATGTATATATGTTTTAAATATTTGAGAATAGTGCATTTAACATGAAGTATTCTAATAGAAGTGTATATGTTTTCCTTTATTTTTCAGAATATTTGCTACTACCAAGGATATATTGAAGGTTATCCAAATTCTATGGCGGTCATTAGCACGTGTACTGGACTCAGGTTGTGATAGATAATTTTATGGTTGCAAAATGGAATTTTTAAGAAATACTTTTCAAATTTAGAAATTATATTCAGAAGTTTTACTTTTACTTTTAATTAATTTTTATTGAAGTACAGTTGATTTACAATGTTATGTTAGATTCTACTGTACAGCAAAGTGAGTCAGGTACATGTTTGTGTGTGTGTATATATATGTCTTCATATATATATATATCCAATATTCTTTAGATTATTCTGCCATATAGAATATTAGAGAATATTGAGTAAAGTTTCTTGTGCTGTTCAGGAGGTTCTTATTGGTTATTTATTTTATATATAGTAGTGTGTATATGTCAATTCTCATTTACCAATTTAATCCCTCCCTCCACCCATCCCCGTTGGAAACCTGAGTTTGTTTTCTACATCTGTGACTCTATTTCTGTTTTGTAAATATGCTCATTTGTAACATTTTTTTAAATTCCACATATAAGTGGTATCAGATAATATTTGTCTTTCTCTGACCAACTTAACTTCAATCAGTATGACAATCTCTAGGTCCATCCATGTTGCTACAAATGACATTATTTCATCCTTTTATGGCTTTTATGGCCTTTATATTCTTTTTATCTACATCTTCCAACGTAGATATGTAGCACATCTTCTTTATTCATTCCTCTGTTACTGGACATGTAGGTTGCTTCCGTGTCCTGGCTGTTATAAATAGTGCTGCAGTGAATATTGGGGCCGGAGAAGGCAATGGCACCCCACTCCAGTACTCTTGCCTGGAAAATCCCATGGACAGAGGAGCCTGGTGGGCTACAGTCCGTGGGGTCGCTAAGAGTCAAACACAACTAAGTGACTTCACTTTCACTTTTCCCTTTCATGCACTGGAGAAGGAAATGGCAACCCACTCCAGTATTCTTGCCTGGAGAATCCTAGGGACGGCGGAGCCTGGTGGGCTGCCGTCTATGGGGTCGCACAGAGTCGGACACGACTGAAGCTACTTAGCAGCAGCAGCAGAATATTGGGGCACATGTATCTTTTCAAATTATGCTTTTCTCCAGATATATACCCAAGGGTCAGATTTCTATGTCACATGGCAGCTCTATTTTTAGTTTTTTAAGGAGCTACCATACTGTTCTCCAAAATGGCTGTACCAATTTATAATTTGACCAACAGTGTGGGAGGGTTCCCTTTTCTCCACACCCTCACCAGCATTATTTATTTGTATACTTTTTAATTATGGCCATTCTGAATAGTGTGAAGTGGTTCCTCATTGTAGTTTTCATTTGCATTTCTCTAATAATTAGTGATATTAAACATTTTTTCATGTGCCATATGTATATTGTTTTTGGAGAAATGTCTGTTTAGATCTTCCACCCCTGTTTTTGATTAGTTTGTTGTGTTTTTTTAATATTGAGCTGCATGCACTGTTTATATACTTAGAAGATTAATCCCTTGCAAATATTTTCTCCTATTTTGTGGGCTTATATTTTTGTTGTGTTGATGGTTTCTTTTGCTATGCAAAATTTTTAAGTTATATTATGTTCCATTTATGTCTGGTTTTATTTTCATTACTCTGAGAGGTGGATCAAAAAAGATCTTGCTTCAATTTATGCCAGAGAGTGTTTTGCCTGTGTTTTCCTCTAAGAGTATTATACAGTCCAGTTTTACATTCAAGGCTTTAATTCATTTTGAGTTTGTTTTTGTGTATGGTATTAAAGAATGCTCTAGTTTTATTCTTTTACATATAGCTATCAAGTTTTCTTTTTCCTAGCACCACTTATTGAAGAGATTGTCTTTTCTCCATTGTATATCTTGCCTCCTTCTCATAGATTAGGTGACCATAGGTCATAGGTTTAGCTCTGAAATTTCTTTCCAGTTTCAACATTTCTACTATTGTGCCAGTGCCATACTGTTTTCATGAATGTAGCTTTGTAGTATACTCTGAAGTTTGGTAGCCTGATTTCTCCAGCTGCAGTTTTCTTTCTCAAGATTGCTTTGGCCATTCAAGGTCTTTTGTGTTTTCATACAAATTTTAATTTTTTTTTTGTTCTAATTCTGTGAAAAATGCCACTGGGAATTTGATAGTGATTGCATTTAATCTGTAGATTACTTTGGATAGTATAGTCATTTTGACAATATTGATTCTTCAAATCTGAGCACATGGTATATCTCTACATCTGTTTGTGTCATCTTTGCTTTCTCTTATCAGTATATTAGAGCTTTCTGAGTACAGGTCTTTTGCCTCCTTAGATAGGTTTATTGCTAGTTACTTGGTTCTTTTTGATATGATGGTAAGTAGATTGTTTCATTAATTTCTCTTTTGGATCTTGCATTGTTAATGTATAGAAATGCAAGAGATTTTAGTGTATTAATTTTGTATCCTACAACTTTCCCAAGTTCATTAATGAGCTCTAGTAATTTTCTGGTGGTATCTTTAGGATTTTCTATGTATAGTACCATTAATCTGCAAACAGGACAGTTTTACTTCTTTTCCAGTTTGTACTCCTTTTATTTCTTTTTCTTCTCTGATTGCCCTGGCTAGGACTTCCAAAACTGTGTTGAATAAAAGTGGTGAGAGTGAATATCCTTGTCTTGTTCCTGATCTTAGAGGAAATGCCTTCAGTTTTTTCACTGTTGAGAATGATTTTTGCTGTGGATTTGTCATATATGGCCTTTATTATGTTGAAGTATGTTCCTGCTATGTTCACTTTCTGGAGTGTTTTTATCATAAATAGGTGTTGAGTTTTGTCAAAGCTTTTTCTGTGTGTTGAAATGATAGTATGACTTTTCTTCTTCAGTTTGTTAATGTGGTATATCACAGTGATCAATTTACGTATGTTGAGGAATCCTTACATCCCTGTGATAAATCCCACTTGCTCATGGTATATGATTATTTTAATGTGTTGTTGGATTCTATTTGCTAGTATTTTGTTGCGAATTTCTGCATCCATGTTCATCAGTGATATTGGCCTTTAATATTATTTATTTGTGACATAATTTTCTGGGTTTGGTGTCATGATGGTGATGGCCTCATAGAATGAGCTTGGAAGTGTTCCTTCTTCTGCAATTTTTTGGGATGATTTGAGAAGAATAAGTGTTAACTCTCCTCTAAATGCTTAAAATAATTCACCTGCTAACTTTTCTGTCCCTGGCCTTTTGTTTGGAAGTTTTAATTACAGTTTCAATTTCAGTATTTGTCATTATTCTGTTCATATTTTCCATTTCTTTCTGGTTCACTCTTAGAAGGCTGTATCCTTCTAAGAATTTGTCCACTTCTTCTAAGTTGTCCATTTTATTGGCATATAGTTGCTTGTAGCAACTTGTAGTGTCAACTATAACTACTCCTTTTTCATTTCTAATTGTATTGATTTGAGTCCTCTTCTTTTTTTCTTGATGAGTCTGGCTAAAGGTTTATTAATTTTGTTTATCCTCTCAATGAATCAGCTTTTAGTTTCATTGATCTTTGCTAAGTTTTAAAGTGAGGCATGGCTTATTATGGGAAACTGTTATTAGAAATGGAGAAGGCAATGGCACCCCACTCCAGTACTCTTGCCTGGAAAATCCCGCGGATGGAGGAGCCTGGTAGGCTGCAGTCCATGGGGTCGTGAAGAGTCAGACGAGACTGACTGACTTCACTTTCACTTTTCACTTTCATGCATTGGAGAAGGTAATGGCAACCCACTCCAGTGTGCTTGCCTGGAGAATCCCAGGGACGGCAGAGCCTGGTGGGCTGCTGTCTATGGGGTCGCACAGAGTCGGACACGACTGAAGTGATTTAGCAGCAGCAGCAGTCATTAGAAAAGCATGGTATGAAAACTCTTGCAATGTCTCCTACTCCCCTCCTGAATTAAGGTTTTTTTTTTAGTATATGTGGAAACCATATAGTATTAATTATAGCTAGATAAATGCCAGTAGCATTACTACTACTCATTCCACTCAGTAAATTTGTGGATTCTTGGTAATGTTTTCCTACTTCACCACCCAAGGCTAAGACTGAAAATAATCTACATACTATTAAAAAACTGATTGTTTCATTTTATTGACTTAAAGAAAAATGAATTATTGTATTTATTCACTTATTTTTTGGAATTTGTAGGGGCTTACTGCAGTTTGAAAATGTAAGTTATGGAATTGAGCCCTTGGAGCCTTCAATTGGTTTTGAACATATGGTTTATCAAATAAAACCTAGGGATTCGAGTGCTTCTGTATATACTGAGAAAGAAATTGAGCCAAGAGAAAAGCCCTATAGGATACAAAATGTAGAGGTGAGTGATCAATTGAGTAAACTATGTGGTTATTACTATGCAGCCACATAAACAATGCATTTTTATGATAAAGAAGTTGCTTACAAATTATTGAGAGAGAGCAAGACATACCAGACACTTCATAGCTTGTATTATAAGCCTCAAAACTTGTCACTCAGTTTTCCAGAACTCCAAGCTGGCATTTTTCCACCATTAGTGGCATTTTCCCCTGTGATCCAGACCTTTGTTGTCTGCAGATGCACTCGTTTCTCCGTATTCATTATGTCTGAATTTTGATAAAATAAGCATGAGTGACATTCACATAAATACTGAAGACACCTATCTAGGATCCTGAGAAGAATCACAAGTGTCTTTTATGGTAACTGCCTTAGAGTAGGCCATTATACTTTCCTTATATCCTTATCCAGAGATGGAGAGACTTCTTCAATCAACAAAGAAGACTCACCAGAGTTTAAAAGGTTAATGACCCCAGCTTCACCAGAGTTTCTCATGCACCCACATTCCAACTTTTAGGATCTTACTTCTTTCAGCAGACACCCTTTGAGGGTAGAAGTTCGACCTGTGTTGTAGTCCATTCACTCACAAAGTGAGATTCTGTGTTTGGCTTTCAACAATCTCAGCTCCACAGCTACAATAGTTAAAAGGGTGTCTTTCATGACAGACATTTCTCTAGAAAAGCAGAACCAACAAGATGTGTGTGTGTGTGTGTGTCTACATGTATATATACACACATATACATATATTTGATATAAATACACACAGAGATAATGAGAAAATTTAAAGTAGACTGCAGACAGGCAGTCTGGAGACCATGGAAAAGTTGTGTTCAAGTCTAAAGGCAGATGGTTGGAAGGAATTTTTTTTTAACTTTTTATTTTGTATTGGAGTATAGCTGATTCATATGTTGTGATAGTTTCAGGTGGACAAGCAACAGGATTCAGCCATGCTTATGTATGTTACCATTCTCCCCCAAACTTCTGCCCTCTGCCCATCCAGGCTGCCACATAACATTGAGCAGAGTTTCCTATCCTTGCTGGTTGCCCACTTTAAATACAGCAATGTGTACATTCTTGCTTACAAGGTAGTCTTTGTCCTATTAATACTTTCAACTGAGCAGATGAGGTACATACATGTTATGAAGGATAATCTACTCCACTAAAAGTCCACCAATTTAAATGTTTATCTTATCCAAAATTATTTTCACATAAATATCCAGAATAATTTTTGGACAAATATCCAGGCATTTGTGGCCCAGTCAAGTTCACAGATAAAATTAACTATCATACCGGATTTACAAAATTTATTTCATGTTTCCTCTAAAAGTTTTATTCTTTAATCTCTTACATTTCAATATATGACCCAACTTAATTCAATTTTTTGTAAAAAGGGAGGAGGGCTCTAAATTCATCATTTTTCATAGGCATATCTAGTTTTCCCAACACCATCTGTTGAAGACACTCATCTTTTATTCACTGAATTTTCATGGCCCTTTTATTTCAAAATCAGTCGACCATAGATTTAAGGATTATTTCTGCACATGCAGTAATATTCCATTGATCTTTATGTCTATTCTTATACCAGAGTCCCATTTTTTTTTACTGTGATATTTTTGAAATAAGTTCTGAAATTAGTAAGTGTACATCCTTCAGTAGTGTTGTTTTTCAAGATTGTTTTGACTATTCTTGATGCTGTCAATTTCCACATAAATGTTAGCATTCACTTATTTTCATTTCCCAAAAATGAAAGCTGGGATTGTGTTGATTCTGTGTTGTTTCAGTCCACTACCATGAAGTATAATGCTAATGGCGAAATAACATAAAAACTCCCTGGAATTTTCAACTCACTTTACTCTCTGATAAAATTCTCCTGCCTCTCTTTATCTATCACCCTCTCTGTTTTCCTTATACACTCATATTCTAGATAATGATATGTCCTGTGTTGTGCTCAGTTGCTCAGTCGTGTCCAACGTTTTGCGACCCCAATAACTGTAGCCTGCCAGGCTCCTCCATCCATGGGATTTTCCAGGCAAGAACAGTGGAGTGGGTTGCCATTTCCTTCTCCAGCGTTTCCTGTGTTAAGTCTGTTTTTGTTTGCCTTATACATTATCTTGTACATTTTTTCATGGCTTTATCTACTGTAATTTATAGATCTCCCACTCTCATTCCATTTTTTCTTAGTTATTGAGCTTATGTAGCACATGATTGCCCAAGTTAAACAAAATACACAAAACACACATTAACTCTCTCCCTACTTATATGTTTTTCTATCTATATTGTCTGTCTGTCATCTGTCAACATCTTCATGTCCCTTCTCACTCCCTGAATTTTCTTACCAGTGATCTTTGGCATCTTCTAATTAACTCTTTACTCCAACTATAGTGCAATTGGATTACTTAGTAGTGTTCTCTAGTCTTCTTCCCTAGATCCAGTTCTTTAGTGTTTACTTGACCGAAGCAAATTTTCAGGTAATTGGTGTCAACCTCACATAACACGTATCCAAGAAATCGGTTTTCTTTATTGGCTACTTTCTTTTACTACATTAAATAGCTTTTGAGGTCTTCTAAAATCTTAACACCCACCCACCTTTCCAATGCACACATTTCTTGACATTCTTTTATGCACCTTTGTCTTAAGTTTTTAATTGTTTTGCTAAAATATGTACCTTTTCTCTTGAAAGTTTCAGTTCAGTTCAGTCGCTCAGTCGTGTCCGACTCTTTGTGACCCCATGAATCGCAGCACGCCAGGCCTCCCTGTCCATCACCAACTCCCAGAGTTTACCCAAACTCATGTCCATCGAGTCGGTGATGCCATCCAACCATCTCATCCTCTGTCGTCCCCTTCTCCTCCTGCCCCCAATCCTTCCCAGCATTAGGGTCTTTTCCAATGAGTCAGCTCTTCGCATGAGGTGGCCAAAGTATTGGAGTTTCAGCTTCAACATCAGTCCTTCCAATGAACACCCAGGACTGATCTCCTTTAGGATGGACTGGTTGGATCTCCTTGCAGTCCAAGGGACTCTCAAGAGTCTTCTCCAACACCACAGTTCAAAAGCATTGATTCTGCGGTGCTCAGCTTTCTTCACCGTCCAACTCTCACATCCATACATGACCACTGGAAAAACCATAGCCTTGGCTAGACGGACCTTTGTTGGCAAAGTTTATTGTCCAGCAAATAAATGAATAAATTATCAACTAAATATCATCAGTCCTTATCTCAAAGATGAAAATAAATAAGGATTACTTCAGGAAATGTAAGTCAGCTAACTCTTATGTTGGGCTTCCCAGGTGGCACAATTGTAAAGAACCCACCTGCCAATGCAAATGATGCAGGAGGCACGGTTTGAACCCTGAGTCAGGAAAATCCCCTGGAGAAGGAAATGGCAACCCACTCCAGTATTCTTGCCTGAGAAGTCCCATGGAGAGAGGAGCCTGGCAGGCTGCAGTCCATGGGGTCACAAAAGAGTCAGACACGACTTATCAACTAAGCAGCAGCATCAGTAGCAACTTATGTTGGTTAAAACAAAGAAATAACTTTGAATCCTTCAAATTATTAATATAACCCTATTACAATTAATATAAATGCTTGTGTTTATCCTCCAGTAAAGTAGTGTCTTTTCCTTGTTTCATCCTAAATGAAAGGATGGAGTCCTATAAGCAAAACTATCATGAAACATTTGGTGCTTACCTTTGGATGGAAATTATAATAAATCGGTTAGACTGTAAGGGGATTTCATTTGCATTGTTTTGAAAAAAAAAAAAAAACAACCCAAGTCTTCAAGGCTTTAAAAGAATTTTTAAAGGTGGAAAAAATGAACAATCATGCAGTCCTGAATTTGCCTTAATGACCTTATTAACTTTTTCCCTTTAAATTACTATAGTCTTCACTTTTCTCATCTTTGCTAAGTCCCAGATTAGTTTTTCCCTCTTTATTGCTCCTCTTTATGTTAAGGAAAATGCTTTAAGTAAAACGTGACAGTTTTGAACTTTCAAGGAATTAAATATCAGTGTAAAAAGAAAAAAAAATGCAGACATTAAAATAAACATAATAAGAGTTTTCTCAATTTTTGAAATTTGATTCTCCTTTTCTGCTTCTATATATTTGTCCATTGCTTGTTGATGGTATTAGTAACTATTTTGAGTTAAATACACTACAATCTTAGAGTGTCCCCAAAGACTGTCTCATAAGTTTTCCTTTTAGTGTATTCCTCCTAGGTTAAATTCATATAAAAATAATGATGAAAACAAGTAATATTTTACTAATGGTAGTTAAAACAAGTATTACTTTGTCCCTAGAAATTGGCAGGGTGTAAATCACACAGATCATAAGCCCATTGGGCCTCACACTGGTGCCTAAGTTAACCACTGTGGTCTGGGGTAACATTATAACCAGATTCCACATCCTGTGATATCTATGGCACAATTTAAGAAACTCAGTCATTTTGTTTCTCTGTTGCTCACATTTTTCTGAGGTCATTTATGCAAAGATTAGCTTTATATTCAGATGGAATTCCACCCCTCTAAACAGAGAGGTGCCCTTACTCTTTCAAGGTCACAGATAAAATCATAACACATAATAATGTATGATGGAATCATTAAACTAATGTAAATTCACACATAATGGTGATCAAGGGAAGATGTCCTTCAGAGCAGAGAATCAAATGAGTAGCTCTCTACCAATGGAAGGTAAAGTTATTTTCTGAGTAAAATTAGTTGATTGTTTTCTGAGTAAATTAATTGATTGAACAGATGCAAAAGAGGCAACAAAGACAGTAGTCTGAAAATGACTTCTATTTTAATATATAAAATTGAATTTCTAATCTTGAATTTGTGAAGTAGTGATATTACTTAAAATATTTAAATAATTCTTCAATTTTTACCTAATTTTGTGGGTTTTTTTTAGCCTATTCCAGACTTCTCTCAGTATATAGAAATGCATATTGTAGTTGAAAAAGACTTGGTAAGTATGCTTTCATTTATTTGTCTCATGTTAATTTATATTAGCAATGGGAGGTAATAAAAAACATTGGAATAAATTTTTAACACAGAAAATAAATAATAACTTCTGCTTTAATGAATTTAAATTACTGGTATCAGTAGTAAATTGAAAATCAAATCTCTATGAGTTTATTTTTCATTTTATATAATTAACATAAATGAAAACATCTGTTTCATACAGAATAGTTTCTGAGTAATTTTTACTCATCATTCCCATACTTGTAACGTCTAGTAACCTTTGATTTTCTTTACTGTCTCCATAATTTTGCCTTTTTGAGAATGTCACATGGTTGAAATGTGAGGTCTGTAGCCACTACGGATTGTCTTCTTTACCTTGGTAACATACATTTAACTTTACTACGTGCCTTATCATGTCTTTAGAGCTAATTTCTTTTACAACTTAATGATATTGCATTGTCTGTATATACCACAGTTTGTTTATCCATTCACCTTCTAAAGGGCATCTTGGTTGCCTCCACATTCTGGCAGTTATGAATCAAGCTGCTGTAAATATCCCCATACAACTTAACTTGTGCTTTAGAGTATTTGATTATAATGTGTCTTGGTTTGATTCCTTCTGTTAAGGCTGCTTTCTTCTTTAATTATTTACTTTTTCGGGTGTGTACCACACAATGGTTTCCCACAAGTTCCCCCTTTCTTTTTTCTTTGTGGTTCTCAGACTCAACAATTTCAATTATCCTGTTCTCAAGTTTACTGATTCTTTATTATGCTTCTTTAAATGTGCTGTTGAATCCTTCTACTCAATTTTTAATTCAGTTATTGCATTTTCAATGCCAGAATTCTGTTTGATTTCTTTTATAATTATATATCTTTGTTGATATTCTCATTTTATTCATACATCATTTTCCTGACTTCCCTTCATTCTTTTTATCCTTTAGCTCTTTTTTTTAAAACTTTTTATTTTGGAGTATAAGCAATTAACAATATTGTGATAGTTTCAGGTGCAGCAGATCAACTCAGTTATACACACACATGTATCCATTCTACCCTAAGCTCCCCTCCCATCCAGACTGCAACATGACATTGAGCAGAGTTCCCGGTGCTGTACAGTAATTCCCTGTTGGTTATCCATTCAAAATAAAGCTGTGTGTACATGTCCATTTCCTTTCGCTCTTTGAGCATATTTTAGACAGTTGTTTTAAGGACTTTGTCTAGTAAGTCTCCAAGTTCTCAGGACTGGTTTCTGCCGATTTATTTCATTCCTTTGGGCTGTGCTTTTGTTGTTGTTGTTTGCTAGTCTGCCTTAAAATATAGACTAAATGTTTCTTTTCTGTTCAAATGTATACTGATGAATAATGATGGTGAGGCTTCCCCAGTGGCTCAGCAGTAAAGAATTTGCCTTCAATGCAGAAGCTGCAGGAGACATGGGTTTTATCCCTGGGTAGGGAAGATACCCTGGAGGAGGGCACGGCAACCCACTCCAGTATTCCTGCCTGGAGAATCCCATGGACAGAGGAGCCTGGTGGGCTACAGTCCGTAGGGTCACAAAGAGTCTGAAATGACTGAAGCGACTGAGCAAGAAGCAAGAACATGCACATTGTGATGTTATTTGGAAGTGAAGCCTTTGAGAATGGCTTAGGTCGTGAAGGTGGAGCCCTCATGAATGGAATTAGTGCCCTTATAAAAGAAAGACCACCTTTTCTACCATGTGAGGACACAGCATGTTCTCATCAACACAGAATTGATGTCTGTGGCTGGAGACTTAACCTTTAAACTTTCCAGCCTTCAGAACTGTGAGAAATAAATGGTGGTTGTTTGAGACCCAGTTTATGGCGTTTTTGTTATAGTAGCCCAAACTAACTAAAGTATCTTGTGATTTTTGTTGAAAATTCAGCATTTTAAAAAAACAACCACCTCTTAAACCATTTTTTCGGACTTGCTCTATGTCAGGGTAGTCTTTCACTGATTAGCTGGGTTACCTCTTAGTCCACGTGGTGAAAGTTTAAGGTGTTCTCAGGTCTCTCTGACCATATGTCTTGCCTGGGCCTGTGGGATTCACTATATACATGGCTGCTTTTCAATATCTCAATTTCCCAAAAATCTCACCCCAGCTTCTTTTCAGGGCTTTATATCTGTATATTTCCACCTGCAATTTCTTGCTTCTATATTTCCACTTGTAATCTCTTGCTCCAAGTATCTGCAGGTCTGTCATAACCTTGAAGTTTTAACAAGCAGTGACCACCCCTCTTTGCTACCTGAAAACTGAAGTTAGGTGACACAGAAAACAATCATTTGGACACCTTCCAGATAGGTAAGAAAATTGCAAATAAGGTCTTCTCTGCTCCACCTGGTACAAGAGAGGAAATTGGGGAACAGATGGGCCTTTCCTCCAGACTAAGCCATCCCATGCTGGGGAGGAAGTAGGGCATAGGAGAGTAAATGCCACATAATTTCCTGTCATTTTCAAGGTGGGTTTTTCTTGGTTGGACATTTGTTTGGCTGCTGTAGACCTTTGGATGTTTTCCAGAGGTTTTCAAGAGGCTCCAGTGGGGTTATTATATCAACCATTTTCTGATTATCTTTTGATATTTCTAGAGAAAAACAAAGGCTTGGTGTTTTCTGGTTCTCCCTTTTGCTGATTTCACTTCCATGAAGAATATTTTTAATTATTTGTTTTCATCATTTTACAAAGGCTGCTTCAAAATCATTGCCATATGTATTTCTAACAAATGATGTACTTTGGTGTTGACATGTATTGACTGACTTTTCTTCCTCATCATAATTCAAAAGTATCAATTCTTCAACACTCAGCCTTCTTTATGGTCCAATCTCACATCTGTACGTGACTATTGGAAAATAGCTTTAACTATATGGACTTTTGTCAGCAAAATAATATCTCTGCCTTTGAATATGCTGTTTAGGCTTGTCATAGGTTTGTCATAGCTTTCCTTCCAAGGAGCAAGCATCTTTTAATTTCATGGCTGATTATTGGTTGTGTGCCTGTGTGTGTGCTAAGTCACTTTAGTTGTGTCTGACTCTGTATGACCCTATGGACTGTAGCCCACCAGGCTTCTGTGTCCGTGGAATTTCCCAGGCAACACTACTGGAGTGGGTTACCATTCACATCTCCAGGGGATCTTCCCGACCCAGGGATCGAATTTGTGTCTCTTACATCTTCTGTATTGGCAGATGGGTTGTTTACCACTAGCGCCACCTGGGAAGTGATTATTGGTTATTTATAATCAATCTTTTAATTTCCACATCCTTTGAATTCCTCAAATTCCTTTCTGTTGTTGATTTTTTTTTAATTCTTTTGGTCAGAGAGCATTACACTGATGTTGGTTATGGCCTTTATTATGTTGTGGCATATTCTCTCTATATTCACTTTGGTGAGTTTTTATCCTGAAAGCCGATTGAAATTCATCAAATGCTGTGTTTTTTTTTTTTTTTTCTGCATCTATTGATATGGTCATATGATTTTTTTTATTCTTCATTTTGTTAATGGGGTGTATCACACTGATTGGTTCAGAGAGATTGAACCATTCTTGGATCCCTGGAATAAATCTCACTGGATCGTGGTGCATGATCCTTTCAGTGTGCTGTTGAATTCATGTTGCCAATATTCTCTTGAGGATTTTTCCACCTATATCCATTAGGAATTTGGCCTATAATTTTCTTTTATTCATGGTATTTTTGAGTGGTTTTGATATTAGGATAATGCTGGCCTCATAAGTGAATTTAGAAAGTTTTCTTCTTTTTGTAAAAATTTGTAGTGTCTTTTTTTTTGTTTTTCATTTTCACACTTAATATATATCATGCTATCTATAATAATAGATAATGTTTAAAAACTAATAAATTGGTAATTTAAAAAATTTCTTTACTCATACTTTTACAATTTAAGTATAATAGCCATCATTAAATAGTAAGCAATATATATATTTAGATCTAAAATTCAAATTATCTTTTTCAGTATAATCATATGGGTGCTGATACGACTGTTGTCACTCAAAAGATTTTCCAGTTGACTGGACTGACCAATGCTGTAAGTGTTTACTTATGCATTTGCTTGTGTTACCTAAACAGTTTTCAGAGTTTTGTTGTTTTTTTTTTTAAATGACCCTGCCTGAATGCACATATTGTGTGAAAAAGGGCAAATATATAACCATTTTAAGTTTTCTAACTCTTTAATTGCAGTAATTAATAATTATAAATACCTACTTAGGGTTTTGTAAGGATTAAATTAAGTAAAACACTTGACACTGACCTGGCTTAATTACGTACAAGCATATCAAAATGTTGTTATTACTCGTTTTATTTGTGATATTTATTACTCTCTAATAGAATTTATAAGATCCAATCCAGATTTGCAGTTTATATTTTTAATGTGTATGTCAGTATAGTGTTTATTTTTACAGATAAATTCCCAAATCTATTTAAGCCATATAGTTTGAACATATTTTCTTTATGTCTCCTATTTTTAGATTTTTACTTCATTTAATATTACAATAATTCTATCTTCATTAGAGCTTTGGATAGATGAAAATAAAATTCCAGTAACTGGAAATGCTAATGAACTATTACACAGATTTTTAAAATGGAAACGAGCTTATCTTGTTCTACGTCCACATGATGTGGCATTTTTACTTGTGTAAGTATATCTTGTCATTACTAAATCTTATACATTAGAAAGCATATGTAATTTGACCTAATTTCTGACAGGCCCTTAGGGAAAAAAAGTCTTGTCATTTATTTATATACAATATCCTGTGAATAGTATTTTTCACAGCATAAGTTTTATAGCAGAATTACTAATATCAATTACTCTATATATTGGCTGATAGTTAAAACTCACTTCAATCTTATTATAGTATGGCTTCTTACATTGAGTATATAATATATCATTAAATGTGCCTAAGTGGTGGCACTAGTGGTAAAGAACCTGCCTGCCAATGGCAAGAGATGTTTTTACTGGGGTTGGGTATCCCCCTGCAGTATATCTTGTCATTACTGAGTAACATAACACTTTAACTATATTGTATAAAATCTTCTATTTAATAATCTCTTTGTTTTCCTCTTATCATTACTCAGGACACATGTGTATTATATATTATCATATTATGTGAAAATCATATACATAATTATGAAATTTTAACCTGTTATATTATTTTCCTTCCACAAATACACATACCTTTGCATGGTTAGACAAGGATAATTATATCTGATTAAGGGAAAGTTTCAACCCAGAAGCTTACTCTGCCCATTTGTCAGCTGAATTGTCTTAGCTTTCTAGTTTTAAGGAATTTTATTTATTTTTATTATGCTTACTTTTTAAGAATCAGTAAAATTTGAAAAAATTATATAAAAAAGAATCTTCATTATTGTCTAAAAATTCATATAATACACTTTTTATTATTTTTAATCTATTTTACTATTTTAAAAATAAGCAGACACATATCATCCATTTCTATGCTTTCTTATCCTAGTGTTAAGAGGAAATATCTGAAATTGTTATCTGAGTATGCAAAACAACAAAGTACTGCTGCTGCTGCTGCTGCTGCTAAGTCGCTTCAGTCATGTCCGATTCGGTGCGACCCCACAGACAGCAGCCCATCAGGCTCTGCTGTCCCTGGGATTCTCCAGGCAAGAACACTGGAGTGGGTTGCCACTTCCTTCCCCAATTAATGAAAGTGAAAAGTGAAAGTGAAGTCGCTCAGTCCTATCTGACTCTTTGAGACCCCATGCACAGCAGCCTACCAGGTTCCTCCGTCCATGGGATTTTCCAGGCAAGAGTACTGGATTGGGTTGCAGTTAAATTTAATATTAATTGTGCTTAATTTTGCAAAGTTGTATGATTATGCTTCTTTAAACTTAAGTTACAGAGAAAAATCAAATTATATTGGTGCAACCTTTCAAGGGAGGATGTGTGATAAACACTATGGAGGAGGTGTTGCTCTGGTATGGTATGCTTTAATTTACTTAGCTAAGATGTATAAATGGGATGCTATTTAGATTAATATGCAATTAACTTTCTATATTTTATTATGGCTAAGTATACGTGAACTGTGAAATTCCAGATGTTCAAGCTGGTTTTAGAAAAGGCAGAAGAACCAGAGATCAAATTGGCAACATCCGTTGGATCATTGAAAAAGCAAGAGAGTTCCAGAAAAAACATCTATTTCTGCTTTATTGATTATGCCAAAGCCTTTGTCTGTGTGGATCACAATAAAGTGTGGTAAATTCTGAAAGAGATGGGAATACCAGACCACCTGACCTGCATCTTGAGAAATCTGTATGCAGGTCAGGAAGCAACAGTTAGAACTGGACATGGAACAACAGACTGGTTCCAAATAGGAAAAAGAGTAGATCAAGGCTGTATATTGTCACCCTGCTTATTTAACTTACATGCAGAGTACCTCATGAGAAATGCTGGGCTGGATGAAGCACAAGCTGGAATCAAGATTGCTGGGAGAAATATCAATAACCTCAGGTATGCAGATGACACCACACTTATGGCAGAAAGCAAAGAAGAAGAGCCTCTTGATGAAAGTGAAAGAGGAAAATGAAAAAGTTGGCTTAAAGCTCAACATTCAGAAAACTAAGATCATGGCATCCAGTCCCATCACTTCATGGCAAATAGATGGGGAAACAGTGGAAAGAGTGAGAGACTTGATTTTCTTGGGCTCCAAAATCACTGCAGATGGTGACTGTAGCCATGAAATAAAAAGACAGTTACTCCTTTGAGGAAAGTTATGACCAACCTAGACAGCATATTAAAAAGCAGAGACATTACCTCTGCCAACAAACGTCCATCTAGTCAAGGCTATGGTGTTTCCAGTAGTCATATATGGATGTGAGAGTTGGACTATAAATAAAGCTGAGTGCCGAAGAATTGATGCTTTTAAACTGTGGTGTTGGAGAAGACTCTTTAGAGTCCCTTCAACTGCAAGGAGATCCAACCAGTACATCCTAAGGGAAACCAGTCCTGAATATTTGTTGGAAGCACTGATACTGAAGCTGAAACACCAATATTTTGGCCACCTGATGTGAAGAGCTGACTCTTTGAAAAGACCCTGATCCTGGGAAATATTGAAGGCAGGAGGAGGAGGGGATAACAGAGGATGAGATAGTTGGATGGCATCACCAACTCAATGGACTTGAGTTTGAGTAAACTCAGGACAGGCAGTCCTGGCGTGCTGCAGTCCATAGGGCCGCAAAGAGTCAGACACAACTGAGCAACTGGACTGAACTGACATTAAAATTTGCATAATGATTCTAGGGATCTTTTCCTGCTGCTGACAAAAAAGTGTGAACTATTGAAAGTCCTCATTTAACTTAATATGTGTAAAATTTTTAAAATTTTCCTCTGATGAGTTCAAATTATACTCTTTAGAAAGTTAGTGTAATGATCTATTTTATAGCTTTATAAGATGCTCATAATTTTTTCGTATACTCAATATTTAATAATAAATTTTAATTTAAATTAATTTTATATAATTAATTAATTTGTATAAATAATTTTAATTTTGAGCTTTTCCTCCATGTGTAACTAATTTAATTATGAACTGGGTCAAAATAAAACACTTGTAACTATCAATTGCCTCAAAATGCTTCCTGGGACATAGGTGAAGAATAACATCATCAAATGCACTAATTGGCACTTTTAGTAGAAAATCTTGATGTGCTTAATATTGGCGTGTTTTTGCTTCTATTGCACAATGCTTTGATTATTCCTGACATACAAAACTTGGCTTTTTAAATTTTTAGTGTGTTTGTACAAAGTAACCTGAAGTTTTAGAAAGGCAATGCATCATGCACTTCTTTCAGTGAATAAGTGAAGATATAAGAAGAATCAATGAAATGGAGACATAAATTTCATCCTTTAAATTCATAATTCATGAAAACATGGCTTATCTTTTACAGCAAATAATTACCTAGTCTCAAAAGCTAGAATTTGGCTGATTTACCCAGTCATATGCAACTCTGAAAAATCTTAACTTTCTAATGCAACCGGCTTAGCTACCAAGTGGAAGGATATCTCCTTGTTTACTGGAGAGCAGTGGTCTCTGTACTGAAAGGAGCAATCAGAGAACTCTTCTAGTATTCTTTCTTATTCTCCACACTTCACTGGGAGTTCAGTTCAGTTCAGTTCAGTCGCTCAGTCGTGTCTGACTCTTTGCGACCCCATGAACCACAGCATGCCAGGCCTCCCTGTCCATCACCAACTCCCCGAGTCCACCCAAACCCATGGCCATCGAGTAAATGATGCCATCCATCCATCTCATCCTCTGTCGTCCCCTTCTCCTCCTGCCCTCAATCTTTCCCAGCATCAGGTCTTTTCAAATGAGTCAGCTCTTCGGATCACCCGGCCAAAGTATTGGAGTTTCAGCTTCAACATCAGTCCTTCCAATGAACACCCAGGACTGATCTCCTTTAGGATGGACTGGTTGGATCTCCTTGCAGTCCAAGGGACTCTCAAGAGTCTTCTCCAACACCACAGTTCAAAAGCATCAGTTCTTCAGTGCTGAGCCTTCTTTATAGTCCAGCTCTCACATCCATACATGACCACTGGAAAAACCATAGCCTTGACTAGATGGACGTTTGTTGGCAGAGGTAATGTCTCTGCTTTTTAATATGCTGTCTAGGTTGGTCATAACTTTTCTTCCAAGGAGCAAGTGTCTTTTAATTTCATGGCTGCAATCACCATCAGCAGTGATTTTGGAGCCCAGAAAAATAAAGTCTGCCACTGTTTCCACTGTTTTCCCATCTATTTCCCATGAAGTGGTGAGACTGGATTCCATGATCTTAGTTTTCTGAACATTGAGCTTTAAGCCAACTTTTTCATTCTCCTCTTTCACTTTCATCAAGAGGCTCTTTAGTTCTTCTTCACTTTCTGCCATAAGGGTGGTGTCATCTGCATATCTGAGGTTATTGATATTTCTCCTGGCAATCTTGATTCCAGCTTGTGCTTCCTCCAGCCCAGCATTTCTCATGATGTACTCTGCATGTAAGTTAAATAAGCAGGGTGACAATATACAGCCTTGACGTACTCCTTTTCCTATTTGGAACCAGTCTGTTGTTCCATGTCCAGTTCTAAGTATTGCTTCCTAACCTGTATACAGATTTCTCAAGAGGCAGGTCAGGTGGTCTGGTATACCCATCTCTTTCAGAATTTTCCACAGTTTATTGTGATCCACACAGTCAAAGGGGGGTAATCGCTGCGTAACCTTTCGCTGGAAAAATTAGCAGCAGCTGATATTCACAGAAATGCGATACTGAAGCAAATAGTCAAAGCTCTCGTCCTCTGATACTTAAGCATCCACCACCCTCTCCCCTGCCTAACCCCCAGAGTTCTGGAATAAATTCCAAGAACCACATCTTTTCGATGCTGCTTCTTCCTAAAAGTTTATCGGCGAAACCACAATCCAGGTAGTTTTGGAGTGAACAGAAGCAAATAAATATAATTAGCAGAAGAGTTTTGACGTCTGCAGCTCTTTGCCCTTGGGTTCCTCTGCTCATCTATCATAACACAAGTTCACTCACAAGGATGGACACAAATTAGCTCTTGGCATCATGAGTTATCTACATTACATGCTACCAGACACTTTACCTGTTGACTTCAGTTTGTGGACTATACAGATCCCAGATATTAAACTTTCTCAGAGAAAAAACACACTTCACAACACTGACAACGTGAAGCAGAACTATGAGTAGTTGTATACAAGGAATTTCAAACAAAATGAAATGTACAGTATCAAAGATGTGGACTAGTTGGAAACATTAGATATGAACAAGAAAACAGCTATAATAGATTACATGAAAAGTACATATGAAGATAAATTATCAAATTGGGAAATCAGAATTGCGACTTCTCTCAGAAGACATTGGAGAAGTTACAGACAAAATTAAGAGACATGGATGACTGAAGTAACAGAGATAAAATTTTTAAAGTCAAAAGAACACTTCTAAAGAAAAAAATGGAGATAATTTCACAGAATGATAGTCACAGCACACTGTCTAGCCACTACCAGATCAACAAGATTCCTGCACCAGGAAAGTCCCCTGGAGTAGGCCCATGACCCTTGGCAATACGGGACGAAAGTGGGTTGTCTGGTGAAAAAGATACATGGAAAGCCAAAAAAGAAGAGATAAAAATGCGTACCAATAATGAAATTAAAATATCAAAGAAAAGTTATGTTGCCAAAAAGAAAAAAAATTCTGTAACAATGTATAACAAGGAAGACATTCCATAGTGTGAAAAGCCACACTGGATGCAAAAAGACTTTATTCTTAAAATATTGAGCTAAAAGTACTTTGAAGGCAAGATTCATATTTTTCAAAAATGTTTTAATTCAACCATAGTGAAGTGAAGTTGCTCAGTCGTGTCCGACTCTTTGCGATCCCATGGACTGTAGTCTATCAGGCTTCTCTGTCAATGGGATTTTCCAGGCAAGAGGAACAATAAAAATATTCTCAGTCATATAAGTCCTCAAAAGCTTTGCACACAAAAGACTAACATTCATAACATATTTGTATAAATTATTTATGAAAAGCCACAAGGATTATGAAAACTGCTTCCCTAGTGGTTCAGATGGTAAAGAATCTGCCTGCAATGTGAGAGACCCAGGTTCGATCCCTGGGTGGGAGAGATCCACTGGAGAAGGGAATGGCAACCCACTCCAGTATTCTTGCCAGGAGAATCCCATGGACAGAGGAGCCTGGCAGGTTATACTCCATGGGGGTCACAAAGTGTCGGACAGAGTGACTAACACATAAGCGTACATAAAGGAGTGAATGTTGCTAAATGTTATTGTTACCTTGAAAGGAAAATTGAGAGCTTCCCTGGTGACTCAGTGGTAAAGAACCCACCTTCCAATGCAGAGGACATGGGTTTGGTCCCTGGTGAGGTTGGGAAGGTCCCCCAGAGAAAGAAATGGCAACCCACTCCAGTATTCTTGCCTGGGAGATCCCATGGATAGAGGAGCAGTGGTGAACTACAGTCCATGGGGTTGCAAAAGGATCCAACACGACCTAGCGATTAAACAACTAATGGGAAAATACCTGAAAATGGGTTAGGATTGAGGTGCATGGCAAAGAAAAGTTATGTCAGTACAAAACTAGAACTCATAGATTCTACGATAGAGTGGAGAGGATCGTGTGTGCTCAGTCACTCAGTTGTTTTGACTCTTTGCAACCCCATAGACTGTAGCCCACCAGGCTCCTCTGTCCATGATATTTCTCAGGCAAAAATACTGGAGTGGGTTTCCATTTCCTACCCTAATGGGATCTTCCCAACCCAGGGATCAAATCCTTGTCTCCTGTGTCTCCTGCATTGGCAGGCAGAGTAAAGAGGAGATAAACATGAAATGAAAGCATATTATAGGATTTGTCTTCTTAAGAAAACAGGAAACATATTGATATGTTCTAGAAAGAAGTAAGGGTGTATGAAATGGAAGTTAGTCTTAAAAACAAGCAAGAAGAGAACTATACCAGATAATGGTCTAATAGAGGAAACATGAATATAGTCAAGGAAGAAGAAGCATGCAAACAATCATGTAAAATGAAATGACCAGAAAATATTCAAATTAAATGGTTTAAATATACCGTAATAGAATGACAATCATGTGAATGCAGAATTAAACCAATTAAGTGAATCTCTGATGGATTTTTTTAAAAGTTAAGTTCAAATATTAGTTCCTTATAAGAAATACATTAATAGGACAAAGTGAAAGTGAATATAAGATAATAAAATATACCTGTTAAATAAGAAGCAAAACATGAGAAAATGAAGTTTAGAATACAATACACTATAGATATAATAGCAAATAGGCATAAACATCAGTGTAGTTTTCCATGTAAAAGTTTTGTAAATATTTTTATTTATTCCTAAGCATCCCAGTAAATACTATATTGTTTGATGATATCATTAAATACTGTACTTTAAGTATAATTTATGAGTTTCTGTTATATTGAAAAACAAATGTTATTGACTGACTGGTACAGACTAATACATCTATATTTACTTCTAGTAGTTTTAGAGATAAATTTTTGTGTCCAATTTTGCCATATGTGAATAAAAACAATTTTATTCTCTTTTTTCTTACCAATATGTATATCTTTTATTTTTAGTTTTGTTCTCCTGTTGAATTGCCTAGGATCCCAACAGCAATTCAAGTTAACAATATTTAATTGAATTCATAGTAGATATTTTTGCATCATTTCCTCAAAGAAAAAACTCTCAATATTGTACTGTTAGATATTATGTTTGTTCTAGGTTATCATAGACATTTTTAACATAATAAAAAAGCTCATCTATTAATATTTCTAACCTTCTAAACTTTAAGTAACATATTTGGTTTTTATCCTATCTTTATTTTTGAAGGGGAATTAACTCCACTTAAACTTATGTGAATTTTTTTCTAAATATCCCATTTTAGTAGCAGAATTTTTTACTATAGTTTTTGGTATGCTTATATAGATATTTTTCTTACTC
Organism: Okapia johnstoni; assembly: GCA_024291935.2. Lineage (NCBI taxonomy): Eukaryota > Metazoa > Chordata > Mammalia > Artiodactyla > Giraffidae > Okapia > Okapia johnstoni. Next base: position 29,689,254 of record CM044327.1, on the reverse strand, counting down.
TGTTGAATTGTTCCCTCTTTCACATAGAATTCAATTTTCTTTTTGAATACTGTAGCAATGTCAGTGCAATCCTAATGAAAATCTCAGCAACCTTTTTGGGGTAAAATTAACAAGCTTATATTGAAATCTTATACATATAAATATAAAAAAGGAAATAGATAAAGCAAGATTGGAAATTGAGGAAAATTTGAAGATATAAACTTAATATAAAACTGTGGTAATTAAGATATTACAGTGTAGATAAATTTATCAATATCACAAAATAGGAAGTTTAGATATAGACCTCGACATATATAATCAAACGATTTTCAACAAGAAAATACATTCATGCACTAAGAAAAATGAAATATAAAATTAAACTTTAATATTTATAATAGACTTCCAGTCAAAAGCACTGGTAAACTATAGATAGGGTCATAATGGGAAGTTGTAAATGTCTAAAGACATTACAATAAAATAATTAATGCTAAAACTTGAGGAGTGGGAGTCTTCAGGCAGAATAGTTAAGGAAAGTAGTATCTAGTGAATTTGACAAAAAATAAAGCTGAAAATCAGTGAGCTATTTATCCAACCAGAAATGTGTGGAAAGATGAAAACAACATTGCTCTAAAACATGTGGAACACAGGAAATAGTCAAGACAAAAGCAGAAATCAAAGAAAGAGATGAGAGGTAGAACAGAGATACTCTAAAAGGATATTAGGTCTTTTAAAAATGCTTTTAGAAACACACTTTTGAGGGAACTGGTTATTTAATTCTTATATTGCATTTCCTAATAAGATCTGGAGTAAGAAATGGCAACCCACTCCAATATTCTTGCCTGGAAAATTGCATGGACAGAGGACAGTCCACATGGTCACAAAGAGTCGGATACAACTGAGCACGCATGCAATAAAAAGATATATCAGGATAATATAATAAAAATTGATAGGACACAGAGTTGGCTATTTTAGGTGGGATCATGAGATAAAAACTTCAAAGAGAAGGTTTTTAAGAAGAGGAATGAATGATGAGACAAAAGCAGTCATCGCAAGACCTGGGAAATCAGAACCCATGAGAATGATCGTTAAATTCAAGGCTTTCAGGTGGAAATGAATATCAGGAAAGAAGATGGTTGTGAAAATATTGATTGTCAAAGGAAGCAGCAGTCTATAAGCATATAGAGCCTTATTGATCTTAGTAAATAGTTTTGAATATTATCCTCTTTGCAATGATAAGGCACTGTAAGTTTTGAAGCCAGAGAGAAATATTTCTCTGGTTATATAGAAAAGTGATTGTAGAGGACTGGAGATCCACCACAAGGAGACTAAGGAGACAGTTTCAAATGATTGATGTTAGCTAGTGTTTTATTCTTGGTTATGCAAGAAGTAATTTTTATCTGGTATATATCACGAAAGCAGAACATATAGGGCTTGCTAACTTACTGGATACATACCATGAATGATGGAAGGATCTATGATTATGCTTAAGACTTTTCTTGAAAAGACTAGGTAGGGGGAAGTGGGGCAGCTGGCCTTGGAGGCAGAGGGAAAATGGAGACGGAAGAAAAGTTGCATTTTGAACCTGAACTTCTAAAGTTTGAGAGATTTTTGTGGTGCTTAATTTTATGTCACGTTGGAGAGATTTGACTAGATTAATATTTAAATTAGTGAAATCTGAGTAAAGCACCTTGCCCTCCACAATGTGGCTTGGCCTCATCCAATCAGTTGAAGGCCTGAATAAAACAAAAAGACCATCCTGTTCAAGCAAGAAGAAATTCATCAGCAGAATGCCTTCAAGTTTCACCTGCACCATCAGCTCTCCTGTGTCTCCAGGCTTCCAGCTCACTCTGAAGGTTTGGAGTTGCCAGTCTTCATATTTGTCTGAACCAATTCCTTATTATAAACCTCTTCATGTATAATATTCATTATTATATATATGCTATTGGTTTTATTTCTCAAAAGAAGACTGATTAATACAATGGCTAATACTTAAGTATAAATACATACTTAAACATTAAAAGATATGTGCATGATAGAGATGATAAATAGATGATAGATACATAGACAGCTTTATGTCTCTCCTTTCTCCAACACCTCCTGATCTCAATATAAATAAAACTTGCTGTAGTTTTATGGCAAACTGTAAAAAATGATAGTGTGAACCCTACTACTGCCTCTTCAGACTGATTTAGCTTTTCTAGGTTTGCTGACTTTCTCTTTTAAAATCAGCTTGTCAATTTCAAGGAAAACTGCTTGGTTGGACATTGATTGGTTTTGAATTGAATCTTTAGGTCGATTTGAGGGAGATTGACATCTTAACAATATTGGTTATGCATGAAATTGATAAATGTGTTTTTTATTGCTTCATATAATGCTTCATATGCTATAAGCAATAAAAAGAAGTATTGTTATACTTACCATTGTTGAGTCTCAAAACATGTATGTTGGGCAAAAGAAGCCACAACAAAGCTATAACAGATGTCAGATGCTGTTCTTTTTTTAATATTTTAGCTGGAGGATAGTTACTTTACAATATTGTGTTAGTTCTGCCATACATCAATAAGCATTAGCTGTAGGTATACTTTTGTCCCCTCCCTTCTGAACCCCCATCCACCTCCCTCCCCACCCTATCCTTCCAGGTTGTCACAGAGCACCAGCTTTGGGTGTAATGCTTCACACATCAAACTCATAGTTCAGTTCAGTTCAGTCACTCAGTCGTGTCCAACTCTTTGCAACCCCATGGACTGCAGTACTCCAGGCTTCCCTGTCCATCACCAACTCCCAGAGCTTGCTCAAACTCACATCCATGAAGTTGGTGATGCCATCCAACCATCTCATCCTCTGTCGTCCCCTTCTCCTCCAATCAAACTCACACTGGTTATCTATTTTAAATATGGTAATGTATATATTTCAAAGCTATTTTCTCAAATCATCCCACCCTCTCCTTCTCCCACTGAGTCCAAAAGTCCGATCTTTATGTCTGTGTCTCCTTTGCTGCTCTTTACGTAGGATCGTCAGTACCATCTTTCTAGATTCCATATATATGCATTAATATATGGTATTTGTCTTTCTCTTTCTGACTTACTTCACTCTGTATAATAGAATCCAAGTTCCTCCACCCCAGTCCCACTACTGGGAATATACCCTGAGGAAGCCAGAATTGAAAAAGGCACAGGTACCCCAATATTCATTGCAGCACTATTGACAATAGCTAGCATGTGAAAGTAACCTAGATGTCCACTGGCAGATAAATTGATAGGAAAGGCGTGGTAAAACACACAATGGAATATTACCCAGATGCTGTTCTTAGCTGAAAACTATTACACTAAGCAGGTATTATTCAGTAAAATAAACAAGTCAGCTTAGTTATAAATCTTTTCTAAAAAATATTTTTAAAAATTCAATGCAAAATATAATTTTACTTTTTCCATGACTTTATTTTTGTTTATTTTACAACAGAATTAATCATAACAGTATCCTTTAGAAAATTCTCATACTCCAGTCTGTATAGGTTTCAGGGTTCTCATACTACTCTGTTATGCCCTGTGTCCGCCTAAAATTCATATACTGAAGCCTACAATGTGGCTGTATTTGGAGAAGGGGCCTTTAAGGGGTAACTAAGGTTAAAGGAGGTCATAAGCCTGGGCCCCTAATCCAATAGGATTGGTGTCTTTGTAGGAAGAGAAGGAGACAGCCCTCCAGAAGCCAGGAGAGAGACCTTACAAGAAATTAAACCCCGTGGCACCTTGAGCAACTTTAGGAAGATACTCAGTCTGTAATGTTCCTGCCCACCGTAGTAGATATAATGGTCATCTGAGTTAAACTCACCCATTCCAGTCCATCTTAGTTCGCTGATTCCTAGAACGTCGATGTTCACTCTTGTCATCTCCTGTTTGACCACTTCCAATCTGCCTTGATTCATGGACCTAACATTCCAGGTTCCTATGCAATGTTGTTCTTTACAGCATCAAATCTTGCTTCTATCACCAGTCCCATTCACATCTGGGTGTTGTTTTTGCTTTGGCTCCATCCCTTCATTCTTTCTGGAGTTATTTCTCCACTCATCTCCAGTAGCATATTGGGCACCTACTGACCTGGGGAGTTCTTCTTTCAGTGTCCTATCTTTTTGCCTCTTCATACTGTTCATGGGGTTCTCAAGGCAAGAATACTGAAGTGGTTTGCCATTCCCTTCTCCAGTGGGCCACATTCTGTCAGACCTCTCCACCATGACCTGTCTGTCTTGGGTGGCCCCATACCACATGGCTTAGTCTCACTGAGTTAGACAAGGCTGTGGTCCATGTGATCAGATTGGCTAGTTGTCCGTGACTGTAGTTTCAGCCTGTCTGCCCCCTGACCCCCTCTTTCAGTGCCTGGAAAAGGTCAGTTTTCATTCCAGTCCCAAAGAAAGGCAGTGCCAAAGAATGCTCACACTACCAAACAATTGCAATCATCTCACATGCTAGTCAAGAAATGCTTAAAATTCTCCAAGCCAGGCTTCAGTAATACATGAACCGTAAACTTCCAGATGTTCAAGCTGGTTTTAGAAAAGGCAGAGGAACCAGAAATCAAATTGCCAACATCTACTGGATCATCGAAAAAGCAAGAGAGTTCCAGAAAAATATCTATTTCTGCTTTATTGACTATGCCAAAGCCTTTGACTATGTGGATCACAATAAACTGTGGAAAATTCTGAAAGAGATGGGTATACCAGACCGCCTGACCTGCCTCTTGAGAAATCTGTATGCCGGTCACGAAGCAATAGTTAGAACTGGACATGAAACAACAGACTGGTTCCAAATAGGAAAAGGAGTATGTCAAGGCTATATATTGTCACCCTGCTTATTTAACTTATACACAGAGCACATCATGAGAAACGCTGGGCTGGAGGAAGCACAAGCTGGAATCAAGATTGCCGGGAGAAATATCAATAACCTCAGATATGCAGATGACACCACCCTTATTGCAGAAAGTGAAGAAGAACTAAAGAGCCTCTTGATGAAAGTGAAAGAGAATGAAAAAAATTGGCTTAAAGATCAACATCCAGAAAACTAAGATCATGGCATCCAGTCCCATCACTTCATGGCAGCTAGATGGGCAAACAGTGGAAACAGTGGCAGACTTCATTTTTCTGGGCTCCAAAATCACTGAAGATGGTGATTGCAGCCATGAAATTAAAAGATGCTTGCTCCTTGGAAGGAAAGTTATGACCAACCTAGACAGCATATTAAAAAGCAGAGACATTACTTTGCCAACAAAGGTCCGTCTAGTCAAGGCTATGGTTTTTCCAGTGGTCATGTATGGATGTGAGAGCTGGACTATAAAGACGTCTGAGCTCCAAAGAATTGATGCTTTTGAACTGTGGTGTTGAAGAAGACTTTTGAGAGTCCCTTGGACTGCAAGGAGATCCAACCAGTCCATCCTAAAGGAGATCAGTCCTGGGTGTTCATTGGAAGGACTGATGTTGAAGCTGAAACTCCAATACTTTGGCCACCTCATGTAAAGAGTTGACTCATTGGAAAAGACCCTGATGCTGGGAAAGATTGAGGACAGGAAGAGAAGGGGACGACAGAGGATGAGATGGCTGGATGGCATCATCAACTCAATGGCCATTGGTTTGGGTGGACTTGGGGAGTTGATGATGAACAGGGAGACCTGGTGTGCTGTAGTTCATGGGGTCACAAAGAGTCAGACACGACTGAGCAACTGAACTGAACTGAACTCAACTGAATGTTTCTGAGAGCAACACAAGCTGACTAATAGAAGTAAAATTGTCAGGAAATATAAAAAAATGTCATCTCAAATGCAAAACCATGTCTTTGATTCTATCATACAAGGAAAGGAGAGACCAGAACATATGCACTAATCAGAAGATAAAGAATAAAAGAGTAGTTTCATATTGGGATTTTTATACAAATAACTTGGAGAAGGGAATGGCAACCCACCCCAGTATTCTTGCCTGGAGAATCCCCTGGACAGAGGAGCCTCATGGGCTACAATCCATGGGGTCACAAAAAGTCAGACATGACTGAATGACTAACACACACACAAATAGCTAAAGTGAGATGGTTTGAATGTTGTTATTTCCCTCTTACTGAGCTATAAATGGTAATGGGGAACAAGAGAAAAGAGAAACAATTGTAAAGATATACTGATTGAGAGATTACAGGCATTTTCTACATTATCCTGAAACCTAGAAAGTCTGAAAACTATGCTAATAAAAGTATCCTATTATTGTATTATTTATAATATGCTATTATTTATATGCTTCAAATTTAGCAGAATCCTTCATTTTCTTCCCCACAGCCTCAATCATTCCTCCTCTCCTTCTCCTCCTCCTCTTCCCCGGCCCTCTCTCCCTCCCTCCCTTACTTTATTTTTAAAATAAAGTTTAAAAAACTGTGGAAGGTCCATATTCTTATTTTCAGTCATTATTCAGTTCAGTTCAGTCGCTCAGTCATGTCCGACTCTTTGTGACCCCATAGACTGCAGCATGCCAGGCTTCCCTGTCCATCACCAACTCCCGGAGTTTACTCAAAGTCATGTCCATCAAGTCGGTGATGCCATCCAACTATCTCATCCTCTGTTGCCCTCTTCTCCTCCTGGCTTGAACCTTTCCCAGCATGAGGATCTTTTCCAATGAGTCAGTTGTTCGCATCAGGTGGCCAAATTATTGGAGCTCCGTCTTCAGTAACAGTCCTCTCGATGAATATTTAGGAATGATTTACTGTAGGATTAACTGGTTAGATCCCCTTGCTGTCCAAGGGACTCTAAAATAGAGTTTTCTCCAACACAACAGTTCAAAACCATCAGTTCTTCAGCTCTCAAATTTCTTTATGGTCCAACACTCACAACCATACATGACTAGTGGGAAAACTATAGCTATGACTAGATGGACTTTTGTTGACAAAGTAATGTCTCTTCTTTTTAATATGCTGTCTAGGTTGGTCATAACTTTTCTTCCAAGTTCTTTCATAACTTTTCTTTTAATTTCATGGCTGCAGTCACATCTGCAGTGATTTTGGAGCCCAAGAAAATAAAGTCTCCCACTGTTTCCACTGTTTCCCCATCTATTTGCCATGAAGTGATGGGACCAGATGCCGTGCATTTAGTTTTCTGAATATTGAGTTTTAAGCCAACTTTTTCACTCTCCTCTTTCACTTTCATCAAGAGGCTCTTCTTCTTTGCTTTCTGCCATAATGGTGGTGTCATCTGCGTATCTAAGGTTATTTCTCCTGGCAACCTTGATTCCAGCTTGTGCTTCATCCAACCTGGTATTTCACATGATGTACTCTGCATATGAGTTAAATAAGCAGGGTGACAATATACAGCCTCAACGTACCCCTTTCCCGATTTGGAACCAGTCTGTTGTTCCATGTCCAGTTCTAGTGTTGCTTTTTGACCTGCATACAGATTTCTCAAGAGGCAGGTCAAGTGGTCTGGTATTCCCACCTCTTTAAGAATTTTCCACAGTTTGTTGTGATCCACACAGTCAAATGCTTTGGTGTAGTCAATAAAGCAAAAGTAGATGTTTTTCTGGAACTCTCATGCTAATTTAGATTATGGTAAAAATGACTCTTGCTTTTATTCTTTTTTTTTTTTTTGCTTTTTCTTGCTATTTTTTTTAAAAAACAAGGAAAAAAACAAGGAAAAAAAAGCAAGAGTCATTATTACCATAATCTAAATTAACATAAGGGTTAATTTATGATTTTTGAAAATGTGTGAAATATCATATAAAGTATTATCTCCTAATAATTAAATTATAAATGAACACAAACCATTTATAACTGGCACTGTGTGTATATAAGTGGGTGTCTTTTTTGACTTTCTTTTAAAAGTAAAACATTGCTCTATTGTTATATATGATTAACAAGTTATTGTTACAAATATCTTCCTGGCCAGATGCCAAAAAATGAACTATACATTTGCAATTTGGTTAAATTTCCCATTTTATTTTTATATTTTCCCTTATATTGATAATGGTACCTTCTGTGATTGACATATTTGATGTCTCAATTGCATTTCATCATGTGACTATTTCTAATAATTATATTATACTCCATTATGTGAATGTATAAGTGTGTTGGTTTTTTTTTTTCCCAGCACCCTAGCACCATAAGCCTGGAATCACTTGCCATTATTATAGCTCAATTACTGAGCCTTAGTATGGGAATACCTTATGATGACATTAACAAATGCCATTGCCCAGGAGACGTCTGCATAATGAACCCAGCAGCTGTGTAAGATGCTTCACTTGTACATGCTTTACACACATAGTTTATGTGAAAACAAGCTTTGTGTATTTTGTTTATGAAATCTGTGCTATCAGAATAATTAGTAACAGTCAAATATAAATTGTGGTCACTGATCCCAGATCAAAATATATAATCCAATGCCCCTGCTGCATGCATCTCTCAGTATTTCTTGTAGTCTAATGTCACACTTGCTTTCTCATATGTGACCTGTGTACTTAGTTGCTCAGTCGTGTCCATCTCTTTGTGCCCCCTTGGACTGCAGCCCACCAGGCTCCTCTGTCCATGGGGATTCTCTAGGCAGGAATACTGGAGTGGGTTTCTATGCCCTCCTCCAGGGGATCTTCCCAACCCTGGGACTGAACCCAGGTCTCCCGCATTGCAGGTGGATTCTTTACTGTTTGAGCCACCAGGGAAGCCCCCATGTGACCTACTTACTGTTTTTGGCTCATCAAATTATGAATTAAGCTATAAAATCATGCAAGTAACAAAATGATAAATGTAGAGGTAGGTCACACTTTACACTTATCACTTTGTTACTTGCATGATTTTATAGCTTAATGCATGATTTGATAAGCCAAATGCAGACTTGTGATCATTATACAAGAATGACTTAGTAAAGCCTTTTAACATGAATCTTCTTCATTCTACCTGGCTCAGCCTGGAATCTTGGCATCTACTGATTTCAAAGATGCTTTTCAGCACCTCACCACAACATGCACAGGCCTTTGGTAGAAAAGCCACGCATTATACCATGAGAGCTTCCAGACACAGACTCCATTTCAGATAGAGTTTCTGGGAAAACCCATAGACAATAGGGAGATAACAGAAGACACCTGAAAAATCTGAAGCCTCTGACATCTACCACAAGTCCAGCTTTCAACACAAAGTTACAAGTCAAACTAAGGGCAAGGAAAAGCAGAGCTTGAGGAGGCATGAGAAAAAGCAGGCATGAAAACTTGGTTCAGATATGGCAAAGATTTTGCAATTATTAGACTGACAGTTTAACTATGATTAAAATGCTAGGGGCTTAAATGGAAAAAAATGGACAACCTACAAAAAACTGATGGGTAATATAAGCAGGGGCTTCCCTGGAAGCTCAGTGGTAAAGAATCCACCTGCAATGCAGAAGACACAGGTTTGGCTTTTTCTTTGTCACTAGAGAAGGCCTTTTGCAGCACTTATTGTGCCTCAAAGGCCTAGTGAATTCTTTGCTATTATCCTCAATATTCTTAGAATATGCCATGAGATTTTATAGAATTAGGACCAGTTAGGAGATTTAGGGAAACCATCATCCAATCAGTGACTGAAGCCAGACTTTTATCTTTTTTTTCTTGGACTGTAAACCCAACAGTACATCATTTTATTTAACAATACATTTAATTTCTTCTATATTATCTCAAACATTTTGCCTTTTTTCACCTTCCAATTTCTCTCCCAAGACTATCAACAAACTTTAATTTGCAATAGTAATGAGTATTGAATTTTTTTCATTAATTTTTTGATATAATAGAACTTTGATTCTTGTGTAGATATGAAAAAATAGAAATTTTACTTAAAAATATAAAATGATGACCTGTATGAAATTGGTGGAATTATTAATACACATATAGAAAACATACATCTGTGGAAAGCTTTTCTAAAAAGCTTAACTTGACAAATTATAATCTTGCAAAAAAAATGCTTGTTAATCTTATCTTTAAATGTATTGCATCATTTGAGCAGCATGATTCTGAAATTTTGGAGGACACAGACATTTTGATCATTCGGTTCAGTCACTCGGTCATGTCTGACTCTTTGCCACCCCATGAACTGCAGCATGTCAGGCTTCCTTGTCCATCACCAACTCCCGGAGCTTACTCAAACTCATGTCCATAGCATTGGTGATCCCATCCAAACATCTCATCCTCTGTCATCCCCTTCTCCTTTTGCCTTCAATCTTTCCCAGCATAAGGGTCTTTTCAAATGAGTCAACTCCTCGCATCAGGTGACCAAAGTATTGGAGCTTCAGCTTCGCATCAGTCCTTCCAATTAATATTCAGGACTGATTTCCTTTAGGATTGACTGGTTTGATCTCCTTGCAGTCCAAGGGACTCTCAAAAGTCTTCTCCAACACCACACATAGTTCAAAAGCATCTATTCTTCAGTGCTCAGCTTTCTTTACAGTCCAACTCTCACATCCATACATGACCATTTTGATCATTATTGACTGGCAAAAAATTGATGCGAAAAATCTATCACTATTTAAAGGAAAATCTGAATAAACAGCATATTTGAAAAAGATTTGTTGCTAGTCTTTAAATTGATGGGAAACATCTCCTAGAATTGTTCATTTTTAATGACTTTTGGCAAACTCTCATTCAGTGATTTACATAGAACTGAGTCCTATCCTGGTAGAACACATGCCTTTCTGAGGCAGTTGTGCTCAGTCCTAACCTTAAAATGGGGCTTATTAAATAGCAGAACTTAAGGAGTTTAACATGTTATTTTGTTTCTACAATCCATAGAAAATACATGTCGCACACTGATTTTTTTTTAACGGCTGTCATTTTTCTGGGGGCTCGCAATCAATAGTCCATGGTTTATACAGTCTATGTCTCCAGCAACTCAGATGTGCTACCTGATATGCCTGAGAATTTTGACTTTCTTTTAAATTTTATTATTTTAACTAGGAACTTGGTTTCTTTAGATAAAGAAGTCATTTTTATGAAATTGTGAAATTGGTCTTTTCCAGTGAGTCAGCTCTTCATATCAGGTGGCCAAAGTATTGGAGCTTCAGCTTCAGCATCAGTCCTTCCAATGAATATTTAGGACTGATTTCCTTTAGGATGGACTGGTTGGATCTCCTTGCAATCCAAGGAACTCTCAAGAGTCTTCTCCAACAACACAGTTCAAAAGCATCAGTTCTTCGGTGCTCAGCTTTCTTTATAGTCCAACTCTCACAGGCATACATGACCACTGGAAAAATCATAGCCTTGACTAGACGGACCTTTGTTGGCAAAGTAATGTCTCTGCATTTCAATATGCTGTCTAGGTTGGTCATAGCTTTCCTTCCAAGGAGTAAGCATCTTTTAATTTCATGGTTGCAATCACCATCTGCAGTGATTTTGGAGCCCAGAAAAATAAAGTCAGCCACTCTTTCCACTGTCTCCACATCTATTTGCCATGAAGTGATGGGAGGGACCGGATGCCATGATCTTAGTTTTCTGAATGTTGAGCTTTAAGCCAACTTTTTCACTCTCCTCTTTCACTTTCATCAAGAGGCTCTTTAGTTCTTCTTCACTTTCTGCCATAAGGGTGGTATCATCTGCATATCTGAGGTTATTGATATTTCTATTTATCGTTAAATTATAGATTTGTATTCTGAGGCTAGGAAATTTTCAGGAAGCAATGGTTACATAAAAATTTGATGTCAATGTGTTTTTAGTCATTCCAGTGGTGTGAAGTTCTTTAGTAACTGCAGCGTGGAAGATTTTGTACATTTTATTTCAAAGCCAAAATCCCAGTGTCTTCAAAACCAGCCACGTTTAGATGCAACATACAAAGTTTCAGTTTGTGGTAATGGAAAAGTTGAAGATCAAGAACAATGTGACTGTGGCGGTCAAGAGGTTGGTATATATTTGGAAAACTACATACCAGAATTACATCAAAAAGTATTAATTTTATAGTGTAATATTGTTATTTCACCTAACTTATCAATCTTGCTTTTTAACAAAGGACTTAAGAATGCATATTGGGATTATATTAAATTAATGACTGCATTTATATATTTTTATATGTGAATTCAGCAGTTTGTAGATTGATCATACTGATGACTTTCAGGGTCTTAATCCTTTAGCTGAATTGACCAAGGTTTATGCTTCCCCTCTTGTGTATACACTTCCTTAGTATTTCTTTTTTGTAAAAAGTTTTATTTTTATTGCAGTATAGCTGATTTATGATGTTGTGTTAACTTCTGTTGTACAGCAAAGTTATGTGTGTGTATATATATATATATATATATATTCTTTGGACTCCCCTGGTGGTTCAGTGGTAAAGAATCCATTTGCAATGCAGGAGAGACATGACAGAAGTCTCGAGTGAGATCAGTGGATTGGGAAGATCCCGTGGAGAAGGAAATGGCAATCCATGCGAGTATTCTTGCCTGGGAAATCCCATGGACAGAGGAGCCCGGAGGCCTGGGGTTGCAGAGTCAGACATGACTTAGCAACTAAAACAACAATATGATTGGCTTGTGGAGCTGCAAATTACAGTTTCTAAACATAGAACTCTTTATGAAAACAACTGTTGAAGTATATCTGATTTACAATGTTGTGTTAACTACTGTTGTACAGCAAAGTTATTCATTTTATATATGTGTGTATATAAATGCATTCTTTATTACATTCTTTTCCATTATAGTTTATTTTAGGATACTGAATCTAGTTTCCTATGCTATACAATGAGGCTTTCCTGGTGGCTCAGATAGTAAAGAGTCTGCCTGCAATGCAGGAGACCCATGGACCTCGTTATTTACCCATTCTATAATGTCATAGTTTGCATCTGCTAATCCAAACTCCCAATCCATTCCTCCTCCACCCAGATCCCTTGGCAACCACAACCCTGTCCTCTGTTCTGTGTGTCTCTTTCAGTTTCATAGATCAATTCTTTTGTGTCATATTTTAGATTCCACATATAAGTGATATCACAGGGCATTTGTCTTTCTCTTTCTGACTTACTTCATTTGGTATGATAATCTCTAGGTCCAAACATGTTGCTGTAAATGGCATTATTTCATTTTTTATAACTGAGTAGTATTTCATTGTATATATGTACCACACTGTCTTTATCCGTGCATCTGTTGATGGACATTTAGGTCGTTTCCACATCTTGGCTACTGTGAATAACACTGCTGTGAATATAGGAATTCATGTACCCTTTTAAATGACAGTTTTTCCAGATATGTGCTCAGGAGTGGGAATGCTGGATCATATAGCAACTCTATTTTCAGTTTTTCAGGAATCTCTAGGGTGTTTTCTGTAGTGGCTGCACTAACTTACAATCCCATAAACAATGTGGAAGGGTTCCTTTTTCTCCAAACCCTCTCCAGCATGTTATTTATAGAGTTTTTTTAATGATGACCTTTCTGAACGTGCGAGGTAGTATCACACTTTAGTTTTGATTTGCCTTTCTCTAATAAGTAATGATATTGATCATCTTTTCATGTGTCTATTGGGCATCTGTATGTCTTCTTTGGGGAAATGTCTATTTATGTCTTCTGCCCATTTTTCAATTGGGTTTATTGGTTTTTTATTGTTGAGTTGTATAAGCAGTTTGTATGTTTTGGAAATTAAGCCCTTGCCAGTTGCTTCATTTGTAAATATTTTCTCGCAGTCTGCTGGTTGTCTCCTGACTTAGTTTTTCCTTTGTGGTGCAAAAGCTTGCAAGTTTGGTTAGCTCCCATTTAGTTATTTTTGCTTTTATCTCTATTGCCTTGGGAGCAGGCAATGGCAACCCACTCCAGTACTCTTGCCTGGAAAATCCCATGGATGGAGGAGCCTGGTAGGCTGCAGTCCATGGGGTTGCTAAGAGTCAGACACAACTGAGCGACTTCACTTTCACTTTTCACTTTTATGCATTGGAGAAGGAAATGGCAACCCACTCCAGTGTTCTTGCCTGGAGAATCCCAGGGACGGAGGAGTCTGGGGGGCTGCTATCCATGGGGTCGCACAGAGTCGGACGCGACTGAAGCGACTTAGCAGCAGTAGCTGCTATTGCCTTGGGAGACTGACCTAACATTGCTATGATTTATGCCAGAGAATTTTTTGCCTATGTTCTCTTCTAGGAATTTTATGCTGTTGTGTCTTTTATTTAAGCCATTTTAAGTTTCTTTTTGTGTATGGTGTGGAGGAGTGGTCTAACTAACTTCATTGATTTACATGCATCTGTCCAGAACTGGACATGGAGCAACAGACTGGTTCCAAATAGGAAAAGGAGTACGTCAAGGCTGCATATTGTCACCCTGCTTATTTAACTTATATGCAGAGTACATCATGAGAAACGCTGGGCTGGAAGAAACACAAGCTGGAATCAAGATTGCCGGGAGAAATATCAATAACCTCAGGTATGCAGATGACACCACCCTTATGGCAGAAAGTGAAGAAGAACTAAAGAGCCTCTTTATGAAAGTGAAAGAGGAGAGTGAAAAAGTTGGCTTAAAGCTCAACATTCAGAAAACTAAGATCATGGCATCTGGTCCCATCACTTCACGGGAAATGGATGGGGAAACAGTGGAAACACTGTCAGACTTTATTTTAGGGGGCTCCCAAATCACTGCAGATGGTGATTGCAGCCATGAAATTAAAAGACTCTTGCTCCTTAGAAGGAAGGTTATGACTAACCTAGCTAGCATATTTAAAAGCAGAGACATTACTTTGCCAACAAAGGTCCATCTAGTCAAGGCTGTGGTTTTTTCAGTGGTCATGTATGGATGTGAGAGTTGGACAGTGAAGAAAGCTGAGCACCGCAGAATTGATGCTTTTGAACTGTGGTGTTGGAGAAGACTCTTGAGAGTCCCTTGGACTGCAAGGAGATCCAATCAATCCATCCTAAAAGAGATCAATCCTGGGTGTTCATTGGAAGGACTGATGTTGAAGCTGAAACTCCAATACTTTAGCCACCTCATGCAAAGAGTTGACTCATTGGAAAAGACCCTAATACTTGGTAGGATTGGAGGCAGGAGGAGAAGGAGACGACAGAGGATGAGATGGTTGGATGGCATCACCAACTCGATGGACATGGGTTTGGGTAGACTCCGGGAGTTGGTGATGGACAGAGAGGCCTGGCATGCTGCAATTCATGGGGTCGCAAAGAGTCGGACACAACTGAGCGACTGAACTGAACTGTCCAGTTTTCCTGGGGCTTCCCAGGTGGCACAGTGGTAAATAATTACCTGCCAATGCAAGAGATTCAGGTTGGATCCCTTGATCAGGAAGATCCCCTGAAGAAGGAAATGGCAACCCACTCCAGTATTCTTGCCTGAGAAAATTTTACCCTCAAGAATCTCATAGAGATAGGAATGACATTAATTAGGCAAAATAGTTCTGGAAAATACTGCAAACTTTGTGTGCCCTAGGAAGTATCATGCCATAACCCATATTAAGACTACTAAAATCCATGATTTATTTTTTGTAACTTATTGAAAATTTTTGCCCAATTAACTCTATTTCAAATCCCCAGGTATTTAAAAATGTGCATGTGTGTCTGTGTGTGTGTGTTTGTGTGTGTGTGTGTGTGTGTGTGTGTGTGTGTGTGCATGCCTGTGTGCCTGTCTTCTGTCTTTTCATCCTTATTTCCTATCAGTTGCTTTTTATTAACTCTAAAAATGGAATTTTAAAACACAGAACCACCAAGTACAGATGAATTATAACATAAAACAAGGAGTAATAAATATGAATGAATGATTAAAGGTGATAATTTCAGTTATGTTCAGAAACATTATTTTATATCTCTTCATCTTTAGAGAATTATAAGCAAACTTTGAATATCCTTTAAAAGGTAAAGACATCAAAATACAATAGATTCATAAAAGTTGACTAAGAACTAATCAACTTTTAAAATCGTAACTCTGTTTATTTCACATCTTGTGAAATAACTTTGTTATAAGAGCCAAAGATCTCTATTTCTTAGCTTTTTTAATTTTATTTTACTTTTTTTAATTAAAAAAAAATAAGTTGGGAGTGTATAGCTCCCAGTATAGCTTACAATGTTGTGTTCATTTGTGCTGTACAGCAAATCAGCAATCAGTTGTACATACACATATATCCACTCTTTTAGATTTTGTTCCCATATAGGCCATTACAGAGTATTGAGTAGAGTTCCCTATGCTATTCAGTAGGTCTTATTAGTTATCTATTTTATAAATAGTAGTGTATGTGTCAATCCCATCTTCCAATTTTCTCTCCCTTCCCCCCAAATAAACTTATGGTTCTTGATGTTTTGGCTTTGGTGAACTCCAGAACCTCAGAAAACCCTCCTACCAAAATAGCCAAGCCTAGTGATGTACAGAACGCTTGGTTTAGCACGTTAGGTAATGAGTAAATGTTAAATAAGTGAATGAATAAGCGGCTTTGTATTTTTCCATTTGCCAACATTTAAGTTAAGCATCTGTCTGTATATTATGTAATACGCTGTCATCGTTAAATATCTGTTTATGTAAAGTTGGAAGGTGTTTCAGAGCATTTGGTTTGCCTTTCAGGCTTGTGCAGAGTTGCCATCCAGGTGCTGTAACCCTGACACGTGTAGACTCGAGCCTCCCTCAGTTTGTGCTACTGGACTGTGCTGTGACGCTTGTGCTGTAAGAGCCTTTCAACATTTTATTACCTACTTTAGTAAAGCTATCATTTTTTTATAATATTTAAATGCTCACATTCTGCTTTACTCAATATTGTTTACCTCACCCCACCAGTTTTTGCCAAAAGGACGTGTATGTAGGGGTGCCGTTGATGAATGTGATCTCAATGAGTATTGCAATGGTTCATCAGCAGATTGTCCAGAAGATCTGTATATTCAGGATGGGCATCCGTGTGGAGAGAATCAATGGCTCTGTGTCAGCGGAATGTGTGTGACTGGGATAAAACAATGTTCTGACGTATTTGGTGCAGGTATTTATTTTAATCTGATTGCCTGTTTATGTATTTTTCTGAAAGCTGACTAATATACATATCTTTGTATGTATATATTAGAAAGGACAAAGGATATTATGAAATGAAGCAATTAAAATGTCAAAAATAATGTGAACCTCTAGAAGAATAAAAATAGAAAAAGATAACATCACCAGGAAAATAAACTGAAATAAAACTCAGTCATTTCAATACAATGCAGCACTCGGAGAAATTAAGTATTGATATAAGTCAAATATTTGTTTTATAATCTAAGATAAAGACAAGAATAATAATACAGTAATTAGAAACTAAAAACTAATAAAGAGGAGAACAACAAAAGCATTTCACATATTTGATTAACCCAAAAGAAGGCAAGAACAGAGTAAACTAAAGAACATAGGATGTGAAAACAAATAGTAAAGCTGGTTATTTATATTTACATATTTATAAGTTACATTAAATATAAAACCTGTGTTCAGTAGTAAGTTGAGGGAAAGAATATATCAAATAGTGACAGAAGCAATTACAAGAAAATGACTAGAAAAATCAAGGTGTGTTGCATTAATGATATCTTTTTAAAAGCTGTAGAATATAGTGAAACCAATGACAACAAATTTAAATCTCTACGGCAGAGAAACTTTGCCTGTCTTAGGGAACGACTGACAGCCATTTATGTTCCTAGGGCCATCTGCAGGTTCTGAATGTTGAAGATCAGTCATGGCTTAGCAGAGATCTTCAAGGAAAAAAAAAAAAGAGATCAAATAGAAAAGTTTTAGTGTTGGAATTTAAGGAGAGGGAGCTGTCAAAACCATAGACTATTTTTCTTTGAGGCATCCTCATCCTTGGAACTCAGAAACTGCTCAGAAACTTGGTGAATTAGATTTAAAGAATTAGAAAGGCATTATGAATTTTCGTACAGCCACAAGATCAATGACCAAATGGTAGAGGAATTTTGCCTTTTAGAAAGTTCTTAGTCTTCCTCTAGAAGATTTTGCTACATTTAGAAGTGCCTTTATTGGTAGGCTAGGAACCTATTCTGAGGGCTAAAGAGTATATATTTATCCCTAGCAGGCTTTCAGTGAAGAGAAGATAAATATCTGCAAGGTTCTCAATCAGTACAAGGGCTACACCTAAGATAACAAGGTGAATCCTGAATAAAACACCCTTGGCTCGTAGAATTGCCTGGTTGTACTTAGGCGATCACTGTCTTGCCCAATCTGCTTGACTGTTCCAAACTTCATATAGTTGCATCATGTTTTGTAATTTATTCTGCCAATCCCTTCTTTTTGATTGAAGTGCTTATTCATATAAGTAAGGTACCAGTTCTAATTGCTATTTTGCTATGTGTTTTCAGTATTATATTTTACCCTCTGTTCCTCAATAACATCTTCATTTGTGCTGAATAGAGATTTTCTAGTGTAATAGTTCAATCTCTCTGTGATTTATTTTACTGTATGTATTTAGTTATTTCTGAATGGTTTGCTTGGGTGTTACAGTTACTGTCTTAAGACATTCAATGAATATTGATTTCATTTCAACAGTAAATCAAAACTTAGCTTATGTTCTATTTCTGGCAAATATCTTCATGTAAGTCTAATGACAAAGTTTTACAATAATTGTTTTTATACAATGGTCTTTTAAAATCTATAGAAGAGAGTCCAAACAATAAATATGTTTGTACTATCTATTATATTTTCTTTTACTTTATTTGATAGTTTACTATATTAGCATGAAGTGTAACTTCATGTGGATCCTAGTTACCTCGTGTTGTCCTTTGATTTCAGCCTTAAGGATGCACTTTAGTAGATCTTGCTGGAAAGGTTTGCTAAAGATGAGGTCTTTCTCATTGTCTTTGCCTTGGAATGCTACGATTTCTCCTTAATTTTTTGAGGAGAGTTTAGCTGAATATAGAATCTTTAGTCTTTCCTTTCAAAACTCTGTAGTATCATCCCACTGTCACCTGGCTTCCTTCGTCCCTAATGAAGAGTGTAATCAGTTTGACCATGATCTGTGGATCTCTTTAAGATTATTCTATGTGTATTTTTTAAAAAAATCTTCTTGTAAATATGTAGATAGATATAGATACATCATTAAATATGAAAAGTTTTCAGTCATCATTTCTTAAAATATTTCACCACCCTTTTCTATTTTTCCCTCATTTTTGGAATCCCTATGTGCCAATATTTCATATGCTTGATGTTGCCCCACTGGTCTATCAAGCTCTCTTTACTTTTCATTATTTGATTTTCTTTCTTTCCTCATACTGAATAAACTCCACTGATATATCTTTAGGTCAATAAAGCCTACCAGATTAAATCTATTGATTTTAAAATTTCTGTAGTGAAGTCTTTCGTTTTAGTTAAGATAGTTTTCAATTCAGAATTTCTATCTGGTTCTAAAAGTCTATATTAGCATTTCCCATATAGTTTTTAAGAAATGGTTTACTCTGGTAATTTGAACATATCTATAATAGCTATTTTAAGTCTTTGTCTACTGGATTCAAAATTTGAGATCTCTGAGGATATTTCCCATTGGCTTTTTTTTTTCTGGGTATGTAACATACTTTCATTTTTTTTGCATGTCGTGTAAAATTATCTTTTAAAGCTTTTTAATTTTTAGAAATTTTAGACAATAGATTTTACAGTTTTGATTCAGATTTCTCCAAGGGTGGTTGTTGTTGCTTTTTGTCTTACTGACGGTTTGTTTAGTGACTTCCCTGGACTAAATTTTCAGGTTCTGTACTATGTGCAGCCACTGAGTTCTTTGCTAGTTTTTTCTTTTTCTTTTTTTTTTTTTTAATCTCCTCAAATTCTTGTTTTTACTTTTAAGTCAGGCTTCCCAGGGATAACTCCTGATTAGCACAATTTAGTGCCAAGCTGAAACCTGTCAGATACCCTTCCATGCACTGACTGTTTATTTTCTATCCACAATGCCAAGGGATAGTTTCAAGCTTCAGGTAGTTTGCAAGACAGACATAGCTTTCACTTCTTGCTAGTTCAGAACTTAAATATAATCCACAGGAGTGACTGGGGACTTCTCTTTCCTAAAATTGTTCTTGGAATGTGTACATTTTTTCAGATCCAGTTACATGTTTGAGCTTTTCAGATCCAGTTACTTGTTAGAGCTACCTTATCATCATCTAGTTCTCCAAAGCTTCCTTTTAAATTCCCAGAATGCTCTTGTTTGCCTCAACTGCTGCATTGTTGCTGTCATATCGCTATTATTTCAGTATTTCCCTGGGTGTGAGGCTCTTTTTCCCACTGAGTTGAGCTCTTCTTCATGTTGTTGTTTTTCAGTCGCTATATTGCATTCCAATGTTTGCAGCCCCATGGACTGCAGCTTCCCTGTCCTTTACTATCTCCAGGGGTTTGCTCAGATTCACGCCCACTGAGTCAGTGATACTATCTAACCATCTCATGCTCTACTGCCCTCTTTTCCTTTTGCCTTCAATCTTTCACAGCATCAGGGTGTTTTCCAATGAATCAGCTCTTTGCATCAGGTGGCCAGCACCAGTCTTTCCAATGAATATTCAGAGTTGATTTCCTTTAGGATTGACTGATTTGATCTCTTTGCCGTTCAAAGGACTCTTGAGAGTTTTCTTTAGCACTACAATTTGAAAACATCAATTCTTCAGCACTCAGCCTTCTTTATGGTCCAACTCTCACATCTGTACTTGACTACTGGAAAAACCATAGCTTTTACTATACAGATCTTTGCTGGCGAAGTGATGTCTCTGCTTTTTAATACTCTGTCTAAGTTTGTCATAGCTTTCCTTCCAAGGAGCAAGTGTCTTTTAATTTCATAGCTGCAGTCACTGTCTGCAGTGATTTTGGAGCCCAAGAAAGTCAAATCTGTCACTGCTTCCACTTTTTCCCCTTCTATTTGCCATGAAGTGATGGGACCCAATGCCATGTTTTTTGTGTTTTGAAGGTTGAGTTTCATGCCAGCTTTTTCACTCTCCTCTTAGGAAAACACCCTCGGAATAGAGACTTTCTAGGTAATAAAAGTTTGGATAATTTTCTGACTATGCTCTGTTGCTTTTAACAAAGCTCAAAATAGGCCAGACCTCTTCATTAGCTTTTGGTTACCATGCCGCTGAAGAAAGATGAGAATATCCCCAAGGTAAAACATCACAGAGCCCTCTGTCTTAAGAACTTATCCACCAGGATTCCACCAGAGAAACAGAATCTCACTCCCTCTCTCACTCCATTTATATTTAAATATCCAAATCTGATGCCACCCCTTCAAGCCAGAGCTTCCAGACAAATGAAGGTCTCTTTCACAGCAAGACTGAGTGTGCATTTCAGCCAGTTATCTGTGCCGTGTTCTGGAGCCATTAACTGGCTAAAAACTCTCTCTCCCATTATTACTGTCGATTTTAAAGACATCCACAATCTAAAAATGGAAAGTTTTGTTTAATTCGGTTGGAATTTTTAGGACTTTAAGCTCAGGAGAGAGCATTGCAAGTAACCCTGAGAAAACTACCCCAAGGAGGTGAGGGAAGGAGCCAAGTTACATGGAACTTTTGCAACAAATGACAGGAAGTCCGAATATCAAAAGATTATTGTTAATTAAAGAAAACCAGATAACCCAAGTTAAGGAATTTAGCACTTTTCTCTGTATGGGAAGATGCAAGAGTCTGGGCTCACTGAAATCATTCCTTTGATATGCACCTCAGCTACCTGGAGCCAGTATCCTGTGTCTTTGACATCCTGAGCTTCCCTGGGGCTCACTGTAGGGTAGGCTGTAGTCTTGATGACTACTAGATCACAGGTATTCTCCTTCCTGAGTTCCCTTAAGGTTCACCTGCTCACATTGGAGGGCTGCAATCCCCGAAGACTGTGATATCCCTAAGTTACTGATACGGCAGGAAATATTTCATCTCTCATTACCATCCCAGGAGACCCAGGAATGCAAGTGCCTCTGACCACTAGAATTGGATGACCGAGGAGTGTCCCTGGGAAGGAGCCGTAAAAATGAGAGCACCACATGTAAAAAGCCCGAGCCCAAGACGTGTGTGAAAGTGCCTTTCTGGGAAATGCTGGCACTCTGGGGTGTGGCAGGGTGAGAACCGGAAGATAGCTCTCACCCTCCAAAGTCTCAGTGAAGGATCCCAGCAGGTCCCTGTTTAATCAGAAGCTCCTGAGATAAGCTAACAGGCCTCTCTTACAGAAAGACTGGCCTCCTCTAACTGTTCCCTCTTGTCCTGCCCTGGATATGGTTGCCGGTCAAGAATTCTTTCTCCCTTAGTTACAGTCTTGTGGGAGCCTTGAGCATAAACCACATTGGCCATTAGAATCATTTCACAATTCCCTACAGCCTTGTAGGTCTCACAGACATGAGCCTCTGTTGGTTATCAAAGTTGGAGGTTTGGGAAGCTCACCTTTCAGGTGCAGGATTTAAAAGCTGTGGCGCCTGATGTGAGTCAAATACTTCACCCCCTCAGGGAGGAGCTCTCGGTTTTGAGTTCCCTCCCAAATGTGGGATTGGTGCGCGGGGGTGAGTTTA
This sequence comes from Okapia johnstoni, assembly GCA_024291935.2. Taxonomy (NCBI): domain Eukaryota; kingdom Metazoa; phylum Chordata; class Mammalia; order Artiodactyla; family Giraffidae; genus Okapia; species Okapia johnstoni. Next base: position 29,666,876 of record CM044327.1, on the reverse strand, counting down.
TGGCAAGAGTGTGTCTCAGCCTTTCCTACCTGCTTCAGTGTGGCTTTCCTCTTGTTTGCTCAGTGTGAAGTGGTCATTCCACCAGTTTTTAAGTTTTCTTCACTAGAAATTGTTCCATATGTAGCTGTAGATTTGATGTGTTTGTGGAAAGTTGTGAGTTCAAGATTTTTCTGGGTGTACTTCACCGTCTTGAATTGGAACCTCTGTTTTCATCAGCATTTTAAAGAGATTTCTCCATTGTTATATGACTTGCATATTTCTGAAGAAAAATCTGTCATATTGTGTCTCTTTTCTCTTTAAGCCATGAAGATTTTTTTGGTCTTTGGTTTTTATCAGTCTTCCTATTATATATTTGAATGTGTATTTGTGTGCATGTAGTTCTGCTTAGTGTTCCTAACCGTCTTGCAACTGTGGTGTAAACACTGTACTATTATACAGATTTCTGAATTTCAATTTATGTTTGTTTGTCTCTCCATAAGTATTTCAATGTATTTATTTTTGATGCCCTGCCTTCTTGAAGATTTATATCTCTATAATTAATTTTAGTGTACATGTACCTTGGTTCTTGTAATTATTTTAACATATGTAGGTGTCTTTGTTTTATATTTTTTCTTGAATGCTTTCTATAAAGACATATTGTTAGTTAAAAGTTTTTTCTCTTTGTCTTCATTTTTGACTTACAGAAACTGTTTTCAGTTTAAATGCTTCCCTTATATAAACACTACATCTTATATGAATACATCCACTTTTTTCTTCTGTTAAGTATATGAAGTAAGAGACCAATCACTTTAATTGAATTAGAAACCAAAATTGTTAAGGTTCCGTTAGAGTTTTGATTAAGTTCACTCTTTATCTAGTTCACTCTTATTTCTAGGGCATAACTCTCCAGGGCTTTCAACTGAGAGATTGTATGTATGTAACAATGCAGAAACTGCAGACAAATAATGCTCTGCTTTCTGGAAGTCATTTATTTATATTTTAATTTCTTCTCTTCACATGTTTAGAAGCAGGAAAATGTCTTAAGAGGGGACTGTACTATATGTTGACGCCCCCCCAAGTCTCTAATTTTATCACTATAGTAAATGATCCTCCAACTTTGACCTTCTTTATGTTCTGCTTCCCTAGGTAAGCTTATAATTTTGATCCTCTCACACAGAACTAGGTTTGCAAATGACCTCTGGGATGAAAATCAATTGCTTATTTGCAGTTTACTACTGCCTCTAGGACTTTCAACTGAGATCCTGAAGCTGGGGCTCCTTTTATGTTCTCATATTTCTTTGTGGTTAAATCAAAGATTTTTGGCTTAATCTTCCCATTAGAGTAGAATTGATAGAGTAATAATAAACTGCTTTTTAAGTAGATAGAATCTTATGAGAATTAAGCACATAATGTGTGTGGATTGGAGAGTAAATATGAAAATAAATCAGTTGTGATTCCAAGATTTTTTTGGTCTGGGGAAAGCAGGATGAAAACAAAAGATGTCATTTTAATGATTTGTCTTGAAAACACATTTACACAGAAACACTATTGACCAATAGGTCAATTATTTGTTAAAAAATCTTTCTTATATGCATATATATTTCAGGCTTACTAAAAGTTAGAAGATAAGCTGCATACTGTAGTTAATCCTAAAGTATCTGTTTGGGTAGTAGACAAGATGCTTTCAATATTTAAATATTTCATTGAAGTGGGTTTTTTGTGACTATAATTAAAACTATTTTATTTTCAATTTTGTATTATGCTCTTATGTTGTTCAATATTTTAAACAATCTCAGAATAAATATACTCATTAATTATTTTAAATTAATGTAAGTTCAGTGTGACTAACGACACATTTTTTTTTTTTCAGGTTCAACTTTTGCTCCTAAAGAGTGTTTCGAGCAACTTAATTCTATGACTGATAAGACTGGAAACTGTGGCATAACTCCTACCGGGTTCACACCGTGTAAATCTGAGTATGTTCTAGGAAATCTATCTGAGAAATGTTATTTATTGCCTTAAATTTAAAAATACCATGAGATAATTTACTTTATATGTAAGCAAAATGTCAGTTTATCATGAACTAAGACTATATTTAACCAAACTATAAATGTCTTAAGTACAGAATGTCAGTTCTTATCTTTCTCACACATCCAAACTATCACTTGTACTGTCCCACAGGGCATTAATTTACATATAGGTACATTAATTGCCCATTAGTTTGAAAGGTAATTTTCATTTTGTGTGCTACCACTTTAATTTTACAAATGATGACCATTGTTTAGTGATCTAATAAAAATGCATGAATTTTTGCTCTCCAGGAAGTAAAACACTCTGTTTAAGAACATGTGTTCTACAGGCAGCCATCTTGGTTTCAAGGACTAATCCCGATGGTTACCTCCTGTTGTGACTTTGGACATGTGCCTCACTTTCCTGATGTGTAAAACCTGAATACCAATTTCACTAACATCATTGGGCTTGTGCCAGTGTGGAATTTAGATACTCTAATAAACACACCTAAAATGGAACTGACACACAGTATGCACAATATGAGTGTTAATTGTTAATTACTGTGTGCCTGCTATGTCACTTTAGTCATGTCTGACTCTTTGTCACCCTGGACTGTAGCCCACCAGGCTCCTCTGTCCATGGAATTCTCCAGGCAAGACTACTGGAGTAGGTAGCCATGCCCTCCTCCAGGGGATCTTCCCCACCCAAGGATCGAATCCAAGTCTCTTACGTCTCCTGCATTGGCAAGCAGGTTCTTTACCTCTAGCACCATGTGGGAAGTTCTAATTATCATGATTATTATATATATTAGAACTAGAATGTTACTGTAACATTTTTACGCTATTTCAAACATGGTTTGATATCTAAAATAAAAATTCTATAAAAATAATTTGTTTGCATGAATAGCAAGAAGATTTCTCATATAACCTTTACTCAGATTTGCCAGTGGCATGCATTTTGTCCAGTTGCTTTGTCCTTCTGTTTTTCAAATTCTCCTCTCCTTTCTTCCCTACAAAATTATTTTCCTAAACCATTTGAATGTAAATTGGATACTATGCTTCATTATCCTTAAATAAATCATTGTGTCTTTCTTGGGGACAAAATTTTTTAATGGCTATATTATAGCTGTCAAAATTCACAATAAAACTTCATTCTTTATCTCAATAAAGTATTTACAGTTCTTTGCTTTGTTCAGGAGTAAATCTACAGTCACATGTTTGCATTAGTCATAATGTATTTTTAAACTTTAATCTAGAACATTTTCTTTGTTTTATTTGTTATTTTTACTTTTTAAAAAAATACTACAGGCCAATTATTTTGTAAAATTTTTCTCAAACTGGGTTTGATAGTTAGTTAGATTCATGTTATAAATTTTTTCATATTTGCCACTAAAGTGGTGTTGTACCATCAAGTGCAATTTTCAAAGGGTACATCCCAATTTCTCTCAGTGTTGGGTATGTTAGGTTAAACTATTTGGTAAAGTTAGTTTTCTTTAGGTCTCTCAATTGTAAAGTTACTCTTTCCCTCTGTGTTTAATGCATAATTTGGGAGGAGTTAATATTGAGACTATAGACATATTCCGTTCTTCAAACTTTTGCCCTCTAGTTTTAAAGTTCACTGATAATTTTCTAACTGCATTATTGCCTCTGTCTTTAAGCTAGAAATGTATTGTAGAAAGAAGTGTTCCCTCCTACTTATTTATCTCTGCATTTGTCTTTATCAGTTCAGACTCAGCAATTCTTATTTGACTCAATAGTATAGAATATATTACTATCATTCATTTTAATGCTTACTCTCTCAGATTGTCTCATTTTTGGCTAATGAGAGCTTACTTTAACTGGCCACAACGTTTTTTTTTAAAGTCTGTATGAAACTTTAAAAACTTACAAATTTCTCTAGTACGAAAACAAAGATATCCTGCTGCTGCTGCTGCTGCTAAGTTGCTTGCAGTCGTGTCCGACTCTGTGCGACCCCATAGACGGCCGCCCACCAGGCTCCGCCGTCCCTGGGATTCTCCAGGCAAGAACACTGGAGTGGGTTGCCAGTTCCTTCTCCAGTGCAGGAAAGGGAAAAGTGAAAGTGAAGTCGCTCAGTCGTGTCCAACTCTTAGCGACCCCATGGACCGTAGCCCACCAGGCTTCTCAGTCCGTGGGATTTTCCAGGCAAGAATACTGGAGTGGGGTGCCATTGCCTTCTCCAAAAGATATCCTAGGACCCTTATTATATTTTTTTTTTACCCTTGCTGTGGATTCAGCTGTTTCTCTAAATAAACAAAGGCATTTCCAGTTGCCTTTTATCAGAGAAGAGTACTTAGAAAATCAACATCTCAGCACCAGTTGTGCTATTTCTACTGTTTTTCATGATCTCTAAGTCTTCTCAGTGAACAAAGCTAGAACATACAAGAATCACATATTTATTTCTATATCCACGTGTTGTATCTCTGTTTCTGTTTTTAAAACATGAACTTATAGTGATCATTTTCACTTCCAATTAGACACCATAAATATAGGCAAAATACATCTTGCATTTATGAATTGCTTTCTCATATGCTCGAGCCCGGAAGCACAAAAATTTGTTTCACAATTGCTAAAACATATTCTGACTAAAGGAAACTTTCTAGCTATTGTGATTATATTCTCTTTTAAATCATTGATCTTTTTATATTAGCTGCTGTGAAGTGCTTATCTGCTAGCTGCATTATCTGGGGCATTTTGGCATTTATATCTAGTGCTTTATTTGCACCTATATCATGTTTTAACTGTTGCATACATTTATTATTTTCTGTATACCTACTTACAAACATTGTATCAGTTTCAGATGTAAAACATAATAATTCAGTATTTTTATAAACTTCACACCATACAAAGTTATTAGAAAATGTTGACTACACTCCCCTGTGCAGCAGTATCACATCCCTGTCACTCTTCTATTTTATTATGCCGCTGGTGGTTTGCACCTCCTGATCCCCTTCACCCATTTTGTGCTTTCCATATCCCTCTCCCAGCTAGTAACCACTAGTCTGAATCTGTGAGCATGTCTCTGTTTTTCTTACCTTTGCTTGTTTTGTTTTTAGATTCCACGTACAAGTAAAAGCATATGATATTTGTTTTTCTCTGTCTGATCTATTTCAAAAAGCATGAAGCAATATGCTTTCCAGGTCTACCCATGTTCTTGCAAACACCAAGATTTCTTCTTTTGTGTAGCTAATATTGTCTTACATATATATATATATATATATATATATATATATATACAAATAATATAAATGTATCTCACATCTATATACATTCATCTAATGGTGGGTACTGAGGTTGCCTCCATATCTTGCATGTTAGTCTCTCAGTCATGTCTGACTCTTGGCGATCCCACGGACTGTAGCCCACCAGGCTCCTCTGTCCATGGGATTCTCCAGGCAAGAATACTGGAGTGGGTTGTCATTCCTTCTCCAGGGGATCTTCCCAACCCAGGGATCAAACCCAGGTCTCCTGCACTGCAGGCGGTTTCTTTACCATTTGAGCCACCAGGGAAGCCTGTATTGTAGCTATTTTAAATAATGCTGCAATAAACATTGGGGTACCTATATCTCTTTGAAGTAGTGTTCTCCCTTTTCTTCAGATAAATATCTAGGAGTGGAATTGTTGGACTGTATGGTAGTTCTATTTTAATTTTTGTTTTACGAAACTCCATACTGTTTTTCATTTAGCTGTACCAATTTACATTCCCACTAAGAGTTTACTACAGTTTCCTTTTCTCTGCATCCTGACCAACCCGTATTTTTATTGTCATTATTCTACCCGCTTTGGTCTCTTTGAAAGTAGCCATTCTGACAGATGTGAGATGATACCTCATCATGGTTTTAATTTGCATTTCCCTGATGATCAGTAATGTTTAGTGTCTTTTCATGTACCTGTTGGCTCTCTGTACGCCTTTGGGAAAATGTCTGTTCAGGTCCTTGTTGTTGTTGTTGTTCAGTTGCCAAGTCATGTCCAACTCTTATAGAGTTACTCTGTAAGTTACTCTTAAAGACTGTAGCCTGCCAGGCTCCTCTGTCCACTGGATTTCCCAGGCAAGAATACTGAAGTGGGTGCTGTTTCTTTCTCCAAGGGATCTTCCCTACCTGGGGATAGAACCCATGTCTCCTGCACTGCAGGTGCATTCCTTACAACTGAGCCATATCAATACAGGGGAGCCCTATTCAGGTCCTATGCCCATATTTTAATTGAATTCATGGGTTTTTCTATTGAGTTGTATAAGTTCTTTATATATTTTGGATATTAACCCCTTTACAGATATCTTCTTCCACATTGCTTTTGTGTTTTGACCATGGTTTCCTTTGCTATGTAAATTCTTTTTAGTTCAGTTGGGTCCATTTGTTTATCTTTGCTTCTGTTGCCTTTGCCTAAGAAGAAAGATCAAAAAATATACAAATTATTCAGATGAATGTCAAAGAACATACTGCCTATGTTTTCTTTAAAAAAAAACTTCTTATTTTATTATATAGGCATATAATTGATTAACAGTCTTGTGATAATTTCAGGTGGACAGAAAAGGGACTCAGTCATTCATATACATATATTAATTCTTCCCCTAACTCTCCTCCCATTCAGGCTTTCAATAACATTAAGCAGATTTCTCTGTGCTATACAGTAAAATCTTGTTGGTCATCCATTTAAAATATAACAGTGTGTGCATGTCCATCCCAAACACCTTAACTATCCCTTTCCCCCATTCTCCCAAGCCTGACAACCATAAGTTCATTCGCTGAGTCCATAAGGTTCTTGTTTCTATATTGGTTTTCTGTCTGAATGATATGTTCACTGATGAAAGTGGGTTGTTAAAGGCCCTTACTCTTATTGTGTTACTGTCTATTTCTCCCTTTAAGGTTGTTAGTATTTGCTTTATATGTTGAGGTACTCCTATATTGGGTGCATATATATTTGCAATTATTATATCCTCTTTTTGGATTGATCCCTTGATCATTATGTAGTGTCCTTCTTTGTCTCTTATAACTGTCTTTGTCTTAAAGTCTATCGTGTGATATGCATATTGTTACACCAGATTTCTTTTATTTTCCATTTGCACGGAATACCCTTTTTCCATCCTGTCCCTTTCAGTGTATGTGTGTCCTTAGTTCTGATGCAGGTCTCTTGTAGACAGCTTACATATATGTCTTATCTTTGTATCCACTCAGCCAGTCTATGTCTTTTGGTTGGTGCATGTAATCCGTTTACATTTAAGTAAGTAAGTAAGTGTTAGTCTCTCAGTTGTGCCTGACTCTTTGCAACCCCATGGACAGCAGCCCACCAGGCTCCTGTGTCCATGAGATTTTACAGGCAAGGATACTGGAGTGGGTCGCCATTTCCTTCTTCAAGGGATCTTCCCAACCCAGGAATTGAACCTGGGTCTCCTGCACTGCAGGCAGATTCTTCACCGACAGAGCTACAAGGGAAGCGTAAGGTAATTATCAATATATATGTTCCTACTGTTGTTGTTCAGTCACCATGTCATGTCCAACTCTCTGGCACCCCATGAATTGCAGCTTTCCAGGCTTCCCTGTACTTCATTATCTCCCTGAGTTTGCTCAAACTCATGTCCATTGCCTGGAAAATTCCATGGACAGAAGAGACTGGTGGGCTACAGTCGATGGGGTTGCAAAGAGTCAGGCAACTGAGCACACACACACACAGCCACAGAAGCAGCAGTAACCTGTCTTCAAGGGAAGGATTCAATCCAATGAGAAAAAATACAATCCATTACCAAGACATGTTTATGTCCATAAGATAGAGAAAGCTGAATAAAATCTATTTGCTGATCTACAAGTGGTAAATTAGGCAGTTTCAAGTATCCAGGAGAAATGCAGACAGATTTCCCTGAATTGTGTTTCAGACATGTGGGGCAAAGTAGGCACTCTTTGCATTAATGTTTCCATCAGTTCATAAAGTGGACCAATGATTCAATGCTTGTCCAGTAGTCAGTAATGGAAATTTTAGAGCCTCTGGCAGTACTGAATTATTATTTGGCTCAAACTGGAATTTTCTCTTTTTATCAGGCCATCAGTTATAAGATTTCCAATATTGTTTTTCTTTTTTCTGAGGCAAAAATAACATTATTATTCCTTGTCATCCTTTTGTCTCCATTTCCCATACTTTATTAGCTTCCATCCCTACCTTAAGTAAAATTTTCGCTATATTTGAGATATATAGTGTCTTCCTTAGCATCTCTGTGGATAAGGCCAGCCAATATATTTTAGCCTTTACTTGGGAAGAAAGGCAATACACCTGGACAGTATATGCCCCAGAGTTTTAACAAAAGTCCCCCCTACTCCCAAACCATTAAAGCTGATTTAGATGATATACAATTCCCTGGAGGCTCTACTTAATTGCAATATATAGACAATTTTCTTCTCTGCTCCCTAACGCAGGCCTCTTCATAAGAAGACAGCATCCACTTGTTAAAACTTTTAGCCTTCAAAGGACACAAAGTCTCCAAAGAAAAACTGAATTTGCTCAAACTCAGGTTTTATATTTGGGGCACCTGATCTCAGAACAAGGGCTACATTAGATCCAATACTCCAAATTAAGTGCCAGTTGTGAGGTTTTCTTAGACTACCTAGGTAATGTTTAAATGAGAATTCCAAACTTCTCTCTTATGCCAAAACTTTGTATATTTGACTAAAAATAACAAACCTTATCCTATTATTTAGGAAGATCAGGGTGACATAGCTATTAAAGCCTAACAGAAAACTGTAAATCTCCTTGCCCTTGGACATCCCAACTATCAACTCTTCTTTCTTTCTTTTTTTTTTTTTTTTGCTTGAAAGGAAGGAAGTGTCCTTGGGATACTGACCTTGAAACACTGGGAAAACCATTGACTCATAGAATATCAGTAGCCAACAGCCAGACCCTGTAACATGAAGATAACTCTTTTGCCTCAGAGCCACTACTGCCACTATCCTTTTAGTCAAGGTCACCAAGACATAGTCCTGGAATCCTTTTTACCATCTTTGCACCTCATAAAAGAAGTCCTTCATAATTCTCATCACACTCAACATTCTCTGGCCAGTCATTGCACCTCCTATAAAACTGTCTTAATAACCACTTCTCATATAATGTTTTCTCACTGTAATAATCTTCAGTCTTAAAACACTACTTCTTTATTTGTATAAAGTTTGTTAAAGTAGAACACAGCATACTAATAATAGAGTGTATATAAGTTCCTGTTGAAGCTTCTATCATTTTCCTTAATTTTATTTGATTTTTTAATTTACATAGACTATAAATATTGAATATACAACTTGATAAATATTTCTATTTGCGGAACTATTTCCTCCAATCTGTGCCCTATACAACCTATGTTCTTTTCTTAATGGTAATAGATAAATGTATTCTGTTCAAAAACTTCATATTAATGGAATGCTACAATATGCTTTTTTTGTGTGTCATAATATGCCCAGGACAATTTTTTGTGATTAAAATAAACTGCTCTTGTAATAGTATTTCAGTTTTAATTACTGAGTAATTAAGAATATCACTAAAATTATATACAAAATTATACATATATTTATAATTAATACAATATAATTATATTATATATTTCTATATTGATGATCAATTATGTGGTGCATTTTTTTGTTCCTGTTGGCTATTATGAATAAAGCTGCTATAACTTTCGGGATCAGGTCTTTGAAGCAAATATATTTCCGCTTATGTTGGAAAGATACATACATACATAGGAATATAATTGCTGAGTCTTGTAATTTCATATTAACATTTTGAAGAATTTACCAAATTGCTTTCCAAAGTGGCTATGCAATTTTACATGCACACTAGCAGAGTCTAAGAATTCTATTTCCTCCATAATTTGTTACTACTTGGTAATGTCAGTCTTTTTTATTTTAGCCATTCTACTTCCAACTTACTTTTGTTTCCATTTGCATTTGTCTGACTGATATTTAGAGCATTTTCTAAGCTTTTTATGTTACTGTGTGTGTCTTTCTCTATGATTAATCTTAAATTTCTTGCAGTTTATTTGGAATGATTTAGCCTTCTTATCACTGAATTTTCCCTATGTATCTTTTTATTCTGAACTAACTGCAGATTCATGGGAAATTTCAAAAATAACCTAGAAAGAATACAGAGGACCCCTGTATACTTCAGCTGTTCTCCCCAGATGGTAACACCTCAGATGACTTATATATCTTACCTGTAGTAAAATATCCAAGCCAGGAAATTGACACTGGTAAATTCACAGACATTACTCCTCATATATCATCAGTTTCCCATGGATTCATTTGTGATGTGTGTGTATGTGCATGTGTGTTTGAATTGCCATCTTGGCAGCATTGCATTGCAAAGTGATAAACATAGACTGTCTGGGTTTATTTCAGTGTTCTTTCCTTTTTCTCAATCAGATTTAAGTTTTCAGTATTCAAGTGTTGCATGTTTTTTAAGTATGTTGCTGAATGTTTAAAATTGTTCTCTTAATTTTATTTTCTCATTGTTCACTGCTAGTATCTAATAATAATAAAAATAACAACAACGCAAATCATATATTGATCTTTTATGTTGTGTGAACCTCATAAGTTCTCTCTTTCTCTCTTTTTGTGTGTGAGTTTCTTAGTATTTCCATGTCCAAGATCATGTAATCTGCAAATGAAGTCTGAATTATTCTTTTTTAATTAGGATACCTTTAATTTGTTTTTCTTGCTTGACTGTATACATATCTATCAAAATGTTGAACTATAAGTGGAGAAAGAAAAGATTTACTTATTACCAATTTTATGAGAAAAATTTAATCATTACCAGTAAGCTTATTGTTAACTGTAGGTTTTTTGTTAATACCCTTTATCTGATTTGGAAATTCCCCTTATATTTCTACTTCTCTGAGAATTTTTAGTCTTACATGGTGGTTGTATCTTTTCAGTGCTTTTCATACATCTATTTTCATGAATCTGTTTTTGGTATGTTTTCCTATTGATATAATTTATTACATTAATTTGTTTTCAGATGTTAAAAATCATGAGCCATGTTCTTATTATTCACTCTGACAATGTCTGACTTTTAATTGATTGTTTAGACCATTTCCATTAAAAGTGATTACTGAAGTACTTGAACTCATTCACAATCTTCAAATAACAGAGTAATAGTTCACATTCAGATGCTGTAATTACATACTCCTTCATGTGCAGTGAAGGTGTACTATAATAGTTTCCCAATTCCTCCACCCAGTCCCTTGTGAGGCTTCTTGTTACTTACTTTGCTTATACATGTACAGTAAATATCCAATACATTCTTTATATTATTGCTTTGAGAAGATAGTTATCTTTTAGCTCAGTTAAGAATAAGAAAAATACATACATTTTTTTTTCAATTTTTTCATTTTCTGATGCTGTCCCTTTTTTATGTAGATCAAAGTTTCTGACACAAATAATTTCTCTTCTACATAAAGGACTTTTTTAAAAAAATATTTCTTGCAAGTAAGATATGCTGGCAAAGAATTCTATCACTTTTTGTCTGAAAAATCCCTTATTTGAAAGATAATTTTACTGGACAGAGAATTCTAAATTAGATGTTTCTTTTCTTAAAACAGTCAAAAATTCCCTCCAAATTTTCTTAACTGCATGATTTTTAAAGGAAAAATCTGCTATAATTCTTATCTTTGTTCCTCTAAGTAAGGTATGCCCCAACCTAGTTGCCTTTGAGAGTTTCGCATTGATTTTGGTTTACTTTAGTTTGAATGTGATATATTTATAGATGGTTTTTATTTTGATATTTATCCTGCTTGGCATTTTATAAGTTTCTTGTATTTGTGTTTTCATGTCTGTCAACAGTTTTGCAAAGATCTTGTTCATTATTTTTTCAAGTTTTTTTCTATTCTATTTCTTCACCTTCTGCTGCTCTTATTACGAGTATGCTACACTTTCTTTAATTGTCTTATAGTTCTTGGATGTTTCCATTTTTTCTCCATTATTTTGTTTTATTGTGATTCAGTTTGGGAAGTTTCTATCACTCTATCACTGAGTTCTCTTAAGTTTTTCTTCTGTTGCTTAGATTGAGTTTTATTGATGAAAGTTTGGAAGCCATTTTAAAATTTTTGTCAGGTTTTTTTATGCTTTTATTTTCTCTTTATTCTTATAGTTTGTTCTTACAGCTTTCATATCTCTGTTGATATTGTATCTCTGGTCTTTCATGTCATTGACTTTTGCCTTTTAAACCCTTTAAAATATTAACCAAAGCTATCTTAAATTTCATATCTAATAATTCCAAGATCTGTTTTATATTTGATTTGATTCTGATGCTTATTTTATCTCTTTAGACTTTTTTTTCTTGTCTTTTCATATAACTTGTAGTTTTTTGTGTTGAAAGTTGGTCATGTTATATAGGGTAGTATGCACTTAAGCTTTTAATGTGAGAATATATGTTAATATTTCCAGGAGATAGATTGTGTCTAATGTTTGTTGTAGCTATGGCACCAGAATCTTCAGATTCCATTAGTGAAGTAATTTCTTTCTCTCTTCTTAAATTTTGAGCTTCCTTTCATTCCAGCCCTCAAAGGGAATATGTGTCTTGGAGCTCTCTCAGTTGTAATTTACTTCTGTTGCTGCTGGAGACTTGTTAGTATGGTTTTACAGTGTGAGGGGGAAACCTTCTCTAGTTTTTACATAAGCCTTTCTTTTAATGAGTTTTTGTCTCGGGGGTATGGGTTCCAGAGTGCTTTTATTCCTCCTCCAGGTGCAGAGTGCCCCATCCCATGCGCCCTTCCTCTAGTTCCTATTCTACAGCTACCATCCAGAGTGCTTTTATTCCTCCTCCAGGTGCAGAGTGCCCCATCCCATGCCCGCTTCCTCTAGTTCCTATTCTACAGCTACCATCCAGAGTGCTTTTATTCCTCCTCCAGGTGCAGAGTGGCCCATCCCATGCCCCCTTCCTCTAGCTCCTGTTCTGCAGCTACCATCCAGAGTGCTTTTATTCCTCCTCCAGGTGCAGAGTGCCCCATCCCATGCGCCCTTCCTCTAGCTCCTATTCTACAGCTACCATTCAGAGTGCTTTTATTCCTCCTCCAGGTGCAGAGTGCCCCATCCCATGCCCCCTTCCTCTAGCTCCTATTCCACAGCTACCATCCAGAGTGCTTTTATTCCTCCTCCAGGTGCAGAGTGCCCCATCCCATGCCCCCTTCCTCTAGCTCCTATTCCGCAGCTACCATTCCCAACCTATAATCTTAAGCTCTTTCTGTTATTGATCATGACTATACTCACTATTCTTTTAGGTGAGTCAGGAAGAGCAGAGTTGGCAAGAGTGGGATGAATGTCTTTCTACCTAGAGATTAAGCCTTTGTTAGACAGCTGGGTCTGGGAATTTCATAATAGTTACTCTTCAACTCCCCCTGCATGTGTATACAGAGAGCTTTCCCATATATTCCCCAAAAGAACCATATAGAGTTTCTGGAGAAAAGGCAAGTGAAAATATAACTGTATTACTCAGGAGTTTTTCATCCTCACGGTAGTCCACGCTTAGTCTCCAGCAATTTGTCAAAATTTGCATTTAAATATTATGAGTGGCTTACGTAGTTCAGTGGCTTATGGTTCCAGATAAGCAAATTACAAGTGCTATACTTGTTTTTGCAGGTACTTAGCTTTCCAGATCCATGTAAGTGGTTTTCTCTGCAACCATAGTTCTCTGATGGGTCCAAGAAAAGTCACTGATTTCCATTTACTCAGCATTTTATTGTAATGACTGGAAAAACAAAACCTTCTTAAGTGAACAGTGCAAAGAAATAGAGGAAAACAATAGAATGGGAATGACTACAGATCTCTTCAAGAAAGTTAGAGATACCAAGGGAACATTTCATGCAAAGATGGACACAATAAAGGACTGGAATTGTGTGGACCTAACAGAAGCCGAAGATATTAAGAAGAGGTGGCAAGAATACACAGAAGAACTGTACAAAAAGGTCTTAATGACCCAATTGCCACAATGGTGTAGTTACTCACCTAGAGCCAGACATCCGTGAGTGTGAAGTCAAGTGGTCCTTAGGGAGCGTTACTACGAACAAAGCTAGTGGAGGTAATGGAATTCCAGCTGAGCTATTTCAAATCCTAAAAGATGATGCTGTGAAAGTGCTGTACTCAAATTTGGAAAATTTGCCAGCAAATTTGGAAAACTCAACAATGGCCACAGGACTGGAAAAGGTCAGTTTTCATTCCAATTCCAAAGAAGGGTAATGCCAAAGAATGTTCCAACTACCACACAATTGCTCTCATTTCACATGCTAAAAAGGTAATGTTCAAAATCCTTCAAGCTAGGCTTCAACAGTACAGTGCTCTATACTTTGAATCCCGTGCCTCATGCAGGTAGCCTTAGAAACTGGCCTCAAAATAATTGTTAACCTTCTGAACTCAAACTAGTTTAACACTGCCCATATCACTTTGCCAACAAGGGTCCACAGACTGAAAGCTATGGTTTTTACAGTAGTCATGTATGGATGTCAGAGTTGGACCATAAAGAATGCTGAGTGCTAAAAAATTGATGCTTTTGAACTGTGGTGTTGGAGAAGATTCTTGCGAGCCCCTTGAACAGCAAGGAAATCAAACCAATTAGTCCTGGAGGAAATCAGCTCTGAATATTCATTGGAAGGACTGATGCTGAAGCTCCAATACTTTGGTCACCTGATGTGAAGAGCTGACTCATTTGAAAAGACCCTGATGCCGGGAAAGATTGAAGGCAAGAGGAGAAGGGGACAACAGAGGATGAGATGGTTGGATGGCATCACCACTTCAATGAGCATGAGTTTAAGCAAACTCCAGGAAATAGTGAAGAACAGGGAAGCCTGGTGTGCTGCAGTCCATGGGGATGCAAAGAATCACACATGACTGAGCGACTGAACTACAACAACTTTACGTAGAAGCTCATAAATAATTTGTAACAGACTTAATAATATTTAAAATACTTAACTAAAATGTAATCAATCTACTTTAACGGGATAACTTATGTACTTTGTGATAAATTTATAAAAGTGCAAAAGTCACTAGAATCCAAAATCACTTTAAAGTGATCCCAATTCCTAGCAACCAGTGACATACTTTCTCTTTTCTTAGATTTGCCTTTTCTGGAGTTCTTATATTAGAAAAATTACATAATATGTGGTCTTTTTACTTGGTTTATTTTACTTATTTTTTGAGTTTCATCCATTTTGTAGCCTATAATACTAGTTTATAGCTTCTTATTACTGGTTAATATTATATCCTAAAATTGTGTGCCAGCTAATGGGCATTTAGAATGTTTCTGATAGTTTTGGGTCATTAAAAACAATGCTGCTATGGATATCTCTATTATACAGAGAATGGATAAACAACAAGGTCCTACTGTATAGCACAAAGAACTATATTCAATATTCTATAGCAAGCCATAATGGAAAAGAATATTAAAAAACAATATGTATATATATAACTGAATCACTTTGCTATACAGTAGTAATTAATAGAACATTATAAATCAAGTATACTTCAAGTAAAAAAATTAAAAACAATGGTGCTTTGAACATTCTTATGCAGTATTTTGTTTGTTTTCTTTGTAAAGCCAAGTGTTTTTTCTCTTGAGATATAACAAGTGATGAAGGTGCAAGTCTTTATGTAAACACATATTTTTAAATTTCCCATAGATGCACATTTAGAAGTGGAGTTGCTGAGTCATATGGCAAGTTCAGGGCTTCCCTGGCAGCTCAGGTGGTAAAGAATCTGTCTGCAATGCAGGACACCCAGGTTCTATCCCTGGGTTGAGAAAATCCCCTGGAGAAGGGAATGGCAACTTACGCCAGTATTCTTGCCTGAAGAATTCCATAAACAGAGGAGCCTGGCTGTCTACAGTCCGTGAGGTCGCAAAAGAGTCAGACATGACTGAGTAACTTTCACTTACATTGCAATTAAACATTTTAAGCAGTTGCCCACATAATCTCCAAAGTTACTGCACCATTTTACATTTCCAACAAAAGTATGTCTGAGTTATAGCTTCTCTGCATCCACAGCATTCGGTATTGTCACGACTTTTTGTTGCCTTGTTTATGTGTCATTCTAAAGAGGTATCTTACTCTCTAATTTGCATTTACCTACTGATTTATGAAATTACCACTCTTTCATGTAATTATTAATGCTTTTTTTATTTTGGGGTTGCCTTCCCTGTGGCTCAGCAGTAAAGAATCTGCCTGCCAATGCAGAAGATACAGGAGATGCTGGTTCGATCCCTGGGTCAGGAAAATCCTCTGGAGAAGGAAATGACAACCCACTCCAGTATCCTTACCTGGAAAAATTCCATGGACAGAGGAGCTTGACAGGCATAGAGTCAGACACAACTGTGCGCGCGCACACACACACACACACTTGATTTTCTGGTTATTTTTGTCTGTGGTTTAGACACTATCATCATGATGTATCTTAGTGATTCAACATTAATATTTATTCCATATACTGCTTCTTAAGTGTATGCCTTAATGTCTTATCAGTTTGGGACCCATGATGTGGAGAATATGTATTATGTTTGAAAAATAGAAAAGGAAATGTAATTAGATTGGTAATTTTTAAAATTTTACTTATCTTTAGATAGAATAAGCTCAGAATCATGTTTAATAACAACAGCCAAAAAAAAAATAGTAAAGAATTGTTAAAAAGTGATAAGGCTAAGTAGGAAGTGGGGCTTCCCTGGTAGCTCAGCTGATAAAGAATCCACTTGCAATGCAGGAGACCCGGGTTTGATTCCTGGGTCAGGGAGATCCCCTGGGGAAAGGATAGGCTACCTACTCCAGGATTCATGGGCTTCCCTGGTGGATCAGACAGTAAAGAATCCTGCAATGCGGGAGACCTGAGCTCGATTCCTGGATTGGGAAGATCCCCTGGAGGAGGGTATGGGTAACCCACTCCAGTATTCTTGACTGGAGAATTCCCATGGACAATGGAGCCTGGTGGGTCACAGTCCAAGGGGTTGCACAGAGCTGGACACGACTGAATGAGTAAGCACAGCACAGCACAAAGTAGGAAGTAGCTCATGATTATTAAGATGTTGTTATTGTTAGTAACACAAAAAAGGCCCTCATAATTTTCAGTCTCACAATTGCCTAATCTTTTAGCAAGCCTTAATGCTTTATTTGGGCTTTCCGTGTAGCTCAGTTGGTAAAGAATCTGCCTGCAATGCTAGAGACCTGGGTTCGATTCCTGGGTAGGGAAGATCCCCTGGAAAAAGGAAATGGCATCCCACTCCAGCATTCTTGCCTAGAGAATCCCATGGACAGAGGAGCCTGGCGGGCTACAGTCCATAGGGTCACAAGAGTCAGACCCAACTTAGCACTATCTTTCTTTCTCTTAATGCTTTATTTAAATCTTTTTCCTTTAGAAATGATATTCTAATATTTCTCTGTATTGAAAACTAATGATTTTTATTTGTTGCTAACTTATAGGAATGTGAAATGTGGAAAATTACTATGTAAATATGATCAACAACAGGTCCTTTCTATTCCAAATGCCTCTGTTTTGTATTCCAACATAAATGGAAAGATCTGCATTGGACTGGAATATGATAATGGTTCTATAGACTCAGAAAAGATGTGGGTAAAAGATGGAACTGTTTGTGGTGAAAAAAAGGTATGTTGTCTTTTATTACCAGGTAATATACTAATTTCATATTTCAAATGCATACGTGGTATTTTTCTCAAGTTAAATGTGTATTTAATTTCAAAAAAGTAAGAAAATAGAAAGTTTTGAAAATGAGAGAAATTTCAAAAGAAAAAACATAACCTGCTATTTACTATTTTTCACATGTGTTAACTGAATTGAGAATCATACCGTTCATTAACAGTTTTATTACGTCATGTATTTTTAATGTTGTGAATTATATTTTTATATAATTACTTAAAAATAATGATTAAAGTAAAAAAATTAAAGAAACAAGTGCTCATTTTAGTAATGAAAATAATAAAGGATTCACAGAGTAAAGGAAAGATCAATCAAAGTGATGAAAATCTGAAATACAACTACTCTCCATTTTCTATAATGAACCTTCCATTAATTCTTTTAAATTGAAATAATTGATTTACAATATTGTGTTAGTTCCCGGTGTACATCATAGTGATTCAGTATTTTGCAGATTATATTCCGTTATAGGTTATTACGAAATAATGAGTATAAGTCCCTGTGCTGTGCAGTATATCTTTGTTGCCTGTCTACATTGTAAATAGCACCTTGTATACTATACAATTTGTCAGTATTTGTACACTATACAATTTGTATTATACTGTACAATTTATCACACTCCTAATTTGTCCCTCCCCCTTGGATCTCACTTTTGGAGAGCTCTGTTTCTATTTTGCATATACATTCATTTGTATCCTTTTTAAGTTTCCACATACAAGTGATATCATATAGTATTTGACTTCCTCTATCTGACTCATTTCACTAAGCATAATATTCTTTAAGCTCATCCACATTACTGAGAATGACAGTATTTCCTTCTTTTTATATCTGAGTAATATTCCACATTCATATTTCTAAATATTACATGTTATTTATAAATATTCCATTATTTATAAATATATTTATATAGATTTATATTTTAAAAACCACATTTATAATCCAATAGTCTATTGATAGGCACTTAAGGTGCTTCTGAGTCTTGGATATTATAAATAGTGCTCCTATGAACACTGAGGAATATATATTTTTTTGAATCAATGTCTTTCTTTTTTCCAGATGTATACCCAGGAGTAGGATTGCTGGGTTGTATGGTAGTTCTAGTTTTACTTTTTTAAGGAAATTCCGTAGTGTTTCCCATAGTAGCTGTACCAATTTATATTGCCAGAAAAAGTATACAAGGGTTCCTTTTTTTCCACATCTTCCCCAACATTTGTTATTTGTAGAGATTTTGATGAAACTCATTCAAACAGATGTGAAGTGATACCTCATTGTAATTTTGATTTGTATCTCTCTGATAATGAGAAATGCTGAACGTCTTTTCATAGACTTGTGGGCCAACTTTATATTTTATGTGGAAATATGTGTGTTTGGTCTTCTGTTTTTTCTGTTTTTTTGTTTTGTTTTGTTTTGTTTGTTTTGATATTGAGTTGAATAAGCTATTTATATACTTTGGATGGGCTTCCCTGGTGGCTCAGTGGTAAAGACTCTGCCAATGCAGGAGACGTGGGTTTGATTCCTGGGCTGCAAAGATCCCTTGGAGAAGGAAATGGCAACCCACTCCAGTATTCTTGCCTGAAAAATCCCATGGACAGAGGAGCCTGACAAGCTACAGTCCGCGGGATCACAAAAGAACCAGACATGACTTAGCTACTAAACAACAACAACAGTGTTTTGGATGTTAACATCCAGTTGGTCACATCGTTAGCAAATATTTTCTCCCATTCCATAGGTGTCTCTTGCTTTGTTGATAATTTCCTTTGCTGTGCAAAAGCTTTTACGTTTAATTAGATGCCGTTTATTTTTCATTTTATTTCTTTTGTCTTAGGATATTTATCCAAGGAAATATTGCTACAATTTGTGTCAGAGCATCCCGCCTAAGTTCTTTTCTAAGAGTTTTATGGTTACAGGCCTTACATTTCGGCCTTTAAGCCATTTTGAGTTTATTTTTATAAATGCTATGAGGGAATGTTTTAGTCTTGTTTTTTGTGCTGCTGTCCAGTTTTCCCAGTACCACTTGTGAGTAAGACCGTCTCGTCTCCACTGTATAGTCGTTCCTCCTTTTTCTCCTCTTTTGATAGGATGTGATTTTTTTCTTGTTGTCATTGTTAAAAATTGGACTTCTGGAAACACAGCCACTTCTCCCCGAGTTTACGGTCTGACTCTGTGCTCATGTAGTCCTTTTGTAATTTCTTGGGTGCTCTGAGCCTTGAGAGTAGCCTGAGGAGAAAATCTGTGGTCTCTGAGGCTTTGGTGAATATGCGTCTTTCCTGTGAATATGCACGTCTTTGTGGCTTTTCCTCATTCCCCACGTACATGGACATTTTAGATGTTTTAGTTTCCCGAATAGTCTCACCACGGCTGCCTTGGAGCCTTTTATTGTCTACAGTATGTCTCCATCCATTCTCTGCCCCGCCCCCACGTCTGCAAGTCTTAGTTTTCCTGAGCAGTGTCCAGCTGAGATTTGAGTCAAGTGGAACAGAAACCAGTGTCCAAGCAGTTCCCAGACAGATGAGAATATGAAAATTAAGATATCCTCTGGAAACGCAGCTGCTGCCTTCTCCAAACCTAGACTGTGCCATGCCCCAGAGGTAGTGGGACAGGGTGAACAAAACGCTGCAAAGTTTTCTAATGTTTTGGCGTGGCTATTTGTTTGTTTGGTCATGTGCTGAGCTGCTGTAGACCTCTGACTACTTCCAGAGCTCCTATGGGTTGCTTTAGCCAGTTTTTCTTCCCCCTCCCCCCTTCCCCTTCCTCTCTTTCCTCCCCCTCCCCTTCCTCCTCCTCCTCCTTCATCTTCCTCCTCTAGCATCTCTAAGGGAGAAAAACATTTGGGGTGCCAGTGCACCATTTTGCTGATGTCACCCTCCAGATTAATTTTTCAGGATTTAGTAAAATCTGCTTTTAATTCTGTCACTGGTGTATGGTGCCTCAGTTCAGTTCAGTCGCTCAGTCGTGTCCGACTCTTTGCGACCCCATGAATCGCAGCACGCCAGGCCTCCCTGTCCATCACCAACTCCCAGAGTTTACCCAAACCCATGTCCATCGAGTCAGTGATGCCATCCAACCATTTCATCCTCTGTCGTCCCCTTCTCCTCCTGCCCCCAATCGTACCCAGCATTAGGGTCTTTTCCAATGAGTCAACTCTTCGCATGAGGTGGCCAAATTATTGGAGTTTCAGCTTCAACATCAGTCCTTCCAGTGAACACCCAGGACTGATCTCCTTTAGGATGGATGGATTGGATCTCCCTGCAGTCCAAGGGACTCTCAAGAGTCTTCTCCAACACCACAGTTCAAAAGCATCAATTCTGAGGCACTCAGCTTTCTTCACCGTCCAAATCTCATATCCATACATGATCACTGGAAAAACCATAGCCTTGACTAGACAGACTTTTGTTGGCAAAGTAATGTCTCTGCTTTTAAACATGCTGTCTAGGTTGGCCATAACCTTCCTTCCAAGGAGTAAGCGTCTTTTAATTTCATGGCTGCAATCACCATCAGTGGCAAAGGATGTAGGATTTAAGTGATTATATGGTGCACTTAAATCCTACATCCTTTGCCACTGATGACCACAGGGGGAATCGCTGGCTTCAGGTTTGGGTTACTTTTGTATCTCACATTTTCTGTACAAAAATGATTTTCATTTTATCTCAAGTGCACAGTATTACTTGATACTACAAGTAAAATGAAGTCTCAAAAAATAATATTTCTATAATTCTGAGCTTTATGTTTAGCTTTCTTATCTCATCAGTTGTACCACAACCAAGAAAGTTAGACATACCAGAAACCCTGGTGTCATTGCCTCTCTCTCTTTTCACTCTTTATATACAATTTATCACTAAACTTGGTGAATTAACTCTATCTCAAACATAACCACTGTTTTGGATCGACACCATTAAGCACTCAGTTTCACGCTAGGTTGTCATTTTTCTAGAGTACTGCAGTGTTGCTCTAGGTTGTCTCTCTACGTTTCTCTCACTTTTGCATTCTCTTTTTCAAAACCTTCTTTTTATCAGCTTTCCGTCTTTCAATTAAATCTCTAAATATGACTGATTGCTTACAAGTTATAGATCAACTTTCTGATCAAGATTACAAGACACAAACATATCCTCCATAATAACTTCTGTCACATCACATGTAGATTTTTTGTTTGTGTGTGTGTGCATGTGTGTGTGCGTCTGTGTTTCTCTACCTTTTTCAGCAATATGAGCAATATAAGGGTTTCTTTGTTACTGCTATTCACTGCTGCATTCTCAGGGTAAAGTGCATTGTAAGACTCAAATATTTAGTTAATTAATGTTTGAATGGATTTTCTTTGTGTAACAGCTGCACTGCCCTTAATATTTCTTAAAAGTTACATAGTAGATATGATGCAGGGTCATTTTGAAGATTTTCTTTTTCTACAAGTACTTTGCCCTTCATTTCTATGCCTGATTGAGTCCTGTTCAATATCAGGGCTCAATAAAAATGTTTTGCTGTCCTCATATATTAAATTCTTTGTTTTTTACTATTTCATAAAGCTGCTTTATTAAAGTATTTATGACATATTACCTTTGCTTTTATTTCATGTCTGTACTTCCTATCCTAGTATAAGCATAGAAGATGCTTTTATTGTTTTGTTTACTTTCAGATTATCAGTCCCATCTAGTGCTAGAAACTCAGTAGCACTACGTATTAACCACTTATTGGTAGTATGTTAATATCTATTATGAAATGAATAACTCTTATGTCTGTACAATACGGAAGCCTTTTAGTTAGATGCCAAATACAGATGGTGGTTCAATTAACTTACTTTGAGATATTCCTTTTTTAGGTTTGCAAGAATAAAGAATGTGTAGATTCTTCATTCTTGAAGTATGACTGTACTCCAGAAAAATGCAACAATCAAGGTGTAAGTATCAGTACTATGAGACACAGAGCATATATCATTAAGAGTGATCTTTGGAAAGCAAACACACACATACATACACACACACACACATTCATAAGCCAGGTAAGAAAATCAGCCTTATCTGATCTATGTATTATTTCAAAATTTTAATGAACACAAATAATGGTAGCTACTTATTTTATAAGGTGATATTTCTCCTGTTTCAGGTGTGTAATAATAAAAAGAACTGTCATTGTAACCCTACATATATACCTCCAAATTGCCAAAGCGCAGCTCCAGGATGGGAAGGTGGGAGTATTGACAGTGGCAACTTTCCACCCTCAGTTCCTGGTGTACCGGGTTTACTCGGTAAGTACTGATAACAAATTGAAATTATAATTAAGATAACGTTTTAATGTATTAAATTTAACAAGGTAAATATTTTGTCTACTAATTTATATTTAGATTATGCTTGGACATCAAATAATAAACCATACATGGCTATTTAACTTACATTTTACTTCCAGAAGCTAACATGTTATACGAAATATATGCTATAAATAAGAGATGCCAGTAGGGACCCAGGCAAGAAAACAGAAATCACTTTAGTCTTTCATACAGAAGGAATTAAGTACAAAACATGAGGTAGGGTAACACATAAGAGCAGATATGAAAGCCAATCAAAGATCAGTGAGGCAGTGCAGAGATTAGTAATGCAGGAATCCTTTACCACTTTGTAGGGCTGAAAGGACAATAAATGGAGATGGTATTACTAGAACCAGAATCTAACCCATCTTTCATGACATATAACTATGGTTAGGGATACCAGGATCCAGAAGACAGGTAGAGGTACCCTTCAGCAAGAGCTGAAGGTTTGGAGGATGCAGAGACATAACTGCAGATGCTGGAGATGGAGAGGGATCAATACCATGAGGATTTCAGTCTGCCTGCTCTCCATCTCATCCAGTGAATCCCATCAGCTAAATCTAAACAGAAGACAGAAGGTTCAGGAGCATAGGAAATGTAATTTCCCACAATCTTTTGTTCAAAGTAGAGGTGGATTTTAGAGCATGCCAGTATATCCAGTGTTGCTTAGGACCTTTATACGAAAACTTATATTTACAGAAAAGCAAAGCAGGTTTCTCCACATTTTGAGCCAGACTTAGTTCTTAACACTTCCACATTTATTCCAACTTTTGAAATATAGTATTTAAGACCATTTCTTAGAGACTAAGTAAAAAAAAGAAATTATAACATACTTATGTATTATCAAGCTATTTCTATTTTAGTGGGAATAGTTAGCTTACCTTCAGATTCACTGTAATTAACTGCTTCTATCCATACACGCACGTGCCTTTTCCCCAATGAGAAGAGGAGACTATTCTTTCCTAGCATCCAAGTTGGCCTTCTGATTGGGCTTTTCAGAATACTAATTTTTGGAACTCTCCTTATTGGAATGCTCATTCTGTTGAAGATGATTGGCTGTATTTGAAGTTTGACTTTGAGACACAAAAATACAACCATGCAACTAAGCCTTGCACAAACTCATGCCACACAGAAGTCAAATGAAATGATTGTTTAAGTTCCTTAATTTGGGGGTACTTTCTTGCACAAGTGCTCTCTAGGTGGTATATTTATATTTGTATAACAAGAGTCTAAAACATGTGCCGTTAGCTTTGGAATTGGGATGGTTCATGGAAGGCATAACAGGAAACTGTTGAAGACCATCAGTATAGGTTGACATTGTCTCAAGAAGACTGTTGGTGAGCAATTCAAAGACAGCTTAAAAACACATTATTAGAAGTTGGAGAAATGAGAGCATTTATTATGAAGTGGTGAATTGTGAGGCACCCTTGCTGCCTGTGCTAATGTGAAAAATAGAATTCATGGTTCTGGTCAACGAGATTTCTAGGTAGATTGTAGTGATTTCCAGGCTGGGCAACTGAAGTTACCTATGATAAAATGCAAGGAGACAGTAATTAATAATGAAAGAAAAGTTAAATTTTCAAGTAAAATGTATATGTATATTCATAAAAGAGTTAGATTTTTTGGCATGAAAATAAAACATTTTTATTCCTGAACTCTTCCAGCAAAACATTTTTAAAGTAAGAAGTGGCTAACAACTACACTTAAGAAATTTAGTAATAAAATTTGATCTCAGATAAAGATTTTCAAGTATATATTAAACCCCTCTGTTAAGACCTCAGAAAAACCTTAAAGTGATGCTTCTTAGACACCTTCATCTATACAAAAAGCCCTTTTAAGTATTGTATTGGACTGCCTTATGAAACTCTCAAACAATAAGGCTACAATAGGTTATTTTATGGCAGCCTAGACAAGGGTCTAGTATAGACAGACATGTCAGAAAGATTTGTGGGTGTGGTTTCATTTAATGGGGTGTATTTTTCATTTGATACATAAGAAATCCACACATTTTTAAGGAATTACATCATCTCAGGCTGAAAATGATCAAAATACATATGTTCTTCAAGTCTTAATTGAGTATGGGTAACAAGTAGGCTGATAAAGCTCCTCAGCTTTGAAAAGCATTATAAGGGCTATTCCATGTGGAAAAAGAATTATAAATCATAGTATAATATGAAGACTATAACCAAGAAATCAGAAGCCAAAATTTCGTGTTCTGTGTGTTTGTGATTTTGAGAAACAACAAAATTAACAGCAGCAAGATATACAGTTTTCCCAGGTTAATTCTGGCATGGTTTTGCAAGGGAGAAATGTCATTTTAAAAAAACAGTGGTGAAAGTGACACCTATCACCTCATTGGATGAGGAAAACATATCCCTAATGCCAAATCCAGAAAAGAAAGTTAACAAAGAAAAAATTACAGAGCAATATATTTAATTAACATAAATGCAAACATTCATTTGAAAGCCAATCAGTACAATTCATAAAACTTAGAAATATTTTAAAGTATATAATTTTCTCATTTTTTGCATGAAAGTCATTTGACAAAATTCAGCAACTATTTATGAATTTTTAAAAGGCAATGAACTATCAACAGAAGTAAACTTAATATGAAATCAATATGATAAAAAGCATGAACAAAAAAATTTTAGCTAATATATCTTATAATAATATTTTTTTCCAAAAAACTGAAAACAAGGCAATGAAGTCTGCTCTCACCATGTCAGTATTGTACTCTAAGTCCTAGCCAGTGCAATAAGTAAAGAACCAAAAATCAGGAGCATAAAGATTAGAAAGAATGAAATTAGACTGCAGACGATATGATTAATTACATCAAAAATCCTAAGGATTCTACAGGAACACTTCAAGAAGTAATAAAAACCCTTTGAAAGGTCAAAGAAAATATTTAAAAGTCAGTAGTATTGCTATATACTAGCTTCAGTAAAATGAAAATCAACTTAAAATCAGTCCCATCTACAATACTATCAAAATATAAAATATTAGGAATAAGCTCAACAAAAGATGTGCAATGGTTTTACACTGAAACAAAAATGCAGATAGATACTAAACACACAAATAAATGGAGAAATACTCCATGTTCATCTGTGGGAAAGTTTATTATTGCCAACATGTCAATTCTCACCAAATTAAATCTATAGATCAAAATACCCAATAATGAAAGCATGCAATATTTTAGATATCAACAATTTGATTCTGAAATACACACATAAGTGCTAGAATAACCAAACAGCTCTGAAAAAAGAACAAATAATGATGTAGTCTATTTGCCTTATATTAAACTTAGGATAATATAGTTTTATATATTTTCTGGTATCCAGTGAGATACTATTTTGGGGGGCAGAAACAAGGATGTGGGGAGTTTAAGAGCCTTTACCAGAGTTTCTAGTAGTCATGTATGGATGTGAGAGTTGGACTATAAAGAAAGCTGATCGCTGAAGAATTGATGCTTTTGAACTGTGGTGTTGGAGAAGACTCTTGAAGGTCCCTGGGACTGCAAGGAGATCAAACCATTCAATCCTCAAGGAGATCAGTCCTGAATATTCTTTGGAAGGACTGATGCTGAAGCTCCAATACTTTGGTCACCTGATGCAAAGAACTAACTCGTTGGAAAAGACCCTGATGCTGGGAAAGATTGAAATCAGGAGGAGAAGGGGATGACAGAAGATGAGATGGTTGGATGGCATCACCGACTCGATGGACATGAGTTTGAGTAAGCTCTCGGAGTTGGTGATGGACAGGGAAGCCTGTGCTGCAGTCCATGGGATTGCAAAGAGCCATGAGCAACGGACATGAGCAACTGAACTGAACTTAATATAGATTTAGTATATAGTTACAGTAATTAAGAAAAGTACAAAAATAGTTCAAAAGGGAAGGAAAGTCAGTTCAAAACATTGTATTTTAACAACTGAATATCCACGTAAGACCAAATGAATCTCAAAATTATAATGTACTTCACAATTCATATGTGACCAACGATAAATCTAAATGTAGAAGCTAACACTGTTCTTGAAAGAAACATGGGAAATGTCTACATGACCTTGAGATAAGCAGTTTCTTAGATAAAGCATGAAAATACATATCAATGCAATAAAAGAATTTGCAGTATTTTTTCCAAAAATAGAGCACTGAGGGAAAATTCCATTCTTAATTGAATCACTATAATTCTTTTCATCTATAGTATGAGAAACATCTGAAAAGAGAACCACATGGAATAGGAGGTTCTTAATAAACGAGCAAGGAGTAGAGGACTGTTACCTAAGAGTTATTATAGAAGAGTCTAACTTTGCGCACTTGTGATGTCAACTTAACCATTTCATATAAAAATGTTAATTGTAAAATTATTAAATGCTTAAAATTTTTATTCCAATAGTCATAATAAAATGCAGAGGTGGTTTTGCTATATTCCTTGTAGTTACTTTCAAATCACCGGTGTTTTCTCTCCTAGAAAGTCGCTATATTGAGAATGTTTACCGTTCCAAACCTACAAGATGGCCATTTTTCTTATTCATTCCTTTTTTCATTATTCTCTGTGTACTAATTGCCACACTGATAAAAGTGTATTTCCAAAGGAAAAAATGGCGAACTGAGGATTATACAAGCGATGAGTATATTAATTTCATATTTAAGATCCATTACTTTTATAATTAGTTGGCCTCCGTGGTAACTTATCAATATATAACATTATGGTGATGTAACTAGTAGTAATTCAGATTATATATTTATCTTTCCATGTAAATTTAATATGCAATATATTAATGATCAATATAATGAATAATAAAAAATTTTTTTTAATCGTAAAACAACTTGGACTTGGTTAAGAGTAACTTTAAGTAGCAATGATTTCTGGTTAATGATTATCTTCTTTTACTATTTGATCTTAATTATTAAGTATGTATTAAATATCATTATTTACTTTTTAATATTTATATATTTAAAAGAGTTTTGCAAACACATTTTATTAAAACATAGCATGGAAATTTAGGAGAGCAGTTAGGCTTTAAGGAACTTCAATAGAGGCAGCCAGAGGTGGAAAAGATTAAAATATAAATAAAAATATATTAAAGTAAATTATATAATAGTAAAACTGAAAAATCTA
Source organism: Okapia johnstoni (assembly GCA_024291935.2). Classification (NCBI taxonomy): domain Eukaryota; kingdom Metazoa; phylum Chordata; class Mammalia; order Artiodactyla; family Giraffidae; genus Okapia; species Okapia johnstoni. Next base: position 29,638,805 of record CM044327.1, on the reverse strand, counting down.
GGTTATAGCCATGGCTACTCTACAGAAAAAAAAGATTTTTAATTTAGTAACCTAATAAACATCTGAAAATATTCTTCAAGAGTAAAACAAATATTGAAATTAGTTTACTTCCTTTCATGGAAATTTCTGTGAAATAATTTCTGCCTTTGAGTTTTATATCTACACCCTTCATTTTACTTAAGATGAAATGAATTTTATTAGAACATTTAAAGAACCTTATTAATATATTTAAAATTGATAATATAAATGAAAAGAGAATCATTTCATAGAAATATTTTGAAACGTTTATGTAGAATTGCTGAAATAATGTGACACATCAAATAGTCTCATAGCTCAGATAACACGTAACCACACTAAAGGGATTTTCTCACACTGGGTGAGATTATTGTGGGAAAATGAGTGGAAGGTGAATGGTAAAGAAAATGCAAAGCTATTTCGCTAATGTTTTATATATACAAACATGATCTGAGTTCATTTCCAGGTAAACTTTTATTACTGTTCTTTTTCTCATATTAGCCTTGCTTACCGTTGAGAAATACTGTCAGTGGTGAGATATTCTTAAGTAGTGGCTGCTCCCAAATCTCAGATAGGGATTCAAAACTGTTTCAATACTGCTAGATATTATAGCAGAGAATGCAATGGCAACCCACTCCAGTACTCTTGCCTGGAAAATCCCATGGACAGAGGAGCCTGGTAGGCTGCAGATATAGAGTGTTGTAGAACAATCTTTGAAGAAAATGCAGTTTTAAAAGATCATTTTTATTTTTAAATATATAGGCAACCAGAAAGTGAGAGTGAACCCAAAGACTAGCCGGGAAAACAAAGAGTCCATGACATCACGGTAAGTATCAACTAATTTTAGGATGAGAGGGAGAAACAGAAACAGAAAAGTTTAAGTATTACATAGATAGAAGTAGTATAAGTGTATATTAAATGAAGATAGTAATATAGCTGCACATAATAAAAATCAAATTGAAGAGTATTTTTCAATATTGTAAGCTATATCACAGACATGGTAAATTTGTCATTTAAAATATTTCTTGCCGTGCTATTTTTTTTTCTAATAATGCTTAATTCTTTAGCATTTGTGATTCAGACTCTGGTTACAAATGAATTACATGATAGAACTCTACTTCAGAATAAGTACCTCATACCATTTGCTGAATTAATCATCATTTTTAACTTAATTGATCATACAGGTGATGTTTTCTCCTTCATTTATTCTTCCAGAGTAATTATCTTTGGTGAACAGGAAAAATGGAAAAGAAAACAAACATGCCCTGATTACCTGAGATTCAAAACTTGCACTTTATGGCTTTCATCTGTCAAGAAAAGATATGATACCTTAAATAACTTATTTGTAATGAATGCATGTTTATGAGTTTGTATGTTACATATTTCTTATTTTTAAAGTTACCTCATATTAATCCTGTTAGTAAGCATTAACTCTGTTAATGAGTAGGCATGAGACAAAGAAAATTTACAATATAAGACGTGCAATACCGTGATTAAAGACCACTGTTTTATTTTAAGTTGCAATGGTATGTACTGATGTTATAGTCTCAGGTCCACAACCAATCAAAAGGCAATAACCTTAAGATCTGGAAAAAAATTTCAACTATGTGCTGCTTCTAAAAGACAATTTCAGATATATAAAGGTTCAAAGTACAAGATAAATATACTGTGAAACTCTATACAAAAGAAAGTTGATAGACTTTAACACTAACGCTTTAAAAACACATTAGTAAATATAAAGAAGAACATATCATAGTGGTGGCGCTAGTGGTGGAGAACCTGCCTGCCAATACAAGAGACATAGGAGATGCGGGTCCGATCCCTAGGTCAGGAACAGCCCCTGGAGGAGGGCATGGCAACCCACTCCAGTATTCTTGTCAGGAGAATCCCATGGACAGAGGAGCCTGGCAGGGCATAGTCCTAGGATCACAGAGTTGGACATGACTTAAGTGACTTAGCATGCACACACAAAAAGAAGCTTTGTTGTTCGTTGTTCAGTTGCTCAGTCATGTCTGATCTTTGCAACCCTGTAGACTGCAGCACACCAGGCTTCCCTGTCCTTCACCATCTCCCAGAGCTTGCTCAAACTCATGTCCTTTGAGTCGGTGATGCCATCCAACCATCTTGTCCTTTGTCATCCCCTTCTCCTCCCGCCTTCAGGGGGAGAGCTTCAAGAAGAAGCTAGAGTAATACAAATGTGTGAGTCAGGGTTTTCCAGAGAAACAGAAGCAATAGGAGTTATATAAATAGGTGGGAGAGGAGGGAGGGGTGAGGAAATTTATTACAGGAATTGGCTCTCATGGTTATGGAACCCAGGAAGTCCCAAGATCTGCCATCTGGAAACGGAAGAACTAGGAAAGAACTGATAGTGTGATTCAATACAAGTGTGAACACCTGAAAAATGGGGGCCCAGTTATGTAAGTCTCAATTTGAGTCTAAAAACCTGAGGACCAAGAGTGCCAACGGGTGTCTGAAGATGGGAGAAGGTGGATGTCTCAGCTCAAGCAGAGAGCAAATTGACCTTGCTCCATCTTTTTGTTCTACTCAAGCCCTCAACAAATTGAATGGTGCCTACTAGAATTGCTGAGGGTAGACTTCTTCACTCAGTCTAATGATTCAAATACTAACCTTTCCCAGGACACACAGACACACCCAGAAATAATGTTTTATCAGACATTTGGACATCCCCAAGTTGACACATAAAATTAAACATGACAAGTCATCTCCCTTGCCAACTTGGCATCCATATGCATCTCCTACAGCCATACTCAATCTCCAAATAAAGGTCATAACTGCCTAAAGTGATATAACTACCCTACATACAACCCAAAATGTCCTAATTCCTTTCTAGAAGAGAGAAAATCCTTGAGTGATGTTTACTCTTCTGATATTTTATAACTTAAGTACTATGAGGTAAAATTAAAAATATTTAGGGGGACTGGAGTCTTAATGGCATAGGCACGTGAAAGAAGGAAGGAGTCAAAGTGATAGATTCCTGTGACCTTTTAAATGATTGAATAGTGATGTCCACAAAGGTCCGTCTAGTCAAAGCTATCGTTTTTCCAGTGGTCATGTATGGATGTGAGAGTTGGACTACAAAGAAAGCTGAGCACTGAAGAATTGATGCTTTTAAACTGTGGTGTTGGAGAAGACTCTTGAGAGTCCCTTGGACTGCAAGGAGATCCAACCAGTCCGTCCTAAAGGAAATCAGTCCTGAATATTCATTAGAAGAACTGATGCTGAACCTGAAACTCCAATACTTTGGCCACCTGATGCGAAGAGCTGACTCATTTGAAAAGACCCTGATGCTGGGAAAGGTTGAGGGCAGGAGGAGAAGGGGATGACAGAGGATGAGATGGTTGGATGGCATCACCGACTCAATGGACATGGGTTTGGGTGGACTCCAGGAGTTGGTGACGGACAGGGAGGCTTGGCTTCCTGCGGTTCATGGGGTTGCAAAGAGTCAGACACGACTGAGCGATTGAACTGAACTGAATGATGAAAATGGATCCAAAGTGACTTCTCTACTGAAGCAGAAGATTCCTACCTTCTATTAACGCAATTTAGTCTTCAGGAATGGGCAGAACAAGTGAAATACTGACAACTGAAGAGAAGAAAACATCATTTTGGAACTTTCTCCATGACTGTCCTTAAGCCCTGCCCTTCTACTTGTTTTAATTTTGCTGTAAATTTATAAATAGTGAAGACCAAAGAAATAGAAGAAACATTTGGGAGCTTTATACCAAGAAATTTGCCTTGAAAGCTGCTATTCTAGGAGGGAAAAGCATATCAAGTTCCTGTCTGTTTTTTTTTTTTTTTAAACAAGGTTTCTTATGTCCTTCGATTTTGAAGGATAAGACAAATATAAACTCATACCTGCAGACAATTTTTAGCAGCTGTGTAAGAATAATGAGATTTGCTACTAGATTTGCTACTAATGTTTCGCTACTAGAGTTGACTACTCAGAAGATCTTTTATAGCTCTTCAATGTGTTGTTTTTGATCTATTGCTTCAATGACATTATTTGACCAAACAGAAGTCCATCTGTCTCTCTAAGCTATGACCTTGTTATGAACAATATTTGCATTCACTGTGCAAATGTCCATGTATTATCGGGTTTAAGCAACATCATAGTGCCATCACTGAAGGAAGTTGAATGAGGTGAACATTGATATAGCTCTTTTCCCCTTTGCCCCATTTTTTAAATGTAACAAATACTTTTATGTTCCCCTCCCCCTTTCCCTTTCCCCTTCCGCTTTGGGAAATGTGTCAGGAACTAGATAGTTTAAGGTGAGCAATTGAGGGGACTGAGAGATTTATCCACACAGAGCATGGCTTCTTTGTACTTCATCATAAGGCGCTCTGTTGGCCAGCCTAATTAAGTACCCTTTTACCAAGAGAACCTCATGGACATCTAGCTGGCAACTCAAGAGGTTCAGGAAGCAGGACCACAGGGATCCTGGGATGCTGGCCATGAGGTTGGATGCTTCACCTTGCTGAAAAGAGACACTGGACCTAAATGGCACAGCATGACTTTGTTCCTGCTTGGCTAAATTTCTCAACACCACAGTCAGCTAAGTCACCTACAGTGACTTTTGAAAAACACAGAGAGCACCTACCCCGAGGAAATGGTAGATTTGGAGTAAGCCATAGTAGACATAATTCCTCTGATGGCGTTTCCAACAATGGACCTCATCAAATGACAGGAGATTCTTCGCACCAGCCCTCCCCGTTCCACCATGATTCTGTGGACTCTGGTGTCTCTAAGGGGGCATGTGCTGGAATCACAGGGAACTGATCTGGTTGGCATGGCTCTTCACGAGGGCATGATGGCATAAGCCAGCGTAGCGGGGATGGCACAGAAAATCATCATCACTAGAACGGCAGCTTCCACTCCCAGAAAGGCTATAACTTTCAGGAAAAGCCACCTACAGATATTAGGGAAGAGAAGAAGGAAGATAAGGTGGGAAAATTGCAGTTTAAAGAGGAAGACTTTCCTTCTTTGAATCCAGAAGCTGGCAAACAGAATCAGCCATGCAGACCCACTGGGACACTTTCTGGAGTGTGGGAAAACCCACCTCGTGCTAAACAGCCCTCCAAAATGCTAGTCATCAAAAAAGTTTCCAAAAAAGATCTTGCTGCTGCCTTCTCAGTGAGGTGAACCTCACCAGGATCTCACCATGCAAATGGAAGCAAATCGTCAACCACGGTTTCAAGTGTCTATGAGAACCTGGTTCCCAAGCCTGTACCACCTCCGTCCAAGGCCAGTACATGGAAAGCTAACAGAATGAAACACAAATCAGGATCCCTTTCCTCTAGCCGAGAGTCTGCTTTTTGCAGTCCAATCTCTGTTAGCAAGCCAGTAGTACTGGCTGCTGGTATAGGTTTTAAGTTCTCCCAAAGAGAGCCCCGGAGAAGGCAATGGCAACCCACTCCAGTACTCTTGCCTGGAAAATCCCATGGACAGAGGAGCCTGGTGGGCTGCTGTTTGAAAAATTTGATGAGCAGTGATTGTGTCCTCATCAGAGTCTCAGGTTTAAAGATAAGTCCTTCCAGGGGTAATTTTCCCCAGGCCTTAATCATTCCTATTGTGTGGGGGGCAGGGTGGGGGGAAGGAGGCAGGGAAATGACACATTTTGCCATCCTGGAACCAAGGTATCACAAAATCCAAGATTTAATTGTTTTTAAATTTGAGGGGATGCCTGGGGAGTATCTTGATGAGCAGCAGGTGGGTCACCTAGGGCTGCGAACAGATGCAGTCTCTGCTTGAATTCTCTACCTCCTTGGACTTCACCCTGCCCTAAGCACATACTAGCTCCTAACTGATTTAGCAAATCTCTCCAGAGAAGAGGGTCAGAACATTCTTCCATATACAAAAAGGAGTGACTAATAATAACAGACCTGATTCTGCAGGCAAGGGGAGACATAAATTGCCTTACCACTGGCTGTCTATCAGCTACCATCACAGTGCAGAGAGGGGGCCGGCCAGCCGAGCCAGAACAGAGCAGGAGGCTCCAGTATTAACAAGAATCAATTTCTGCTTCCCACCACGTCGTGAGTGACCCACAGCTCCTCTGGAGTCATGAGGATGGATCGAGTGGGACGTGGACCTGGACAGGCACTCAGGGCCCCATCAGACTGTGTGCAGTAATCTCTCATCGGAGAGATTTGCAAGGAGCTAGAAGGACATCCCTCCTTCCAATGCCCTCCCTTTCAACAAAAGACATGCTGCTTTGGGCCCAGACAGCTTCCATTGAGTCAGCTTTCTTGGTCCTCCAGGGTCCCCTTGAGGTCATGGGAGAATCAGTACAGTCAAAACCTTTTTTTTTTTTTAATAGTCTCATATCCTTTTTGGCCTCTTCTGTGAAGTATTGCTTATTATTGACCTTGAAGTCCTCCTCTGCCAAGGTTGACAACGGGGTTCCGGGCCCAGCCTCAAGCTTTTGTAATTTTCCTAGATGTCAGGAGTGGTCTGGGAGATAAAATGCATGGCCAATAGCGACCTCCCTTCCACCGACTCAGGGTCAGTGTGAGTGTCCTTTCTCAAGTCCATGTCACCTGGCTCAGGAAGACTGCCGGGCTTTCATCTTTTTCCTGTGTAATCTCTTGAACTTTATCATAAAGGCTTCGCTATACACCTTTTCATGGTTTCCAACAGACAAGTAGCATAATGTCTCCTCCCAGCCTGCCTACCTCATCTTCATAGTCCCAGCATGGGCCATGTTCAGGGTTCATCCCCACCTGCCTGATAAATTTGGTGGTGCTGACTGGCAGCTAGTAGGCCATCTGAGGGTCTCCTGGCATTTCTCAGCCTCTGCTCCTTTTCATCGCGGGTACAACAGGGGGCCAGAGTAACCATGATGTCCTGCCAGGTGAGAGAGGATGTCAACCCCAGCCTGGTCAGTTCATCCCTATATTTGTCAGGGTTCTTTGAGAAGGGGACATGCCCTTGAGTCGTCACTCGACTCCCAACAGCTACTTCCCAGAAGTAAAAGGCCTTGTGGGGCGGAGGTGTGGGCTGTCTTTGAGCTCAAGTGGAGCCCCGCAGCGGAAAGCTCTGGAGGCTCCAATTTGGGAGGGTTCTGATTTGACAGGGTAAGACAGAAGTCGGAGGGCTGAAGGCGGTGATGAAAGGGAAAAAATGGGGGCCTGAGAAGGGGGTGTGGGGGGCCGATGGCTCGTCAGCGGTTGAAAGACTGGGATCCCTGAGAGGGTCTGGCTCCAAGTCTCTTGGGGGCAGCACAGGAACAGAAGGTCCTCACTCAGCGACAGGAACCCCTCAGTCAGGCTCCCTCCATTTTTGAGACTTCTTACCAAACTGGTCCAGTTGCAAACTGGTGTCCAAGTTTAAAGGATCCCCCATGCTAGGGCCACTTCTCCTGGTCACCTGAGGCACGTTGGTGTCAGGCTGCATTGCAAAAGAAAATCAGCTTTTTTTTTTTTTTTTTTCGTCTCCACAATCTTCTATTGTTGAGAATGCAGCCCTGAGGAGAATCTTTTGGGATTCCCTGGGCGTTTTCCATATAAGCCTGGAGGCTAACAATGAGAGACCCTGGGAACTCGAAGCCTGGTATAACCACCAAGGGGATCACAGAATTCCCTCCTCAGAGTCAGACACACAGATGAGGGGTTTCCAGGACGAAGGGGAAAGGAGTGTAGGCATGAGATCCCAGGGAGAGGAAAAGAGGGATAAAAAACAACTGAAAAAGAGACAGACAGAGATTGCCTTTTCACCCACCCCCTGCAGATGTCTACTCAGGCACCCGCCCTGGCGCTTCCAGAAAGGGCCAGTGAACGAGGGAGCATCCCGTCCACTGCCTGCCAGGTCCTTGAGCCCAGAATCCAGCCAGTTGTACTGGTTGTGAAAGTGACAGTGTTAGTCGCTCAGTAGTGTCCCATTCTTTGCAACCCACCAGGCTCCTCTATCCACGGAATTCTCCAGGCAAGAACACTGGAGTGGATTTGCCATTTCCTTCTCCAGGGGATCTTCCCCACCCAGGGATCAAACCCTGGTCTCCCGCATTGCAGGCAGGTTCTTTACCATCTGAGCCTCCAGGGAAGCTCCTACGTTGTGTGTGGGACTCGCGCCTACGCGTAGGACACAGAAATCGGCCACTTCATCCCGTTCCCTCGGGGCTTCTCTCTCCAGCAGGAAAATAAAGATGAGGATACGGGGACGATCGGACTAATGGCCACGACATGATACGAGGTCTGATCCCCCGTCACCCTCGGAAATCTCTGGTCAGGGAGAGCCCGCGAGGCAAGGAGCTGAGGGCTGTGAGGCAAGCCCCTCCCACCTCTGCTGGTCACCCGTCTGGACGAGCCGCTGCCGGCCAGAGGGAGCTGGTCCCACAAGCTGAGAGGAGTGAAGCTGTAGCCGCCCAACGTCTGACCTCTCGGAAGGACAGGACACAAGGAGAGGATGGAGAGGAGACGTAGCAGCTGTCAGGAGAAGGAAGGGGCAAAGCGGAGAAGGAAGTGTTGTCTGAATGAGGGTCTTGAGTTCCCCAGGGGCCAGGAAGGCAGACTTACTAAACGTGGGGTCAGTTAGGATTTTGGGTTTTTTGTGTCTTGTTCATAATTTGCTCCAACTGGGCATGCACCCGGTTATTTTTAGTCCATGCTCCATTACTCTGGGAGAAAATTTAACTGCCACTGTTTACACTGATGATGCTTTTAGAGTAGCTCATGATTTTGGAATGTTGTGGAAGCAACCCGGTTTCCTTACTTCTAACAGAAATAGAATTTTAAACAGCCCCTATGTTCACCAATTATTAGATGCAATACTTTAAGCCTGCCACTTCAGCTGTTATGCTAAACTTGACTCTCTGGGAGTGAAGGGAAATAACTTTGCTGGCATTTCTGCAAGGAATTAAAGGGCAACAGCAGCCAAACTTGTGTCATGGTCCAAAGGGATGTTTCTCCAAACGGAAACAGAAAACCTGGCTAGAGAAGCTCAACAATTGGCCTCAAAATATAAACATAAAAAAGGAAAATGAAAGTTAAAAATTAAACAGTTGTTCTTGTGATAAAAAGAGAAATCTCTGGTTTGGACCAATTTATTCCTTCTCAGATCCAGATTTACCATTTCACTACCTCCCCTGCAATAATGGAGTGAACGCTCTTTTCTCCGTTAGTGAAGGCAGTGGTAGGACTAGCCAGCAGAGGGCACCAGAGGTTCATTGAAGGAAAAACAGGCTTCTCCAGCGTGTAGTGTTTGGTTTCTTTTTCCTGCTGCACAGGGCGTGAGCAGCGGAGGCCTAAGGAGACGTCCAGTGATGCTTTATCCCAGGTGCTCACGCTCCCGGAGTATGTCGTCCCTTAGGTGATCTTGCTGGCCTCCCTGGGTCCAGTAACCACATTCTTGGATCCTACTGATACCGCATCACGGACTTCAGGTCTTGCTCCTGCGGCACCCCCTCCACAGACTTTGTACAACCCCTGCAACAGTCGTTTACCCACACCCATCCTGATTCAGACTCTGTACACTCCAGCTCGCACGCGAAGTGGCATTGGTTCTCTCAGCAGCACCAGCTGGAGTTATGTTTTCTGCTTTTCTCCATGTCTGTGGAGCGCCTCTGGCCAGAGCCATCAAGCAGGCAGAAATCACACCTTCTCCAATGAGGTCTGACCCTCAGCCTTGGGAGAGTGGTCACTCCTCCAAGCGTATCCTTCCTTGGGTACTTTCCCTCAGACTGAGGATACTTGACTTCTCATGATATCTTAATAATGGCTCTCCAATGGAGTGTATTATTAAACTACCTATTTAAATGACTGTGTAATCCCTGGTCTCCTGATTGGACCCAGACGAATATAAGGCCACAGGCACAAGCTAAAGGAGGAACACCACTGCTACTGTGCTGAATGACACAGGAGTCTGACTTTACAACTTGGCAGACCACAATGAGCAGTTCAAATGGATGGCCACCTGGTGTCCCATGGTAAAATATTCCATCTCTACTAGATCCCAGTAACACACCATTTCTCAAAAGATACATAAAAATTAGGTTCATGACTTTGAAAAGAACCTTTGCAAGTAAGTGGCCCTGATGCTTTTGCTTCCTTGAAAGTATTACTCGCTCAGTCATGTCTGATTCTTTGCAACCCCACGGATTGTAGCACACCAGGCTCCTCTGTCCATGAGATTCTCCAGGCAAGAGTACTGGAGTGGGTTGCCGTGCCCTCCTCCAGAGGATCTTCCACCCAGGGATTGAACCCCAGTCTCCTATATAGCAGGCAGATTCTTTACTGTCTAAGCCACCAGGGAAGCCCTTAGCTTCATGGTAAACCTCCTCTTGGTAAACAGGAATCTGAACACACTAAAGCAGGTATACAAGCTTTCAAAGAGGAGAAGTGGTCACAAGAGAAAGACTGGATTCAACAACTCCTGAGTAAATGCCACTAGGACAAGTCACAGGCTAGCTGAAGTCGATGAAGGAGGAAGGAGGAAAGTTGGGGAGAGGTTCAGGTCAACTGAAAGAGCAGGAAGGAAAAGGGATACTCTCTATGCTGGGGTCTTGAGACACAACTGGCAGGCTCTCAGGGCTTTATGGGGTGAGAGTCTTTGACTGCTTTTAGCTGACTGAGAGTCTTTTTCAAGTTAGATATAGTGGAAGTTGAAACTGAAAATGCAGAGAAAACACCACATAATTAGGATGATTCAGGTGCAGATGATTTATTATTTCATAATTTAAACCCTCAGCAGTGACAACAGAGGAGACAGAGAAATATGGTTTTTTTTTTCCATCTTGGTTTAGGCCAGTTTCTGGTGATTTATTTGGTACTATCCTCTCTATAGGGCAAGACCATCAGCGACTGTTGCTATAAGGGAAAACAAGACAAAGCACAAAATGAAATAACAGTGTTACTATTTTTTTTGAGCCCACATATTTCTAATACAAGCAATTTATTTAAAAGGCCTGGAAATTGAAGAGAGAGGATCAAGTAAATAAAAATCGATTCCAGAAAAAAAAATCATCTGTTAACTCAGCTGCAAATAGTCTTAGTCTTGTGTCTTCCTAAAATATCCTAAGCGCTTATTTATCAATTTTTGGTAACTATTTAGATCAATAAAGCAAAGTACCTTTAAAATTCCATTCTAAATATATAAACTGATTTTAGTTTAGAACAAAAAAGAGATACAATATTTCTAAGTACAATCACATTCTATAAAGGATAAAAGCTCACTCACACATGCACACACCTGTCTCTCCATCTATATATTGCAATACTTCAACAGTGCTCATCCTGGGTGCTAATACTAATGGTTACTTTTTATTGTTTTGAATAG